>MNCL01000005.1:1131536-2331536 GCA_001932985.1 Proctacanthus coquilletti
ACATTCCGGAAGATTGATAAGCTTTCTCAAGGCCTCCTGCCAGGCATCCCCCCCCCCCCCCCCCCCCCCCCCCCACTTTTTTTTGCCTCTTGTCCAGGTCCAGGTTTCCAGCAATAATGCCGTTCCGCTAGCGGAGGAGTTCATTTTTTGCTTCGCATGTTTTATACCAGTCCGCCGCTCGAGCAGAGCGCACTTTTCCTTTTCAAAACAGAAAAGATTTCCCCGGAACGAATGGCGCTCAGACTGGTCTCATTAGCCAGGCCATTTAAGAAGCCGGAAAGCCTTGATCTTTTCCTCCAAGAATGTTCTGAATATTATGTCACATTGCTTATTAGCGCTCTGGCCCAGTGTCTGCGGCTCCGTTCCTCGAAAAAGAAGCATCGCTCAGTTCAGACAGCTAATATTTTTTATTGATTTAGATTTGCAAAAATAATTGTGTTAAGTGGGAGCTTTCCAAAAATGGTATTGGCTCACTGAACGAGAAAACCACATGGTTTCTTTCGAACATCCTGCTGCCACTTGTTGCGTAAAATGCACGCACAATAATCCCCAACAAGAAGTTAAAAACTATAAACATATTAATGCTTTTTTTCATATTGCAAATTACCCAGCCGGGCACCTCCTCAGCACATCGCCCTTGATAAGATATAAAAACCAATATCAATAATCAGTCCGACATCAATAATAATATAAACAGGTCGGCAATGAATTTTAAATCAAATAAAACGATAAGCATTGGTAAACTGGAGAAGATTGCTGCTCTGACGACTACGGCGTTGACAACAGTGCGGCAGCTTGATTCGATACCGGGCTGTTCTATTCGTTTTCTTTTATTCGCTTAGCTTTCTTTGAGAATTAAGATATTCCACATGTGCACTCTGAATTTGCCTTTGTGTTCTTGTTGTCTGCCAGTGTGGGTGCTGAATTTTACTCATCCAATTCGTAATTCGCATTATTATGTAGTCTGAGGTCTTCTCTTGCATGTTTTATCGTCATTCGACCAGAAAATAAGAGCTAAGGTTTCGCTTTGTGAACGTCTTTAAGGTTTAATTTGGTTAAAGTTACGATTTAGATATTCTACTTAATTTCGTATTTTATGTTGCGATTGTTCCATACTTTAACATTTGGAGAGCAAGGCAGAAGGAGTATTTTAATTTATTCTAAATAAGAAAACAAAAAATAAGACCAAACATTTCAGGCGATTCAAAAGTACAAATAAAATAGAGAAGGCAGTAATATTTTTCAAATTTTTTTGTTTTTTTTTCTTTGAAATTATAGAGCCGACTCTATGAATTTAAGGTCACAGAAATTCATTCAGAAATTGGATACGGCCAATGTTGCAATTGTCTCTTATATTATACGTTCATTTAAACTTATCTATTATTAATTAAGTAATTATCGTTGAAATGAATTTTATAGAGATAGATTTATCTTTTTTTGTATAAAATTATATATTTATTTTTTAAATAGGAATGTCTTTGAACCCCAAATTCTGGAAAAAGAAAGAAGACACGGGGAGTCGTTTTATTAATTTTGTTTCTGATTTTAGATCTCAACCATATAATTTTGGGACCACGGGAATTTTCAAATCTATTGTTTATATATTTTTTTTAATTTAACGTTGTTCTTTCTTAATTACGAAACAAATTTTAGGAATATTATCCATATTAATGTACAGTTTCCGATTTCCGATAATAATATTTTATTTAGTATCATCAGTATCATTAATTTGCATATCTCAGATTTCATCATGCATTTGTAATATTTTGTAAATATGTAGAAAACTTTTACAATATAAAAAGTAGTACAAAGGAAAGGCAGACTTTTTCATTATATCATTCTTTACTGGGCACCTTATTCTTCATTAGTGCTCCCGAACTCCTGTACTTTGATTTGCTTTATTAAAAAATTAAATATTTGTTAACAATGAATCATTATTAGCAACTAGCTATGTGAGACATATGAGCCTTTGCTTGTGACATATCGATAGATATAAATACTTGTGTCGCTTGGCAATAACGCGAATTTATCAGAATCAATAGTCATTCAATAGCAAACTACGAAACACTTGAGTAAAGTCGGAGCACTTAGCGTCTAGGCCAGACCAGAAAGCTCTAAAAGTGCCCCGATGTTAGTTTGATAATTATTTTAAAAGCAAATATTGCATGAAAACAGCTTATTGTCTTATTGGCCCTTATCTATTACACGTGTGGTCAAATATGACGCGGGATTGACTAATTTTTGTAGTATTATTATATGGAGTACTTATATTTTCTTTCAACAAGGCTTATCAATTTTCATTTAATTTCCTTTACTATAAAAATGAAAGTTCAAGTGCGTCCTGGTCAAGAAATTCGCGTTGTTGAGGTTGTTGAGTATATTTTACTTCTACGCGATCGTCTTAATTAGAAAGAGAATTTTACTTTTGTTAGTTGCTTGATTAAATAGCTTAATTTAATATTACATAAGCTCACACATCTTGATTTTGGGAACCAAAGAAATTATCATCAATTTTTTAGAGAGCGTGAACCGTCTGGAGTTTTACAAACACTTCAAAAAGTATTTCTGATATTTTGTCTAGTCAATATATTAGCACTTAGAAATTTTATTACCAATCTTTGCCTCTAGTTTCTGACACATTTTAATTAATATTTGATAAAATAAAATTGCTCACCTTTATTTTTCTGTATTGATATGATTTATGGAAATTATATAAAATCTCTGCGTTTATATAAATTATAAATCGCTTCCTCTTGCTTCTTTTGGGATCAAATTTTGGGAAATTAATTAAGGAGTAGTTGCTTGCATAAGATGTAATTAAATGGTGAAAAGTCATTTAAAGTTGCAATTTGAAATGCAAATTAAGTAATACCAAGCAATTACATCAATTCAGGTAATTTGAATATTCAATTGTTATTTATTTTTAACAAACCAATTATCAGGTTATAATTTAGATTTGATTTAATAATATAATGGAAAATGATGGCAAAGGATTTTAATGTATCTTAAAGAATTTTTCAAAATCAACCCATTATTTCAATTTTATAATTAAGAGTATTTTGTTCACCTTGAGTTCTGTGTGTATACTTTGATGAAAAGTTATGATAATTTTAATGTGATTACAACATTTAATGTATTTGTTACGTTCTATAGCCATTTCTAGTGGAAAAATTTAGATAACATATCAATCAGTGACCCCGAAAACACTTTTATAATCGCAGTGATTAAAAATGCGGCTTTGTCTCGTTGTCGTAAGTTTTAAGTTATTAACGTTTTATACATTTTCTTTAAGATTGACGAGGCCAAAATTTGAGTAGTTTTCCGTCAGGGACATTACGTGTGTCCTCATATGGAGAGCATTTTTGTTTTTTAATCATCGAGGCTCTTGATCGCTCTGGCGACAAAACGAACCCCGACGTCTCTGGCTTTTAAGTCTTTTTATAGCCCGGCATCAAAAATGAAGAAGCTTTTACGGCCGGTTAGACAAGCGCCCCCAGATTAACTAATTTTCCACTTTTGTGGCTTTTCAGAAAAAAAATTCCTGAGTGAGTGCCTTTTTTGCAATTTTCATGATCGCACGCGCACACGAGTGATTTATGCGAAGGAAGAAAGCTCATGAGCGGACACGAAACGCGTCACGTGCGCATAAAAAATGACTCACGACTCCGAAAGAGGCGACTTTTTTGCTTTTTTTGATCTATCCATATGGAAAGGAGAAATGATAATTAAATGGGACTTAATTGTACACACCTCAGTTAGCTGATTGTAGCAAAAATCAATTTTATTTGCGCAGATTGTTTCAGGTACTACAATCGAATTTATTTTCCGTGATAAACTCAAAATATATACTCTAGCGGTCTTTAAAAGTATTTTTTGGGTCAAGTACCTACTTTGAAAACTAGTGGGAGTTGGTTTTGGGGGTGGGGACAGTGCAGTCAAAATTTATATTTTTTTATTTTGTCACAAACATGTTTTTCTAATCTTAAATGGGGTCATAAAAATTTTTGAAATGTACTCATGAAAATCACATCTCGACGAAGTAATTTTTAAATAGTTTTATTTTTTGTTTTGGTTATTTTTTTTTCTATCTCGAATCTCAAATGGTTTTCTGGTTATTAAACCATGCATATCAGGCGAGACGTTTTATTGGCACGGTAATGCATTGTAGACGAGACATTTTATTGGCACTACAATCGGGACAGTTCGGGAGTTTAAGTAAACAAGAGAGTTCCCGTATATTTTGGTACCTTCACTTTCTTTTTATTTAATATATGCATCTGTTTGCGCCACCCAAAATGTTAGATTAAGTTTTAGAAATAAATTGCCATCAGTATTAACAGGCATTCCAAAACTATTTTTTATTTTACAAAAACGTGCGCTTATTTTAGTGAGAAATTGTAATCTAGTAATAAAAGTTTGGATTCTTCAATGGAATATTGTAGGTCAGTTATTTATTCTGTACAAGGAACTTTTCAAACAAATATATTTATTGTTAAGGAAAAAATTTAGACAAAAACAGAATATTTGTACGATTGTTTTTCTACTTTTCAATCCGTTCAATAGTCGATCATATTCTTCATCTTTTGATAATAAGTGTAAAAAAACACTCTCATATGCAAAATATTTTTCTTTGGATCCTTTAGGAGAATTATATATTTTTTATGTTTTATAATATAATTACAAGGTTTTTGTAAATATTTGACAGGATCAAGCATAACATGAAAGAAATTTGATCAAGATCCTTTAAATAAAAGTTTGATCAAGACATTTCAAGAGATTATTTGGCGTACTACCTCAGTACTTATTTTACAAATATCCTGCGATTGTGAATGCATTTATAAAATACATAAAAAAAAACAGTTTAAACAAGTGCGTAGGCTTAGTAATTTTTAAAGTATGTGTTAGTTTTTTCTAAATTGGTTTTAATTTAGATGCCTATTAACACTTAAACCGCCACGCTTTTTAATTTGCAACCGAACATAAACCGCCGGCACTAATGACGAGTGTCTATCTGGCTCCCAATTGTGATATTCACTGTATGTGTTTTAGGAGAATTTAAAAACAATACAGCTGCAATGTACAGTGCCGTGTTTACAAATTGCAAAAATGTAATGCCGGCGGCTTAGCGATAGTCCAGAAACATTGTATAAATGTTAATGTTTATAGTGAAAAAAATCCACAGTGACTATTTTTTCTATTCTTTGTTTTTCTTTTCTTTTACATACAATCTGTAACGATCACCAATTTATTTATACGTTGTCGTCTCTTGGTTCTTTTCTAAATGAAATTATGCATATAAACTAAATATTAAAATATTGACGAATGTTTTTATATTTTTTACTAATTTATCTAAGCCAGTAGGCGAAGTTTTTTAAAAGAATCCAAGAATATAGATCTATAATTTAAGAAAAAACAAGTCCAGACAAGATGGTCAAGTTGATTTCCTTTATATTAAAATAATTTAAAATACAATATCCGTACTACATCAAATTTAATTAGCTTACAATTAAATATTATAAAATATATTTTATCTAAGATTGGCGAAGATTTGAAACAGGTTTAACTTATCTGCAGTTGCAATCGGACACCATTCGAAAATAGAAAGAAAATCGTGAATTCGTAAATACCAAAGCTAGAGGAGTTCAGTTAATTTAATGTGAAATAGTCAGAATATACGTTTTTTATTCAAATATTAACCAATTTATGCAAACATTAATTTTTTTCTGGCGCCAGATTCAAGATCGGACGCGGGCGTTTAAAGGTCTAGCGGTGGCACTGGGCAACAATAAAAAATTTTCTTTATTGTGCCTAGTAGCGAAAAAAATATGATTATCGAAAAGATTAATCAGCCTATGCAGCACTTATCAGCGTCTTGCGTGAAAGCAAGTGTAATTTGGTCATCCTAATTAAGTAGCCGCATGTCGTCTTTTACATATGACAACATTTTTTCTGTTAGATAACGTGCTATAACCACAGACGACGTTAATTAATTACAAAAATCTTTGCAACAAATCGATGAAGAAGACGATGACGCGTGTATATTCCTTGCTAGATTAATATTTAAGTCTGTTTCTCCGTGATGGAACTCATGTATCGTGTGTAGGCACGTACGATTCGATTAACATTTTTCCCAACTGAAAAAATCTGTAGATTAAAAGAATTTCAACTCAGGTTTGTATTTTATCATTTTCGATGATTCGGTTTCGCCTAGACAAGCAATAATTCACTATCTGTACCTTTGCTGCCGTGAAATGCCAACGGTAATGATAAAGTAATCGATTTTAAATTCAAGGTTCTTCAATGACAATATTTAATAATTTTTATTAAATTTTTTACATCTTATATAACTAGAGTAAACATTGGAAAAGTACGAAAAACCTTAATTGAGTAAACAGAATATATGATATCTAATTTAGAAGACTTTGTGGATTATATAATTTATTTTGAATATTAATATTTGCTTAAGAAGGTCTTCCGTTCGACTAGACGGTTCTATAGCTATCTATGCTAATATCAGTCTGGCAATCTAATCTTGAATCAACCTTTTTCTTATCTTTTGTAATCACAATTTCGGTGTGACTTATTCATTCTTTAGGAACTGATAATAATAACACAGCAAGACTTGCGAAATAGTTGAAGATAAAAAGGATATAAATATACTTCTTTTTGAAACCTCTAATTGACCGCTAGAATCGGAAGATTTATATTGCTATTGATATACACCCTACTAGAGAGTCTATTTACTCACAAAGATTGTTGAGTTCAGATATAAAATTTCGTGATAAGATTAATTTCTTTTCGCACAAAGTTTTGATTGCGTTTTTTTCCTTATGTACACAACATTCATATCGCAGCAAGTATACGTGTAACTTTCACTTTGATATTTGAATTTCCTTGGCGGCGATCTATCTTATTGAAGTTAAAATTTATATAACCGTGCCGAGTTGTGAAGTTTTTAGTGTGGTTCTAGAATTATTCAACAGGGTACAATGAATTGTGAAAATTTCTCACTGAAAGGGGTTTTCTTTCGATGGAGGCAGCTTACGAAAAATGGTATTTACTTGAAAAGCGCTTGAGTAATTTTTTTAATGCTATTAATCACTTGGAAGATAACGGCTGCAACGTTAGTGAGAAAAGAAGTGATTTCGGTCATCAATCACAGCAAGAGTGTATTATAGAATTTCCACAAGGATCTATGTGTAGTATCTGTTCGGTTTAAAGGCGCTATCAGGATAAAATATACGTGTGCTGCTTTATACTCATCAATTAAATTTGTGTCTCGATTTTTCTGTTCTTATTTATAACGCTATTATACGGTTGAAATCAGTTCAAATGCATGTAAATTAACTTAAAATGAGAAAACAGACGTGAAATTCTACTTCAATAGCTTTGGAAATGTTCAAAGAGAAATTGTTTGAGTATTTTGCATAACAGGAATATTTTGTCTTAAGACGTTAAGGCTTAATACTTTTGTAATTTATTCATTATATTCCGCAATATTATAAATTTTATGCACGTTTGGTACTTGGGTATTTTGAATCGAATTTCATTAATCATTGCCAAATTTGTACAAATGTAGAATCTTTCTGGTTACTGATAAAATTCTACTGTGCTTTAAGTCACGTTAGTTTGTTGACATAATTTTGAACTTTCACAATTTGCTAAGAGTCTGCAATGTGACTAAAGAGATTAAGATTTAAATATAGATTTATTACTTAAAGCAATCTATGTTATCAAAATACTATGATTCGGAATTCAGATTTGTATATACATTGTCTTTTTTGTATGTGTATGTGTATATTCCGAATATTCTGAAAAAAACACAAATTGAATAAACGTATTTTAACTTTTTGCGTTATAAATAAGCCTTAAAATGAAATTAATTCCGTTAAGTTTGATATCCCACATGTTATGCTTTAGACATTCTTATTTTTTACGTACAAACAAGGCGCTCTAAATTCGTCATTAAACATAAACGTTCATCAAATAACATTCAGAAGATCAACACGAACCTATTGGCATATCATTATATAAAAAATAAATATAAAAATACAAACACACATAGACAAAGAGGAAGGTGTGATCATTTCACGATAGTTTTGGAACGTTATAATTGAGCGTATATATACTAACTCTTTGT
Source organism: Proctacanthus coquilletti (assembly GCA_001932985.1). Lineage (NCBI taxonomy): Eukaryota > Metazoa > Arthropoda > Insecta > Diptera > Asilidae > Proctacanthus > Proctacanthus coquilletti. The sequence continues at coordinate 1,139,677 of MNCL01000005.1, forward strand.
AGACTCTCGAGGATTTCGTAATTAAATCGGATTTACTGATTAAGGTTTAATAGCAATGTAATGCATAATTGATATTGCATTTTATTATCAATATATAAGGGTGGCAATTGTTAATTTTCAATTGACGTGAATTTGTGTAACGCAGCGTCAATTATAATGGATTTGGTATTCCAATTGTTAGTAACAGACTTTGTCTGGTAGTATAGCATGCGGCTGCGTTGTGTATCGATAAACACAACTAAAAGACAGACTACCAAATCTTCAATGTTTATTATTATTTTTTTTTTACACTTTTGTTCTCATTAATTGGGAAATTCCATTGAAAACAGATGCTTGGCTTTGAGCTTCTCTTAAATTCTCGCATTTGAGACGTTTCGTTGTCAACGTTCAGATCAACCGGTGCGTGTGTTTTGGAAAATCAAGTGTATATGAGCTCCAAAAGTATGACGTGGTAAATTTTATAACGTTGAGTTTTTATAAATGTTTGATTTGTCGTCACTGATAAATTGTTTAAGTTTAGAACGGAGAAATGACAATTCATAAACCCTAAAAGCGTTCTTAATGAAAAAGTGAGTGGACATTATTCTGCGAAGTTGACCTTTCCTAAAAGCGTGCGTTCTTTGAACCTGCCTTTTTCGCTTTTTCAGTGTTAAAACAACAGAGTAAATCCTAAATACTAAATAGTTATGTTTAATCCATTGTGACACTTTGTTCAATCATATGAATACCTTTTTAATTCACAAGAAAGAGTTAGTTTTTTTCAATGTTGTTTTGATCCTAAATTCTTTATTTTGGCCAGCATCCCTAAACTTTTTAAAAAATGATTATGTTGAATATTGAGGGACGTATATAATTTCTTGATTAGATTACATTTTTTAGTATTTATTGGCGTTGGGGTTTCACACAAAACGTAGATCCTACTTTGGAGATACAAATTCCTGCGATTTTTTTGAAATTATCAAGAAAAATGAACTGAATCAAATACGTCTTGAAAATATCTTGCTTTTTATTTATTTTATGTAATCAGTAGAGTAGAGAATCGTTGTTAATGCCGCAGGAATTATTTTCTTGAATATTATTTATAATCCCGAAAGTAGTAGATCATTAAACTTATTTCTTTCTAGTTTAGCTTTCTACTGCTTAGCGTACACATATTTTTCTGGCCATTTCCAATAACACTCTGCCAATTTATCGATACTTACCTTATTTTTTTATTTATCCTCTTTTACGTTCTTTCAAGTCTAGTACGCTATGTAAAAAGGAAAATTTCTTTTCTTGCAGGCATGAGCAACTGATTCACTCTCAAATGAGTACAAAGTCTATGCAAACACCACTACTTAGTTAGAGGGAGAGTTCTGAAGAAGGGGAGAAAGCAAAAAATTTTCGCGGAGTATTAAGAGAAGAGAACTTAAATCGTTTTTCATCAAATCAACTGAACGAGTTTAAATAGTTGAAAATTGAAGAAGTTTAAGAAAACTTATAAGAATTGTCCGGTTCTTATTTTACCGATAAATAACCAGGATATGCAAGCGCATGCGCAATGAGCTTACAAAAATCCACAACCAATAGTCAAAGTCCGCTTCCCATGGCAAATAGTACACCGACCGGTAAGGGTAAGCCGAAATACCTGAGCTTGAGTGCAGGTAATCCTCAACGTTCGTTACCAACGGTCTACTCTTCGAATCCTGGGAGTGAACACCTTAAGAATGCTGAGTGGTACTGGGGTAACCTGACTAGGGACGAAGTTAAGGAGAAGCTGGCTGGCTGCCCTGATGGTAGTTTCTTGGTCCGAGACGCGTCCTCAAAAAGTGGCGAGTACACATTAACTTTAATCAAAGATGGTACTGAAAAATTAATAAAAATTTGCCAGGAGAATGGTAAATACGGTTTTGTTAAGCCATATCAATTTAACTCAGTTGTCGAACTAGTCAACTGCTATAGGCAAAAATCCATGCGCGAATATAATAGCCAGTTAAATATAATGCTATCAAATCCAATATGCCGAAATTTGGATGACGATGACGTAAGCAGCGGCGGTTCTGGATTTTCATCGCATACCGCCGATTTGCATAAACATGTAAAACTATTTTTGCATTTTAATAAGACATTATCACTTTGTAAGCAGTACCTTCAACATAAGAAGGAGCAACACGAGCAAATTGAAAATGAATTGAATCTCAAGAAGTCTGCACATGATGCCCTGAATAAAGCCATTCAAATGTTTGAGGACCAAATAAGGTTGCTCGAAAAATTTCGCGGTGAGGCTTTACCACATGAAATCGAACAAATCGATATGAATGGTGATATATTGCGTAATAGACTTAAGCAGCTAAAAGAAAGTAGTGATCAGCTTGAGCTTTATCTCAAGCAAAAGAAGGGCGTGTACCATTCAATTGAACGTGATATGAATGCTGTGATGCCTGAAGTAAGAACTTTGACGTGGAAGAAGGAGAAATTGCAAGATCGATTAGTCCAATACTGGCTTAAAGAAGATGAAATCAAGCAACTTCTTGAGAGTGGCTACGATGCATGGAAGGAAAAATATAAGACTGAGATGGAACTTCCACATAATGATGAATCCACTTGGTTACTTTCTGTTTGTGAACGCCAACAAGCTGAAAATTATTTGTCTGGGACACCGTCTGGCACTTTCCTAATTCGACCAAGTTCAAATGGCCACTACGCGCTCTCTATAGTATGCAAAAATGCAATAAACCATTGCATTATTCACCAGACAGAGAGGGGCTTCGGATTTGCCGAACCGTATAATATTTACCCATCCTTAAAGGATTTAGTATTGCATTATGCCAACAACTCCCTGGAGGAACACAACGACACATTGACGACTACCCTTAAGTATCCAGTTTTCCATATTAAGCCCCAAGCGCAAACGCAGCAGCAGCCTCAGCTTCAGCAACAGTGATACAGATAAATGATTGCAGATTAAATTTTGTGATAGCGCTATTATAGACTAGCCTGTAATGTCCGAACACTGTGCAATTCAAAGCATAAATATTGAATCTAGTTCCAAAACAAAGAAAAACTATAAAAAATAACGAATATTTTTGAGGAAGTGATGTATACAGAGTTGATATATGTTTTTGTTAATTTTTGTATTGTTATTATATAACTGTATATCTAGCCATGTAACGAATACCCAAGGTACTAAACTTGCATTAAATGTGAACGTGTGTAATAATTTTCGAATTTTTATTGAAAAATTTATACCCAGTTTGAAGTCACTTTACAGCAGACGATTTATTTTCGGTTTCTACTATACCTCTTCAAAAATATTATTAAATATTTTAATAATCTTAACATGGTGGCGTAGTTTCTTAATGAAGCGAATTATTTTCAGTACGTAAGTCAAGACTGCTATACTTAATTTAGTTCCTTAAAATTTGTAAACTGCACGACCGCCTCTACAATCTGAGGACTAGTCGAATTACAGTTTTGAAATACATGTCCAACTTTTATTCAATTCTAAGTTGTTTTATTGCCATTTATTGGAGCAGACTTGGGCTTTTTTATTGCTTAATACATTTTAAAAGTATGCTTACCAAATACTAATTAAAAGGGCGCAATGGTACTGAGAAAACCCATAGGGTTCTCGCTGCTAAAGGATTTAAGTTCAGATTTATTAGAAATATGCTAAGGTATTAGAAATGATATGCACACACCAGGAACCTAATTTATAAAAAGTAAAGGCTTAGGCAATTCAATTTCTAAATTCTAATAGTTATTGTTTTCCTAACGTTTAGCCATGTTTTAATATTGATACATATTCTATAGGTTGCGTTAACGCAACAAGCGTTGTTGCGATTGTTTGGAATTGCGTCAGTCAGCATTCCTTCCGTTTTAGAGGCCACCCAGTGGAGAATGACTAAGCTAAGCCCGCAACAGTGTGTTTGAGCTGGTTAAATCATTTGTCTTTTGTTTACTTTGGAATTCAAGGAAAATTTCGGGAAGGTTCAAGTTTCCCCCACTTCAAGGTCTGCATTTTTAAAATTTTTTTAAACTGTTTAACTTCTTCTTGTGACTTTGTTGCATTGTACAACTGCACAGTTTCTGTTTAGGTATAATAAGACTTAGTAACAGTCAGTGTATGAGCAGTTTAAGGTGCCAACCACGTTTATATCAGAGTCGGTATAAGTAAGAATATGGGTTTGCAACGGTTTTACGTCTTCGACCTATTGATTTCATGGTCTATAAAAAATTTAGTTGCTATGTCTCAACGTCTATTTCATAAAATTATAAAATTTAGTGGTTGATATATGAAATTAGTATGTGTATACGGAGGACGGCGAAATGTTCTACTTCTACAGTTTATTATAATAAATTCATGAACAAATAGTTTTAATTTTTGATTTTTGGTTCTATTAGGCCCTTTGAAAAATCTATAATTTGAAATATATCCTGTTCTCTTCAGACGAATTAAACGACTTGATAGATTGTCGTATCAATCAGATCGACAGAAGTTCTAGTGTAGGCACCAGTAAATTCCGACATTATCAGTACAACACCAACGGTTTTTCCACTGCATCAGGTCGTCACCGCGTCTCACGCCCCGTGTATAGGAAAACCAGTCATTGTAGGATCACGGCTCATTGCAGGTGATTACTGGCTTGTTTCCCTTTGACGCTAAATAGAACTGTTCTGTTCTGCTCAGCTCGCTGGAAATGACAGAACAAAGGGAAAGTTCAGAGGAGCTTCAGAAATATGTGGTGCATGAAAGCTATTTTTTCACAATGGGAATGAGGGGAAACTAAGCCCGAGACTTGAACAATTTGTTCGAAAGTACTTCATCCGAACTCGGGATGGTGAACATCGCTCGAGCAGGTATAAGTTAGTTAACTCATCAATAATGAATGAGTGAAAAAGTGAAACGCATTGCGGAGTTTCATATACTCCTGATCTGGAGACGGATAATGGCATAAATAGAAGTAACCAAGTGCTACTATTAATACTCCAGCCGCACGACCACAAATAAGAGAACTGTACCAGCCGATTAATGCGAGATGTTGGATATCGGATAACACTTAAAATGTGAGAGTAGTGTGGTTTAAGTATTTTTTTAAATGTAGCGATGTCAATCTATTAGACAACAAAATCAATGTCGATTTTTAGACCTTCCAATAGTTTTAGAGGGGTAGGTTTTTGCATTTCGTCAAGTGAAGTTTGCGCAAATAAACTTGGGTTTTTAAAATAAGAAAAAAATTGGAAAGTAGGGAATTAATCGGCTATAAATTTTTAAATTCAAGGGTAGAGTTAGTAAAAATGACTTAAGTATGTATACATCTAAGTCAGGACTAAAAATAAACACTTGTTTTTTCAATATTATTGATAAATGTGCTACATTAAGAAAATTACTAATTTTCTGTTCGTAACCCTTTTTAAATAAAATGCTTCTTTATAAATATGAAATTCTTTATTTAAGTTTTGAATATCTGTTTAGCAACTGGTTGTGAGGGTATTTTAAATAGCATTTACCCGGTTGGGTTTTTTTTTTTGGGCTCAAGAAAGCGAAATTAGTGGCGTTACAGATGCTGGCAAATTGTCTGATTAATTTTCATTTGGCCATAAAACCACTCGTAGTTTCATACATTAACCACTTACTTATCTCGTAATCGGTGGTTCTTCATGAGTCATTAAATATTTTATTTGATGAAGGTTTTTATGAAAAAGACTTCATTAGTTAGATTTCATGTTCACTTTGATGATGAAAAAGATATTTTGGCTAGATTATCGTTTCGAGTGCTCAAATTAAATTTTAAATGAACATCTGACCCATAAAAGGCAAAACCCTTCCTATATTAAAAAAATAAAACTCATAATACCGAATACGCATTTATGTTAATATCATTGATTGAGTACTAATATAACGTAAATATTATCACATTGAATTGACGATTTTAAAAAGTATGTCAAGTCATTTACTTCCCTAATTTTTAATTGCTTTTAAGTTTGATTATCACAATAAAGATTACGTTTCTAAAAATATTACTCGTTTTTCGCACTGTGTACGAGCAATAGTGCTGTTTGCATTTTAGTTTAAGTAGTCTAAATGCGATTTAGATACAAAATAATGATTTATGACTTTGATTATCTATCGATAACTTTTTGTTTCCTGCACGCGTTATTTTTTTAACTCTGTTTAGCTTTTTTTATATAGTGTCGATGTTGAACCGGTTGATGTATATTGCATGATTTCAATTCAATTATTTTATTTGCACTGTGAATTTTTTAAATTTCTTTTTCATAATCATAATTCTTTTTCATAATCATAATTCTTTAAAAAATCATTATATTAACAAATATATATTTCTATTTTAGAACGCAGTTTCTTTGATAACCGGGGGTGCCTCTGGATTGGGTAAAGCAACAGTAGAACGTTTGGCGAAAACAGGCGCTAAGGTCGTATTATGTGATCTCGTGACGTCAAGGGGCAATGAGGTAGCCAAGGAATTGGGCGACAACGTCGTTTTCGTCCCGGTGGATGTTACCTCCGAAAAGGACGTTGCAAATGCAGTTCATACAGCAAAAGATAAATTTGGAAAATTGGACTTGGTCATTAATTGCGCCGGCACTGGAGTAGCTTTCAAGACTTATAATTTTAAGAAGGACCTGCCTCACAAATTGGAGGACTTTACAAAAGTAATAATGGTAAATACGATAGGAACCTTCAACGTTATAAGGCTGGCTGCCGGGTTAATTGGACAGAATCAGCCTAACGAAGATGGACAGCGGGGCGTAATTATTAATACGGCATCTATAGCAGCCTATGATGGCCAAATGGGCCAGGCTGCATACTCAGCGTCGAAAGGAGCCGTCGTGGGGATGACTTTGCCCATTGCCCGGGACTTGAGCTCTCAAGGAATTCGGGTCGTAACTATAGCCCCCGGGTTATTCGATACCCCGATGCTTTCATCGCTACCCGAGAAAGTAAGATCCTTTTTGGCTAAAAATGTTCCATTCCCTCAGAGACTCGGGAAGCCAACTGAATACGCCCAACTTGTCGAAGCGATTTATGAAAATCCACTCCTCAACGGAGAAGTCATTCGCCTGGACGGCGGTCTGCGTATGATGCCTTAAAGTATGGCAAGTTATGTAACATGCATTTACAAAGAAATATGAAAGTGGAAAATGTTGGCGGTAATAAAAGTTGGTTTGGATTTTTTGCATTGTCTTTGTAATACTTCTATCAGAAAATTCTTATCAGTTTATATTCATGAAGATATTCACAGTGTCATTACGTGGACTGAAAGCGACTTTGGTTTTATTTATATTCTTCTCGAAACCTTGGAAAGTCTTAATCTGAACCTTAAGATGACTGTAAATATTTAACTTATGCAAAATTGCGTTTTCTTGTTAAAGTTATTTTAAGATCATTACAAACCGTTTCAAGTTTTTCTTTAAAACTTTTAACTAATTTTAAGACTCTCTAAATACTTTTTAAAAGTCGTTCTTATTGGACGGCTTAAAAAAGCTTGTTTCTTCTTTATCTAGTTCCTTGAATCGACTCAAAATTATCTTTAGAATGTTCTATCGGATGACAAGGTTAACAAGGACTAAAAGGGACCGCACTTCGAACACATGTTTTTTGAATTTATGTTTTAGAGTCTGGTAGACAGACCTTCATAAACCTAATTAAACCTTACTCTTTTTACCTCCATTTAAACTAGAAAGATTTTAATTATATTTTCATTATATAATGGAAAATATTTTAATTATATTTTGGGAAATGTACAAAATAAAAAAAGGTACATCAGTACAAAGCAGAAATTAAAAGTGACTATTGATTTCAATCTCTAATCTGGCGAGCAAGACCAAGTGAGGTACTTTACAAAGGTCTAGGTACACTAAGCAAACACCAAACAAGGTAAATTCATTGAAAATTACAAAGGAGACAAAACTCATCACAATGTGATTTTCCGCATCGCTAAATGTTGATTATAAAATATTCTGCAGCTTGAAATTTATTTGCGCTGTAGTACCCTGAACCCGGTGCCCTATGCCCTATACTCCACCAGTATCGTCGTCTGCTGCACATTATCCACATAAAAGTGAAAGTAGCCCACATGAAAAGGAATCCGACATGAGTCTGACATCAACCCAATTCCGTCCTATTCAGATGGATTTTTTCGTCCTCCGTGGGATTTTTGTTTCGCTCCTTTTTTTTTAATAAGTGCTGATACACACAGAAAGTTTTCTGAATAAACCACGTAAACAAATGAAAAATTGTAGTCCAAGTGCTTCAGATACACACACTGAGGCACGTGTATACAAAGCTAGCTACTCTGTTTCTTTAATGGGAAAAGGAAGCCACGAAATGAAAGAAAATGGAAAAGCAGCCTAAGGGCAAATATGAGAAATTTCTTTCACTAGCGAACTTGCACTACTAGCCGTGTTCTCGGCGCTCTGGGCCCTACTAATGAAACGGTGGCAACCGAGATTATTTTGGTCAAGTGTACCTACGGGGGAGCCTTTCCTGTGTGAATGTTACAATTGCATTATTATAGCATGTAAGTGATAGCCTAGCTGCAGATGCTATTTATATTATGTGGAGACGATGTTGCTGATGAGGACGGGTTTCTGCCGGCACCAAGTAACTACTGCATTGATTTTTATCATGTGTGTGCCTCGAAGTAACTACGCGTATGTTTCTGAACTACATATTGTTATTTGTCCTTAGAAGGACTGCGTAAACATAATCTATGATATGCTGCGATTTTTAATTAGGCCATCTGTTTTTGCATTTTAAAAATAGTAGGTTTATTTATTTGATTAGGTACAAGTTGAACCTCTGCCGGCGATTTAAAAGGGACTCTTTTGATTACAATTTGTAAGAAAGTTTTGCTCTCGTTATGAGAAAATCATTACACAACACTAAGAAAAAATCTTCAAGAACTTTTATATAAAAGATAAATACGAAGTGTTTAAAATACAACTGTAATTATTTAATGTAAAAAGAATCTTAACGTGTTGTAAACATTTCTAGGTTACAAACTGAAAAGTTAGCGATTCTCTGTCTGATTAGCTCCATAAAAGTAATGTCCAGAAGTTAAATACGGTGTGGATAGTAGAAAAGTGCTACTAGTATAATTAAATCGGACCATTTTATTTATGTCCACGTATTTTCTTTATGTCCTTCAATACCTTAGTAATCAATCTACTTAATATATTTAAATTTTATTAGCTTCATTACCATAAATTAGAATAAATAAGATATAATTATAAGTGAACACTGAATCTAAGAAATAATTCCTGAGAGATCATACTACATATATGGAGTCTTAAATGTTTAAGACTAAACACTTGCTAGTTACTGAAATAGCTCCAAGTCATACTTTTAGCTCATCAAAATGAGCGTTTACTTCCTGCGACAGGTGTGCTAGAACACAAAGGGTAATAAAAGCGCGTTAATGTGTAACATCTTCTCGAGTGCCCCCTTCAGAGGAGTAGTGTACAAAATGGGTCAGGAGGGTACTAGATAAATATGTACACATTTTTTTGTGTTTCTCGTCTATAATTCCTTAAAAACTTACAAATGAAGTTTGAAAATTTGGTGCTTTATATACACAGGCAGTTTCTCCGAAAAATATAGTCGCGTAACTTTAAAGTATTTTAATATTGGCCTTTCGGAAGACACGTTTCAAATAATGGCTAGAACCGCGTAAAATCGTCGATGTTCCGAGTTTTTGACTTTACCACAACACCGCTGGGCAGAATGTTCCCTGCCCGAGTCCTGGAATCTTCGTTCACCATAGGTTATAAAAAATTTAGTTTACTGCATTTGGGTGAAAAGCCCTTTCACGGAGACCACAGCAGTAAATAATTGAGTTCAAGAGGCGCACGTGTTAAGGAAAGTCTGCTGGGAGAGGATTGAGATTTATTACATGGATGGGTCGAGAGACCGCAATTACAGTTTTCGCATTCATACTTGTATTAAGGGTATGTAACACACTCGGCCAGATTTACTATATAATCGTTAATTGCTTTTGAAATGATTTACTACTTATATTGATCCGAATGCAGCAGTGATCAATATGCTCGCCGTAAATGTAAATACACAATGACAAGTACGGGACTTATTGCGTAATTTGTTTTAATAAATTAAGCCCTTTTATACGATTCATTATAAATATAATGAAATACAATTTCATATCGTCCTTTTGGATGACGAAAATCTATCTAAGTAAATGTATAATACTCAAAGATAATCCATTTGAAAATCATTCCCTGTATCCTTGCAGATCAATTAAAATTTAATTTTATCTCTTCGAATCACTTAAACCATAAGCCTTTAAGAAAAGAAAAATTCTTAATATCTTGCTAACTTTATAAGTTGGAAATTAATTGGCTAGAAGTGCGGAGGGATGGAATAAACGTCTCCTCCAGTTGCAAACTTCGAGATATTAGAATAATGACTAAAGGAAGATTATATGTAAAGCAGCAGCATCGAGAAGTAGATCAAGAATTTCAATTCAGGAAAGGTAAATCGGTCGAAATGTTTTCCCGAACTTTCAAATGTCACGTTCAAGAGGGAACTTGGAAAGTATGCTGCAGTTGCCTAGCCTATGAATGTACGTAATAGGTAGTATGTAAGAGACGCCACCACTCTGGTGCATAATTGCTTAATCCACTCTTGATGTCCTAGTTTTGGAGTGCGAATAAATTTCAAGTACACTCTCTATTCATTCCGTAGTCAGTAGTCGGAGAGTTATATGGTGTCGCCGAGGGGTAGCAAAGGGTGTTATTCATTTGCCTCAGCTAATGGGGATTTGAAATCGACGGCCTGAGGACATCTTGCGACAAAACATCATTTATTGAACAAGTTGGAGTCCCTTCTATTGTTGAAGGCAATCGAAAGATAAAAGCCGTCTGTTGAATATCACATAAGTATGAAACAAATTCATGGAATTTATCTTTAAATTCAAACATTACTTTATCGTCTGGAGTTTGCCCCAGTTGCTATTAAAATGCTTTTTCCCTTAAATTTTTCTAATATTTATTCCAATGATGGGCCTTGAAATGGCCTTAAAATTTCTCTAAACAGAACTTGATTTCAGATACCTCAAAATATTAGTAGTACTTCTGTACTAGTATTAGTAAAACTTTTGACTGAAAAAAATCTATGCATAGATACACCCTGCAAATTTCTTATGCTCTATAAGTTGGACAGTCTAAAAAATTTTTGGTTTTCATTTCTCTTAAATTCGAGAAAATTTCTTTGCGCTTAATTAAAGGATTGAAAATTAACTTTAATTCGAGGAAAATAACGAATTCCTTATTCAACATGGCGCTTGCTAGTCCTTGACTGGGTTTCCAACTCGGCTTTTTGTACACGACAAATCTTCTCTAGAGACCTATCAGAAACCTGTCACCCAAGGAGTTGTACCGAGGAAACTCAAGCTAAATTAATGTTTATTTATCTGAATTTAGGGAACTTTATCTGTTTGTTTTCTGTTGAGCAGGGTGTAGTTATTTTCAAGAGGAATAAAAGGTAGCCAACTCATAAAAAGTATAATACAAACCAAAAGCTCGTCGGGAAATTTCGAGCCCTAGGCGCGAGAGAAAAGTTATTATCAAAGCATCCGTAATGTAAATCACTTAAATCACTGCGGTATTTTCATGGCGAATTTAGAGTCCCTCAGCAGCGATGAAAAAAAAAATATTAATTTAAAACGCTTCATACTTGTAAAGAGCAAATTTCCGGTATGCTTAATTAACACCAATGCTTAAGTCTAGGTATACGTATGTGCTGAGAGGATAGACTGTGCAAGAAACGTACTATAACAATTTTAACACAGGCGAATATCCGAAACTTCCGATGAAAATGCATAGTTAAATGGAAAATATTACTCAGTTTATAAAACTGTTGTAAATAAACGTAGTAATAGAAATGGCATTTCGCAATTTTAACAGGATATGAAACAATTTAAACGAGAAGAAATAACACATTACTCATAAGTAATTTGTAAACAATAAGGGTCGTTAAAATTAACGATAGTCCCGCTTTCTATAATTGTGCTTACAGAACCACTAAACCGATTTTCACTCAACTCGATCTGAAAAGGCACAATAACTATTAAAATGCATTTCGTGTAATTCAAGTATAATAAAACAGAAATAGTTTTATTAAGATCTATAAATTATAAAATTATAAATTATAATCATTCTCACGTCAAGATGGAATTCTATAAATAGAAAAGCCACCATAGTCCAAAAACGCAAAACTTGTTTATGAATTAGATAAATTTTAAATAACTTGATTTGGAGTGTGAAACCCAGCTGTTATGTAAACATATATGCAAATTAACTTTTGTAATATACCAATATAACTTAAGTAAAATTTACAGATATAAAATTTAGAAATTTCAGTCTATGTTTTTATTATAGGTTTTTAAGGGGCCATAATTTTTGTGGTAAAATTTTTTTCAGAAATGATTTCAGAAAATCCTAGAAAATTACATATTTTATTAGGAAACATACGGATATTTTTTAATTGCGTGTGAAGATTTTATTTTCTACCACTATTTTCAGAATACTGCAAAAAACATGAGATGGAAAATAATCGTTTAAAGTTTTCGTTTTTAATACTTCATTTCTTAAGTGCAAAAGCACATTTTGGAAATTATAATATCATTAAAAGATTTCAGAATTAATAGTCATTATTTTCTCTTTATTATTATCTTTCAACTCAATTTCTTTGAAGATAAAACTCCACCGAACGGGAGGGACGCCAATCTGTTTATTAAAAGCAAACGAAGTTTCAATTTGAATCTGAAAATTGTGCCCGGACGGATATGTTAATGCGGTGAATGCAACTTTTAAGTGGTATTGCACTCCAGTCAAGATTATAAATATGTGTTGCCTTTCTTCGGAGCAGACTTCCCATAAGCTGGGGCGAAGTGGCCATAAGCTGGGGCGAAGTTCTTTCCAGATTAACTCCTCGAGTGCATAAAATGATTACATAAAGTTGCAGTTGCAATTCTAGCTTTGGATTCTAGGGAAGGAAACCAAGCGTTCAGTTTGGAGGACCACGTTGTGTGGACGCCTTCACTCTTGAAGTAGAGACTTCAGAAGCTTCCTCCATCGACTTTAAGAAGTCTTTAAAAATACGAAAAAAATTTAGCTCACGTTTGCAATCCGCCTGAAATTTAATATCGTCCCGCAGTAAATTGCTGGAGTGACGAAAAACGACCAGAACCTTTTGCAAAAATAATAAAGACTGGGCGCAACAGAAGTAAAGTATTACATAAATAAAAATAATAAAAAAGGAAAAGATGTAAGGGAGTCCATGGGAATAACCGAAAGCGAAAATTATTCTTTCCACTTGAGTATAATGTCCGTTCGTCTGTTTTTGCAGCTGACTTCTTAAGACGTCGTTAAGGAAATGAACAGCATTAGAAATTATGTCGGGCAGAAGACCAGCACTAATAAAAACTTCCTGCTACGGGCAATATGAATTTTAAGGGTGACTATTTGTTGCTCCAGAACCCTCCTGCATATTGCCAGGACAGGAATTCAACAAGTGTGGGATAAATGCCAACTCCTGGTAATTTCACTTTTGGGGAATATGCTCACTAGGATATTCGGCGGGTCGGTAGTTCGCCAGTCCAGCGAGCGCGGCTACTTGCCAACTTTAGAAGTATTATTTCGGGCAATTGACTATATATTCGGGCAATTGTATGGCGCATTATCGTGGAGCACTTTTGCGAAAAATCCTCTGATAAATTGCCTTTCGACCTCATAGTTTCGTATATTTGTCATATTTTTAGTAACTGCACTCGCGACACCTCCTCCGGAAGAAATTGCCCACGACTGTAGAAAAGTTCACACATCCGGGTGAAAGTTCCTTCCCATTGAGCAGAGAAAAACTTAGAGTTGGCGATTACATGGCCTTTTGTGACTCTTGCTTTTAATTGTAATATTTTCTTTAGAGAACTGAATAATGTTATTATTTTAAGGAACTTGATGTTGGACATATACGAAATATAAAAGTAAAACAAGAGCGTGTGTGAATCTTATGAATATCTGCTATAGCATTTTTTAATTTTTTTATTTATAGAGCCTTTTTAAAATGAAATCTTATGTACAAATTGCAAACAAAAGTTGAAATAACTTGGGGCATTAAGTCTTTAAAATGGGTTTTGAAAACATGATTTAAAGAAAAGCACAAACTCTTTAAGTTTAATTGAATTTTTCGAAATTCAAAAGTATTATGACCTTTTAATAAAAGCTCAGGTTTTAGATTTTAAGTTGTAAGTGTAAATACGTATAAAGTTATTGTAATTGTGTTATGGATCTTCATGTTTCACAATCGTCAAATATCTCAAAAACGCTCGCGCTCTGCTACTCCATCGAATTGAAAGCCTTAAACCTTTAAGCGAAGAGCTTAACCCGCAAAAATTGCTTTCAGGTGTTATGTACGTATACTGCAGATGAGTCGAAATCCGACGTGTGGCTTATGGTGACCCGGGACGTGTGGTAAAAACCCAATAAAGAATTTAATAAAGAATACACGATTGCCGCGATAAAGCACGGAGTAGGGTCTGACGCAGAGTGTATCCGACGAGTATGTGCGTACACCTCGGGCGCGAGCAATTTACAATTCGTGGGTGACAATATGAATAAATCTTGCCATGGAAAACCATTGTAGTTAAGAGATTGAAGGATGTCGAAAACTGTAGCTGCCCTAGAGAAAGACTGCTGTCTCAATGTGTAAAAATATTTTACCTTTAAATTAGTCAAACAAAACCCGGGCAACTGCAAACTGAATGATAAAAGGCTCCCTTTGGGTCACTCCCTGAAATCTTGTGGGAATCATGTACTTGGATCCGTGCCAGACAGGCAAACGTATTGCCGGCCGAAGTGATTTTTCCACGATAACCTTTAAATGATTGGAAACGTATTGATTTTTTCTTATCAATGTTCTTCCGAGTCTGAAGCATTCATTTTAAAAAAGATGTAACAAACCCATGGGTGTTCGCAAATTGCTTATTTAAGGTAGATAAGAAGGAGCAAACCTCCCACCTGCAAAAGTGCAAACCTTTTCATGTAATTAAAGAACAAAATTGGGAAGTAGGAGCATTGAAATTGCAGATTTTGCTGCATAATTACAAGCCGAATGGTTTTTATATTATAGGAAGGTCACTTGAAAAAATAAATCTATAGACTTGTTGATTTTGTTCAGTAGTGAATATCGACCTTGTAATAAAAATCATGAAGGGAAAGAAATGTTAAATTTCTTTAAATAAAAGTATCTATAAATATTGTTAAGTACGTGTATATCACGGTTATTTATACCTCGCCAAGATTGTAATCAAAGCAGACGATACTTGATTGACTGATGATTTTCTAAATGGATGAATAAAATATTTCATCTTTTCGTAAGTGTTCAAAAATAAATTTTCTATAGGGCTAAAGTATATTAAATTTATAGAAGAGAAAACCCCATGAAATTTATTATACAATTATTTCATCACAATAAAATCAGATGGTCTCAGCTCTTTAATTAACTCTTAAGTTTAAGGTCAATAGCTCAAAAATTTTTCTTCAGAGATTTTTAGTCTGTCTAAAGTTAAATATCATAAATTTGTTCTCTGTAAAAATGAAAATGAAAATTTTAAACAAATCTTAACTATGACGTCAACAATTTAACTTGACCTTTCACTCAATCGAAGTGGATTTCCTCTACGGCAGCACTCAATAGCACATTTTATGTGAAGTATTTATTTTTATTCGTTTCGCTCTTGGTGCTTTGGAATAATTGGAGACACACCGGCCTTAGTTAAAAATATCGAAAATGTCTATGTTTGCGGAATAGGTGTCACCCATTTATATTATACTATTTTATTTTTATTCTGAATATTCCTCTTTAATATTTTCTCGGTATATTTTGATACTGCTCATAGAAAACATGAAATGGGCTTGAAGTCGTCAATACATCCAAATTGAATCACTGTGTGTCCACGACCACCTGGAAAATGATCGTTATGACGCAAAAGCGCGCCAATCCACGGACGGCGTTATAAACCACGTTGACACACTTAATTCAGCCATTTACCAGTTTAAATATAAATAGACTGTAGATGAACCAAGCAGTCATGATAAAAAAAATCGGCCCGTGGACACTAGGAGTGATTAATTTTGGTCAACCTCTCTTCTCAGTGAATTTTAGTGTCTTCAATATCAATCGATAAGAAAAAACGCTTCGACTTTCATCTCTAAACAAATTTTTATCTATGCGGGCAACAGTTCAATCCTCCACGCATGCAAATAAAAGAAATATAAATCTATTTCTGATGTGCGAATTCTTTCGTTTATAATAAGCGCGAGGGGGGTGCACCGTGATTTTGTCCTTCAAAGAGAGTTCATTAAGATCGGATTTCTACACACTTGTCCAAAATTTAATGAATATTTTTTTTTATTTTTGAAAATAATCCGAATTGTCCATTCCTATGGATGAAACTGTGTGGTGGTTCATAGTCCGACCTCATTTCACATTTCAGAGGCAGACTGCTTGGCGATTTTCACAACTATAAATCTATTAAGCTGGATATGAGCATATGGGTAATAATTATTGTTCAATTTTAAGTTTTGTTTGCCTTGATAACTTTCCGGGATGTGTACACATGTGATGTGATGATGAAGATTCCCCATATGATTGCACATCTTTTTCACATTCACAATTTTGCTGAAATAGCAAATGATTTCTCATTCTGTTGGTATTTTTAGCCGCAGAATGCAGTTTAATATGGAAAATTCTTCTTGTTTGCTCATTTCAATAAGTTGTGATGACATCGGGCTATTACAAAAGCTAAAAGTATCGAGGATGCCTTTGCAGTCATTAGCTTTGTGGTATTTTGCAAAAAATTAAAATATCTATAGGCAATTAGGACGGTACTCGATTTAATGGAGTCAAATATTTGCTTTTGGTTTTATAAAATTTGAAATTTATCCATTTAAATAATTTTATAGCATATTTGTGTAATATCGAAATAAATACACATTCTAAATATAAAATACCTGCAATCAAATTTAAATCTAAAAGGTATTTTAAAATAATCAATGCCAAGAGCGCGTCCTCACTGAAATATGAAAACAATTTACTAAAATTTTCATGATTACTTCCAAACATAAAATGGTAATAACTGAAGCTTTCATAGTTATTTTTATTTTCCGGCCAAAGGTTTTAAAGGGAAGAAGGACGAGAAAGGATGATGAATTGTAATTATCTATTTGACATCGGTTTGTTCAAAGGTGTAGGCTTACTCGACGTGGTAAGCAGAGAACCTATTTACAACTCCATTGGAACCGTTTACTCTTAATATAAACAATATTCATTTTATTCTACAAATAAACTGAAGGCAAATGTAAACTGACGCTGTTTTCTTTGATGCGACTTGCCCCAATTTGTTGTTCATTAGTGGGTCTTGAAATCACTGTGGGCAATTTTGTGAGCAAAGAATCAAATTATTGGAGCACGGAGAATGGGTCTTGTTTGTAAGAAAACAAGCTACACAGATCTTGTTCCAGTAGAACTATTCGTGATGAACATTCGTGTAGAAGGGAAGAAAAAAGGGTGCTGTTTTCCTTTAAAAGAGGCAAAGCATTTTTTTTTATAAATCAAAGACTTTTTGAAGAAAAGTGAGCACATATTTTTCAAATTAAAGAATTTTGTCTGTTATAATTTTTATATTTTAACACTCTCATTAAATAACTGTTTAAGATTTCAATTATGAATTGGGATAAAAAAATATTTTTATGTATTTAATTGGCTCTTATGAAATTTGTTTAATTTATTTTGAGAAATAAATTCACGGAATAAATCAGATTTTCTTTTAAGTATGCTTACTTTAATATTAAAGCGAAGGTATTTCTGTCCGTATCGCTTTAAATTCAACTGCCCTGCGAAGGAGGTCACGGAATAGCATTTTATTTATTCCAATCAAAATTATTAAGGTAAGCTCTTTATATAAGAAGATAAAAGTTCTTTTCTGGGATTACCGATTTCATGACAAAAACTTTTGATATTGTTCTTCTTTGGCTTTTGCTACTTTCAAGAAAAATCCCACGGTACCACGGTGGAGAAAAAAACGAGGGGCTTTAAGTGAAACTGAATAAATAGATTCTGTCTGTAACAGAAGGCCAATCCATGTTGTATATAAAGTTTCTTTCGTTAGAGAGAAAAAAAAGCAGACAGCTTATTTAAAATTAATTAAGAATTTAGAATTGAATGGAAAACAAGTGAAATAATAAGAAGATTATCTCAAAAGAATTTGCGGTGGGACCTTTCTGGATAAGATGTCTTATGTTTTCTGAATTCTAAGAGATGCTCGCAGATAAGGAGCTGCTGAAATGGGATCAAAGCGCTATTTTCTTGCAACAGTGCCACAGGTATCTCAAACTCATCCTTATTCATAAGATATTTGCCTTATATCGGGTGGAAAATTTTTGTGCTTCATAGTTGGAAATGTTTGATTGAAAACTGTCGTTCCTATTCTTTTTCTTCCATTGGAAGAAAAGAAACGACGTAAGTTGTTGTCAGGTGGATAGGCCTTTTGAACTGAGTTGTGGCTAATCTTTTATTTCCACTTGTTCAAATCCATTAGTATTTTAGTGATAACTTGTCTTAGTATGATTCTTACTTTCAAAAGCTGAAAGAAACGGAGTACTCTGCATACCTCATATTATGAAAAAAATATGACACATGTTTAACTCTCTGTAGTATAGAATTCCACCAAAGGACTGCTGACGGATCCTTGATGTTACTGTCTAATTTTCTGCTACATGTTCGAGGGTTTACAAGAAATGTTCGTTTATATTGGAAATAAAGGTAGAAGAAAAAATGTGGGGGATCTCGTAGTCGGAAAATATGAGATGTTTTAACTTTTACTCTTTTCACCTCATTTTCAGGAATGCTTGAGTTTTTCTCGGTAATCCCCTTCTGCATTTTAAGCAGCCCCAAGATCCAAGTTTAAAATTACAAATGCTCAATGGCAGGCAAGTACTGAATAATTGATGTTAGTCATCCCGCGACGACGCGGCAGGAGCTTCATTAAAATTCTCATGTCTTTTTTCGAGGTCTAGCACATCCTTGAAGAAGCGCTCCAATTTTTCCCCTTTTCCACCAAAACAATCTCATGGGGCAATTAATTTATGCGCCTTAATTTTCCAATAAATAAACGCCTGTCTCAGCAAGGCGGCTAGCGTCTGTTTATTTCCTTTTATTTACTAGGAAATGAACTTGCAAACTTCCGAGAATTGCTCGAGAGTATTTTTATGTGTTTTTAATAGAGATATTTTCTAGAATTCGTATAGATGCTACAATAGATGCACCCGTCCATAAGAAATTTCGATGTGAAAAATATGTAGGTTTTCTTTAGTGCGCTAAACGCTGAAACTTAAACCGTTTTACTAGATTAACTTTAATTTGTGATGTTTTATGTAATTTACTGACAAAAAAAAATATAAATCATTCATAAAATTAAATATACTTGTTAGATGCATGATTCAGAACGTAAAATAATATTGACTTCTAAAATGGAACCAAAATAGGCAAATGTTCTTCATTGAGTTCAATTTCATTCACTGTGTTTTTCAAAAAACGGTCCAAATCTAAATGAAAAAATTAAAGTTGTAAAAAAAATCGAGTGCACTTTAAAAGACCTCTTTGCGAGTCTTTTAAAGTCCTGCAAAAATGTTTCTACTGCGAATATTGCTGCAGCATCCGGGATCTCAGGCAGCTCCCACCTGTTTGAGAGGAAGCATCCTACTGCGGCTGGGATCCTCGCCGGAGCATACACCACCAAAGTTCTACAGAGAAAATCCTGCAGTTGAATTGGAAGAAACTGAACCCTCTTCCAAGATGTCCGATGGCGCAACAGCAATCACTTTCGTCAGTTGGCCAGGAATTTAATAACATTATAGCATATAGGGCCAGTGTTCCTTTTGTACGGGAAACCTTTTGCTACGGAAAAGCTTTCCGGCAAAAAGGTCAAGCTTCCAGGAGGATTTGCAGGGAACCCAGCAGGCACATCTCTCTGTGCTAATGCAGAGGAGGATTGGAGGACTTTCTGTGGACTACTCTCAGACTCGCAGGTCTTCGAAGGCACACTACCATCGGGACGGGAGTATGTCTTCGGGTTATCCCTGTTGCACTAGTGGCCCA
The DNA here is from genome assembly GCA_001932985.1 of Proctacanthus coquilletti. Taxonomy (NCBI): domain Eukaryota; kingdom Metazoa; phylum Arthropoda; class Insecta; order Diptera; family Asilidae; genus Proctacanthus; species Proctacanthus coquilletti. Next base: position 1,159,853 of record MNCL01000005.1, read on the forward strand.
GTTCAATTGGTAGTGCCTCCTGCTGGCGTGCATTAATTTTACGGCATATTTTTTGCCATTCGTTCCTGGATTCCTTTGCCTGGGTTTTCTATTCCTACATGTTCCCGTCCAGTCGTTTCCATCCGTTGTACTTCTAGACTCTAGCACGGATAGATGTTGTGCGATTCGGGCCTGGGAGCGCGGTTGCGGGGACGTCGGCGGCGAGGCCCCACAACAGTGCTCTCCAAATATAATTCGCGCGCAATCCGCGGCGGCGACGGTACCGGAGCCCCCGGAGCTTTTTGATGGTGATTTTCTTTGCTGAATTTCGCTATAGTGTGTTTCTCATGCGGGGGGTTTTCCAGTGTTTTCTCGCTTTCCCAGAGTTTCCCGACAAGGCTAGTCGAAGCCCAACCGCCGTGATGCTAAGACCGTTTTATGGACTTAATTTTATCATTTTATTTTTTATTTACACTTTAAGCGGAACGTTAGAATTAAAGAGCGCAACAACAGCAGTAGCAGCAATTGCAACAGCAGTAGCAATATTAGCACCCTGCACTCGATAATTATCGTGCTGAAAATTAATAATAATAATAAAAAAAAAATCTGCGGGGCGCGCTTCTGGATCGCGGTGGTGTGGTGTGGTTTTTTGGTGTGTAGAACCCCCCGCTCTCTCCTACGTTAAAACAGCTCGACCGCCCGCCCGAATCTCGCCAACCAACTTCCCAACTTTTCGAAGTTTTTATACATTCTCTTTTTTTAAAATTAGAGAAATTTGACAATTTTTTTCATTCGAATAATTTTTTGTACATTGTGGTCCCATAGTGCCATTTGCAGAGCTGCTGTTTAACACAGAAACAACGACACTGCGGGAAATGATGCCGAACCAGAGATTTCGGGGGATTTTTCATAAAGTTGATAATCATAATAAAAAAATCAAATCCACTTTCGGCCCAGTTGGTTTCTATCCGCGATAAATAATTAAATCAAAAGTGCCCGATGGCTCAGTTGTAACAGAAGACCCAAGTAAAATCCTTTAAGGGTTCCTCGGAAGGCTCCTGGAGGCCACCAGCGCACACACGGAGCAGGTCGCGAAAGGCCGGTGGAGTTTTACGTGCCATTTTCCAAAAAAGTCGGTGTTCGAAATTCTAAAGCAGTTAATTCTAAGAAAGGTGTAGTAGAGTTGTGAATTCGTGTGAGAAAAAAATATAGTGCCCTGCAAGTTTTGAAGCAATTTTTTTTTCAAATCAAAAAAGGATTACTTGCTGTCGCAGGAGAGAACCTTGTTAGAGGTGACTTCGAGAGCAGGCGGCTTACACGACGACGGCGAAAAAAAAGTTTGGAACAGTAGTCGTCGTCGTCAGGACCCGAAAGGATATCATTCAAAAATAAAACACGTAAGTAGACACGCCAGGTGTGCTTACTGGCGTTGTGTTGATAGTGTTGGTTATATTCAGGGTTTCGGTTTCGCCTAATAGATTTCATGGATTTTTTGGTTGGCTCAGGCCGCGAAAATCCGCAAGTCGATATCCTGCCACTTCTTCCTTTTCCAATATGAAATCGAGGACAGCTACACAGCAGCAAGAACAACGCCACCTTCGACTTCGCCTAACTATACCTGCCCCCGCGGCTGTGTGGCCTGTGCCTTGCCTTTTTGCCCGTTTCCTCCGGGGCCGGGCCTCTTTCTTACGACTTTTTTGCTTTTTTGATATTTCAAACATTAACGCCTTCCTCCGTGCCTGATAAGGAATTATTGGCTCGCGATTTCAATCGATCGTACGCAGTTATAAATAAAACACGAGTCCTTCCGTTTTTGGATATAGGCTCTGATTTTTTCCCCCATCGTCACCCTGTGCCTCTTTGCTCGTGTCGCGGACTTCAAACGCTTAAGGTCGCTGCTGCCTAATTTTTTAATGTATGCATGTGGACAGCCCCAGGAAATCCGGGTTTTCCTTGCTGTCCAACTTCGCAAGTCCAAGGTTCCATTATTCGTTTTTTGAGGATTTCTTGTATTAAAATTTGCATTTTTCATTGCGACAAGCCGTCCATAAACTCGCTGATTTTATAATATAGTGCAATTTTTTATTTACATACATGCCGGCGCATGCTTGCAGATGGCTCTGGTCGTTTTCGCAATATGTAGGTACTCTATGGTACTCGGAAGACTATTTCTCCTTGTAATCTTTTGCGGATATGGGCTTGCGCTCTTGGAAAATTTAAAACGAATATAATTTTTTTTTCTTCCAAAAAAAAGCTAGATTGTCGAAACGAAGGCTTTTATGTATGGGATCAATCTTTGGCGTTGAGCTTATCTCACTTACACACACCCGAAATACCATGAGCACCTTTTGCGAATTCATTCATTAAATTTATGAAACAGCTGTTACACTTTTCTTTTCTCATGGTTTAAAGTTTTCGTCCCAAATTTTCGATCCATCCTGCATCAGTACTGCTCGGTTGGGTTTAAAAATTTCTACCCCCCGACAATGGGGCATCACGAGAAAGGGTTTCAACTCTGGTTGGGTTTCTGGGGAGCATTCTGCTTAACAATTTATCAATATGGATGAGACGTGCCAATGGTAAAATTAAATTTTCTTTACTGTTTGGGTACTCCTCCTCGGTTGTAAGTCCTTGAAGGCAAATGATCTTCAGAAAGTGATACCACCGCCGATCTACCGTTGTGGTATTGTGTGCGCACTCTGAACTTTAGGGCTCTTTAGGATATCTCTAAGGATTCGGAAAATGAGTCCGAAGGGTCACTGATTTCTTTGGGGTGATATATATCGGTATATTTTAACTCAACCACAATGGACACTACTCTACAATGATGAGAATTTGAATATGCTGCAATATCCTTTGTATATCATGGGAAAAATGGAAATTGTATAGCAAAGAGTTATGGCTGGGGAATTTATAATGTGTTCTCTTTTGGGAAAGTAAAACACCACCATTAGTAAACTAACTCCATTGGAAAAACAAATTTCACATTAACTAAGATTTACCGAACAAAGTGGGTTACAATAATTTAATTATAGTTTATAAGTTATAATTTAATATTTCATTTTGTAATATAAGATTACAAAACGTTGGGTTCAAAATACATCCAATTCGGTTTTTGACTTTTGTACACAATTTCTTAAGAAAGATAAGCGTCACTGTAACAGCAGAAATCTAATTAAGAAGTGCAATAGACTTATATGGGTATTTTTTTTCAAGTTTCTATTCTTCTCCAACCATAGTGTATCTTTTTACAGAATGACTCAGTATATGTTTATGTTTTTCATAATTTTGTAGCTTATTACAAGGACGACTAAAAATAATCTTGTACACCCTTTTTCCTGTAGGTCATTCATTTGCTTGAGCGATTCCTTGGAGTGACGACGCCTTCGTTGTAAAGTGTAACACGGATTCTAGGAAATGGACATAAATCCAGAATGGGTGAAATTTACAGCGAACGACTGTCAGATTTGGGAAAATTTAAGTGCGATTACCAGTGGGAAGGCGTACGGCTTAAAAGTGCCCATAAAAATTTAAATTTGCTCTATTTATTCACGAGGACATGGACTCTCCATGGGAATTGTTTTGCTCTTGTAATTGTTGTTGTTACTGCCAGATATCTGACCCAAAACTACTTAATTCAGGGTTTGCTGTAGACAGGTTTATCTCTTTGAACACATGCCGGCTTTCTTATTTCATCAGACTCTGTTTTTGCATTTTCTCTGTTGCCTAGGATCGTTTTCCTTATAAAAGTTTTTCTTTAGAGGGACTAGCAGGAACCCTAGTAAATATCTTATTAACAATGAGATAGTGAGTAAGATAAGTCAATAAAACTGTCTGCAAGTATTTTTCTTTCCCAAAAACAAGAAAGTCTCCAATTTTGTCATTATATGCAAATGTAGCTCAAATTGCTAGTAATATGAATAAAAAATCCTATTGATTTGTTATGATATTTATTTAAAAGCATTGCAGGCTTCCATTTTATATGGGATAAATTTCTGAAGAATATCAGATCATATAACTTCTAATTGGGGAAAGGATAATAAAATATTTGTTTTAAAAAAGTCATTAAAATATGAGTTAAGCTCCCACGTGGAGTGTTTAGTACCTAATGTACCCAGAAAATTAATAAAAATCTTTGGTTTAGAGTTCGAAGTTCTTACAACCTAAAAATTTATCTAAAATGTGAATCATGAAACTAATGCGATACGTGCATTTTAAGAGTGTACTACTCACTTCCGTAAGAAAAACATAATTTAACAAAAACTGTTGAATGACTTTGAAAAAATAAAAGTTAGGAATTTTGTAATACCATAACTCTACGTAAATTTGGACATATGCGCATATAAATAGGGTCCTTCCATTTCAGAAATTACAATAATGCTATTTCGTGCCAAAATTTCTGCTTTCTCGGTGTATGCATTCTGTAGGAGGAATAAGGAAAAATTGATGGTACAATAATAAAACAACAAAATGTAGCCGCTCCCGGTTTACTACTTGCTCTGGAGTCGTTCGTGCACTATGTGCTTATGCACGTGAAACTTCAAACATCTTTATTTTATCAGTAAATTTTATTCCTTGACTTTCCGTGCTCGATGTGAGTCGCGTTTTGCCCATCTTCCACACTCCTCTGAGGAACTTCCTTTTCGATGCAGTTTTTTTTTGGTTTGTTTCTCCTGGGGCAGATAACTTTGCTTCCTGGTGAACTTAAGCAAAAATCCTAACTGGGCTCTTACGTGCTGAATAAAAGGAAGCCACATTGTGCAAAGTAAAATTTAATGGCTTTTTTAGGTTGTAAAGTCATGTAGCAGTATGAATTAGCGTTTTAAATTTTGCAGTATGCCATCAATTCAAAAAGGTGAACTGCAAACGATCCAGGTCTTATGGTCTCCATATTATATAGAAGGTTTATATGCACACATAGGGTTTCAGGTACTTAATCTGTTGAGGTTTCCATTTATCGTCATAGTATTCATTTAAAATGTAATAAAATCGGTAAATCTATAGTTTTCTTTGTTTTATCATTGTATTGACCTAACTAAAACGTGGACTAAAATTTCTATTTCTTGAGTCTAAAAAAGTTATATAAAAATTTTGTATTGTATATTAATTAAATTATAAGATTTAAATAATGAAAGCGAAGTTTTCTGTTTTTTGTTTTCTTTTCTTTATTCAATTTTAACAGAATTTTAATGTTAATTATTTTAATATCATTTCGTATATCATTTACATGCTTAAATATTAATAAATAAAAAATAAATATACTAAATTTATTTTGTTTTTAATGTTTAATTTTGAATTTTTAAAGCGATTTGTTACAGGCCTAATAGTCTATATTTAACGACATACATAATTAATTTTATTGAAATTTTTTCGTGTCTCATTTTTACATTTTCTCTATTAAAGAATAATCAATGTAAAATTGAGTCTAAAGTGTCAATTAACTTAAATTGGATAAAATTAAATGGCTTTTAATATTGTCTGTCGTCAATTGTCGGAAAAGGTCTTAAATTCTGGATGGATATGATATGGATTCAAAAGTTTAAATAAAGGCGTACATATTTTATGGAATTAAAAAATTTATGAACAGATGCTGGAATTATGACTATAATGAGAAGTATGTTGCTTTTATGCTATTTTATTTGCGTACGTAAAACGAAATATTATTCACAAAATGAACTCCATTTTCTTCTTTATTTAATGCGTTTTATGTTGATATATATAACTTTATTCTATTTTTATATACTAATAGAATATACATAAACTGAAAATTAATAACCACAAGTTGTGTATTCCTTTTCACGTAAATCTTTGAAATCAATTTTACTAAATGGGGAACTGATCGCTCCAATATTTCAAAAGGCAAAAGTTTACCCTTTAGCGAAAGTGATAAGGTTACGCCAGTAAGAGGTAGAGATAATGAATATATTAAGGAGGCATAATTAGGTACAATCAAAGTGAATCGATTCAAGTGCAAAAGTGTCAGAACACCTAATGTTGTTAATTATGAGCTCAAATAAAATATTGATTTCTCTTCCACCGAATCGATGTAAGGTAATTCTATTATTCTTTTCCATGTCTGACTTTTGATTCTTAATGCTTGAACGTCGTCTTTCCGGGAGAGATATTTAATTAGTAGCAAACCTCTGCTAAGTAATTACGGAACGTTCCCAGTTTCTATCGTGTAAGGGAAATTTAAAGGGGTCGCGGTTGGTTAGGTATTCTGCAGAAAATTCATAGAACGCCATAACGTCAAGGGCAGTCGTGTGATTTGTAAGCATGTGATTAATGAAGTAGATCTTTAGTGGAAGTTAATTAACGTTCGAAGGCAAAAGGGGAGGTACGAAACACTTGATGAAAAATAGAAGAGAACTTCTATAACGATGCAAAATTACGCTTAGAGAAATCATTTGGGAGGGACAGAAATTAAGAAAAAATGACATTCTTGTGATTAACGTGCAGGTATAAATAGTATAAAAGTTGTTTTTCGAAATTTTTTCTGAAAATTTTGAATTATTTTGAGTAATACGAAATTCGTATTATTTCGAAAAATAAACATAAGGAAGGTTTCCTTATTTCGCTCGAAACGTTTCCTTAGTATAAACTTTCCATAACTTTAACATTTATGAAAATCTCAGCTGGAATGTGCCAAAGTTCAAAACGCCTGGGGGAATCTAAAGGGAATTATGTAAAAAGTAGGGCAGTCAAATGAATAAGTAAAAACAAGCAACTTCCAGTACAGATAAGCTCATCTGGCAAGAAAGAAGGTATAAAATGCATTCCTTCAAGGCCTCCAGCCAGTTACATAAAGTGAAATTTCTTAAAAATGTGTTAAGCAGATCTCACTCTTTTAAGTTTGCACACAGAGCGGCTAAGAGAGAAGAACTGCGACAACGACGGAGTAAATTTGCTTCGTGATAAAATTCCATATTTCATACCTTTTAAGTGTAGCTACTTTTCTTCTAGCTCCTCAACCTCATTTCACCCTTCTCTTATTTATACTTATGTTTGTCTTTCTAAAACTAAAATTAGCACTCTTGTGAAAAGGAGTGCAAACCATTCGACAGGATTCGAGGCGACTCAAACGTGGACTGCAAATTTTATAAAAATGAGAAAGTGAGACATGTGTTGAGGCTCAGTTTATTTTCCACTCGTCCTAACACTTTTCAGTGTCACCTTATTTTTCACACTTAATAATTTGCTTTTACGAAGGACTACTAGAAGTCCTTCCGTGCTTTGTACCCACATCGGGACTGAGTGAAGCAGACGCAGATTTCGCATAGCTTTGAAACAATGGACTATAACTCGTGGCATCTTTGTTCTGTCTAATTTCTTGTGAAATATTTTCGAACTTCTTCACCTCCTCAGAAAACTGCATGAGGAACAGCTTAAATATAAATTTTTACACTGAAAATTTTATCCGAAATATACTGAAATATTAATTCGGGGAAAGTATCCATCTGATTTTATCATTCCAAGAAGGTTCTTCTGTGATGGATATGACAGAAAGAGGAATACCGAGAAATGTGTTACCTCTTTTCTAATAAATCTGTTGGAATGATTGCTGCTGGGAGATTAATTATTAGACCTGCAGTAGAACTCTTTCAAAAACATGAAAAGTATGAAAGTTATCTTTTGTGCTATGTATTCTAGCGTAGATTTCCAAGTAATAAATAATATAAACATAATTCTAAATTCCGAATTTCCTAGTTCGCTTGTCTTGCAATTTATTGTCTCTAGCAGTTCCAATTTTATTATTAGAAAATATTTGCGTCTTTACAAATAAATCTTGACACCGTTTAAATATTAATAGTGAAGTCTTGCCTGATATTTATTTATTGAATGTTATGAAGTGATGATAAAAAATGTGGCATTTTTAGCAACTTTTTATTTCTTTATAATTAAGAGTGGGCATTATTAAGTTGTTAGAGACCTAGAAGCAGAATACCTTATTTTTACTATTTATTTAATATACCCAAATATCTACATCTCTGAGCTTTCGTATATTGCAGTTTATTCACATTCGTTTTCTCAATCTTTGCAATTTCTTTAACAAAAGTAAGGAATTTCTAAAATTACGATTGTGTGATCTACACCTACTAAAAATTCTTATGAAACTGGAAAACCGTGAAATAAATTTCAAAATTTTGGATAATTTATACACAAAGTAATTTGAAAAATGAATTTGAGTTTGTTTTAAAAAAGTAGTAAATTTAATCTGAACATTTTTACAGTAAAAAGACAAGATTCGCAATGCTAGAAAGTTTTAAATTAGTGCGGTATTATTCTAAAAGTGTTCTTTATATGTTTCCTATTTTCCATAGTGTACTATGACCTCTTTAACGCTTCATGACATGACATTTAAGGTGATATTTTAAACGTTAGCAATTTCCCCTTTCACGGAGAGCAATTTAACCATGACACTAATGGTTTGTCCCCAGTGATCAAGGGCTCATTTCCATTGATTCCTTACAAAGAGGAGTCTTGTAAGTATGATGGATGGTAAACAACGGGTTGTTGCTTTCTTTCCCCCTGTTCAGTATTGACGGATTCGTTTTCCGTCGAGCTTACATTTGTCGTCGACGTCGTAGGACACACCGAAGCGTCTCCCGCTGGTTAGCGCAAAATCTTAAACCTTTGAAACTGACAACAATTAGTGTCTGCTAGAACGGGAAGACTATCTCTTGGTAGTATTTATTTTTGTATGCTTTCCATGGTATGAGAAAGAAGCGAAGTGGACTACTCTTTTACAAAATAGTTCGAAAGTTTGCTTAAGCTCATCTCGACCGGTGGAGAGAGTTATTAATTTCCTTTACAGTCAGTTTACCTTAAAATCACATCATGGACCTTCTGTCCTCGGAAAATGCCCGCCAGAAATTAACTTTTATTTGGCTTTCCCCTTTACGTTTTCTTACAAATTATTTCATGCAATTGCGAAGGAATATGAATACAAATGGCCTGGTTGCCTCCGGGCTAAAAAATGGTCGATGGGTTCAAACAATTTCGCAACTCTTCTGCAAGAAGGAAGTTTTATCAAAACCAAAGGGCATCATGAATAATGCAGGGGTTCTCCTCAGAGGTGGACTAAGAGTTGATGAATAAATTAGGAAGTCTGATCGGAATTTCTTTCATGGAAGGATCACCCTAAGCACATGCCGGCGAACTTTCTCTGCGACTAAAGCCCCATACTTCAGGCGGACGCTACTCTTGCTTGCGTCGCCTATTAAAAACCGTTAATGAAAATAAATGATCCTACAAAGTTTTGTATATGTTTCCCTATGAATTGGGTCAATATGGGGAAAGTTTCTTACCCAGGCCACTTTATTATATTTCATAGGATGCAACAAGATACGTACAAGACATTTTCCTTTTCTTGTACACAGGAAAAACAATAAGATACAATCCCGTTGCGAGGGGACAGGTTGATCCAAGGAATACTGCAATGAGTTGCTGGATGATAGCCAAAAGAATATTGTCGACCTCTGTCTTCGTGCGATGTTAAAACCTGTGGCTGCTCCTACAGCAAAACCCGAACATTCCGGATATAAAAAGTTTCATATGGCCGAGCGAATTTTATTAGTTTCCCACTTGAGGATTTTAATTACTGCAATACATTGCAATTGTAAATTAACTGCGGATTTAAAATTGTTTGGCATTCTATAAGTAGTTGCGCTTTTTAATGATGCGCTAGTACTAGAAATAAATTCTATACTTGTTTGACTTTATGCCAGGCACATCTACTGACCTTCTAAAACAAGGAGACGAAAAATCTGGTACTTTTAAGGTCATGCCAAATATTTCCGAATATATTTATATTTTTATATCTGTTTATATCTGGGCAGCACATTTCCCTATCTGCGTTTTGGCAATGAAATACAAAAGTACCCCAGGCTGGACTTGGCAGACATTTTGCTTGAATGGACAAATTTTCTTCGTAGCACGTCGTTTAGCCTTGATAGTAATGGGTAGTGGTTTCATCACAACTTCAATTGTGTATAGGAGATTTCAGATGCCAAATGGATAAGCCTTGGTGCCACTTTGCCTAGAACAATTATAACAATTATATTATTATTCATTTTAGTTCAAAAAATTGAATAAAACTATATTAAAAATTATATTTAACAAAAATTTAAGAAGTTATTCAATATATAAAACAATCGCTAAAATACTAATCTGGAGTTTCTGCTTAAGCTTATGGATATTTAAGATAAGTTTTCGTGTATGCTTAATTGGTTTGATTTTTCTTTCAAAGGTATTTATTTTCTGATTTGTTTCTTCTTTTATTTAATTCTAAGATGCACATGCATTGTGTTTATAACAGTAAAGGGCTTGTTAAGAATGACAGTCTATTCAAGAACTTTTAAGTTAATCGTATAAACGGCTTATCCTCCTTAGACCCTCCAAGAATTATCTGATAAGCGCTACTTTAGGAGTTACAATACACTACGTCTTTGTGATTCATACAAAGTACGTAATGATCAAATTCGAAGTGCTTTGCCTTCAATCAACTTCTTTGAGCTTCTGGTCATCCATAAAGGTCTTTTGTAAAAGTTTCGAGTTTCACTTACCATTGATGATTTATCTAATGCCCTGCCAGGGTAACCGACTAGGGCTCGCATTATATGTTTGCACATCACGTCTATACGATACGCCATTCAATGCTTTGATGGGTTTGTGTAATTTATTCCGTTAATGCGAACATTTATTGCATAAATCTCGTCGGTAAGTAATTGTAGTATTTCGATTTTGAGTATTTAATTTTAAATAACGAAACAGAATAATTACACCAGTCGAAAGATTATCTTGATATGAAATAATTCGAATTTAAAGTTTTCATTCAACCGGGGAATGTGCAGTCACCTGGACGAATAAATGAATGCATTGTTCCGGACAGTAGGTAGGATTTTATTTTATTTTAAAAAGCTCAATTTCTGCGACAAATATTGAATATTTTTGTGACAAATTAAATTATTGGCATTAAAATGCTGGAAAATAAAGTCAAAGAGACATTTATCCATATTTTCCAGTTATTTTTACTTCAGTATTTCTAAATGAAATCAAAGTATGATATTCTGATAAAAGTGTCGGTAGATAAGATCGGATAGATTTAAACTTAAGCAAATTTAATTTTCGTAAATGATCCATTCTTTATATCTAATTTCTACAAGCGTGTGATAAAATCTTTTATGTATTTAGTACTGAATATTTTTCTTTCATAGAAATTTACTCTTCTGTTCATTTAAGAGACATTGCAAATTTAATAGTGGATAATGCATTAAGTTGTATTAGTACATAATAAAAAGTTAAATAAAAAACAATTCAACGTGGTTTCTTATGCGACAAGTTGTACCCTTCCATGCTTAAAACTACTTTGTACGATAAATTTTTAAAGGAGACCTTTCTTAATAATGGAGAAGTTCCTTCCATTTTTCGTGAACAAAAAAAAAACCCTTCCATTCAGAAGGCGAAGGTTTAGAAGACCAAAGAGCCCTAAAAATTGCATGTCCAGATGTATTATTCTTCTTGGTCTTTTTTTAAACCATACATAAATCTGTCAAAAATGCCATTAAAGCATTTTGCACGAAAATAGGACTTCCTCGCAGATTGTAAGCAGGCCGAAGCTACAGAAAGTACATAACTTCGTACTTCCATCATGGCTACAAATATTTCACTTTAAAAGGAAACAACGGAAAGAAATTTTCGCGGTAATTATGGCCACACAAGACTGAGCAAATAGCGCGGCCTGTAGTAGCTACAGTATCACATTCACATGTGAACCCGACACTGTTGCCTTAGAGCACGGCCAACTCGTAGCTCGTCCGCATTAATTAAGCGTGTAACGAAGAAGAAATTAAAATCACTAAAATTGGTGCTGGAACTGAAATTCGAATGCTCCAAATTGAAGGGATGGATGATTCATTTATCTCTCTGATGGCGGATTTTGGCACCATAAACACCGCACAGGCAAATCCACCCAGCATTAAAATAGAAGCATAATTACGCACAATTAGTCACATTAGGAATTAGTCAATTTAATTTCCTGTTGTTTATGTTTATGCGGGCTGTTAATTTGCCAAATTGCCGCCAGTTAAGACTCAATCTTAGCATATATAATTCTTTAATGCAATTTCCCAGAAACCTTAATGTCCTTATTATTACTAAACGTTTTTTGGGGCTCTTGAATGTTTTTCAATGTAATTAAAGTGTGCTGGGGATTTGCGCATGTGTTCCTTGCATGAATAACCCTTTGGCAGGCAATTAATTCGGGTGTTGATATTAAGGGAATTTATGAAAGGGTCCCAACTTTTATGCGACCATATTTTTTCATTGCCCCGAAAGGACTGTAAGGTAACAATAAAAGTTTCAATGTATTTGTTATAGAAGCTACACCCGGCAGCATAGAAACAAACTCAAACAGCTTAAATTTAACACGTTTTCATTAAACCAGAGGTTAAAAGTTGTTGCCTTTTATATGTAAGTTGTATGTACTATCTTATCTCAAAATCTACCCTTTGCCTGTCCAGATTGTGTCTTGCCGAAATGAAGGAAGTTATCCGTACGAACTCAGCATATGATAAGAAAATATTTCTCGTATATACTGTAATTTTAAAAATTATAAATCAGTAGACACGTTGGAATTAGCCTCGTTCTTTGCTAAAAGTGAGAAAGATTGAATATAATTTTGTCTCCTAATCCGTAAACTTTAAGGTGCTCTGTATAACTCTACCTTTTTTTTCAAGAGTCGCATCTTAAATTTCTTCTTGGTTGTTTACTCTCAAAAGAAATAACTTGCTTTAAACTTCATTTTCAAGTGCAAAACTAAGAAAGTTAATTTTAGTTAGAAGGCAACAAACCAAGACTTCAAGAAGCATTCGTCCGCCATTATCATCGTTCGCTAACAATTTTCTAATTTATTCCCTTTATATGCGAAACGCCGCAGCTTCTTCAAAATTCCTTATCTTAAATGAAAGTCGAAGAATGACATCGTACCCACAAAGATGTTCAAGCGAAATCTTGGGATAAAAAGTTTCCCCCGGAATTTCGTGACACTTGGGGCATGCTTTATTAACAGGAATTTCAATAACCCGGCTCGTGTTCCTATCAGGCATGACTGGGAGACCCTTTTTTCGACTTTAGGAACGGAGGGTGAGGTTTGCAAATGTTAAGGAAATCGCAGTGCATTCATACCTGTTTGTTAAATGTGCGTTTCATTAACGACCACGCCGAATTTTCTGTAGATCCTCTCTGAATTACATAAAAATTTATGGTTCCCTTGGGGTGGGAAAAACCATGTTGAGTCTTTTAAACAGGTGCGATTTCCATAGTGCTCATATTTGGAAATATTTTCTAAAAAAAGGGTTGATTACTGAAGATTAACAAACTCCCTGAATGGACATAGTTGGATGAACTTTTTGCAAAGCGCAGTCAAAAGTACTGGCAGGTCTTAGATGTATTTTGAATAGGGAATATTCTTCGCTAGATCATGTGTGAATTTGTGTACGGAAAATAAAAATTCCAGGGTTAAATCTATAAAATATGCTATGGTCAGAAATAATAATTATAATTCAAAATTGTTGAGTATATTTTTAAAGAATTTTTAGTTCTATTAGTTCCTAATATTTTGTTCTATTTATTATTTATATCATAAATCAAGATTAAGTTGTATACCTTGCCTAAAACCTTGTCGATTTGATTCAGTTGTGCTTGACTCGATTCGGTCCATATAAAATCAAGATCACATCATTTTCTTGTGTTAATTTGGAATATAAACAACTAGAAGGAAAGAAAAGAACATTATTTGAATACCAGTCATCGATTTTGGAAAATGTAATTGTGAGATTGTCTTGGAAATACATTTTTACATTTTACATTTAAGTTTTGGGACCGTGACTCCAAAAACAAGTTTTCTATTTACCCACTCTATTAAATGTATGGACTCGGTATTGGGACGAATCAAAACATTATGCATGGGTACCTCTTATTATATAAATCCATTGTGCTTGTATGTAAGTCTACCTAAAAAAAATTTATCATTGTTCCAGCCCACTTGTCAGGGAAATTTACATAGGCGCTAATGATGACGCCAATTCAGTCGTTGTTTGAATTTCGGCTTCCCCCTGGAACATTATTAGCAACACAAATTGAGTTTGTCAATAGCGCATTTGTGGTGCATCAAAGTCTGCGATTTATGCTCCCGTTTGCAGCGGGGGAATATTTTTACAAAGTACTGATAATATTCCCACCGAATGCATGCGTTGTATGCTACACTATTCTGTCGAAATTAATTCTGTACATGGAATTTAACTTAATCGCTAAACGTAAGTTTTAGGCGAAATGTTTGTTATTTTGTTTGTGGGATGGTTGGAAAGGATTTCCGAAATTCACGATTGTTTTCTGTTTTTGATCGTAGTAAACCTTCAATCGGTATGACGTGTAGAATTAGGTTTAAATTATATAGTGTGAATTTGTGTTACCGCACTGTCGAGTGGTAACATAAAGTACTTATGGCGAATTGTGTTTTACATCGCAAAGTACTCGTGGCAAAGGTGTTATAATATAACATTGTAGATTTATGTCTAATATCATTCTCACAAACTTCAATTTCTGCTACTTTTATTACTTAATAAAGAACCTATAAAAGCGTAATACAATGACAGAACTAGATCTTTAAGTGTACGTGCATTTTTACGAAAGTTTGTTCACCTGTTCCAGAGAGCGTTTGTTGATATTGGACAAGACCGCCAACGAAGCAGGGTAATGGGATCTAATCCTCAAGAAACCATTTTGCGTGTCTTATCTTTGCAGCTACTTTTCCACTCGTAACTGCTTTAATGGTTTCCAGTTTGATAGTTTCACTGATAAATAATAAAGGTAATCAACGGAGTCTGATTTTGCTCCCTCGAATATTGGATTAAAATTTACCCCTGAGAGCATCTCACTTGAATCGCTTTAATTCTGGTAATAAAATCTCTAACCTTATCCGTGTTGATGGCCTTTAAAGGTTCAATAGATGGTGTTGAGTAGACGCTTTGTAGCGTCACAAAATCTGTGCACCGAAGTAATTGATTTTCCAGCGGAAAAACTCCCTATGATCACATCAAACGAAGTGGAGATAAATTCGGAGACTATAAATACAAATCGGCTCGACGGAAATAACAAATCTAGCCACCAACGAGCGACACGTCCAACGTATTCTGGATGTGACTATGATTTCCCTTTGCCGGCGGAGTCTATGTCTATTTCAGCCCGTGGCGTGTATCTTCCTGTTTCCAAATAATTTGTAATCATTATCACATGTCACCAGATTTTATTTGGGCGGTGTCGATGATGTGAAAAATCCCTCCGTCACCTGAACTTGTTTCTAGGCGGAGTCGAGTCGACATAGTCCTCACACTACATTTACTCTTAAAATTCGAGTGAAGTGAACGTTGATTTATTGATGGGTCGCCAGATTTATAACACCTTCACAAACATTTTCCCTCGTATGTTTCAGGGCATTGATATTTTGAACATGAAAGAAATAAAATCCAATAAAAAGCCATATTTTTCTACTATAGCAAATCTTTATCAGAATACGAAGATTATTTGCATAAATATTCTTAGAAGTTTTGTATGCGTTCTTAAATCGTTTGTCGTCTGATTAAATTTCTATAGGAAATATACTTAAAAGGAGAAATAGTACAGAAAACACTACTAGCTTATAAATCGCCGTGATGAAATGCCTTGACTGACTAAGATTTGCATAATTGTGAACAGGTTGTAGCTTAACTCAGCGCTTTACATATTTTTCCCTGAGGTAAAGTATAAAACGGTAATTGGAGTATTTTGTCGCACCTATGAAATTACCTATATAACACAAGAAATGACATTTACATCAGATTTTTAGAAACAAATGGGAATTCCCACTGTAGTCTGTAAGCCATATTTTAAAAGTCAATTAATCTTCGTGCGTGTGCTTTTTTTTATACTGAAATTAGTTTGATTGGGACTAGAAGAGTTTGTACTTAAAAATTTACTAGTTCTTCCACATTCGCATTTAATTTTGATTGCATCCACATGTTACTTAAAAAGATTTCCATACAAGTTTCATATTTATTATCACAAATATAAAAACAGAATAAATTTTCATTAAATCGTTCTCAACTTGTTTTATAAGAGGACATTTTTCTGATAAATATTTCATTTGTTATATTTTTATTTTTAAAGATTATAGTACATGCTATAAATTGTTTTTAAAAAAGCCTGTTTTCGTCAAATAAAAAATATTGTTTTATTTCTCCTGATATTATTTTGAATGCCAAATAAAATTATCTTATCATATAATTTGGGAACCAGTCGAAATTTATTGTGCTATAGCTCCTGGCACAAAAAATACTAACAATAAAAGTTAATGCATGCATATCCATAATGAAGGCGGTAGTAAAACAAACAGGAGCATTTTAAATATTTCTATTTAAATTTGATTTTTATTTCTTTTTTTTGGAAATGTGAAAACTTTCTATAAATATTTAATTTATTTTTAATGTAATTATTTTTTTCTGATTGTTCATTTTTCTTTTGAATTATAATTTACAGATTTAGTACTATGTACAATTTACCAAATAGCGAATTATTATATTCTGTGTAACCATTAATGACCCTGATAGCCCCTGTCAAATAGAGTTTAAATATTTTATCGATATTTAATTGGTTTGGGTACTTATTTGTTAATTACATCAATTAGTTTATACTGTTCAAACCGTAGTTAAAATGTTACCACATTAAACGATTTGTTAAGCCAGGAAATTCATAATAAATTTTTAAATTTATAAGTAACTCATTATACAGAAAATTATTCCCTACATGAATTGTTGTAGTTCTAGAGTATTTTAATGCAATATTAATATAAATATTAGTCATAACACTGTGATTTTCTTTATTTTCCAGGACAAATGGTGCAGAAATTATGGATAACCCGGCAAAAAGATAAGAATATGCAATAATAATGAATAAAGAAGAGAGTGCAGATCATAACGTTTACCATTGTGATTCCTAGTTGTTTTATTAGAAAATTCAAATTACATATGAAAATCAAATATATCATTTTAAGTGTCAATAAAACCAATAACAAATGAATTAATATTAATTAAACGTAAAAAAAAATTTTTCGTGATATCTCAATTTTTTAGTAATAATAGCCATAGGGGAAATTGTGTTTTACGCGAATTATGAGAATTTATATAGAGAGAACTTTTCTTTAATAAGTAGCTAAAAAAAAAAAAGGAAGAAAGTCAGATAACAAAACAAAACAAAACAAAACAAAACAGAAAAATATTTTTCCCAGTTACGTAAGATTTCAAAAAAAGAGTAATAATCAAATAAGAGATTATAGCGTAAATAATATTTACAAAAATTTAAATTAAAATCTCTAACCTTTATATAGTACGTGGTTTATATAAAACAACACGCAAGAGATTGCTTTAGGATATCGTCCCCGAAGTACTTCGTATTGAAGGCAATAGAATTACATCCAGCCAGGAGCTTTTGCTTATGACTCGTAACAATATTTAACTAGAGGCAATGTTTAATTATTTCTATGTTTATCGTCGAATTCGCTAAGGCTATACGATGCAATAGATTCCGCGCTGAGAAATTATTAACGCAAAAGTGAGACTAATTTGTAATCAAACACCAACCGCCCAAGAGAAAGCTTAACAATTTAACAGGTAGTGTTATTGTTACGCGGCTGTCCAGATAATGCTAGAATATTTTATATAGTGAAATTTCGAGAATGAAAATTTTCATAAAATGCGAGAGACAGTGCTGTCTGATGGCTAAGAGGATTTTATGACACACGTACCTGCCATCAAAGCATGATTCATATTAGACAAGTGTAATAATGGCGCAAAAAGAGTTAATATGTGATCTATAGAAAGGTAAACCTCCAAAGACAAATCGGGACAAAGAACGCACCCCAGAGAACTAGCTCAAGTTAATGGGGTGCGTTTTAAAACACAGAATTATAATTCGGATTAAAAAAGTGCTTTAAGTGATAACGCGAGTTTTGAGAACGTTTCGAAGATGTGATTCGTGCTGTATTGTAGTGTATGTTGCCGCAATGTTTCTGGTGCTGTACTCTCCTTTACATATAGGATAAAATTAATAAAAGGTGGTTTTGTAAGAGAGAAGGGAAGTTAATAAAACTCTGCCAACATGACGATGTGGCAGAGTGGTGGCATGGGTGGCCACGGCTCCCAGAACAATCCGTGGATGAAGTTGATGGGAATTGTACACAAGGAAAGGACAAGGCACGTGGACAGTTCTCAGAGTCAAACTGGATCAAATGAAAGGACCTTAAACCAGTAAGTATTCCCACGGCAATTATTGCATTCTTAATTAAGTGCACATGCAATTTAATAAACTAGAATATTTCTAGTAGCACTTTAAATTTTATTTTCTAATTATGATTTTAGTAAATACAAAGGACTCCCTAAAACACTCTCCTACTTTTCGTGTCGAAACGAAATGGATTTTTGTTTTTTTAGGAGTCCGTTTACCCGACCGGTTGATTGAAATGTTTTATGGAAAAAATGTCTAAAGTATATAATTTCAATGCTTATGCTTATGTCATTTTAAAAACTTGAAATCCCATAGTAGAATCTAGGAAAGCAGATCAAGCTAGACCAAACCGATAAGCCGATGATGGTTAGGCCACTACATTAAAGAACACCTCTCCGCATAAGCTTTTAGACTTTGTGATTCATTTCCTCAGCTACACTAGTTTTCTTCAGAGTGTTTATTTTTATTTTCCCTCCCTTCAGTTAAATTTTTATTGTCGACCAAGCAAAGAAATACTAGAAGAATTATCAAAATAATAGACAAACAATCCAAATTTATTGGTAGGTACAAAAGGAAGTAAATTTTCTAGGCTCCTTTGAAACGCTGCCAACTCTTTTCTCTCTAGTACACTTCCGAAAAACTCGTTCTTTTTTTCAGGAAGAAATTCTACAATTATTTCCAGCAATAATTTTTCAAATTTCTACGGTCCTTACAATAGCCGGAAAGAGGTGATAAAGTGCTTTATTATCTTGCCCTTACAAGAGGGCGACTTCAATGGGAAGTGCTATCGAGTGTTTCAGCAATGACTGAAAACTCTAAAAAGGGCTTTTTGAACCCTGCGGCAGTCTGGCCGGCACAGGCTCTGCACACGTTCCATTCACGTTAAAAATGCTAAGTGAATAAATTCGTCACATAATAATGTGCGTTCGTTAATGTTCTAAGTGGTTGGTTCGGACTCGCGTGATGTTATGTAAATCCAGCGCAGGTTCTCTTAAATTTTTAATTTTGCACGAATTGAGCCCACTTAAGTTCAGAGCTACCTGCCGGCGTTTGACTATCTTCACTTAGTGATTCAAGGCAGCAATTCGAAGTACACGGGAGTGAATCGATAAATCACCTTGAGGGTGAAAATCTGCAGAACCTCGCCTTTTCGATTCTAAGGAACGGGCTACAATCGATTTGTTTTTTTTCCCTTTTTTACTGGGGGTTGTTCTTCTGAATTGAAATAGTGCTCGCCGATAACAATGATTAGATGAAATGTAGGTACTTTCCTTTGAACACGGTCCGGATCTGGATTCTGGGATTCTGGGATTCTGGTATCGCCCGCAGATAAAAGTGGGCGGATCGGATCTTAAAGAAAGGCTCTTCGACTGGAGGTTTGAACGTCTGAAATCATCTCCATATCACATTCTGCAATCCTCGCCTGAAGTTCCTTCAACCGGAAAGTACGTTTATAGCTTTGACGTGACCTTACAGCTCAAAGGCGGCAGTGGTGCTGGGGCTTTAGTGTTACGTGAGTAACAAGAATAGGCGACTTTGAAAGTTGAGTGAAGTTATAAAACACGCAATCCAAATAATGAATTCAATAATTTAAGGTGATTGTGAAAAGCCAGGCTTCGCTGCGAATGTGCTAGCTGTTCTGTTCGTTCGTCCTCGTTGCTAACTCAACTCAGCAGGAGGCGTTCAAGAGTTCAAATGGGTTTCACTTCGCTGCGGTCAATTTTATTGATGAACTGAAGGGATTTCTACAAAACACTTTGGCCCGACTGTGGATGGCCATTTTCGAAACAAGAAACATGAATAAGTCGTTACCATGACCATTACTAGCGACGAAAACATTTTCATTTAAATTAGATTTGAGCCAGAGACCTGATCGAAATTTTTATCCCCCTGCTAATAAAGAAAATAAATGCTATAAATATTAATGCCAGAAATTTCGACTCCGAGAAATTAATGATGCAAAACTGTATGTAAGTAAGAAAACATTCACATTCTAAGGCTAAAATTAAGAATTAAAGGCAAATAAATGCTTGGACATTAGATTAGAGTTTTGTGCAAAATCTGGTAAAAACCATGTGTTCGACAAATTTGCCTGTTTGTTACAGTCTTAATTTGCCTAAAAACATAATCAATAAAATTGAAATATGCAAAAAGGGTAAAAAAATCAAATAATGTATTTGATGGTAGTTAAAAAAAATCACCTAGTCTAGCGTTTAATAAAATTATACTTTCTAAACTTATACTATATTAAAGTTTGAAGAATGTTTGCATTGGCTTGAACACAAAATTCTGAAAGTAATATAAAAATATGGAGATGAAAAGAGATAATACAAAATTTACAAAAATAATGTAAAACATTTAGAGGAAAAGCATGAAGATGATTTCTTAAATTGATCTGCAAAAACAAGCTCTTTAACTTTCTTTGAATTTTCAGCTTATTAGTACTTTTTTTTACAGCCTTCAGGAAAGGCTTATTTATGTAAAGTGTTAGAATGTTTTTCTTACTTCTCTTTTTAAATTTCAAACGAATGGAGTTAAGTAGACAAATATCTTTCAAATCTTATCAAATTTTTTATCAAGACTGGTCTGAGGATCTGCATCACTTTCTCATTCTGCCCTTGCTAAATGTGACTTCTTTTTATGAATGGATTCAGAAAACTCGTTCGTAATGTCCTTGCATTAAGCGGATTGGAGACTGAGAAAATCGAAATATATTTCCCGGTATCATCCGTGAAGAGATGTTCTACGGAAGGGATACGTGATTGTAATTTCTTTCATAAAATTGATTTCCTTTCCTATTGTTTTACGTGAGTATCAAATAAAATAAAAAAGTAAAAAAGAAACGGGGCGATAAAAATATTCTTCTTTATTTAAGTCTGAAACAAAACTCGATGAGATACAGTCTAGAAATTGGGACTTTACATGGGAAAAGGACTGCTTAGTATCCTCAGAATGCACCGAATTTATTTCAGAATTGATTATTGATTTCAGATTTCTCGAAAGTGGTCTCTCAGCACTTTGTGCGGTTATTTGACGACCCTTAGAAGGAAATGAATTGACTGAAATGGTTCGTTGGCTTATTTAGGATTCATTTTCTTGCACATGAAAGTCGGTAAATTTATAATTTGATTTCGGTCGAAAGAGAGAGTTTGAATTTATTAGCCATAAGATGTCGGTGTTCGTTATCTAATTCCATTTTAATTGAAAATGAATGACAAATAAATATTCAATGGGTTGATGTAGTACGTTAAACAAAAGGTAAATCATTTTATGCTGATATTGTTACCACTATTTGGTTTTCTGCGGCGGAGAATTACATTTACGAAGTCAGAGCCGGGCGATTGATGTGGCTGTTTATTTATTTAACAAAACCACCTGAAGCGTCTTAAATTCTTGAAATGTTAAGATACGATAAATTGCTTAAATAACTTCCCATACATGAACATTTTGGATTCGCTATGGTATGCTATATTTTAAGTACTGGAAATAGAACACTTAAATAATAAAATACCTGCAGTTTATTAATAGCCGGTTGGAATTTATACACTTTTCTGTTCGCTTGTTAGATTCTGATAGCACACATTTCGACATAATCCCCGTGTTTTGCTGATAAAATTTAATTTAACAAAATAAAAGTACATTTAAGTTTATGGCAGCAAAAATATGACCCTAAAATTTTTTTCTGAAATTTCCACATTTCCGCAAAGTTGTGAGCTATAAAACTTGAAAATACTGATGAGGTAGGTACCTGAAACTTAAACACTTTTTTCTTTGCTTTTTAAAGACCGAATCTGGGAACTGAGTCGGGGGTTACTGAAATTCTTCAGTGTCCCTTTAACGTCAAACTGCAAATTTTTACTTGTCTAGAAAAATTGTAGTTAATTTTGTTAGTGAACATTAATTAGCACTAACTAATTTTAAAACTTATTTATCCAACGAAATTTGTATTATATCTTAAATGTGTTTTTTAAAAGGTAAATAACCAGAAATGTAAACATTCTTGCCAACTGCGGAGTGACCCAAAATGAGATAAAGCTTAAAACTTTTGCGATTTTTCACATTTTTAATAAGAGATCAATAAAACACAGTGAATGACCAGATAAAAGAAGATTTTCAATTTATTTAGTGAAATAGTGATTTACTTATGTGAAAAACCGTGGATGTTTAATATACCTATAAATCAGAGAATTCTGCATATATGACCTGTATAATGTGATAAACAAAACGAATGACATCCATCTTCTTGAATATCTAAACAACATTTAATACTGCCAATTTCTGGAGTTGATGCTATGCGGAAAGGTAAAATTGATTTACCATTAATGCGATAGACAGACAAATATCAAGATATTGAAATTTCACCGCACAAATCAGCAGCATGATACAACAGGGCGTACTTCCATTTTCAGAACCGCTTCCATCCTATTTGCAAGACTGAATAAAATCAAAGGAGGGAAATTTCCTCGGATCAGTTGCCAAAAAATAGGCTTCTTGATGATTAAATGGTGTATTATAAGGCCTACAAAAGTATTTGGAGAAAATTCAATACGCGCGAGAAAACGTCTTAAAACTTTCCCAAACGAGATTGTTATAATTCCCAGTGGTGTGCCCGCAGAATTTCTTGCTATGATTTCTAGAATTCCTAGCATTTTACAATGAAATTTTAGTAGTCATATATTGCTTGACTAGCAATGTGTGGTATTTATTGATACTTGGCTTTATTTTACGATGTTATCAAGCATCCACTGAAAGTCTAAAAGTATTTAAAAGAGCTGTAACAATTTTTGAGTTTGTGAAAAAACTTTTATGAGATTCATGAAAATTCAGAGTAAAAAGGCCGAATTTCGTAATATGCTGTCGTTGTTGAATAAATACGTTCGGTAGGCGGAAATAGTGACAAAAATTACGTAAATAAGTTCATGCGAGAATATTGTCACGGATACACAGTTTCCTTTATTTAATTCGAAGGCCCAAAACATCTCCCAGAATATCTCCTCCCACGGACTTTTTTTTTATAAAGTCTAGACTTAGGCATCATAGCTCATGACATCGCTTTTCATCTTGTATAAATTGCTAGCTAATCAGCTAAATCTGTGCAAGTCAAAGGATGTGATCGTTCATTTACTCAGCTCGTTTGAGTCTTGAAAAAATTTTATTACACGAAGCACTTAACACGAGCTGGATTTTGATAGGGTAACAAAAAGTCTTGCTTGTTATGTGGGAATGTTTCCGCGTGAGTTTTAAGCAAATTTCTTTTACAGAAGTTACTAGAGACGTTTTTCTTGTTGTCATTTGAATAATGTTGATAAAGACACGATTTCTTTCAATGCCTTTAAATAAGATGATTAAGAAACAGCAATTTGGGGTTAATGAAAGTCTTTGAGTGTTGGGAATTCCGAACGATTTAATAAAATTGAATAGGCATTAGAAACCTTTTAGTAAATGTTACACAAATATTCCTTTTATGCCAAAATTTGCCTTAATTTCCATATTTATGATTATCAGCTTTGTTTCATTTTCGGCACTGAAGTCTTGCTCCTGTTTTTGTTGTTGTTATTTTTATACTCTTTAAAAAGGATCCACATTGATTTAATAATTTTATTATTTAACGTTTAATTTCTGTTTCTAATTTAGAGTGAATTATTTGTATTCGTTGTTTTATTTTAAATGTAATATATTTTGTAAATTCCTTCTTTAAACAGTTCTATTATGTGTGTAGATTAACTTTCAATAAAATTAACTTATTCAACGACTTATCTTGAATATTTTCATAAATAAATTTTCATAAATGTTGCGTTCTGACATGTCTCTTCAGTTTGAATCTGTATGCCAAGGATCTATGGGATTTATGGGAGTCAACCCGAATAATTTAGATAATACTATCCCTAAAATCTGTAAGGGCCCAAATGCAAACAAGAAAGGCAACAATTTAAACTCTAAAATTAAATGTAACTAAAGCTACTTAATGGCGATAAGACAAAACTATAACACACTTGTAGAACTAAAGTTTTCCTAAATGATGCGATAGACACAGATAAATGGAAGGTAGGCAGGTTGTTCCAACTCTTTTGGACGAAAGAAGAATTAATTTGGTAAACGTGTAAATATTTAAAAGCACACCTGACGGGATAATTAGGAAGGATTGAGGACAATTAACAGGATGTGTGACAAGGACTGGCATCAACTACTTGTTGGACCTTTGGGGGTGACAATGTCTACTTCAGCCGACACCTGCATACAGGGGACATGTTGCTTTTATATTTATGCCCTGCTTATGGAGAATGTTGTCGACGATTTATTTAAAGACTTTGCCTAACCAGCTGCACGAAACCCGGTGATAGCAATCGCCCATTCCTAGGAGACGGACCCTCGACGTGTAAGAACGAACTTTATACGTAACCTTAACCTGTGCGAACGCCATGGGTCAAGGGGTTGCCAAAATGACGGTATGCAAGGTTACCTGATTTAGCCGCGTTAAAGAAAGTATGATCAGCGACATTACGTTTTTGTAGAAAATTGCTTACGGTTGTTATGCTTACTAACAACGCAACCTTCAAGTGTACTGCTGTCTTCTGTAATTCAACCTGAATCAAATTCTAAATCGCTTTATTATGCGTGCCAAAGTCTCTATGTTTACGATAGTTGTGCATGTAAAACGATTCGAAAGTTTTATGCTTTGCACGAATGGCCCTTAGTCATGTAGACAGTATCAAAACTTGTACAAGATTTCTCAAGTCCACAGCTGGTCTTGCATTTCGGAGTCCTATTTTTTAATAGATTTCCCCTATGGTTTAGTGTATAAACGATTGACACGTATGTGGATTACAAATACATACATTATTTAATCAAAAAGTTTCTATGAAAAGACGGCTTTTTACACAATCGTTCCATTCCATTAAATCTCATAAATATCTAGGTCAGTAACCAGTTATTATAAAAAACTCTTCTACAACCGAACCAAGTGGACTTGGTGGACTAGCAATGCTAGTCACTTCGGACGTTCCATAAATTAAATACAAATTTTTTGGTCTGAGTAATACAAGTACAAAGTATTCCAATGGTCAGACGAGATTTAGAACGCATTCAGCATATTGATGAACCGAGATATTCTTTACCATCCGCATACAACGAGACTACACAATGAGTCTTAGATTATGCGTTGAGATGAACTATTCCAAATAGAGGGTCTTTAGTAAAAAACTAGCAACATATTAAGTAATGTCTGTTAATATTTATAAGTTTTAAATTTTAACATTGACCACTGAAAATTAAATTATATCTGTTTATAGATGTTTGTAAGATTTTTGTAAATATGGAAATTCTAGACTAATGTTTGACTAATGTATGTACATATATTGATGGAACATGAAGGAGCTCTCTCTAAGTAGTGCAAAGATACAATTAGGTCAGTGACTAATATTCTGTCGCCAAGCAGCTAAAGAAAACTCTAGACACACAAGATAGACAGACGGCTAAAAAGTAACTCATATTCTTTCTTATGTCCTTAGTTAATTTTGGCAAATGGGGCTTATATCCTGCAAGGTTGAGTAATTGTCCTTTTCAATATCTTCCAAGTACGCAAAGTTTGTAGTCATACTTCCGCCTCTATTTGTCGTTAAGTACGAATTAGTCTGCAATTTTCGCATGCTTAGTAAAGTCGTATAAACTGGGTTATCACTTAAGGCCGAAAGTAAGGCTTATCACCAAGACGTCGTCAGCACACATTTAATTGTTTAATTCCATCCAAAGGTACAAGACCAAGGGAAGTGCTGAGCAAAGATAATTTCAGCTTGTATACGATAAAATTACGTAAGGAGCTGCCAAGATTTTTCTTCCGTTATCCTGCTTATAAGAAGGATTACCAAATTATGGTGTACTTTCTTAGAATGTTTATATAGATGGTATTATTTTTATTTACGGTGAAAAATATCGCAGGGCTCTCTAAACATGCAGGACATGAATAATTAATCACTTGTTTATACACTGCCCCACCTTCGGTGAATGATTTATGGGAGAATTTAAAAAAAAATTAAAGAAAGTTTGTTCCCGAGAAGGAAGGCATTATTCGCGTTTTAGTAAAGCACCCTACTTTACCTTAAGTATTTCTTCCACTTACGACAACAATTTTCTTAGGAAAATTTAATCAAAAATGTGAGCCTGCGCCACGAAGACCACGAAACGGAAAGAGAAGCACGTTTCCTTGTATAAGTCACGGGAGTTATCTTTTTTTCGGGGTTTAAGTGGGTATTACTGTGCCCCAATCCATGTTTTGGCCAGATAATGTTTGCTCTTTTCCCCCTTTTCCCTTTTGATTAGTGAATGGAGGTCGTCGGAAAATCTTTACCTAGAAGTGTCTTCTGAGCAGTGCTCCACGAGAAAATTCCTTATTCTCATTCCTTAGCTGAGTAATCAAAAAGCTCGTTCTGACAAGGAAGGTTACTTCACGTTTGATAAGGAAATATAGGGAGACACTATTAATCTCACGCGAGGGCGAAAAGAAGGCAAAACGGGTGAAGGAAGAGGAAAAATTCAGCTGCAGGAGAAAGTCATTTTTCACAAAGCCTTACCATTTATAAAGAAAGTGCTGCTCGATTCACTTGGAGTGGCATTAAGAGTAATTATCATTTTCGAAGCAATTCCGCGAGCTACATAACACTCAAGGAGGCCATTGAGCGTCGCAGAAGGGTTCACGAGCAAAAAGAGTACACTTTTTCTATCAGTAAACTAAAATGGATTTTTTAAATTTCTTTTCTGATTTTAAATATAAATGAAACGGGGCCCTTATTGAATAATAACCTTCTGAGTGTTATTTAATTTTTCAAAAGGATCCGACTTCAAAGCAAAATAAAATAGGTACAATGCGGATTATGAAGTATGATATTTGATACTGTCGATACAAATACATAAAATGTTTGTCAATAAACAAAAATTAGATAGGGAATGTGGCCTGTAGCACAAACATCTTTGATTATAAAAACGGAGGGAAGAGTTCTCGCGCCCCGAGGGTTTCGCATACAACCGTCTTGATATTTATGGCTTCTGTAAATAAAGGGGAGGATTTAGAAAAAAATTTACATTTTAAATAGAAATTTCATCGGTAATTTAAATAAAGAGTTTTTAAAAATATCTTTTGAATCTGTAGAATGCGGCGGGTACATTTTTAATTCTCTTGTTTATATAGCTCTCTCAAAGTCGCTGTTTTAACTTTTTGAGAAATCAATTGTTTTGTTAATTTTAGAATAGACATAGATAAATCTGCGATCTTATATGCGCCGTCTTTTGCTGTTTGAATATGAATAATTTTAATTAAACTGAAAGTAAAGTAAGTTTTCATCATTTGCCAATTTCATACAGCCTTAATCAAATTACTTGAAATTTTTTATTATTTTTAATTAAAAACTCTCAAAACAATCCTTCCAAATTTAATAAGTGTGAAACAGAATTGTTCATATAATCCGTTTAATTTTTATGGTAAAAAAGAAATAAAATTCTACGGAATTAGTTGCCAAGCTATAAAAAGAAGTACTCTGTACTAAATGAGAATTTTTTTTTCTAACCGCAAAAATTTCTTAAAGTATTTTCGCGCCATCGTCTCACAGCGAAAAACCGCAGAAGAACACCAGAGGAACGCCCATTGTGTTTTCTTTCGAAAAATAAGTTTGACCTACCCTCACGGCATTAAGGAGTTTCCTTTTAATTTATATAAACGGAAAAGACATCAATGCTGGCATTTAAGGGTATAGCCAACAGAGTTTAATGCGAAGGTCCTTTCCAGTTCAGTCAACAAATTTGAAGGGCGTAGGCTATTTTGCCCGGAAGAATTTCGATGGAAGGCTCCTTCCTTAGCATGTTAGGGCTAATAATCAAAGACAAAAGAAAATGCGAACGATTATGCCATGACGGGCTACGGGCAAATCTCTAAGGGGCATAACCTTAATCAGGGCCGAGCCGGGTCGGAAAGCCGAATTAATCGTGCCAAATAATTTATCTTTCATTTTCAGATTATCATGGCAACAAAGAGAGGGCGGTCGTATTTTACAATGGGCACGATGATATCCTGCTCGATTCCTGCTGTTGCCAGTAGCAATAATTGCGAAATCTGATGTTTCACCCAATAGTATAAGTATAAACATTAATAGGTATCTGAGCGAGAATCATTTGCCCACACTAAGCCCCAGGCCCACAACTTGAAAACCTTTTTCTGATTTAAACAAAACTGAAATTAATAATGTCTGCTTGATTGGCGCATTCTCCCATTCATATGGATTTCTATTTTTAACCACCCCTGGCAAAAAAGTGGAAGATTATGTGTTTGGATTGTTTGTCTGGCTGTTTGTCTGTTTGTGGCATCCGGCTCGATGGGTTTACCGATTTCAATGCGGTTTCTTTATAGGACAAAACAAATTTGCGGACAGGTCAAAGAGGCAGACCACATAGTAATTGTTTTGAAATTCGTTTGAAATCGATTTTGCGAGAAAATTGGAATTTTTAGTAAAACTTGTCCAGGAAATGTTAATAATTAACCAATATTATAAATTGACTACGTAAGTTTATACATTTAAATATACATCTAATTAATCGAGTTCCCATAATTCACTGAAGCAGTCAAATATAATTTTCATTTTCTTTAATTACGTGGATAGCGAAGTTAATAAGATAATCTATTAAATTAAAATGTTGATTGAGATATAAAACGATACTAGTCACATTTTATCTAAGCTTAAAATCGAAATCAGCAAAAAGATTCAATTATATCCCCAGCCAAGTCCAATGCCAGTCTTGCGACGAATGCGAGTTTATTTAGTGCCTTAGTTGCTGTACCGAACTTTTCAATAAAACGATAAAGTCAGCCAATAAAATTTCGCCAGTAGTGCCAAAGTGAATCCCTGCCAAATCCAGCATTGGATTGAGGGTGTACAGTGGGTTGGTGCTAGCTCCAACTCTAGAATGGACCACATGCGATTGAGGAACCGAGATGAGCTGTTCTCCCTTTAAGTGGGACATAAGACAGGAATTACATTTCTTTGCATTAACTTGAAATTACAAGATGCCGAGTGTCGTCGTTGTGGCATTACGGGACAGTGGTTATATATCCTATACTGTACGGAGTGTGTACATTGCAGTCCTCATTACTTCAGCCCGACAATAAATCGCAGTGATACAAATTCTTGGCTTAATGCGGAATTATGATTTGTCATCGTTCGCGGCATGGTATCCCTGGGGATCCAATGTTATGCCCTTGGCTCCCCGGATCCTGATTAATGTAACTGAGCAAAAACAAATATTTGACGTGGCTGGAAAAGATATGAGTGGTGATATTTAATACAGAAGCCGACTTTCCGAAGATTTAAACTGTCACATTATGCTACTTCATAAATCGGTCCCACGGGCTAAATAACCACCAAGTAGTATTTTAGTTCCAATTTGGCTGGAAAAGTCAACATGTTTCGGAAGGTCGTATAATATGGGTTTTCGTTTTTCGGCCCCTCCAGTTATACGTGGATTTGCGAAATATGTGCTGCGAAAATTTTCAAATATTTGCTTTGTTTGCCCCGAAGGGATGAGGCTGGTGTTCTTGTTTATTTCCGTTTGTTTTGCGCAAGTATGCCAAAAATGAGTTCGCAAATTTTTCAGTTAATTAAGTTTTGGCTTTGGTGATTGCCTTATATTTGGGATACAACGCGTTAGGTATGCGGGGTCTAAAGTAGTTTTTAGTAGAGCTTAAAAAATTAAAAATCACTAGGAATATGTCCAAAAAATTGGATATATGTTCTGCATACAATTTTTAACACCGAACTATTATGTAAAGTATAAAAATAAGCACCTATTTAATTCAGAAGCTTTTAACATAAAACTGTTTATAATACACTGCACAACATTTTTAAATTCGTAGTTTATGAAAGAAAAGTTTACTAAAATTATTCACTAGGTTGTAGATATTTTTAAGTAGTAATGGGGCATTATTAGCTTTTTGTCTTAAAAGAAGTTAAACTCTTCTAACTATTCACATCTTAGAAAATTTTAAATGCAATATAAATATATAGTTACATAAACTAAATTATAATTGATAAAATTATAGCATAGGCTTACTCATGGAGGATTTATGATGTGTGAGATGAGTGGTTTTTCACATTAATTGAAAATTTCGATGTAAAAGAGGAAAAAGGTGGAGCCTTTTCATTTGTCCTCTCTTGAAGTTATTTGAATCTAGGAAAGGCAATCGATCGATCTAAATACAAATTCGAAGACATAGGAAATAACCGCAACAGGGATTTAAAACATTCTAATTAATAAAGTACCTGCATTAATGTCTGCTTCATTACAATTAATTAACTAGAAATAATCAGTAATGACAGCAAACATGAATTACTGACAGATTATTGGATATTGAGACATTACCGGGCATAACTCGTAATCACGGCGAATAAATTATTTTATACAAGCACACAGTAATTGATACAGGCCCATCGGGTTTCCTGATCGATACGACGAACAATTGACGGGATTAGGAGCGTCTTACAGAGTAGGAAGACTGTTCCTAGTCTCCTAAGGCCGGATAATCGTTACTTCGAAAGTCGGCCTTCCAATTATTTGTTTATCTCTAGGCGTGAAAAAATAACACAGTCGGCATTCGGGGAGTTTTCACAGATTCCTGATTTTCTCCTAATTGCGTGCACAAGCGGCCATGGCGTCAGTCTCTCCTTACAGTGACATGCTCTTTATAGGAATGTATCCATTATTCATACCTTTCGTGAATATGGGATCCCGATATAGTAGAGCAATATTCGCGCTACACCCCTATATATCTATTCTAATTATAGTCGTTTCCATTATTCAGGGGTTAGTTATACACGGAAGAGGTAACACAATGTTGGTCGTATTTCAGGCCTTCTTTCACCAAGTCACCACCACGGGCCTCTATTGAAAGGTATGGGGTGGAGGCGGCGGCGGCGTAACGAAACTGACGTGCAAACGGGCTGCGGGTGTTTGTGTAAAACACGTTTTAATTTTCACGAATTCATTTAACATTCCGAAGAATTCGTTCGTTTGTTCCTGTGAGTTTGAAGGCCCTTGTTTTAGCCACACGGAGGCGATTCCCTGCATTGCCTCAACTTAAAACAAAATTTGTTAATCAATAAGACTTATTACTTTTCTTTCCTAATTCTCTTTGATTTGAGAAGATTTTCATTTTAATATCGTTAAGAAATGGCATTCATTAACGCGGCTTCAGGCTAAAACAATTGGACCAAGTTTAAATCTACGCGGATTTAATTTATCGTCATAATTTTAATCGGAGGATAATTTACGGCCTGTAAGAAGTTTGAGTTGACATACCGTTATAAAACTTCCTATTATAAGATATCTTTATTCCCGGAATTTCGGGTTAATGAAAAAGGAAGATTTCTGTTCCAAAAAATTTAGAAAAGCAATAAACGGTCATCTGTCCCACTAACCGTCGGATCCTCTGATCGTCTGATCTATTCCCCGCTTGATCTGCTGAAATAGTTCACTACTTAACTGATGGTCAGTTTAACGATCCAGTCGCTCGTCCTGACCCAGTCATTGCTTGACCAGTTCATTGGTCGACTTCTTGATGCCCTGAACGAATGAACTGTTTACCTTCTAATTAACTAGATCTTACGTTTCTAATATAAAACACAAATAGCAAACAACACGTAAAATTTCGCTAGAAGTCTTAATTCACGCTCGCAGGAATGTTGTTACGGAATCACGAACGTCTGCTTTGTAAAACGTAGCTCTGATTAATGGCATATGCTTAAAACCGTCTACGCAACGGAGCTACTTACGAAATAATTCCCAACTATCAATGTTTCACCCTCGAATGTTAATCGCGTTTATTAACGACTGCAATCAAGTGGTTAATTTTAATGACTGACATGAAGTGCGCCATTTCCAAAGCCGTCGCTACAAATTAAAGAAACAGAGTCGAACGTTGCAGGAATAGAGCAGAAAAATTGTAGCACATTCAGGTCAGAGGAAAAAGAAACGTATGCATGTTTCCTTGGCGGTACCTCTTCGGATACTGCGGCAAGCATTAAATGTTATTTGTGCGGCTCAAGAAATGAGCTAAATTACACAGGATTCCGCTCAATATTTCTTTTTCCTACTTTGTCCTAATGAACTCCACTCGTGGAGCAGCGAACATCTAGAGAAAATGAAACTGTAGCTTTTCGATTGCTACTATGCTGGATCGATAATTTTTTGTGATGTTTTTAGTGGAGTGTCGTTTAAGTAACATATGTACTCTATTTATATCTGCATTCTAACATTAATTTGTTTCCCAACGAGTTGAGCAGAAGACATAAATATTTTACAAATCGGGATTGAGGGGACAAAAAGGGACAAGTATGATGAATTGCTTCTGTTGTGTGAATATGTTTTAAAAATAGTATCAAATGCGAATAATTAAAAGCATACGGAATCAGATCTACATACATTTCCAACTTATCAAGTAGATTCGACAACAATTTTACAAAGTTTTGTTCAGTTTTACATTTTGAACACTCGACATAGATCTTTATATTTCTTTTTATAGCTTCACTATCTCAACAACGTTTTGTATTTAAATCTGAAAAATTCCACGTATCTCACGTTGGCGACGTAATTTATTTGTTTTCCATTTCTAAACTTTAAACATGTAAAAAAAATAAAACCATAATATAAACATTAAAATAATATAGGAAATCTAAGGAAGATTAAAAAGAATTTAATATAAGATATTTTTTAAATTTATTGTTCCAAAGTTCTGATTTTGCATTTTGTAAAAAGATGTTTATTGAAAGTGTATTTTCGTTTTCGCAGAAATTTAATTTGAATGTTGGAATTGATTAATATTTGCGTGTCCAAAGATCGTTAAAATTGCATCGGAATAGCTCGACATCTTCCGTTGATTCCAAATTCCCATGTGCGCCAAATCCCAAGGGCAGTATGCGATCTGGAATTCCTCCCAGTAACAAAAGAAGGTTCACGTCGTTGTCGTCGAAAACAGTCCAGGCATCGAACGTTTTTTTTTTGTTTGTCAATAACGCTTTTCTACACGTGGTAAACACACAATTATTCGATTTGATTAAATAATTAAGAATAACCAGAACGTTGGCGAGAGGGTTTGAAGGACGGCTCAAGAGCTTGGAAAATCGGATAAATGCATGGAGGGGACTCGAGAGAAGAATAAGGGAGTTCACCTGAAAGCGCGATGAATATGTAGGATACGGCGATGAGAGTTCGTTCAAGAATATATTAATTCGCCCACAATTTGGCGTAATCCAATCAATCCTTGTTTGCCCGAGCCCCGTTCTGACTACCGACAACGAAAAGCATGAAAAGAGCACCGTACTCTCCCTTCTCGTCCTTAGTCTTGCCAGATGGGGGCGGGCGAAGCGCGCTTATCTATGAATCTTAAATCAGGAGCTACACGGTCTCCCAATTTATTTCGCTTCGCTTTCCGAACTTTAACTTCATACCTCTGTGCCTTTCCTTGCCAGCGACTGATATTAGAACGTCCGTATTAGGGCACTATCCCCCTGCCCCGAGCCCTCATTGTCGATGAATACCTGTGTAAATAAATTCCTGCACAGGTGAACCATTTTGAAGTGCTAATGTTTGCAATCGAACATCGGTAGAATACGACTACTATACTTGGACTTCAACAATGGTTCGACCCTTATGGAAGTGGACCTTAGAACCTTGGTTGGAAAGGTTAATTACAAGGTGATGGGGTCAACAGCAAAAAGCGGCATCGAAGTCGACGTAGAAGTCGAATAGAGGCCAGAGAATTATGAGGGCGGAGGTGGCACAGGCCAAAACTAATTATTTCGGCAAATTTAGCTCCCCACGGGGTATGAATGTGTAGAGGCTAGGGGGCGCCCCATTAAACACCCGATTTCACCTCTTCGGCGCTTTTGGCTGCCACCTCATCATTTGTTTCTGTTTTGTTAAAGAAAGTAGAGAAAGTAGAGAAAAAAAACAATAACGACAAAAACTGACGAAGCCAGACTATGAAGGCTTCCAAGCATTGTTAACAGGACTGTACGATATTACAATATTAGAGTACGGCAGATATTCGTGATTGGATTTCGGATTGTTCTGCACCATCGCGTGATAATTGATCCAAAAAACACCTTAAGACCATTCTAGCTGTCATCTAATTAGAGTTCGTGCTGGCTAGGGCTAAATTCGGGCATGCCAAAGAAACCATTCTCCGCGCTCGGCGGACGAGCCGAATGATGAGGAGCCCAAGGGAACTTATTGACGTTTAGGAGAAACGCGACCGTCTTCGATCAATAGCCAGCATTCGACAAACGGCAAGGAAGTGCCTTAAGTAGTTGAATTTTAAGAAGGCGGCGACAACAACCCATTTTTTATTATTGCATGCCGGCCCTTTGAAAAATGGTCACCGATTGACGCGCGCTTGGACAAAGAGGAAAGAAAAACCGAAAATCGAAACGACAAACTTGCTTTAAGAGAACGAAGTATTATTATGGATATGTGTGCGGGTACTTCGCTAGGTACTTTAAGGTTTAGGACAAAACAGATTATGGCAAAAAACTAGACGTCGACTCGAGAAGGCGGACTAGGAGGCTCTACACCAAAAACACGGTCTATTGTGTTTCATGTATTTGATCCAGAAAGAGATTTGTCATCCAATTTAATATCGTTGCTTTTCATGGCCCACCTTTTATGAGGCTCTTTTTTAGCTGGACACATATTGCTTTTCAGCGAACCATTTATAATCCTTATATTCGTATATGTTTTATACCACTAATTTATAGTAGCCGTAAGATCGCTGTTCGTTTTTGTGTCCAGGACTTAATGTCGACAAGGACAGGACTAATTTCATTAAACTTACAGCCCCAGAAAGCTCGGTTCAAGGGAATTTACAAAAAGACGTATTATTATTTATAGCGTATTTTATGACCTTTTTATAGGTATTAAGGAATGGATTTTTATATTTTTGTACAACATAATTCAAAGTTTAGACTTTAGGATGGCCAACGAATATTTTAGCTTTCTTACAGCCTTAAATTTTTTGTTATTTTCTTGAATGCTTAAACTCTGGCTTTGAAAATTTAATGAGTATTATTTAGAATTGCTAGTAATGCTACTAATGAAAACTTAAACGTTTCAAATGTATATTGTAAGAGAAATCCTCCTGTTTTAGTTAAGATTGCAGGTATTTAAATACGAAAAATAATTGCAGGTGGGCTTGAGACCCATTCGAGTTCTTCTAGTTATTTTAATTATTTCTTTGAGCAATTGTTCATTTGCGAATTGTACAAAGGCAAGCTGACAAATTAAAAATATTCGAATGCTACAACGCTCACAGCGATATGCATCTTTAGGTTGTACTGCCCACTGGCTTCTCAAGTCGCATACTCCAGCTTTCTTACGCTCAGCTGAATACCACGTTGAATTATAGCGAACCATAATGTGTGCTGCCCACAAGTTCGTCCTCAGGTGGCTGAGCTCTGGGAGCGATTTGCACGAGGGATTGGAACGACCGATAAATGCCAGGAAAGCAAACAATTGATGGCTTCCGAATGGTGTACTGTTCTTCCTCTTAAAATGGGTTTGTCACACCATTCGTGGCTTTTAATTTTTTAAGGTCACTACCACTTCATTTCGGGAAAATCGTTCGGTAGATGTTTTTCTCTCGAAAAGCGCATTTGAATGGAAAGCGACCTTTTTCCGTTTAATATTATCCAGTGTCCAAATATGCCAACTATAGATATATATGTATAGTATCTCTTGTAGGTACAGAAAGACGGCTTTATTGACTCACTCACTATTCTTTTTGAATTCTAGTCACTATCTAATCTATAACATTTGTTACAAGGTGATTTTATAGGACAGGTTAAAGTTACGCAATTACTTGCAACTACTACTTAGAAATAAATTATTTTTATTAATTCCACTCCTCAATCAAATTTGATAAAATTGAAACCTTTATTGAAGATTCACCTGTACGATGTATGAATAACATGTGCTGACTAAATCTTGTACACTTGGGTGATGGAGCAATTATTTGATGAAAAGTTGCAAGTAAAATCAAGACTGCTTGTGTTAAGAGGAAATTAATTAAAGTTTTATTTGAACGACAAGATCAAAGAAAATCTAGTCGTTGCTTACGAGCTAGTTACTTTCCCTCGGGAAACTGTAATTGGAAGTTAACAGGAGTGCACCAAAGATTTCTTATCAAAGGGAGCTTTAATGAAGTGTAGTCGAAATTACAAGATTCACAAGAGTATGTTTCGAAATCCTAAACATAAAATTTTTAATTATGTGAAATATATGCATGAGATTAAAAATATTATAAATAAATCAATACGACATGTATCCCTTTCTTGCATTATGTTTTAATTTTAAATATTTTGAGTAAAAATCATTTTTAGGTATGACGCTACACATTGAATTTAAAAATATATTAATTAAAAGTTTAGTTGGTATGTGCAATAAAAACATCTTGAATTAAAAATTCAAAGCACAATCCGCAAATGCAAACATTGAAGACAGAAAACTATTTTAATCCATTAAATTTTCTCCACTTAATGAATTTATTCACCTGCAAATATGCAGGTAATTACGTTACCGGTGATGCAGACTTTCGCAGGTTTTCATCCGCGGAACATATGCGAAGTTTTGAATTTTAATATTCATTATAGAAATGGATTTTCTCTTTGCAGGCGCATTAAGGCAAAGATTTAACGAGTTTTATGTTTTTGATATACTAACAATGGTTTTAATAATAATACTGAAAAATTTCTGTATGGGTAAGGTATTTTAAGCAGGTAGGTATTATTTTGTTGCCATTATTTTCTGCGTAAAAATACAAAGGCATTCTCTATTTTTGTTATTCAACAATCAGGATATTTCTTAAGTAACGTATGTTATTATATAATATAATATAAAACTCGTAAGAGTGAATAAATGAAAGGTTTTATTGCTTCCTTCGTTGCATACGCACGTTAATCTGATCGGCTTAACCAAATCTACTGAATTATGTAGTTCCAGTGTTCATTAGCGAAGGTAAAAAAGTGGAAGGACAAATGCGAGTACTTTGCTAATCCCGTCTGAATAAAACTTCCAATTTTGCAATTCTGAGAAAGCTTATAAATGCCTTTGTGTGCCTTCGCGAAGTTTTTGTGAACAATCGTGAAAAACTGATTATGCTTTTAAGATACCTTCAGATACCTTCCCCTATCGTTTAACCTATCTGCGCGAATTTCTATTAGGATTATATAATTCAAATGATTGGTTTTTATAAGTAAGGCACAAAATTCGAAAATCTGAATTTTAGGGAGATTCAAAGGCAGAAAATGTATCTATAAGAAGTTTATCCACTTAAGAAGAAATCAGTTTTGATTAAGAATCTGCGTTTTGCTTAAAACTTACTCGCGAACCACAGAATTAAAAATATATCAAAATATGACTTTAATTAAAACATCTGTTACAATTTAGTTATTTTCTAGCTACAGGCTATTATTTTTTTTAAATTTCATAAAGTTTCCGAAGTCTTTTCTTAGTAATACTTTTCCATAAAATTTAATTGATTTGGAATTATTCAATATTAAGCATGTTCCGTAATTAATCTGAAAAAACTATTTTCGAGGAAACTGCTAGCATTTTTATAGCATTGAAAGAAATTTTAAGGAGCGAAAAATACATCAAATAAATATAAAATGTTTATCTCATTGCAAACGCTTTTATTTCGGGTTCTTAAATCCAGAACAGTTTCCTACAAGGGTGAGAGATAAAGCTAGTCATTATTGCGTTTCAATAAACTCAGCTTTCTTTCAAAAATAAGTAGAATAATAAAAACTGCATCTGTTCAGCGTCGATTCAACCAGACGTGGAATAATCCAGTTGAAGGCTACTATTTGAAAACCCATATCCAGAAAACTTGGATAGTTCGTCTTGTAGTTGCATTCTAATGTTCAGCAGCTTTAGCGGGTAATTAGTAAATATTTGATTTGCGTGTAACTGTTGTTCATTAGACTATTATAATAAATCACAAAATTATAGCACATTTCGTTGATTTAAACCGGTGAGTAGGAAACACGAGGCAATTTCCTGACAAAAGTTTTCATTTTATGGTTTAAATCGTTTGCATCCGAATGTAAATCGCAATACTACACACAGCGGGACGCGTTTATAGGAATCCAAAAAATAATTAAACCTCTACAGTCGTAGGCTTCAGCAGGAATTTGGCATGGTTTTAATTAGGATTTGAGCAATCCTTTAGATAACTTTATCATCGCAGCGTCACTTAAATAAGGAGCAAATTACAATTTTACCTTTCCGCATTAATTAAGAGGAAGCAAGTGAAAGCAAGTAAAAGAGGGTGAAAGTCGGTGAAAGCAGTAGATCGGCCGACGCCGATGGGGGGCCGCGACGCTGGCTTTAAATTTAAAACTGCCTCCGTGAGCAGGTTCTTCACATTATCCGCATTCGAAAATGAAATTTAAATTTTCCATTTTTGATCCGACCACGATGACGGGCCTTTTGATGATGGTAGCTTTCGACCCGGTTGCATACTTCACAGCTTTGAGGTTTTAAGGAGCTCATAATCCTCAATAAAGGCGAAATCTCTGGTCTCGGAGAATTTCCGAATAAACAGGACATTCGACAAGCTAAGCACAAATTCTGCCGAGATTACCCCGATGATAATACAGGAACCTCGAGATCATCGCGTGGATACATCAGGATACGTCGAGATACGTGTGCTGTATTAATCATTCACAACGAGCCCGATTCCAGACACCGGAGAGGTGATGATATATGGGCTGGACATTGTTCGCATTGCGACATTTTTCCAGACCACTTGCGTTCGTTATTGTGGCAGGGGAAGAGTTACTGATGCCCGAAACGAGCTTGGGTAGAGCCATTTTTGGCAGCTATTCGGGAAAAATGATGCGGAGAACACGGCTGCCACCATCGTGATTAATATCTGACTCAGACGTATTCAAATGAAACTGAATACTGAAGCCAGAAATACATGCAAGGACTCGGGAGTCGCAGGCAGGGGTTTCACAATCTAGTGACAGTGAAATATCTGAAGCCAGAGATTCTCATAGCCATGTGAATTATACATTAGGGCCCATTTGGAATTCCTGAGTGCGATTACCGAATGTCCCATTTTAAATTGAAATTTTTCTAGTTTAAGACAACTTAATACAAAGGTCAAATGTGGAAAGTTTCAATTTATTCGTTAGGGAAGAGTGAATTTTATGGTTCCACAGTAACAGAAACACGAGTTTTTGATCTGTACAGAAGAAGATTACCTTCAAGGAGATGAGATCTGTTTCTTATGTACATTACACTCATCGCGTTTCAAATCACTTAAGCTAGCAGAGCGTGAAGGGAATATTCGAATCTTACAATATTAAAGAACCATTAGCTAGTCCTTACCCGTTAAGTTGAAGGATAAAGGAAAATTTCATTACTATTTATCATACCCGCGTTCTGTTTGTTTTTCCCCGTGTTTAGACAGTGTAACATTGTGAAATTGTCTAAGTTTCAATGGCCTGTTGCGAGGCCTAATTTTCATAATTTCTCCAGCTAATGCGATACAATCGAATATTGTTGCCCACTGGAGCCCAATTAAATCGCAAAAACGAATGATTAACTGGGCTTCAAGGCAAAATGCGTATTTCGCATTCAAGTCGTGTAATTGAAACAGGTTCCATCTGCCCTTGATAGTTAAACGCGTATCATTCAGATGCTACCCAGGGTCTGCTTTAAACAGTTGCCCACAATTAAATCGCTGGAGTTTGCAGATCCCCTCAGTTAAGTGCGCTCCTGACCTATGACCGTAACTGAGGATGTATGCAAATATGTAAATATCAAAATGATATATTTTTCACGCATTTGCCGGTGTAACGGTAGCCCGCGTCATCTACCAAAAATGACAAATTACCTTTGGGAATCGTACGAAAATCGGATACTGCTGATGATTGCAATTATTTAATAATCACCTGATCAATTAAGACACATACGACCTGCGTGCCAGAATGTACGTTAAATTGTAATTAGATTAGTTTGAAGTGGAAATCACTGAAGCAATTCGACCGATCAAATTAAATACATATTTGGTCATATGCTCCCATGGAGACTTTTTATGTTATACCTACATTGAGTGGCTCTTTTACATTGTACACCAGTAAAGTGGAGAAGTAAAGAATTTTTTATTCTCTCATCTTTTAATTTATGTTTTATGAGGTTAATATAATTTCATTGCGCACGTAAATTATTGTACGCGCTAAAACGTTTACTTTCCTTTCATAGTCAGAAATATTATTTGAAGTTTAATTTAATATTTAAATAATAATAATAATTTAAAATTCTTCTGTATTTCCTTCTTGTCTTTTAACATTTTGCATCTATTTTTATTTAGCTTCATATTCATCTTTATATTCGGCTTTAATGCTCAATTTTTTATTTTGTTTTATTCTTTTGTATCAATATTATGCGAGTGTCGGAATTCTCTACGGTCCTAATTTAAAACTTACCATTTGGATTTACACTGTACATATCCCATTTCTAGTATCCTCAGTGTATCAGGGCCAAGATTTATTTGGTAATTCTCCAAAATACTCTGGCGGTTCTGTTCGGAGGTGGGTTCACCTAGAACAAGAGCAATATTACTGCGCCATGAAGAGAAGTTCCGAGTGCTTTCATTCCTTTTGAAAATAGTCTTCGTCTATGAACATCATCAAAATTACAAGAGCAGGGGTATAGCAGCCTAGTTGCACCCATGAAGAGGAGAAGCATAAGCCTAAACAGGAGTTCTTTCCGCTATTATTTTGCTCATAGGCACATCTGCAGGAAATGTCCTACTCACCATCTCGGCCCGAATTTTCGGCGTTTTCATTTGTACCTAGGGACAATGAGAAAATGTCGCAGAGACACACTGCAAATGAAAAGGACGGTAAATTAGACGTAGGCTTTAATTAAAAACTTCTCACCTTTCAAAGGTTTAATTGTCCCCAAGTTCTTTTTTTCCTGATTCGTGGAAAAAATAAAATAAAAGAAATACTCCAACTTTTTATTGTACGAAAGTATGTCGAATTTGTTTAATTATTTAAAATCATGTCGACATTGACCTAACAATGTACCATTAATTGGTGTTCGATATTTCTGATTATTCCCGGCATTATTCATCCGGTCATATTAATAGCGATCCTATCTTTTTGGTCTACACGATTTAAATGACCACACAATCTGATGCCATTGTTAATTAAAAGCTACGGGGCAACCACCAACGACGTGAGGTTAAAGCTACATTAGGACTAGGACAAATTAATTCTCTTGAATTTATAGAATATGCTACGTACGTTGAAACTCTATTTAAAACTATACTTTTTTCTTCCAGGTATGTATTATTAAATTCGTATATGTACGTAAGTAAAATAGATTTTATATTAACATGTTTTCAAGTTTTTTACCTTTCGATTGAATTGCTGCTTTTCGCCGACATAAAAAAAAAGTTCATTCATCACATTTTGCCAAATAAACCTTTTTGCGGATATGAATTATTGATGTTATAAAATGTATAAAATATCGAGGCATTAATTATAAGGGAATTGAGAAAAAAAACTTGAATATGGAAAAATTAAAACAAGTCTATAGAAATGCAAATTGTTTTAAAATTTGAATTTACAAAAATAAATTTTTTTTATTTTATTTTGCCTCTTATTTGTATAATAATTTTTTGTTGGTAAATTTTTTAACCGAAATTGTCTAGGAAATTAAGCGTATAAAATGTTGTATGGGTTTTTACTTTTGGAAAAAATCAAATATGAAATAGTCTTTTTAATAATATTTAAATACACTTTGAAATGTTTTTATTTTTTAAGTTAATAACGACCATTTTAAAAATTTAAGTCCTAATAACCAAAAAATAGTTTTTGTGAGCAAGTTTATCAAGGTGTCGATCTAAAATGGGGGATATCTAAGAAACTTTCTTCTCCGACACCATAGCTTTCATAAATTTTGTTCCTTAAGCACAGCGCACTTTATTGCATATTCATTGAAGGTGGGATTCCGTTCTGCTGCGCTTGCACTCAAACTTTCTTCCGGAATAAAAAGTAAAAATTTCGAATTAAAACTTTCTACCGTAGTGATTTACCCTTATAATTTACGCGAAGCGCTTCACTAAATTGGGTTGCAAACAGTAGACCTCACCTCTAAAAGGACTTTAATTTCTACCTTTAAAACTCAGTAAGTAACTAAAGGTAAATAATTCAACGTAACTTTGAGATCTGCTCCCAAAATTAAAAGAGGCCACAAGAACCCGGGCCGGGCTAGCGCAGATTGTGAGGGAAATATGTGTTCTGTGCAATTTCAGCTTTGTTAGCACTTTCACCTCAAAGCCTGTGTAACGCAAAGAAAATAATCTAAGGCCTTGAAACCGAAACACTCTGAATAAAACTTACCCATACACGGCCCAAGGCGCTTTGAATTCTAGGGGTACGTTAAAGTGGAAAATACCGACCCCGTTTTGCATGTTCTACAGGGGAATTTGAATAAACTCGTTTTCGTTCACTTTTAGGCGACAAAAGCACCCTTACATCCAGTGAACGTTCTGGTCTGGTACGTTCCTGAAAGATTTATCTTAAGTAAGGGAATGATATAGCAGTGACTTAGGAAGCTGGAGTTCTGTACTGCGATTCAAAGTGGTTTAAGCTCTTAATTATAACTTACCTAGATTTCTGTTCGAGACGCGTCTGTTTTAATTTTGAAAATCACCTTTTTGAATCTTCCCGCTGGAGGTTGTTCGCCTGATTTGTCGTTCTAACGATACATTGGAACAGTGGATGTATGCATGACGCCGTCCTTATCCCAGTCATGTCATCAATCTTACTTCATAAGGGATATTATCCTTTCGTGAAGTCAGCTCTATTAATGTTCTTTGGGTAAAGGAAAACGTGGGTGCAAAATTCCAATGGAAGCATCTTAACCATGACAGTGCCAAGTTGCCTATAAGCGCTTCAAACACAGCCGATTAGTAAGTTTTTGCTGAAGGGGAGTGGTATGAATCTAGTAGCGATGATCTGAAAATAAAATTGCTTCTATTGCATTTTTTGAAGACTTTTGCTTTCAACCATAATTCATTTTCGATTAAATGTTATATAGAAGTTCAAAACTCGAAATTAATTAAGATTTAGTGATTTTATAGAATCGAATATGTACAAGTTTGTTGATTTTTTACTTCCCTAATAATAGCAAATAATACCTAACAAAATTTCTTATAACATATATGAGTTTTTCAAAAAATTCCATTTGGCCAGTGTAGAATTTCATTAACTTAAAAAAATATTTTTTGAAAAGAGAATACACTTCAAAATTCTGAAAAACAAACTATTCACTATTTTTTTCCGTGATATTGTAAGAGTTTTAAAAGTTCCATCAAAGCAAAAAATAGTTCTGCGGAAGCATATCATTTTTATTATTGCTAATTTAGTACTTTTAGTTACTTTAAAATTAGGCTACATTATAAAAAAAAAGAAAACAATTTTTTATTTGCGACCTTAAAAGTTTATTTTTTTTTTCAAATCCGATAGAGACCCAGAATAAAATATGTAAATATGCAAATTCCGCTGACAAACCGACGTAAAGCCCAAGTACGGAGGCTGTTAATTAAATGTATCTTTCGCAATTGACGGGGAAAAATCGACATTAAATCGCCCATCGTGCAATAATAGTAAATTATCCGTAAGTCGTTGGCCACTTAAAACAAATCGCCTGTCAGTCCTTTCACGATCGAGCGTTCCTTGTAAAAACAACTGCTCACTTGTGGAGGAGCCGGGCATAAAGCCTGGACTTTCAACAATAGCAAAGAGCGGTCGTTTAGCCCTTAACGGCGGGTACTGGAGCCTCCACAGTGTTCACTGTACTTTGAATTGTATATTGTATATTGTGTATTTCTTGGCAGCCGCCACAAAAGCCGAGCTGCATTGTTCTGCGGTATGAATGAACACCACTGCGGTGAGTATCTTCGGTTTGTCTAGGGGCATAAATTATTGCAATTTCCCCTGTTGAATATTGTTGCAATGCAACACATCCAGCCACTTCGCTAGAGTAGCCCAGTGCAGTCCATTCCGTCCTGTACACTTATTCCAATGATTAAACCATCTTGGGTGCATTTATGCACTCGCTGTCGCACAATATCGACTGACTCTCGGATGGTTTTTAAGGAACCAATTTCTTCTTTTCTATTTTTTCTTTCTCGGAGCCATAAACAACCTTGTGGAAGTTTCTTGGAGCAG
The DNA here is from genome assembly GCA_001932985.1 of Proctacanthus coquilletti. Lineage (NCBI taxonomy): Eukaryota > Metazoa > Arthropoda > Insecta > Diptera > Asilidae > Proctacanthus > Proctacanthus coquilletti. The sequence goes on from MNCL01000005.1 coordinate 1,204,432, forward strand.
TGCCAATTTTGGAATAAATTAATGTTGTCAACTCGAGCCTCCCTATTCTTTTTCTGCTCGTTATTTTTGCCCTGGAAGAAGATGGAGGGAATTTATAATACCACGGATGCATATTACAACCCTAATGAAAATTAAAATTGGTTTCTTGGCGGCTCCTCGAAGGAGGACACCATCCGAGAAATCGGGAGTATGATTTACTGGCTCGACGCACTTCGAGGCGGGAGATTGATTGGAATTATTATTTCCACTTGTGCGAAAAGATGGATAGCATTTGGGATAAGGAGCCGCAGAAAAATGTCTGGGATACTCAGGGAGCGCTCTCCAGAGGCCGAAAGCACACATACCTACAGAGATGGGGTTTCTTCTGCAAATTGGGGTTCACCGACGAACGGAAAATACGATCCGGACCATCATATAAAGGGTCCAATGATAATTCGTATTCTATTGACGGTAAATAAAGACACTCGTATATTTTGGGAACCTATTCCAAAATGCGGAAAAACATATTTTTCGTATGAAATTGCAGCCGATTGATACCGTGGTATGTGTTTCGCCTTTGTACGTCTAAAGGAGTGGTAGAAATAAGTTTCCATTTTGAGATACGAAATTTAAAAAGCTTATGGCATTTTACTAATTAGCAAATATCCAAATTGAGGAAATCTAAATTAGTAATTAGGAAATCTTATACAAAATTTTCTTGGGTCTTTGGACTTGAGGAAATTCCAAATAATCGCATAAAAATTTTAAGTCATATTACACACGACTGTTTCGAAAACCTCTACGTTCGTATATAGTACAGTATTTTGAATTTGTTATTCCCGATTAATTCTAAGTGTAAAATCACAATGAATCTATTTCTAAATTATATAACATCATTTGGTATAGTCTTGTAAAAATATTAAAGATATTATAGGTCAGGTTTGTGTCTTTTAAAAATAGAAAATATAGTGGCTGTAAAACTGTTTTTATTTGAATGTTTATGATTTTTCTTATTGCTATAAATTTCGCAAAGAATGCGTCTTTATCTTTGATGTAGAGAAGATAAAGTCGTCGCTCAAAAGCAATGTTTACTTAAATAAAATTTATTGATTTTCTTATTCTAAGCCTTTATCAGATTTCTACTGTAATTTAGCAAAATTTCAACTAGTTTCTTATAATTAGTGTTCAACTTTTCAAAATTTCATATTCAAATTTTGTTTACGTAGTCCGGTTTTAAAGATTTTTTAATTAAAATTACAATTTTACTGCTACTCAACTCTGTAAATTCGAATAATTACGACGCGCTTAAATCATCCTTTGGTTTTTTGCTGCAAGCTCCTTGTAAACAGTGCCTACAATGTCATGGACCATTTTCAAAAGCGATAAAATTCAAATGAAATAGTGAAGTTAAGTGCGCATTTTAGAAGAACCCGAATTTCTCGGAATACCACCCCGTTAGTAGGCTCCACCATCGGAAATTTTGGCTGACGAGGATAATCTTGACCGACATGTTTGCACATTCGTTAAATCGAACCTAAATATTTATCAGAAAACCCTCGTCTAGGGCTGGGGGACGAGCGCTAAGCCTCTTGCCAATAGGCCAGGCACAGTGGTCCCGAATTGGATTGACTGGAGGAGAACCTTCGTTAAAAGAGCATGTCGTTAGCGCGGCTTGTCTGTGTCGGACGACCTTTATCCAGTGCCCTAGTCCCAGAACTGTGAGCCGAACTAGAACAAATACGCGGGGTTGGGGTACACGAGCCGCGTTAGATATTGAAGCGAAATTGTTTTTGGGACTCTCCTGCCGGAGCGGTTCAATGCGGGTGTAAAAACCGGAAAAGCCGGCTCACCATGTAAAAAGGAACAGACAAGGCGTCGGAAAAGGTGTCAAATCTGGAAGGAAGAGCCCTAGAGAAGGGAAATTAGTTGGCGAGCATCCCTACCAAATTCGTCCCTATAACCCTGGGTTTCTTGTTGCCGTTAAACGCACCATCAAACAGACCGTTTCTTGGTCGCCTGCCTCTTCGTGGTCCTGGGGCGCACAATTGGAGGCGATAGGCCTATCGACCCCGGTAATTACTCCCGGCGGCCAAAAATCGCAATTCCGGAAAGGGCGCTGGACCGGACCGGACTTCAACAGCATCGCCGCAGCCTTCGTCGTCATCCGGCAGGGGGTGCTGGTGTGAATGATTAACTGCCCCGTCCCTCTCGGTGTTGCAAACGGTGCAGCACGAAAAGCACTGGAGCGTGGCGACCCCGGCGCCGCTTCGCCCCCGCGAAAGCTCTACTCGGGCATTCAACACGTGAAAGTGGAAACTGCCTCCGTTATTCAGCTATTTATAACCAGATGGCAATGTCGCTCGGTGCTCCACGAGCGCGTCGCGACCTGCAGCTGTCCCGCTCGCGCCGAGCACCAACACAGCCGCAGCCGTCTGGCCGGAGCTTTTGCCTGTGACGTCATTGCGCATTGCGACATACAGCATGCGTTTTTCTGTAGCGGGTACATATGTTTGCAGAAGTTCCTTAGTTACGCTCTGCGTGGACTCGTGTGCAGATAAGTCCGCTTCTCGCTGCTCCCGCGCCACTCTTCCTTGCAGTAACGTTGGGGCAGGTCTTACTGGAGCTTTGCTAATCCGCGAATTATGCCAGCTTAGCCGGTGTTCTTCCTGTTCCTCCTGCAGGTTTGCTGCTTGTCGTCCATCGCTCCTCGCTTTATCCACAAAAGTATTCTTGGAGCAGCACCAGAACTACTCGCCCTTTGTTCGGGAAAACCCTGGACTCCTTAAGCCAGCAGCATTGCGCAATTTTCTCCGCCTCCTGCCGTGACAATTTCCGCATTTGCATACTTAAAGATCTTCAAAAATCGTTGCCAGGGCTGTCTGGTTGTTACTTGATAGAAGGAAATCCACTGAACTGATTTTGATTCCGCCTTTCCAAATAATTAATTTAAAAGCCCGGCTACAATCGACGCAACGTTTTATCGCTCATTTGTCTGCTAATTTATTGCTTTAAAACTCGGCAAAATCACCTGACGGGTTTTAATAGCCACCGTCGGTTTAACTGTCTGTACCTTTGCACAACTACCGACGAGGTTAAGGGCATAAGTTTTCTTTTAAAATCACAATAATAATAATTTAATTAATTGAACTCTGGGATAATTTGCATATTACAGTAACGTTCATTAGATGTTTTTTTATGTTGCATTTACTTCTACTTAAATTATTCAAAATTTTTGTGTGGATTGAGATGCTTTAGAATTAACTACTAATACTATTCGATTCGGAATTCAAATTAAATTTGAATATTTGCCTGTAAAGCCTTAAGTAGTTAGTACTGTTCTTAATATCGTTAATTTGCTTAAGATGTGTTTGGAATAAATTGTTGCTAATTTGCGCTTTTATTCGAACAATTCAAAACATCGAAATCTTGTTATAAATATTCGTGAATTGTTAATTGAAAACATCTTCTAATTTATTGCAATTTCGCTGAAAAAACTAAAGGGAATTAATTTTCTTTCCTTAATGATGTGGACAGCATAGTTAGTAGATTTAATGAAACACAGTAACTTTTTGTTTTAAATAATCAAATAAAAATAATTTCAGGCCTGTTGTACTAAAATTACGGTTATTTTGTTTACATTTTTTATGATGTCTTATGTCTAGAAATGTAATGCAATAATAATTTTGTAAAACATAAACTTACGAAAAAAGAATCTCTTCTCCTTACTGTAGGTACCTTTCATTTATTCCGTGGTATCTCGTAAACACCTTATTTTAGGGTCAACCTAAATAGAAGAAGAAAAGGTGCCCAGGGAATCATGCATTTAGGTTCTATTTTAAGCAACTTAATTATGCATATAATAGCGCTTGGCTACATTTACCTTCATTTAGAAAATTAAAATTAATAAACAGCCACAATTTCCACCCCGGGGAATTGGTGGTAGGTACAATTCAGAACCTTCAGCAAGTTCAGTCTAGTCAGCCTGACTTTATGTACACCTCATGCTAACCTACTTTGCTAAAATTATTAAGTCGAGTCAGCATACATTTTAGCACTAGCCAGTGTGAAACTTACTGTTGTACAGGAAGAAGGCCATTAAAGGCCATACGACCGAATACGTACCTGTGCCCGCCGTCACACAAGCTAAGGTGAAGCATGGGCGTGTTTTACGAGCCGAGAGAGCGGCACGCTAAAAAATGCGTCATGCAACCACTACGTCATCGCCCAGTCAGACCTGAACTTCCTGGCCAAGTTAAACATTAATGCGTTTTAGGGTTTTCGACTGGGGCCGGTGCATTGGGCTATATTTATGCACCTGGTGGAACCACTTTAGCACACCCAGGACAAACGAGGTCCTTTTGGACGAGGGCTTCAGGAAATAGGTCACCCGAGTTGGAACTGCGAATGCCAGTGAAAACAAACATAGGGCGAAGGTACCACTCCAGCGCCGGGGGCCTTAGGCCAATAAAATTAGAAGCGCAGATTGCTGCCCCGAAGTCCCCCGCTGAAGGTCCTGTTTACGATAATGCAGTTCTCGTGTAAGGACTTCGAAAAGAATTAAGAATTTAAAAGAATTTACTGAAACTATGTGAACTATGGACAAGATGGAAATGTTCTATTAATGGGGAAAAACTGTGGAGATATTTTTAACTGCGAGAATTTTATTATATTTACGCATTCGAAATTGAATAAAAACCAGCAAATCGATTCATAAAATAAAATGCTTGTATTTTATCTACGGAAAAAGCGGAAAGATAGCGAATAAAATTAAAATATAATTAACTAGATTGAATGGTTTTAGAACCTTGACGGCTATAACATTGGGGGACAGAGTAGAATATATAAATTTAAACATTTTACAGCTTAATAAATTATTAATAAAGTATTATTTGATTCTAAGTGTCGTTTAATTTTGCTTGCACTTCTTCAAATTTCTATTTATAGAAAAAAAATATCAGGTTTCAAGATTGAATTTACAAATATGTTCGAAATATTTTCCTTTACTTAATTGCTATTAATTTATTTCCTAGTAATTGCAAAAGTCCTGCATGATACCATTTCTCTATGTAATTAACCTAAAGTTTGAATTGTGAAGGCTTCCAGAGAAAATTATAATTAATTTAAAGTATTTTCCTTTAGGATTAACTTTTTTTATCAGTTAAACGAAGATAAATTTCCTTTTTAAGTTTTTGAAAATCTGTGCTTTGTGTAGAACAGAGGGACTCCAAATTTTCTTAAACTACAAATTTTTCTCTAGCTTTGACTTTAGTTTAGTCGCGTTAAAGTGAACCAAAATCGCGTAAACACAATTATTTTCCACATTAAAATTCCCGTTACTCCGAGTTCGCGTAGCAAGAGGTTAAGGTGTATTGCATTTTTAAAATTCACAAATATTTTAAGCTTCATACCTGCCTTTCTTCTAGTTCTTTGTTTTTTAATGAAAATGTTTTTGGTATTTTTTCATCCAAAGGTCATAAAAAAACGTTGGCTTTGTTGCGAAAAATATCGACGTGCATTGTTTAAAACGTTGAAAATTTTAATTACTTCAGCTTATTGTTTTGCTTACCAAGTCGAAGTTGTTGCAAGGTGTGAAAATGAAGAATATGAAATTGATTAAAAACGCCCCTCAATTCCGCAAATTGTGTAAATTGCTTTTACTTGTCCGAAGAATTTTATGTCGCGAGTTTGGTATTGAGTAGCGTGCGTAAAAGAAGGTAAGTGGGATTTTTTTTGTTCATTACCTTCCGCTAGAGGGTCCAGTGGTCCAGCACTTGAGCACCCAGACGAATCGGGAGTTATTGATTAGGGAAAATTTCGGCAATTTGTCCGAGTTTTCAGTTCATGTCGAGTAAGACTTGGCCCGCGCGCCCGCACCGACCCCCCAGGAGTGCTCACGCTCCCCTCCTGCGTCAGTCCTGCCCCCTCCAGATAACTATGTTTTGAGGTTATTGTGTCACTGTTTACGTCATGTGGAGGAAATGCCGGTCACCGAGCTGAAAAGTGAAGGCAGATCGTGCTCACGACAAGTGTCTCTGTTTTCGATGACGTCGTCGAGGAAAGTTTACAAAGCGCTCAGCTCGGAGTCGGCCGGCCGCCCCTCTCCTCTCGCTAAAGCTCCGTTTGCATACTTTAAGGGAACGCTGCCAGAGTGGCAGTCACTGCTCCGGGAGTTTAAGGAGAAAATTGGATGGAAATTTATAGCCACACATTGCGGGAAACGAGAGTCTGCAAAATGCCGCAACATAGAAAGGGACAGGCCGAGGTGTGCTGTCCGCAGCCTCGGCGACGGTGCGACAGAGAGCGGCGTAGTCGCGCGGCGTTTTCGCATTTTAAATTATGGAGGCTATATTTATTGAAGAGTGCCGTTCTAAAGCAGCCGGTCTATTTTTAGCGCCCGTGTTTTTGTTGTTGTTTAGACGACGAGTTTGCTCCTCCGTTCCGACCTCGACAGGGTGAATTTAAATTCTGTCACGGTCACCAGTAAGTGAACAAAGGCGTGCAGGGCAGCGTTTTCGAGTCGGGCCAAAATTACATCAATAACTCGAAGGTTAAATTCTGCGGTATTGCCCAAATAATGGGCGTGTATCTGCTGGGCGCAGACACTGGCGTCCGCAGCACCATCTCACCCCGTGGTCCAAGGCAAACTTAATTAATCCCTGCCGGGCCTGGATTGGGACAGGAAGGATGCTTTATAACACTGGTATAATGGGTCTAACGAGTTTCCCCAAATTAAGAGTTCCAACGACCACTATGACAACCGGAATATGGTCTCCATAGGAAAGGACGAAACTTTGCCGTGGGATAAAATCTTCTAGACTGCGTGACACCCATGACAGCAGCTTTCCCACTACGCTTGGTATGCGATGCCTGTGGTATTAAGCACGACTGAGTCGAACAATACATCTTGACGGGGACTGGGAGGAGACGTTGGATACGGCAAACAATAGCGATTTGCAAATGAACAGGGCAATTCCGACCAGAGTACTTATGAAGTACTTCCTATTCTCAAATTGTTATACACGTTAGAAGACTAGAAATAATTTACGCACGCACAAGTCATTTAAGGAATGGGAAATGATATTCTGATAATGCGACTACAGCAAGCTTTTGCATTATTTAAGCAAGTATGATGGAACTGGGGGAAAAATCGCCTATAAAATCGAATTGGTTTCTGTATGAAATAAGAGGGTAATTCTTGGCTTAGTTTAATTTTAAAAAATATTACAGACCTTTCAAAGGAAATGTTTTAAACGGCTACTTGTGGGTTGTTGTGGCGCAACTAGGCTATCACTCTAAAGGTTGTGGGTGCGATTCCTACCTTCTGCTGGGTTTTCTGCTAGTTAATTGTAAATTGTTTTTCGCAGAATCAGGAATAGCACCTGTGCAATTTTCTTTTCTCTGGTAGCATTTACACTTCAACTGGAATTTCTCCAAAAGGCCTTTTTCGAACTATACGTTTTTCGGATTACATCAACCACCTACCTAATTGGTCTTCGATATAAAACAATGCTAGATCAAATTTACTACAAAAGTTCGTTAGTGCCTTTTTACCAAGATGTGTCACAAAATAAGCTCACTGTTGAAGTTGTGCATTTTGCTGACGTTAGCCTTTCTACACAGAACAAATTTTTCAATTTTCCTCATGAAGGGCATGTTTGGGAAATCCATGTCAAAATTCCCACCATGCCTTGTCAACATTAAATCCCCCAAATACAAGTAGATGATAGGATTCCGAGTGCATATAAAAAATAGAAAACGAAATTCATTATCTGTTGCAGTAATTCGAGCATAAAAAGAGATGTATCTATTTTTGTATTTGAAATATGCACATAAAGGCTTAGGACGGCAATAGCTGCTTTATATACTACAGCTACCTGCATGTTACCTAATGTTTTATGCCGAATGACTAGGAAGAACATGGTACCTGCGAAAGGTACACAAATGCGATATGTTCGAGCGGGTACAGGACGTCTTTACAGAAGGTACATTCTGCAATTTTAAAATTCATCTGTTCCGGTGCACCACTTCGCACGGCGTGGCGGATCCTTTCCTTTTTCGGCGCATCCCCACTTCGTTGTTGTTCTTGTTGTGCAGAATCTTATTATTCCGCAAGAGCGGCCTGCGGAGGATCGATTGCGTTCTCGTTCTAAATCTCGATTTTCCAACAACGAACAACACAACGCCCTATTCTATACTCAGTTTCAGGCCATCCCCCACCCTTTTGCTGCAAGATGAAAGAACCGTTATTACCCGGTTGCAGCTTTTGTTGACATATTAATGAGGAGCCACTTAATGTGGAGTGCGCTTCTCTGTAATGTGGTATTATGCCAACGATTTGATCTCAAAGACCTACGAACCCCAGAACCCTAGACCCTCGCCGCAAGTTGTGACAACAGGGGGTTTCGAAATGGAACACGTATGTGAATTAAGGAGCGGGGCCGGGAGGGGGCGGGAAGTCCTGCGGTGGAGTAATAGTCGGCGCATTCAGAAAAATAACAGGAAACTTATTGTATGCAGAAAATTGAAGAATTCACTTGAATTATTATTATACAGCCCCCTGGGGAAGTGAGGGTGCGGGGGATTAATGTAACAGCAGTCGACACAAACAATGGACGTGGTGAAGGGCATGGAAGCGAGTGGGTTTCATTGACTCAGTTTATAAATGCAGTGCCGGAGTATTAAAGCGGGTTCACTGTATTATTATTATTATTATTTTATTTTTTTTGTAGCTGTTGCCTAAAATTGCCACTCGGACAAATTTAAGACACGGATAAAACGATACGGTACGAGTTAGCAAACACATTATAAACAATGGAAATTAGGAGTAGTACTAGCAATGAACTAATAGAGATAAATACTTACTTTTTAACGTATTGGGAGTGTTTCTTTAAATATGTCGTTCGTTTTTGTAAAGTTAACTGAAATTTCCTAATTAAGACGGTAGAGTAATTCATAAAAAAAAAAAATTATATGGCGATCAAGAGGCACAAGTGACACTGCAAGTTAATTAATTAGTACACAAGGACAATTATGGGGAGTCACTAAGAATTAGGTCTATTAAAAAACACCTAAAAAAAATTGACAAAATATCTTAGTCGATAAAGCATAGAACATCTTTCTATGGCCAAAGCTAAATATTATTTAATTTAGTGTTCAAGTTGTAATGTTGTGGAATTTGGAATGTTTATGTAGAATACAATTACATTTAATACATTTTAATATAGTACTTTTTGTTATTTCTCCTAAAAAATTTTCGCACAATGTTTATAATGGCGTTTGTACTGACTAAAAGTATGTATATTTAATTTTTTATTTAATAAACTACTTTGATTGCATTTTATAACAAGAATATAAAGATTTACACTGTGCATATTATAAAAATATTATAAAAAAAACGAAACAAAAATTATTTTACCATAATTCTTAATATAATAAATAGAATACATTTTTTTCACATCATGATGCAGCATTTAATAGAAATACTCTCGAGTATAGAAGCAGATTAACAGACTATTGTTTAGAGACCACTTCAAAAATTGACGAATCTACAAAAAGAGCTATTATTTTATACTTTTGCCGTTTTATCAGTGAAATTCTACTTACTCAAATCTTCAGTAGCTATCAATTTCGAGCAAACATTTTATTCCGGTTTTCCCAAAAGATTATTACACATGGAATTTTTCGAACGAAATGTATGAATCCATGGAAGTTTTGAGATATGGAATTATTTGAAATTTTCTTTTGTAAAATAGAAAAGCCACTCGATCGTTTGTACTCAGATGATATTAAAACGCACTATTGGAGGTATTAAAAAATAACAACGTCGACTTCGCAAGTTAAGTTTGGAACATGTTCACTGCTCCCGAATCCGTCCACTGTCCCGATTTCCGTACGCACGGCGGCGCTCCTCTTAAATTTAAAGCTCTTAAAACTTTCAATGAATTTTTGATTTGCATTCCGGTGGAATTCCTGAGAGATTCTTAGCTCTGGCCGCGGAGGAGAACAATGAAAAAATCTGTCAAAAGGCTGGCAAGCCAGATAATAATGCTAGGTTGTTTGGCATCGTTACCGTCGCCGCCGATGCTTACATGCTTAAGCGCTCTAGTGTAAAAATATCATCAGTGAAAAAAATATATTCTATATATTCTCCACGGTGAGAACATTTAGTAAAATACGTGAAAATGTATTTTCCTTCGTTTTCCGAAATTCGCCTTTGCCTTTACAGCGTTAGCAATCTATCGAAACAATATGTTTGCATACGTGTAGTTATTTTCGCTTGAAGGAAAAAAAATGTGATCCGAGTTCGCGGCTCGTTTTCCGATTTAAGTGAAGGTTGGCTATATCATGTGAAGCCGTTCGATTAATCGCGCAAGATATATATAAAAATTGTGGAACCAGTGGAAGGAGTGGAATGTGTGTGCACCTGAAATCAATTCATGGCTTTTATGAATGGCTTACCTTTCGTCTCACAGTGTTTCTAATTATACCTTTAGGTAAGAGTACCGAAAAATCGAGTGCCACGGTGGCAGGACCGACAAATTGTGTCTGTTATTTATGAGAATCCCGCAGCCATAAGTTTCCATATCTCCACTTGCCGTCTCGTCGTGGATGTGGAAATTACGGGACGGGTGCTATATTTATTCTAAGTTCGTTAAGCCGTAAAATTCCCTAAATTTGTTTGGGAGCTTACCGAGCGTATTAATAAAATATTTGTATTATCGCCTTTGATAGTCTATACCAATCCGATGTTTATTGGCTCGTAATATTTATTATGATTAAATATGCTGCTCTCGATTGTTGGCATCTTCTGATAGCCTCTTCTCCGCTTCCATAGAGCGGACTCTTTTGTATCCACCTTTCGACTGCAGTGACCTTTAAGACCTCTACAGTCTTCGCTTTATTCTTATGTAAATTTAAAATGCTGTTGCATTCAGTTCACACAGAATTCAATGGCTTTCTCAATTCTTTTTGTAGACGGCGTTTGTAGGACGTGCAAGATGTCGTCTTATTCAATATTTTTCCTTCCAAATTTACTTTGGATTTTGCGTGAACTAAAGGTTCAAAAAGTATTTGTTTGTGTAAAGAAACTTTAGGCTGCTCTTGTACCGTAGTTATATCATATAATAGTCATATTTTTCTAATGTATAAGAAATTTTCCGTATTTAAATTTTACTAAATAAAACACTTCGGAAAAAACTTTGAAGATTCTAAGGAAAAGTATTGATTGCCTTAATATTGCATTTAAAAAGCGGCTGAAATTGAAATTTATCGACAAAAATTTATTTATTTACAATATTCTGCTAAGAAATGCGACGTAATCTGTTTATAGTGCTCCCAGTCATAGTATCTAGAGTCTAGAGGCTCCAGATGCTTCCATGCGGAACTCTGATTAGATTAATTCGTAGATGGGATTTTAAAATCCATGGCTCGTAAAAAATTCTCGGAATCATAAAAAATCTCCTAATTTGTAATTACCAATCCCTAAAATTTGTTATTCAATTATATGTTGCTCAATCTCAACCATAAATTTGTCCAATTTTTACTCTCATATTCATTAAATTTTTAAAAACATTGCTAGAAATAGTGCTTCTAAAAATAGAAGCAATTGCTGGGTGTTTATGTATGAATTATCTCAGATTTTTTGTTGGACTATATTTTATAAGCGATATGTGATGAACAAATTGCTTAGTTGGTACTGCTTAAGATGTATTGCATTTAGTGACTTGCAGTGTTTCAAAATCAAAAGACAAAGTGTAGAATAAATACAGATTAGCCTACTGGTTGCATTCCTATAGTCGATGTTTATCTAAGCCACGTTAAGGATACGAACAATTAGAGTAGAGGGCCAACATCCTAAAAATCCAAATGTGTTCCCTAAGTCTCAAAATGTTGAAGTTAGGAAGGTAATCTCAGAACGTAAGGCAAATATGGAATAATAACGTTCTACAGATCGGTATGGATTTTGCATCTTCTGCACGTATCCGTGAACATGAACTCATTGTTGACGTAACTAAGTTACACAATGGTTATTTTGTCATTTGTTTAGAGCTTCAAGCCCCAAAATGAGTGATTTGTATCTTCCCTATGTCCGACCAGGGAAACATTGTTGAGTGAGAAAGCTCATTTGGAATAATGGCCACGCGAAAACGCTCGTGTTGTGCATTGGCTTGTAGAAGAAAATTAGATTAAAGCCTTTTGCTAACTTTTTTTCTTTTTTATTTTCGCCATTTTTTTCCAGTTTTTTGCGTGAAGTCGTTTCGCCCTAGTCTGTCAGCGGGTTCAGTAGTGATGGCTAACGCGGCTAAAGCATCGTTGTCGTTACTTTCGGATCTCTAGCTTTCGAAGTAGGTTGTTCTTGCTTATAACTTAAATGATACGTCCTAGAGAGTGTCGGATGTTTTTCTTCTTTTCGATCAACCTACAGTAGTGTTCCATAACGTACCTGCCGTAGCGGGAGGAAGATGTACGCAAGAGCTTCTGCGGTTAGCCAAGGAGGTGGTCTAGCTCCCCCGCAATTGAAGCGAAAGAAGAAGGCCGAGAAGGCTGCAAAGTATGTGTAGTTAGAAAAAAACAATAAGCCTTATCAAAGAGGTAAAATATTTAATTGAAGACGACGGAGACTGACTGTATATAGTCCAATCATAGATGTGAAATATGCTACGTCTTCGAATATTCTAACCGTATCATTTATACAGACGAACTTAAAGCGTGGCAACCCTGGAAACCTTTAATTAAAGCTTCTACCTGGCGATGTGGAAACCTTATATGCGTTTTTTATTATTATAATTCTCCTTGGGGAAGGCTATTTCGCTAATGAGTGCCTACGCTTACAAAGGCTCTCACGTGCTATTACGTAAGACCCGGAAGAAATAGCCCAAGAATAAAGGTATAGGTTTACCGCTGGTAGCAGCTTTTCTCCCTCAGTAATTTCTTCCCTCAGTAAGATGTTCAATTTATGTCCCTCTTTAACACATTGGCATTGTTTTTCTTTGATCAAATGCCGCCGACTGTCTACCGGCATTCTTTCAAAAATATTAATCGGACCTTACAGTTCATATTCTGCTATTCTGCTCACTATTTGCGAGATGGTGCTCCTCCACGGCTTCCTCCTGAGTAAGTGCGTTCAGTGCGTCAGATTGTATTTTGTCTTGGTCAAGATGCGTTCCGAAGTCTAGCGATTGCTTTAAGCAAACACTTATCAATTGTATTATATACTTAATATAATAATAGTGAAAACTGAGCCTATTCTTCAGTATTTCGAGATATGGAGCTTAGTATGTAAGTCGCTCAAATCGGGACTAAAATTATTTGAATTTTCTAAGAAGTTTGTTTATCTTATTTTTATAGTGAACAATGTAAATTTAAATAAGGTGCGTGTGTAATTTAGAAGCGTCATATTATTTTAAAATTTTATATGAATATAATACAAAAATTAGATGCTATAAAACATCGCCCTGCGTAAGTTGAAAACGTTAGGCCTGGACAACGATGTCGGAAGTAGCGCTGATATTCTATTTTACTTAGTGATAACAAAAGTTCGGATTCTACGCGTGGGGAATTTCGGTTATTGACCTCCTTTATTAAGCTGTCTAACTCTGAAGAATAAACTAAAGGGGATGCATTCAAATTATTTGGTGAAGCTCAAACTTTAATATAAAAAGAGGGAATCATACAATGGAAGGCCCAGGATTAATAAACTCTCCGTAGTATTACTAATAAATCTGAAGGCTTTTTCTATTTATTAGTTGCTGTAAGCAATTCTTTTGCAGACATATTTTTCTTAAAAAGAATAATAATTAGAAAATGGAATAAAATAAACAAAAAACAAATTATTGTTACGTAATGAATGCAGAAAGATTCAACAAAAAGTTAAAAAATCAATTTCAATCAAATCAATATTTTTATAAATATGAAAATGAGAGTGAGCCGTTTCTCCCGTAGCGTTTTTAATATGCATAGAAACATCTTAGAGTATCATCTTATTAAAATATGCAATTATAAGTGGCCAATTAGTTAATGAAAAATTTACTGATAAGAGGAGTTCGAAGATTTTTTTTTTTTGACTAAAGACCTGCTTCTTTATTTAAAAACAAATATTATTTTATATTGTTAATAGACTTTTAAATTTATCGCATTGTCTCTTTTTGTAGGTTTTAAGATAACCTTTCTTTCGACAACACCAATTTGCATGTTTTAATTCACGTCCGATACCTACACATGCGGCATTATAACTTTTAGGTGCTCAACAGCACAATTACTTTTTGTCTTAAAAGTTTTATAAAATTCTTAAATAAATTACATTTTTGACAATCATCAATTAAATTTCGACATTTCTTTTCTTTTCAGGTACGTATTTAATTACTTTGGTAGAGTGGTAAGATTTACACTTAATTTTTCTGTATATAGACTGATATATTTCCTAGTGTAATGTTTGCTTGTTAGAGTCATAAGTATCTAATTTTAATTCAATCGCTGTATTCAAGCTTCATAAGATTGAATATAACTAAGGTAATTACAGTCCTAAATTTTCGTAATTTTCATGTTTGCTTTTCACAATATGGCATTTCCGAAATCAGTTTTAGATAATTACCTTTGCATCCATTTATCACAGGTGTAAATTTCAAATGCAAATACCCGACAATTAGTGAGCGTGTTTCTGTGTCGGAGTATGTTGAAAACAGTAATAAGAAATACATTTGATTTATTGACACGAGAAATGCGGCTCTAAAATAATTTTCTTTCGCTTTATTTTTCCAAAGGTGGAAAAATGAGGTATTCACTAGATTTCTAAAATTGATTGTAGCCACCTCAAGACGTGGTACAGAACTACTCTTTTTGTGTATATACATGTGTGAATCGACTTTACAGAAATTTAAAGTTCAAGTTCAATTTAATATTTGACTTCGTTGGCTTTCTTTCCTTCAACTACTGTTTCACTTTAAGAAGTTCAGGTTGTCGAAAACTCTGTTGCTAATCGAAGGGTTTTGTTTATTGAGGAAGGCCACAAAGTTCAGCGCGTTTATCACGAATACTTTAAACTTCTATAGCAATGGACCGTGACGCCTCTCCGTAAATTATCTACTTTGCTACTTCTCTTGCGTGCACCATCCAATGCATCTGTTAATTAATATTATCAGTTTGATAAGGAAATTGTTTGCATTTCGACAGATCTGTAATTTTTAATTTTATGTAACGTTTTTAATTGGAACATGCTTCAATAATTTTTTTTTTGCATAGTTTTGATAATTTCTTTTCCTCGTTTTTTAATTTCTAACTGGCTTGTGTTTTTTATACTCTTTTTATAACTCCCAAATTATTTTATGTCTTCGTTTAATTGTTTAAGAATGTAACTTTTTACAGAACCCAATCGAATTTAGATGTTTTTAAAAGAAGAACGTTTCATAATTTACCGGACCTTGTAGTCTCTTTATAATATAAAATATTTAGAGACATCCTAGGGGATGTTTAAAACAACACCTATATATAGATTTCGAAGCTATTCAGGGGTCATGTCAGTAAATGGAATATTTTTTGGGAATTCTGCTAAAGATGGTGCTTAAATCATTTAGAAATATTTATAAACCGGGAATTTTGTAAAATATGTCACATGTTATTACACTCATAGGGGAAAACAAAAGGATCTACGCAGACAAGTTAGTTTTAAAATAAAACCAGTGGTGCGTACCTGAACCCTGTCCTAGATTGAAAGTCCGTAAATAAAAAGACGCTATCACCCAAATAAAAACTGACCTCTGTAGATTGAAAGGTTTGAGTCAATAAACCAGAGATTTCGAAAATTTTAATATGTTTGCTATGAAATTTAGGTCGGGCAAATTGCCTACGGAGGATTAAGGACAATAATATTGTTGTATGATGGACAGATACTTTTTCGTGGTGATGTATCCGCGCTAATGCTCTTAAAATATCCACGTATTTTTCTGTTTCACCTTGCTCGTTTCTATCGCCACTGATGAATTTCCATTAGGCAACGATTTTAGTTAAAGTCCTAGGAGTAACAAAGTGGGCATTTTGTGCAATCCGCAGTGCTCGTTCAGGAGCCACATGCATACGGAATCCGTCTCAAGGTAAGCCCCCCGTGTGCTTGCATGTCAATAATAAAAGGCCTCATTCTGTGCCTTCAATAACCTGTCCATACCCTTCGGTTGCCGTTCTGAAAATAGCCTCGTCATTTAAAAATAAAATATTCACAAAGGCCGCCGTATCTTTGCTGCCTTCCTCCTTCCTGGCGCTGCTGTTGTCATTAAAGTTGCCTGCAGAGCTTCTACGGCACCCCGTGCCGTGGTGCTGGTGTTCCTGAATTGCGCATTTCCTAGCCCTGCTCCTCTCTCAGCTGCAGCACATCCATAGAGCACAGGGCGCAGCACAGTCAGAGGAGCACCAGGAGCACCCTCTCCAGGATGCACAACGGAAATCAGTGCTTGGAAGAGGTCTTTCCATTAAAGGATTAACCCGGAGGAAGCATCATATACCTGTTATTCTCGATGTGCTGAGATGTTGCTGAAGATGTTTTTCTGAAGGAGGAGCAGGAGGTGCAGATAAAACTTCCAATTATCAGATGAAACCGGAGTGGAAGTTTGGGCAATTCGAAAGCTTGCCGGACACCTTGGCTGGCTTTTGGACCGACGACGACAGTGGCGACAATAACGGAGGCTCCCCCTGTGGAAAGCTCTCCCGCTTTTCAGGGGAATTGGTATCCTTGCAATGGGAGGTCAGGATTGCCCAAGGCTGGAAAGGTGCCACATATTGCTGTATTAACGTTTCCGCCGGATGAGCTCCCAGGGATTTGTGGTGGTGGTCGAGGGGAGCGGGTCGCACCACACAGACCAATTGCCGTTGGAAACAGCAAAGGAAAGCTGACGCCAAACTTTATCGCAGAGGGATTTGCTGGGATTGAGTTGGTGGAACGGTGGAGCGTGTGCCGCTGCCGTCGTCGTTGTTGAAACCTGCGGCGCTCGGACGGCTCCCGAGCTTTCGGGACATTCGACGTGTGTGCTGTGCCAAAATCAACGAGTTAACCACAAGTGGGAAAGCTCCTCGATACGCTACGACTACGACTACGATGAGGGGGAATGCCCGAGGAGGGGCTGGGGCGGGTGAGGGGAAGCAGGGACTCCTATTCGCATGCCCTTTTCGCGAGCAACGTTCTCTAATATGCCCCCAACAATTTCGCTTCAGTTCATTTACTTGAAACAACGGAGTTGGTGATGAATAGCACTAACCCGGTTTGCCCCTAGTTGTTGGCTGGCAGCTGTCATACGTATAACGGTATATCACGTACGGTCTGTTTCGGGTGGTTTGGCTAGAGAGGTTAGGTTCCGGGGTATGGTGTGATATAAGAACAAGGAACGCAACTGGCGCATCCCTTCGGCAGCCTTGGGCTACAGTGGTGCACGTTTGAAATTGTACTGTTCCTCCGCCGCTGCCGCTGCCGCACCGCGCCGCGAGCTTACAGCCACAGAGGAAGGAGGGTTAACGACCACCATAAGAGTTGGAAGAGCTGTTGCTGTTGAAGCTTTATCGCCATGGACTCTTCTTTTAATGTGATAAATGTGTGATTCCCTGGCATGGACCTATATTATACCTAGTGAAAGTTGCACCTGGTTTCAATCGCGTAACGTACCCCAAGAGGGCCTGCGTCGTCTGCGCCGCCATTGCCAGTTTCGGTTCGAAGATCGACTGTTTGCAGTTGTGGACGAAACTTTAAAGTGCGATTAAAAGTGATTCGTGTAGCCCCGGCCGAGCTGCTGTAAGGCCAACCCGCCCCCGCTCGCGCATCGAGAGTTTGCTTGGACCGTTCCGTATCATCTGTACGAAAGTCAATCCAGATCCACCATTCGGATGGGGGCACCCAGTACCGGCGCCAAGTCCTTAGAGTGCTGCGGACGGGCTGGTGGACACCAACAACAGCAGCACCCGAACCTGGAGAGGGGGGAGGACGAGGAGGGGCGGCAACATCAGGTTGCCGCAAGACAGCTGCAACATTTCCAAGATCAGGAAAACAACAATTTCCCGTTTCGGGAGAACATCCTTATCCATAATTTCAACAACAATCACATTTACGTTAATCCTAACGAGTACAGTTATTTCACCGTTATTGACGAACGTCCTGACCAGATCAACAATAACAGCACTCGGCGATCAACGGTCACAACACTAGCGACACTCCAGACGCAACCGGACAAGGAGGAGACCTCCTTCACGAAAAAGGCAAAGAACCAGAAACGGAAATTCCTGAAGCGGGACAAGAGCAAGGAGAAGGAAAAGGAGAAGGACAAGGATAAGGAGAAGAAGAAGAAGAGCCAGTTCACATATCAGCAGGAGAAGAAGGAGAAGAAGAAGAAGTCGAGCTCAAGTGGGATCCCGCCAGCAGCCCGCCAGCGCGCCCAAGGACGCGGCATGGAGGACCCGCTTATGCAACGCCCCAGACGAAAGCTGGCATCGAAGCCCGAGAAACCTCCGCAAGAAAAGTAATTCTGAGTAATATGAAAGCTTTTGCACTGATTTTAGTTTTTTCTTTTTTTTGTCACCCCGCAGAGGACTTCTTGTTTGTTGTTTTGCGCTTGCTTTTCATCAAAAAAAAATATATATATATATATATATATATATGTATATATATATACAAAAAATTTGTTTGCATTAATATTACAAAAAAGAAAAGAAAAAAAACACGAGAAAAAGACGCGCTAAGGCTAAGTTTGCGTTCGCCAGTGCTTGAGGCTAATTGCTAGATTTACAGCCGTGCACGAGCCAAGGTTAGAATAGCACAGAGCGTACGGCCCCGACACGTATGTGGATACCCACCACCAGAGAGCACCACACGCACACAGAGGGCGGACCGAGCGCGCGGGGGGAGTCGAGCCGCCGGAGCCACCAAGGAGCCCTGACAAAGCGGGGGGCTCTGCAATTACCAGCGCTAGTCTTGTCTTTGCACATACCAAGCCGAAGCAAGGCATATTTCCCAGCACGCAAACAATTGACAGACATGAAAAGGATTGGTGGTTGGCATGGTGCTGCTGGTATAGGCTGCCCCCGTGCCGCGGGGAGGACACCCGGCACTCGTCGCTACTAGCTTGATTTACCCCCGCTTTCTGCACGGTGTTACAATATTATTTTTTTTTTGTTCGCTTTTCGATATAGCCCTGCAACTAGGCAGCACCGAGTTCCAGCCTTGGCGAATTCAACCTTGGCATGGAAAACTTCAAGCATAAAATTAGTTCAAAGGCTTTAGGACGCGGCGGCGCTAGTTTGACCCAGAACTCGCAGAACGAACTAACCAGAACAGCGCACCTAAACCGAAGACGGCTAAAGGGCTGGAAGGGCCGTAAAATTGACTACAATTTCCTTACTGCTATTATGAATCGGAACGTTTATTGCGCTTTAATTTGGCCTCGAGGAGGTAGCATGGCTTATCAGATTTAATTTATCATTTGGCTGCCAGCAGGAGCTTGCCCTCGATACCTTTGCAGGCGAAGTGCCATCACGGTCAACTTAATTAGTCGTAGCGTCGTAAGCGCCGCTCGGGACCGGGAAATTCGCCCCTATTCATCAAACCCCTTGCACAGGCAATTTCGGCCCAAAACGAATACCAAAAGTGTACTCGCGGGGGGTGCAGAAGACCGGACACTGCTCTCCGCAGCGAAAAACATGTCTTCATCCGATACCGGAAGACGCCGTTCAAGTCGCGGCCCCTCGGACTCCATTTGATCATGTAAACCAGAGCCATTTCTTTTGGAATATGCGATTAAATACTTTTCGTAAAAAAAGCAAATTTGTTTTAATGCATTCCAGCCTCAAGTTTTAGTTTATTTGCACCACTTACATTGTTATTATTATTGTTTTAAAATCAGTTTCATTTTTGAGCGGCGCCGTACAGCGCCCCTGGCCCCTGTTGCACTGCTAGAAGACGAATTTCAGTTTTCAATTGGCACCATACATAGCTCCTCATTTTGCACGCTTCGAATTTTAGCGGTTTGCGCAATTGCGATGTAGTTCTTGCTAACTCTAGATTACATTTCAGCGGTAACTGTGCCTTTTGCGTAAAATTTCAGCTAACATAGCGTTTATAGTCTTGCTCTGAAGTCTATCAAAAAACGATGGCTACTGTTGCAGTAGGTCGCTGTAATGGACTACTACTTTTCGTTTGTTCGGTACAGACGCTTCTAAGAATCGTTGCAGTATTCTGTTGTGCTTATTTTATGATGTAATATACGTGCTATATGACGAGGTAAAACTTAGAAATCCCATAGTGGTCAAAATAAGAAGCCAACATCGGATATTTCAATTTTCCTTCTTGCTTTTTCACGAAAGGTTTTTAACCATTTTAGATGTGGACGAGAACAGGTACTATTTTTTGAAAGTCTTTAGCAATTTGAGTTTTAAATATCTAGGCGATAAGTTTTACTCGCTCGACAATTTCGTTACTACTTATTTATATAACTATATTTACATTTTTTTTTATAATATCTCAAACCTCATTGACTGAACAAATTGAACTAGAATTACACATAAAATTTTATTATTTACAAATTTCATGATTAAAAAAGCAAAAACTTAGAAAACCCACTACTTACTGGAACATTAATTTGAGAAATAAATTAATTCTCAATAATCAATAAAATAGTTATTTAGTCGGCGATTGAAATAATAACGATCCCTTACCTGACTTTTTTTAAGAAATCCCACTGAACACGTTAAACGCGTAATGATCTGAAGAAAGAAGGTAAATTACAAAACTGTTCATTACACAAGATGTTAAACACTTTTCGACTTCGATGGAAAAACGACTATGTTTTTCGCGGGCACGTGTAAGCATGTTATTAAAGTACATTTCTCCGGTAATTACGTGTAATAATACCTGCAAGTTAGTCACATCTAACACAAATTCTCCCTTATAATTATGAAGCCCACGGGAAGCCAGGATATAAAGCACAGGTATATTTTTAGCTGGTAAATGGAATATCACGCATACTGATGCCAGGACGTAACAAAAGGTGTATGTAACGAGTTTACTCTGCTCAACTTTTACTTACATCCGTTCTAAGTTTTGTGTCCCCAATAGTCGTACCCTTACTTGCGGGTACAAGGTTAGATGGTATCCCATTCTGCACCCATCTTAAAGGATAAATTTGTATGTAGCGGCTAAAACCAGCAATTAGTCTATCATAACTTCTGAGCCGTGTGATAAAAAAATATGGTGTTAAAATAGGAAATTCTTAACTATACGTGGGAATTTCTTGTGGACATTATTTTTAGTCCGGGTGAAGTCCTGTATAAAAATGTATGCAGTTAATAGCACAAAAATTTAAACAAAATTTATCTTCCTGTATTATCGTATAAGGAATTCTTACCAGTCCGATATTCAATTATTAAAAGAAGCCTGAATAGTCTCGTGAATATCCCATCTTATCGCATTATCTAAAAGGCCTTAATTTTTGCTCTTTAGCACCTCTGCATTTTGAATACACCCCTTAATTTACAGCTTGTCCTTGAGGCGGTTACGTGCTTGAATATTTCATAAGGTACACGTTCTTCACACCTCACAAATTTCAAATTCCGCGAATGTGGGCTAAAAATCGATAGCTTATAACTTATTTAAAAAGATGTTTTGACCGCTTGCCGTCGGCTAGAAACGTGCATGTTTAGTTCACGTGCCAGAATGGGCACGGGTTTACTACCGGCGACTTATTACATAACTGAAAATCAGGTGGTTTCTGATTAGGAACTGTTGTTTAATATAGAAAATATGTAAAGTATGTAATGCTTGAACCCCTTCGGCAAGTTATTCTTAATAACACAATTTTACGACGTTTAAAACAACAAATAATTTAATATAGGCGTAGAATAGGAAGATTATAAAATTAATAAATAATAAATTAAGACTACAAAATTCAATAATTAATTCAAACATATTAAGCGTTTAATTTCTCATAACCGGTCGAGTGCGGACCGTTCTGTACCAGCATTTTTTTCGCACATTTTGAGCTATAACTTTAAAAGCATTTCATTCATAATTTTGAAAAAAAAATATTTTTGAGGTCCTTAGAAGTAGGAGGTATTAACTTTCCAAATTCAATAGTAATAGTTTCTATTTTTTAGTAAAAAATAAAGTACCTTCTATATTTTTTTAACTTTGCTGGTCACCAGTGAATCTGAAAAAATTGTCGTATTTTTAATAAAACTATGGTTGATTTTGTTTTAGTTATAAGTTAATTTTTAACTTGGTCATATCCGCGATTTTCCTTTAGAAAAATGTAAACAAACAAGATATGCAAAATAGAACAGTAAAACCAAAAAATGAAACACACATGCCGTACGTTGAATGTTTTTTCATGTGTCACGGCTCTCGTGCTTCGTGTTATATGTAACGTAGGTCAGGATGGATAACTATTATACGTTATGTTAGGCGGGAACACAAGTGGAGCTTTTATCCACTCGATTACACGATCTTGTAATTAATATAAATTCATATATACTATTAATTTTTTTCGCAATTAATTTAAATTTAAATTTAAGAGCATTAAAGACACAATTCTTTAAGCAATATTTAAAACAGCGAATTAAATTTGAATTCACCCATGAAGTACCTGGTTTAAAAATTGCCAGACGATTTTCGGGTCGATATTTTTTGCGCGAGTGTAGAACTCATCGACCTATTCAATCCCTTGAATTTTCAATGAGGCAATAATTGCACACGCTTTAGAGTCATCGATTTTAAAACTCATGTTTACTCTACGTAGAAAAGTACCCCCTCCTCTGGGGCTGCTACGCCCTGCGGCAATTTATTTACGGAAATCTGCACTTCCATCTTGAAGTCGTTAAGGTATGGAGAGCTGAAAACGGTTTGGCAAAAAGTCATCATTCCCGTGCACAGTCGGTATATAACACAGAAAGAAATTGCCGCCTCGAGACTTTAATATTTTCTTATGTAATAAGAACACTTTTTGTCACTTGGCGACGTATGCTTAAAGAGGTTTCATCTCAAAAACTGTCTCGGATTTATTCCAAGGATGTTCTCCATCACCACGATGGAATAGACACGTGCGACGGAACTCCTATTGAAATTCTGCATACATTGTATAAGCGAGTCGCTACTGAAGCCGGGGAATTTTCTTTTGCATTAAAAATCACGTAATAGTATTCCATATTTACTTTTTTAATGAGTGAGCCCGCGATCCGGGCATAGGTATGAATGTAGATAACTTCGTATTTTACTTTCTTTTGTTCTTGATTGAAATAAGCTCCGCGGTCTACTTTTTCTCGCTTTTTAGGAATTTAAATTGGAAATATATGGCTCACCTTGAGACATGCATGTTAAACGAAATATAAATCGGATGTCTTTTGGCGAAGTTTTGATGAATAATGTGAGGAGGAGGATGCGATCAAGTACTTGCTAATTCGTTCTTTGCATAAAAACTGCTTACCGAATTTAAATAAATCTTGCATGGTTTATAAATGACACCAAGCAATGTTGAAGCTCCAAACAAGACCATACAATTTATATATGGATAAATAGGGGAAAGGTTCTTCACGTTAGACTTTAACTACGATCAGCTAAATTAGTACTTTAATACAATGCATCCAAAGTACACGAACTCAAAATTTTATGGTTCCTGCTTAAATAAATAACTTTTATTAAACTTCCTGCGTTGCATAAATTATTGACATTCTTTGAGTTTTTAAGCACAGACTAAAGCAGTTTCGGTATTAAATATTTTAGGAGGCTTATCTTAAGATGTTTTGTTTCCCTCGTTTTAATCCAAAGTGTTTACTATGCATTATACAACTCTGAAGAATTCTGATCAAAATTTCTGGCAGATTTCATAAAAGGAATTTTTACTAGGCGAAGCCTCTTACGTGAGCATATGTCGGGTGAAGGAAAAAAGAATCTCCTATGTGGCCCAATAACAAAAATACCATGCAAAGTTTATGACGTTATTCTCAAATGTATGCAGATGAGATGAGCTCGACAGATTGCATAAAATTGCTGGAAGGAGGTATTGATAATTTCAAAGATTTTCATCAGTTTTATCTTATGGATTGGGTATATGAAATTTTGGAAAGTCGATAAGAGAAACTATGGAAATAATAAAAACTGGAAACTTCAGCAGACGCAACATTAAAAAGAGCAAAATCCAAACTAAATTTATTCAAGGTACTTTGTTCGAGTTTTTGGTGTTGCAAATTATATGTTACATAATTAATATCAGTTTTAACAGTACGAATCAAAAACTTTAAAGAGTTAACTAATTTTATTCCGTTGCGTTGAGATAAAAAATTATTGAATATCTGCAATTGTAATTTTTTATACCGAATTTTTATTTGTTTGCACTTTTGTCTATTTATAGTTTCGTAATTGTAATTATGTTCTCGCGACTAGTTAGGTTATAGACCCAGATAAGATACAGTACAAATTTTATCGAAAGGTAGTAGTAAATACCTTATAAGTTGTATTGGAAATTTTTAACTTTGAGTCTCCAACTTTGTTGTTTGGTAAGCTGAGTCATATATTTTAGATTGTTTAAATAAATTAAGAGTAGTAATTTTAAATTACCTTCAATGAGAATTTTTCACTTAAGGCTATGCTGTCTTAGATAAAGATTTCAGTTTAATTACATGTATAAGATTAGCAATGGCGCGAGGTTCTCTTTCGTCTGATGTGATATACAATTTATTTAAGGTACGGAAAAAATCTAAAAGTTTCTCTTATTCCAAGATATATAAAAGTTTCGGAATATTTTGTGTATTAAAATCCATGTTACGTAAATCTTGGAAATCGATTGTCCTCTGCATTTCAAAGAATAAACGTGAAATCGATACCTATAGTTTTTTCCTTAATATTGAGATAATTGGATCATGCCCTTTAAAGCCAAATTTCAAATTCGCTCCTTTTAGAATTAATCTAATTTTTCTCTGTTTGTATATCCGAGGATGAAGGCATAATTGTGCCTATAAATTTTATGGGTGGTGTTTGGTAGAGTTACCTTGCCTACCTTTTTGGGAAAAGCAATGGCACCTGTGCTTGGGGCGCGATACTTTTCCGCGATTAAGGGGTTAGACAAATGAAACTGAACAGAAGTTAAATGCTAATCACTGCAGCTGGGAGTGGGGTTTCAAGGGTGCTTCGGGAGGTTCCAGAAGGGAATTAGGGGATACAAGATAGTCTGCATGCAAGGAGCAATTTTCTTGGGCGATTTATTCAATCACCCAAAACATGGAGCTTAAACGAAGCACGTAAAGCGGAAATGATTCATCCATCTACCCGTTTTTTAGTTAGCCAAAGTTTTTGTTCGCTTTATTTTTATCCAGTATTCCTCCTTAGTCCTTCTATCCTTTCTATTCAGATTCGGGAGAGAGAGTGACTGACTGTCGGGGTCCTCTTTTCGAGTGTATGGAATTTACTGGCTGGTTTTTGTCCTGTGTTAGTATTCATTCCTCCCAGCAATTTTCTCTTAAGTCACTATATCGCTCTTATCAGGCTGTCCCGTCCTCGTCCAAAGGGAACATATCAAAAAGTGTTGTACAGAAGGGTATATGCTTTCGTTCGTTTGTGATTATAACAGAAACAGAAAAGTCGACGGGCGAAGTCGAGCAAATTGGACAGGACAAGTATCGTCGGGAGTCCTTGCACAAATCTAGAAAAGAGGGGTATACATATTAGAGTATCACCCAGTTAAAAGTGAATACTGTCAATGGCTAGCTAGGGCGGAGCAGGCGCAGTTCTTCCAGCTGGTCCTTCGGGAGCACATACCAGAGTGTTACTCTAGGCATCAGCGGTGAAGTGGAATCAGCCAAGAAGCATGGGAGGCGAGGAGGAGGAGATTGAAAACAGCAGCAGCACCATCGCAACAAAATATAATACCACGACGAGCGGGCGTCCAACAGCAGGAGTAAGGACAACAACAAAGAGCTTTAACACCATCAGGATACCGCCCCCCGCGTCGCACAAAAGCATTTTTCAAAAAGTTTTAGCTACGATTCAACAAAACTCATTTAATTAAAAAACAAAATACATAATAATAATCTGAAATCCCGCTCTAGAGCGGTATAAATAAATAAACGTTATATAAGGACCTCTGGATATGGGCAGGCCTTAGAATACTGCTGTTTTTTTTTCAGTGTGCAAACGCTCCCTTATAACGGCGCTCACGCGGTTCCTTCAACTCGCCACTCCACGTACGGGTCGCCCTAGTGTGTAGCGCCGTTGATAATTGATTTACAATTAATTTCAATCCTTATCCGCGCCGTGCTAAGCTCCTTGAGGAGTCGATTAGTGCGAAACGAAGAAGTTCAGCAGGAATAATTCGGGGTGATTTTTGCGGATGGAATAGTGCGCTCTCGTAGGACGACAGACGACGGTCGTGTGTAACCTTGATGAGTGATTATAACAGTGGTATCGGACAGGGTGCCTAGCCAGAAGGAACGTGACTGAATTATATAATATTCTGTTTGGTACCGTGCATAGGTCCATACTATAATTGTGCCGGATTAACGAGTGTCCGGAATCCAGGAGCCGTCCAGAGACAACAACATCCTAGTGGAATTATAGTCTTACTTACTTAAGAGTTTCTTACCTGTAAGATAAGCCACCGTTTTGCCTTACAAAAAGAAGAAAAAAGATTAAAAACCAAGTGCGGTATTAACTAAGACGATGGTGTGAATCTTTCGCAGGATTATCACCGACCGGGAGTTGACACACGCGTGAAAGTAAAAGTCGGTAACTGTGGTCCCGTGTCACGGCCGGGATCGAAGGATGCTCGTTATATAACCCACAGGAACCTAACCTACGGCAAGGTAGCCGTTTGTGTTGTGATGATGTTGCCAAGTTTACCATACCTCGCGAGCTCAATGAGTAGTCCGTCGCGGCTTTAAAACCAAGTGTTGTGCCATTTTTGAGAAGCCCTATATATTTACACACGCCAATTAACTAGGGGTTCGAGCTCCATGACAGCATTACCCCGAGGCGGCTCCTCGTCAGAATAGATGCCACATCTGACGCCAATTTTCTTAAACGTGAGTGTCAACTAAATGCGGCCGAGATTCGCGATCCTGGCCTAGCTATAGGGAAAATCGCATATGATGGATTTAAATGCAAACAAGTTGAAAGTGGTAAAATGCACTCTGAGGCACGCACCAACACAAACGCAGTTCCAATATGGCCGACATGTGTTCCTTCGCCTGAAGTTTAACTGCAAAGCCGAGTGAAATCAACAACAGTAGGACCGAAGGGAAGCCGAAAGGAAAGCTCAATGGAGAGTCATAAATAGTTTTTCCTTCCTATATAACGAAAAAAAAAATAAATGTGTTGTTTAACGGCGTGTGGTTTGGAAAGCAGCCGTTGTCCCCCGCGAAATAGAGGCCTCCCCCTCGCATGAGGGTCCGGAGGGGCCAACGTGCAGGACGAGACACACTGCGGAGAGTGGAAAAATGGATGAATGCCAAAAGAACAAGAACAAGAGATAATAAAAAGGATGATAAAAGCGAATAATGTTAGTGTGTGTCCTTGTGTATTAAAAAAATACCAGTTTATCAGCGACATGTTGCCTGCTGTTCTTTAGTCTCTCTGTTTCTCTGTTGTGAATCCTGTTATATTCACGTATGTTTGCTTAGGATACCGCGCGTCCCGAACATAAGAATTGTCCTGCATGACACCCCTATAACTGTATTTGATCTCCAACTCCCCCACTCCCTGTCCAGTCTACAAGCTCGCGCGGATTGAGCCGCAGTGTTCTTATATGTGTGTAATTCTGTTTCTTTTTTTTTTGGACAGAAATTAAACCCTTCCGAAGTTTTCTTTCGTTTTCCTTGCTTATTACTGCACCGCTATTCCGAACCGCTATACACAACGGCATGAACTGCATGGTTACACAGAAATACCGTAATGTTGTTATGAGCACAAAGCTTGCATCCGTTTGTTACGGTTAGGAAGGAGTTGACACCCGGCCCTCCAGCGCTTCTCTCAGTTCGCACCTCGGGCCCAGGAAGTGCTCGGTAGGCGCCAAGATTCTCGGATTTATGTAAATCATAATCGCCCCAAACCCCCGCGAACTTTCATACTATACAATCGACACAATAGCGGAGCCACGTAATCGACCCCTTGAACCTCCACCACCCCCGTCACAACATTGGCAATTTTTCCACTATTCGGCGAATATAGCCCCAGCGTTGCAAAAAAAGGGTCCGAGCCGAGTAACCTTGAATACGGGCCTTACTGGGTTCGCCCAACGAGCTCCAGTGAAAGTCTTTTAATTGAAAAAACCTTTTCGGGACCACTACCCTTATGTACACTAGCCGCCCTGCATTTGTGGTCGGCGTGTCCCTTGTACGGCGCGCGTGTGTGCTCCACGCAGTTCCGAAGAGTTATTTAAAATTTCGTGCACACACTCGAAAAGCTCTCGACGCCAGGCTGTCGAGGTTGCAACGGAACACGCCAGAGAAAGCGTTAAATGCCTCGGATGCGTCACGTGACCCCGTGACCCCCGCCAAAGGGCGATCGCTCCTCGTGTACCGAAAATGCACGGGGAAAAGGGTGACGGGGCGCGAACTCTTCACTCACATTTTGTGTGGTCAGTGGGTGCTAAGTGGGAAAGGTTAGGCATACTCGTAAATTCAGCGTCCCGAGTCCCTTGCCGGCGGGCGCACTAGGGCCGAGATAGTTATGTAAGGATCGCTCCGCAAGTATGGATTAATGCGGAAGTGCCCTTGCGTCTTCTTCGCCTTTACGTTCAGCTGCCGTACTTGTTGTTAGTCCTCCTTGGTATTTGGGACCAGTAACCTTTGCATGTTTATATAAGTCGTAGGGCAATTCTGCAAGGATTGCAAGCTATTATTACGTAAAGCCCGGTCAGTGTGTGGCCACTCTCGCACACTACCCGCTTTGTTCTATAGGAAGGAAGACTGTTAATAAAACCAAAATGGCATTGTAAATTTCGTACCCAGGACACCCCGCTGTCGATAAGTAAGGTACTAATAGACGCTTTAAGGGTGAACTTGATGGATTGCCAATTTCCCACTTTTTCTTTAAGATGAAGACGATTTGTGTTTGACGGAATTTTATTCAGGGGACATTCATTCGACGAATGATAAATGAATTTAAACTGATAACATATTTTATCTAAAGTGATGTTAAAATTTGGATGACAATGGACAACAGTATCTAACATAATTAAAGGGTAAATTGTGACGAACACTAAATACTTTTCCTGCTAAAATAAGGATACGTTTTAATTTCACCCTAATGAAAATATTATTCCGTTCATTTAAGGCAATGTCAATAACAAAAATAATAATTCTTTTAAAATCAGCCAGTTTCATTTTAAAAAATTTTGATAACAAAATTAGCCAAGTACGAGTGTAACTCGCGTATAAAGGTTCCGTATGATTAACAAATGAAAATACTGTCTCTATTTATTGTTTTTGCCTTGGAACATGAAACATTTTTAGTACTCATTTGACAATACCTAGGTATTGTCGAAAAGGCACAAGACGTACGAATTAAAAAAATAAACAAAAAATAAATAAACTAGTATCTGTAAATAGTTGGAATCGATTTGTAATACGCTTTACTATACCACTATATACTATTGATTAATCAAAAAAAGTATAAATTTCAAATTTAGATTTTCCAAAATAGGTTCCTTTTCAATATCTCCAGAAGTTGTGTTTGTAAATGGATCGTATTTGTATATTTTCACCTTTCTTACTCTAAGAGCAATTTAATGAATTAAATAAATTAATAAATGGCTAAACACAGGATTCATTCTAAACCTTTTGTGATTTAAACTTCGTTGTGTGTGTTGGTTCCTAAGATGTTGTTTTTAATAAAAAATTGCTAAAATGTATCGTCATTTGACGGTATAGAGCTAAAAAACTAGTAGAAATCTATAAGTACACTATACTTCTCATTGTAGCCAATTAATCAATTGTACATTTTCATCCTATCATGCAGTTGTCAATAAATGCACAGTAGTCCTATGCACTTCTTCATATTTAAAAATATTTATAGTAGAATTTTCTCTGTTGTTCTTCACTACTTTTACAAGAAACCTATTGTTACGTGTATTATTTGAAAAGTGGAAAGTTGCACTGTTCAGTTCGCAACATGGCGATCTGGCATTAAGTAGGTACACTTTCTTGAATTGCACAAGTCGGTCTAGCACATGGGCACGCATTTGTTGGAACTCGAAATGTGAAATGTTTTTCTTTTGGTGCTCATTAAATTAGAATAAATTTCTGATTCAGTCTATTGGAGCAAGCAGCTTAGTGGGCCGATACACCAGCAGTGTATATATACATAATATATCTCGAGTTTCGCGTCCTATAAATAGACTACATAGTATTTATTTTGCCCCCTTCTGAATTTTCTCCTGGCCCCTGGCCTAAAGTTAACAACACACTTTCCTAAATGATGTCTTCAAGAGTTTTCTTTGACTTTAGTTTATACGGATTTTTTCTCCGATACGTATTTTTTTTTTTCTTCAATTTTTTTCCCGATTTTTGTAGCGCTTCGAAAAATGAATAAACGAAAGAAAACAACGAAATCACACTGGTCTCTGGGGCAATATCCCGATGTATTCAGAACAATGTAATTCCAGAAAGATTAAGACTTTGGTCACATTCTTGTCACGCTCACGATACGAAACAAGTGCACGAAAATGTTTTGAACAGTTTTCAGTTTGCGCTCTGCCACATTTTCTTGAGATGAGGTTCAACGATGACAGTCAGTGTCTTAGGTGTAAAGAGTAAGATGGAACCGCCGTAGATTATGCAGATGATACTAGTTGCTGGAGGGTAAGTTGCAATTGTATCAAAATCTTTACTCGAAGCAAGTCTTTGCGATCAAATTAGAATTATTACTGCTCATATTGTGTTTAAACCTAGTTGCAACTGATGTTCATAGTCGTCTGTAGTTCTTACCTAGTCACCTGTACATATGTTGTCTAACAGTCAGTAGATGTTGTAAATTTCATACCATAAATGTAGTTTCAGTAATTGCAGCCTTTGTTGTTGTGGTATTTTTGTTTCATTTTAGTATATGTTGTCTAGTTATGCTCGCTTCAAGTCTACTGTGTAAATGTAACATAAATGTACTTTCACAAAGTAAATTTAATTGTAAATATAAACATACTGAACTTTTTACTTTTATTGTTTAGGGCTTTCTGCGTAACTATATAATTATAAAAATGGCAGTACTTAAATTTTGAATTGTTAAAATATTGTGTATCATATATGTACCTTTGTTTTCCTAAAACACGGATCGTTATTTTATACATAAAATACAAATGAAATTTTAAAGTTTAATTAATATGTTTAGCGATATTCGAAGAATAGCGATGAATGGTATTACTAACAAATATATGATTCAATCTTGAAAATAAAGTATTATCTACTATTTTTTAATTTAACAGACTAGTAAACAATTGTAGAAAAATTGGAAAAAAATTAAAATTTGCGTGTTTTAAGAAAACACGACGAAAACTTTTATTTAGAAAAAAGAACACAACATTATCTTTCGATTTTTACTTTTAAATTTGAGGTATTTTTTAGCATTGTTAAAAATATTTTAAATTAAAATTGTACAAAATATAAAACAAATAACTTTTTTAAATGTTACACTTAATTTTTCTTCTTAAGACAACTTTTAAATTATTTAACTAAGATTAATAGATCTTGCTAATTTTTGGATGTCTTTATCTCACCTTCACTAGCAGACTGGCAATTTGCCAACAAATTTGTAGTCCTGTTATAGCCTTGTAAAAGAGTAGAATCCAAAGATCCAAGATTAACTTTTTATCAACATACGCAATACTTCAAACTTCAAAACATTTGTAGAAACAAAAGCACGCTTCACACACATGTTACATATGCTGCTTTCATATGAAGGGGAGCAGAAAATATTATTAACAAATGAAGAAATGTTATGTTTTTTAGTTGTATTATAATTTTGAAAATTAGTTAAGGTAAGTTAGCTGTTTATTAATTTTTTTATTGAAACTTACGGAATTCTACACCTCGAACGAAAAATAGAACTTGGAATAAATATCACATAAGTACGACTTACAACTGCTTATTAGGCCGCTTATTTTCACAAATATTTTGATCATTATTTTTACATAAAATAAATAATTGCTATGAAAATATGAATGCACGCTGAACACTTTTAAAGCAATTAATTTAAGAAGAATACAAAATATTTTGCGTCTTGTTGTTACATATAAGTATAGTTTTTCACTTTTAAAATATTGAATTTCAAAATATATAATTAAGGATTGTTAAAACATGCACTTCTTTTTGTTAATTTTAAATTTAATAAAAAACTAAATAAGGTTCTTTTATTCTTTTCAGGTACGTATTATTTTACACTTGATGTTCAATTTTGGTAAGAATAGAACAATCAATTTTTAATTATTTATAATTAATTAACTAATAAGAATTATTTAGGAGTTGTTGTTTTTTAAACTTCTTTTTTACACACTTTTGCACTTTTCTACTGTTTCGAAAAATATAAACTTAAATTCTAAGCATAACTTAAGAATGAAACTTACCTTAAAAGGTCAAATTAATACTCGTAGATATTTTAAAGTAGTTGTAGTAGTTTACATTTTTACAAACCGCCTTTTATAGAAGTTCATAACTTCAGCATCATGAATTAGCAATCATCGTATTATGTACTATCATAGTACGGGACGGGTACTCTTATGAATCATAT
This sequence comes from Proctacanthus coquilletti, assembly GCA_001932985.1. NCBI lineage: Eukaryota > Metazoa > Arthropoda > Insecta > Diptera > Asilidae > Proctacanthus > Proctacanthus coquilletti. The sequence goes on from MNCL01000005.1 coordinate 1,237,136, forward strand.
ACATATATTACTTTATGGGTCGCTGGGAACCCGTCGTAATTACTAAATCGTAAATCAATGGAACAGAAAGGAATTTCCTTGTCTAATAGTGCGTTTGACTGTTGTAAATAAACCGCTTAAGTGCGCTATTCGAAGACATTACCTCTAAGGGGTTTTCCTAATTACGCCTACCGCTGGAATTGCCACTTAAAGTTCTACAACCTTGAAATTTTACCTTCGATGGGTTTCTCCTTTTGTGTTGTTCACGTTTCGCAGGATGCGTGAAGGGGTCAGCGGAGGGGTTTGGGACTGAGACACTGCAAGTTTCTAAAGTTTCCCGAATTTTTTCTATTCCTCCGTCCGACCCCCGATGACGTAATGCAAATATGTGCTATCCGCAATCTCGCAAAGTGGGCCTTCGATCACAAGTCCCAAGTCCCAAGTTGGTATAAATCGAATCCTCTTCGGTAAGTAATCGGGCAAATTTGTGCTTGAAACCTTACTCACTCGCCACATGTAACAATCAGAACTACCCGGAGAGCTTCGCATCCCCGTCCCCGTTGCTGGTATGGGTTTTTCTTCTATTGGATAGGTTAAGCTTGCCGCTTCCTTGTGTCGCGAGGAATATCCGGATGAAGATTACAAAGAGAAAGGGCACACTTCCCACTTTCTACTGGGATGGATAACAATGAAGAGAGGGAGATCACAAAATTCGTAGATTTCGCCTGATTGCGCTCTCTGACCTGCGGTTGCCATCCAATGGGATAAAAGAGAGATAAACGACTCGATTGGAGGTGCACGCGGAACGTGCGATAAAGGCGAATCCAAGGATGAAATTGTACGCAGCTGAAAATGCAGGAAGAGCCGCTCGTGGCCGGGTTGTGTCCCGTGTCGAACTTTACCCTTAGTTGGTAATGGTGGATGGCGGAGCTTTCCGCAGACTGGCCGTGTGCAACGGCTATGGTGTGGAATAGGGTATTCCGAGCTTGCAGGATGGTCTATCATCCTTTGATCTAGTACAAACCTATCTGATCTACTACTTTGACGCATGAATTTTTCGAATTCTTCTGTGTCACTTGTGCTCGTGTCCTTGTTTTGCTGTTATGCCATACCTTTTGGCGCTGCCCGGCTATTGTTTGCGTCCTCAGCCTCAGTAGGCTATAACACACTAGTCTTACTGAAGTCATATAGTTTAGCTAGGCTACCCACCATAAGGTAGTGTTCGGTGTCGTCGGTGTTTTTCTATTTTTCACACTCCGAAGAAGAAAAGTGTTCAATAGGCTAGGAGACGGTTTGTCTGCTTTTAATGCAAGTTCAAGACGTTCTATATTGGGTTCCGGTTTCCCCGAAGTACTACCACCGAAGCTACAACGAGCCTCTATTTTTCTTCTTCTTCTAAACTTCAACAATGAATTCAGTTTTGTGAATGCTCATAGTTCGGTCGGGTATATCGTACGAGACACTTGCAGCCCGCGGGCTATTCAACAACAATTAATTGTTCACGACAAATATAAATTAATTTATTATTCCCGTCGAGAGATTTATATCGGCTGTTTAGAACAGACGTTCCTTCCGGTTGTCATCTGATTTATTGTTCGTCTTTGGGAATATTTTCTTTTATTTTATAATAATATAAAAATTTCTTTTTTTCTGTTTTTTTTTTTTAAAGCTGGGACTGAAAAGGGGTTGGAGTGCAATTGTTTCGAGAGTTTCCTTTTCAGTCCTGCTGCAACAAAAGTAAGACTTTAAATACATTAGTGTCGGGCTCTGTGTTCCGTATGTATAATTCGTGTAATGCGACCTACATCCATTGTACTTTCACGCTTTTCTACTGTAGGGGTGCGTTTAAATAATATATGAAGAAAAAGTACTCAACCCAAATCAAACATTGTTCGGTTGCACATAAATCGATATATGTATATACAGGTACATTATGCCTATATTCGGCATACGTTAAAGTAACGATGACTCTCGTAGATTTAAGTCGGATTGTCCATACCTTCTTTGTCCGGAAATTCGGCTTATGACTCGCGCTCCTGAATCGTTCCGAGGTATAACCAGTCATTTTTCGTATGCAGTAGTTCTCTTTTTTTGAAACGGTTGTCGGTAGAATTTTACGTAATGTTGTCGAACATCGGTCTAAAAAAATTATTTATGTTTTAAACTTCGGTTAAAGTTCGAAGTTTTTTTTTTCATAGATTTGTTTTGTGCTATAATCTAACATGATGTATATCCTCATGCGGCTGAGGGTTTGTGCTCATTTGCCGCAACTACAAGGGTTCTCTATTTTTATTGCAGAAATAGTGATTTTGTGGTTTTTAAGGTATTTAGTTTGTGACCAGTTCAAAGATGTAATAGACGTTGATTAGAGAAAAAAAAGGAGGTGCGAGAAAATATGCTATATGCTTCAGAAAGTGAGCTAGTGAAGGATTGGGGTTAATAACGAGAAATAGAAGGAGCAAGCGGTCATGGCGGCAGTTGCTGGCCTCTATGGACTAGGTGATGATAGTCAACGCCGTCGAAAACAGGCACAAAACGAACAACAGCGCCAGCAGGAACAGCAGAAAGAGCAACAGGAATACATAAGACAATATAAGGAGAAACTCGACTATTGGGATAAAACACCAGACGGGTTAAGTTTCCTTCCTTGGTAGTTTTTTGTTTCTTACTTCACCTTCGATTAAGTGCCATTTTTCTGTTGTTCACTATCCTATATGTCAATTTTTCCATAGGTATGTGAGTTAATATTGATTGGACGCTCATTTAATCACGCTCCACTCGATATGGAAAAGAAACAGACAAAGCAAACTGCTTATTGATTCGTAATTAGTATCTCTAGAGCAATTCAGTTTTGAATTGGGTCCCTTCTGCTGTTCTTTAGGGGAAATTTATATGTGACCTCACGTGGGTTATGAATCACGGTCGGATTTTTGTATTAGTTATAGTGAAAACTTCAATAGCCGAAAGTTTTATTTATCAACGATTTAGATGTTGAATTTAGTTAGACAATATAAAAATATTATTCATTTCATATATATCTTACAATTTGTAATTTCGTAAAAAACTGTATCATACAATTCCATAGAGAACTGAAAACTAAGTACTGGCTTCAGATGGTGATGTTTCCATAAAAATTTTGGTGTTCATGTTTTAGTTCTACTATCCTCTTTGATTATTACAACTTTTTTACTTGTTGGTTTCATTGGATTTATCTCAATTTCGGTAGTTTCCCTAGGGATTAAAGTGTATAAAAGGATGTTTTCTATTGTTTATATAAGCAAAGTTATTACTTTTGGAAGCATATGTCCAGAAATAAAGAAAATTAGATTACGTATATCATAGTTGTGTTTATACCATAAAGTAAAGGAAGTGGAAGAATCTTTTTATCTAGAATTTGCTTGGAACGTTAAAATAACTTCATCGACGTCATAAAATTTATGTTCTAACAAAATTCCTCTTTACTTCCGTACTCTTAGAATAAACAAGATAGTTTTGAGGTCGAAAAACGATGTTCGAAACGGGGTCAAATTTTAATAGTTATATTCTGAAAGGGTAAGGGGAAATTATTTTCACGTCTAGATTTACGAAATTGTCTACAGTTTCCCCTTCTTGCTCAAATTATTTTCATCACATGCACAACAAGAACTTGTTAATTTTGAAAATTAAAACATATATGGTCAATAATACTTTTTCTCTTTTTACGATAACTTCTATAACAAAATTTTCATTTTACCACAGCGGCATGATTTAATGCTATAATGCAAAACAGAGAAGATGTATGTACATTTAAAGAAGTCCATGAAAAAAATGCAATGCTAATTGCAAAACTAATCACCTTTATACGACTTGGTTGAAGGACTGTCGTGCTACTGATTACGCCGACTAATCGGATCATGGGTTTTAAAAACACGAGCAAATTTGTACAATTTGTCGATCGTTCTCTGTCCTCTTTGTCAAAATGAAGCAATTTAAGCGCCTATCTGTGCAAAATATTCCCCTTGTAAACATTTTAAGTCTATTGATTCTGGTGATAATAGTATGTTTTGGAATTTTGCACGATTTTTCATCTACGTTTGTCAATGTCGTATTGACTTTGATATTTTGTATGCATGAGATTCATAAATAATTCATGCGTTTCTCTATAGATAATGATAATAAAAGAAGATTTGTTGGTGTGTAAGCAAATAATAAAAATAATAAGTATGCAAGTCTTTCGCGAAAATTTGTTTTCAGAAAGAAGAATTTGAATGATATTGACCTCACATTAGATCAGAAGATTGACTAGTCAATTGATAGTTTTATGTGAATCTTTAATTTCGTTTCATAATGCAGTAAAATAAAGTCGGCTATTTTTTATTTCTAATTCCTTTAAAGTGTCAATAAAAGTCCAATTTTTCGTTCATCTTGCTTCGAAATTTCTTATGAAGTTAGGTAATACATGCAGTTTCCGTGACCCTTTTAATTCTTAGAAATTTTTGGATTATCACGGCCTTCGTGGTCATCTAGGTCACAGTTCAAACAACTCATCACCACTATAGGTAATTTTTTTTTAAGCTTTTACATAACGTGAATTGATGCGGAGATTTTCCTAAATGTCTGTTTTTATAAATCTCTCCAATTTTTATCGATATTGGCCATTCTCCAAGTTTTATTTTTATTTTTATGGGTTTGCTTCATAAATTTCATCAATTTGATAGTTTGTTTCAGTTATAAATGCAGCCAAAATCATCGTTTCTTTTTTATTGATTTTTAGGACCATTCTTCTCCTATTGAGTTCTAACCAAGTGTTTTGTATATAGAAGTGTTTTAGTTTGATCGCTGTACGTTTCAAAAATATTATAAACAAAAAGATATAAAGAGCCTACATCAACGATTTTAAATAAACTTTTATCAAAATTACTCTCCATTCTTAGATGTATCTAGCCTATCTACCCTAATGTGTTTATTGGGCGCCTTATTCAAATAAAATCGAATAAAACGTATGCATTACCTTGCAGTTATGATGAATAAGTGAGAAATTCTCCTATTTCCGAGACACTGTATCTTTGTTTGACCAAATATCACTGGACCTGAAAATTATACGCATTTGCATACTATGGAGCATGCAATTTACGTATGAATGGAACCATCATAGAATGTCTTTCCCAACTTAGTTAATAGCATGTGTGCACTTTATGGGCAGACCTAGAGGACATTTCAATTGATTTATGATAATAACTCGATAAACGTGGTAGTGACACAGGTGCATTCCAAAAATTTATAGCTGAAATTCTCTTGCAAAACTTCAAAATGCAAAAGTTGGAAAAACTGTTACCTTCTTTTTCCCCATTGAATCGGGAATGCTGTAATTAATCCGATTTCCGATAAAGGTTACAAAATGTGTACAGGAAATGTCGGATATCCAATGTACATATATTGAAAATTTATAATATTCCCGGCAAATTGTGCATTAAAATTAAAACTTAAAAATTAAATGAAAAGTTGGACGAAATGAAATGCTAAAGAACATTAATTTTTGAATATTTTATATAAAGCATAGTGTTATATTACCCTTTTCCTTCTTTAATGTGTACCAAATTTTTAATTTATATATTACTGGTGGAGTTGAAACCAATAATTTTCTAATTAAAATGTATAAAAAATTCCCAATTGGTTTGAACGGGTTTAACAAGTTACATGAAACTCATTAATTTAAATTTACTTTTATACGAAAAATGAATGTTGACAAACGACCGAACGTAATTGTGGTTAATTTTCACAATGACTCCAGGTTCTTCAGGCTCCATGCGCCTGAGAAATTTCTGATTAGAAGTATTGATTACTTCAAAATTGCAATTCATAGGGAGTTATATTTAGAAGATTTCAGCCGAATCTTAAATTTAGAGCTATTTCTACACTTGTATAGAAAAGATCGACTGGAAATTAAACACAAGGCCTTTTTGGATACGAAAAGACTAAAAGTGGAAACGATTTTATCTGAAATTAAAAAAAAATCGCATTCAATTAAATAGTTGCCATAGCAATGGACCTGCTACGTTCAATTAATTTATGAGTATTTTTTAGATATCATCAATTGCCTATTTCTTTTAGAAACGTAGGAAGACCTTGGTCATTACTAAAAATTGAATGGCCAGTATACCAAAATTTTGATTTAGATCTTTTATTTTGATAATACCACTTCACACTAGTTTTATTCAAATTGATTAACCCATAAGAACGCGATTCAGTCGGTAATAAATAAAATACAGACTTCGTAATATTACTAATTTGTGTCAGCTTCTTTCAAGATGAAATAATTTAGTTTAAATATCTATATTTTATTAAAGCCAAAAATTCGAATAAACCTTTGTCCAACAGTTTGATATCCGAAATTTTCTATTTTTGCCTGGGTCGTGAGTATCTTTATTATAAAAAATTTTTAAATTATTACAATTAGCTCTTTCTTCATTCTGATTTACGCCTTTTAATTGCTGTAGTAAAATTCAATATTTAAAACAAGATTTTATTGCTTGAGAGCATGTCGATTGCTATTGGACACATCTTCTTCTTAAACATGACATAGTTGTGTAAGTATCCATTAATGCGGGTTCGAAAATTGTGTCAAACATTAAAAATTTCGGTGGTGAACTCAGAAACAGTCTCTAGAAATGCTCAACAGCTAGCGGAAGTATTGAATTGCACACATTTTGCAATAAACCTTTTTCCACTCCATTTACGTTCCTGGATGAAACGGTTTCCTTTTCGAAACCCTGTGTAGAAGCTCGCTCCTTCCTATTTCAATGACTTCGAGAGTTGCTCCGCTTTTGTTTCAAAAAACTCAAAGCGTAAAATAGTGCCTTGCGCGTCTTAGCATTCGCTTACACACAAAATAGAAATCATACACTTTGTGTCCTGGTACCGAAACAATTTCTATTTCCCTTCTCCTCTCATAAATGCGTTATTTATGGCGGACGCACTTTATAATTTTAAGAGCATACTAAACCCACATTATTTCTCTGCTTTACCCATTTGTCTTTTCAGTGCATTTAACGATGTAGAGCTATCTATCAACACTCGGGGGGAATTTTTTGCTAGTTCGCTTTCGGAAAAATAAATTATCTGTGTAAGTCAACAGAAAAAACACCATAACTTTTTTTTTGGGGATTGCCAAGTTGCAGATGACTCCTTCACGTCGAAAATGTTCTCTGATTCGAATGGCTTGGCGTCAGCTGTTTTAACATTGAAGGGAGTGGGATTTTTGGAATATTTCTTTTTGAAAAAATCATATTAAAATCCCTCTCATTCACCGAGCTATCCTCATCAGCTCACGTGGGACAAAAGGATGAAGCATAGCATCCATTAAATTTGCCTGCTCGTTTTATGTCTTCGACGATAATCTCGGACATTTGGTCGGTTGCCAATCCAAAAATTGAACAGGGCCCAAATAAATTATCAGATTATTATGTACTCGAATGTTGGAACACGGAAGTCAGGACGATTTAAGAATTTTTCGTTTCTGCTAGCCCTAGCGAAGAACACTGTCGCCAGAAAATGCAGCTTCTCAAGGCTGGATGTTGAAGGCATGCGTTCCAAAACGTCCAAATGCAGCTTGCAGCTGGCTTTAGCGGCGAATCGGGAAAATCGGGAACAGTGCAGACGTGCATGACACGGACACGGAACTAACCGCAAAAAAATTGTTGTTTTCCTCGTGCACCAGGGAAGCAACCGAAAATGGGTTCGCATCGTATAAATCAAGATGTTTACCGCAAGAAATCTGCAACTTTTGAGCTTGTATATCTTTTTTGGCCTTTATATATCAACGATATGTTGGCAACCGGGTTCACTTAATACGTCACCTCTTTCGGCACGGCCGTGTCAATGGGTTGCCGCGACGCATAAAAACGCCGTCTTTCAACACAGTCAGTCATTAAAGGCCGGCGTTTTTTCTACTCCCCTATTCCGTAGTTGGCTCCTGGCCTAATGCCTTTTCTACAGTTCCTCGAGTTCCTGTGGGCTTTCCGAATTCTCCAACAACATGGACGTATCCACATCTGCACAACGGCCATGTGGGTACGAGTGGGTTTCTGTGGATTCACTTTTGGTTTTTTTGCACCTATCCTTGCTGGGAATGCTTGCCTCCGCTATGGTAGCGTGCTACTTTCTAGGTCAACTAATGCTTTGAAAGGAATTGATAAATTAAAAGTGTATAAAAGTGGAAAATTGTTCGTAGCTAAGCGCTGTGAAAAATTGCCGAATCCGAAGACACACACGTCCGGGGAATTTTTTTCGGTTAAATTCATTCGAGGTATTAAATTGTGTTTTAAGCACAATAAACTCGAAGTTCGTAAATTCGCATCTCATCGTCTTACGCATGAATTTCCTGAACAGCAAGAAGTTTTATGGCGACGGTTGGGAATAATATCGATTGCCTTTCCTTACTTTCACCAAATGCATGTGCAACTCAGTATCAAGTTAAATTTCCATTAGGGTGAAAGTATTTACACTCTAAGAATTGTTTGTTTAATGCCTGCCATTAGTAATTATGCACACATCCGATAATCCGTTTTATTTCATATTAATCGATACTAATCAAATTTGATTGGTACTTTAACTAATTTCTTTTTTCATATTTAAATTGAAATTATTTCTGTTCAACCAAAATTGCATTTGTTGTTACCAACGCCAATTTCACTTAGAAGCATTGGAGTAAAATTTATTATCATTAAAAAAGATTATTAAAACATGATATACGAAATATTTCGAAATAGAAACTTTTCAGGACCAAAACGTGGTCCCTCGAAACTGATTAATTAACAAAATTAAACAAATGCGAATTATCTTAAATGTAATGTTTTGTATTATAGTATAATTAGATACTTGTAACTATAGAGTACATATCACTAAAATGCATTAATTTTAGCAAGCAAATGAAGTTTTCGTTTAATTTGATTTTATAATCCTACTACAAAGTGCCTTACGGGGACAATTTATAATATATTTAATATACGATGCTGTATTTAGACGCTTTGTTGTTACTATTGCTCTAAAATATGTGATTGATATGACTTGAAATTGTGTATATAGTTAATTACATAAATAACAATATATTCAACAAGTACTATTGCACATTTTTTCCTTTTGTAGCATAGTGTAGATAATCGAAATTATTCTCCTATTACTTCGCGAAATAAACCTTTTACTTTTAATGATAATAAAACTAATTTCGGTTTTGACTTACTCACACCAGATTACATCTAATTATGTCTAATTGATGTCTTCTTCATATCAAATACTCATGAAATGTTAATCAAGAAATAATTACAAGGTCTGTCTACAATAGGTGACGCTTAAATATCGCGCCCAGGACTTTGTAAATAAATTCCACCTCAGTGAGATATACCTGTGCATGTATTCTTTCGATTCACAAACCCTCTTTAAGATGCATATCGCTCACTTAGACCAACGTTTAATGGCACATTGTTACGACGATTCTTTTGTACGCACTTCATTCATTATAAGGAGAAATTTCCATCCGGAAAGACAGTGCCTCCCCCGAAATGATGGCTCATTAAATAAAGAGGGCATAACCGCTTCCCTTTTGAATTTCTCCATCGTGTCTGCCGTATCTGCTTGATTATGCATGCCCCTTTGAGTTTGCATTTCCAATTTAATTTACAGGTGTTCGAGCATACCTGTAGACACCTTATTTTATGTGCTCTCGAATGTGGTGACGGCAGTGAGGCTATGCTTTTTTGTGCCATGAGACAAGACAAATCGATAAATAGTCATGTGGAAGTCGAGGACGGTCCCCGCTGTCTTTAAGGCGTGATCGAATGCGCGCACGTACGTGAGCCTCTTTTTCTTTGGTGTGTTTTGACAGTCTACTCCCAAGGAAGCTTACGATTGATACATAATTCCCGCACTTACAACTTCAATTGGGAAAATTTGCTTTTTGTAATGTCTCCTGTTCGTTTTATGAGTATGACCGGGAAGAGAAATTTGACAATACGTATCAAATTAAAGCGGTACCATTAAGAAATTAATGATAAAAAAAACAAGAAATATATTAATTACTCCATACTAAATACACACGTATGACACTGAAGGGCACGTGCTTTTTATAGGTAATTAATTGCTTTAGTGCTATAATATTCCTTACAGGTAATAAAAAATTTTCAAAAATATATTTGGTAGATTTTCTATAAAGTGATTTTTTCCAAAAATTTTTACTTTGATACACATGCATTACGTAAATACTACAGAAAATTTTCGTAGCCTAGACGTGTGACATACGGCATATAGGAATCATTTTAGCAAAGTATGAAATAATTTGATTCTGTACACGTTTTTCCTTCCCTTCGGTTAGCAACATTTTCTATATAATTGTAATCAATTTGTCTAATAAGGGCTGACTCGATTGCCGAGACTGCTAAACTGCTTAAGTGTCCTTGGTATATAGTTTATCTAAAGGCGGCTACTAATTCAATTCCTTCTTAGCAACCGAAGTGGAATTGATTAAATAATGCATTGTACTTGACTCCAGTGCTGAGTCATGAGGCAGCCCATAGATTATAGGATTACCCACGCGCAATCACTTCAAATGATGACTTTCATATGATTAAGTATTCGTAATTGGTTAGAGATATCCCTTCAGTTTTAGCGTTTCACTTATAAAGCGTGTCTAGTCCAGACTACTTTCATTCATTCATGAAATAAGCTATGGATTTTAAATCCACATTTATTACAAACTATAATTTGCTTAAGTAGATCCAACCGAAAGCGAAAATTATTTAATATCAATCAATAAAACTGTTAAAATACGGAAATCAACCCAAAATTCTTTATAGTCAACAACAGCAATATTTGTTATTATAAATCAGTAAAAGTAAATGTACAGAACACTCGGTGTTTGAGTTTAATTCCATCATATTGTTTGCTATAAATTGCAAAGCTTGATTTAAAAGATGCCCAAAGAGAAAACTATTCCAGTGTTGTGATGGTCTAGTGTTGTTGGATAGTGTAGTTTTAATAGAGTGGTCTTACATTTTTCTCCTTTGCGATGCAAAGTAAAGTTCCACGTGATTCTGGTAAACAATCGAGTGCTTTACGTACTTTCCCCGGGAGAACTTCCCTGATACGACTTCCGTATCCCGTGTGATTCGCAAATCGGAAGTCAATTTATCTTATCACACTTTCTCCGAAAGCGGTGGAAAGCACGAAAGTCCACTTTCACCAAAACGGGTTTGTGACTCTGCCCCAAGCTTTCGGGAGCCAACTTGCAAGCACCGGAACTCTTCCTGCGATAGACCTCATCAACTTAGGGCTCGACCCTCAAAGACCGATCCTAGACGACTTCTTTAATATGGAGGAGATTCAGTGCCACCTCCAGTAAGTCACTCGTCCCCTTAGCCGACTCCTTCGAGCTTTATGGGGGCAGCTTGATTGGGTGCATTCGGATTTTTCACTAGTCTTCACTATTATGTAAAGCAGCGGGGGGGCAGCGGGTGCAAGCTCCGCATCTCAAAACCGTGAAGATAAAGAAAGCGCGAAGACCGTCTGCACATGCCCGTGCCGACATCCGTCTCAGAAGATTCATCTGGTGCTCTTTCTCGGAACAAGAGAAAGTAGTTTCCGTCTTTGGATAATTGTCGGAAGTGTTCAAAGCGTAAGTTCATATCCTCTGGATCTTGACTCGCAGCGCTTAAGAGCATTCGACTCGAAAGCTGCAGAAGTGGTTTTCACAAACATTCATTTCTGGCTTTTTTCAAGTAAGAAAGGATTTAGGGCTCTTGTATGCATAGCTGCTATAAAAAAATTTCCAGAATTTTATATTTCTAAACTTCAAAGGAAAGATTTACACTTGCATGCAAAAAGAGTTTCATTCGAAACAAAAATTTTTTAAAGAATGACATGCTTAAGATTAAGAAATTATTTTTTACGGATGTGTTGATAAAGTATACATCGTTTTTTTTTATATTATACATTGAATACTTTACACAAAATAGCGTTATTATTCCAAAACTTTACAAAAAATAGGGTTATTATTCCAAAACTTTGGCAAGGAAATGTAAAAAAATAGTTACAAGAGATCTAAAAAAGCAAATTTTTCGACTTGTTAGCTACTCTTAAAGAAAATTTTATTTAAAAGAAGAAAACAATTTACAGATTCAAAATTTGTGTTACAAATTATGCTATATAATGTCGACTTCTTTGAAAATTTCATCGTGAGCTCGTTTATAGTTTACCTCCCAAGTCCATTCAGTGAAAATGCATAAAAATCTGTTCAGTGATTTTATTATAACGCACTAACAAATGAACAGGTGGACTTATGTTTTGAACCTAAGACTTATTTAACAGTCAAAGTTCCTTTAAAATTCGGTCATTTCGTGGTGTAATAAAATGACACACAGGCAGACAATAAAATTTAGTAAATGAACTACATAAAAAGAAGCAATTCTAAAAGTTTATATTTATATTTCTTAATGTTGGTTCAAGGAGTTTCACAATGCCATATAACTCAAAGTTTAATGAATTCGCTTTTTTAAATCTTCACAGCAAAATTTTTGGATTCTTTATATACAATATTTCTAATAAATTGAAAATGATTAGAAATTTAGTACGGTCAAATAAATGACCCCACACAAGAATTTTTTCTCAGAAGTCTTCTTTTGTTGAAAAAATAAACTGGGATTGATCTGACTTGATACATACGAGTATGTTGTAACTAGCACAAAAATTCTGATAGTTATAAGCATTTCGGAGAAGCATCTTATGTGCATATATTATATAAGTATGAAATTAATTTATTTTCTTTACTCTCGAAAAATAACTCGGCTTTCTAAATAACTTAATTTGATAATATATGTTCATTTATTTTTATTTGTGGGCTCTATTACTCACTCATTTTCCATCAATTCTTAATTGTAAATAAAATGATTCCCCGTTATGAAAACTCGATAGATGCAATTACATTTAGATTACAAAAATTATGTAAAATTCTTTTAAAGTTATGACGACGGACTGTGAACTTCCTAGAAGCGTAGATTCACATGTAAATGTGATATTTTCATTTTTGTTTAGGCTATGGAATGATGATTTCAAATATATCACGTTGCAGGCACGTGTTGCTCGAATTTGTTAATTTTATAACTACTAGCATTTTTCTATGCGACTGAATTACACACACATATAAATTCAGATATCTGTGAGATGATAAAGTTAATGTCTTACAAATTTCTTAGCATTTTGATCTGAAATGGATATGGGTCCCAACCCACTTCTAGATCCATATTTAGGGTTCAAAAAATAGGAGGGAATAATTCTTTTTTTCCATCGCATGAGTTTTAAATTAAATAATTACCTGAACTTTCATCACCGTTTTATCTCCTTATCTAAAAACAATAACTAACAAATATTTAAAAATGAATATCATTTTGAAGGAATATTATTGAATGCCGTGTAAAAATTCAGAAAACTTTGGTTTAAATAGTTATCACACAAAAATTACCAAAAAACATTGTTTTAAGAAATATTACCGTATATTATAATTTATTTCTAAAATTGACTGATGGATATAGAAAGAATTACAAAATATACCATTTCATTTCTCTATTCATTTTCATACGAAGCCGATCACTAGGCTTTGTTTAGAGATTCTAAACTATTTTTGACATATGTATATAAAAATGCCCGCTATTGCAATGAGATCAATAAAAACCTGTAAACTTGTGCTATATAAAAGCCCTCGATGTCTTGACCATTCAAGCCAATATTTTTAAAAACCTATTAAAAATTCGAATGCCTTTCAAATTCAAAAACAGAAAGGCTCTCTATAACTACTTTTTTTGCGTATACCGTGAATTAAACACATGTGTTAATTTTGCACGTCAGAATTTACCATCAGAAAAGCAATGCTAGAAATGTTTTCTCATTTTATGCTACGTAACAAGTGCCTATGTTTTTAAAATTGATTGCGAGTAGTGTGAGTAGAAGAAGGAAACTGCTGCTGCCGAGGCCGCTAGTACATATCACGGTTAAATCCGCGCCGATTGCTCGGCTAGTTAACCCCAAAATAATTTGAATAATCTTGGGTTACTACATTTTTTCGAAGATGAATGAAAAAGTAAAGCAGAAGCATGCGCAGTGCCTCTACAGGTGTTTGAAAACACTGCTGGGCTCTCTTCCTATGGAAAAGCTCCTGTTGTTCTCTTAAGTTGTAGGTGGAGGTTGCTGATAATTTTCCCGATATTGCACTGTAAACATATTCGTGCGTTCAGGGTGGAAGAACCTCGGAAAAGTAAATTTCAATGTCCGGAAAATAAAAGAGGAAGGAAAAATAAAGTAGTCCAAGAAAGCGGCATAGACATTTTTGGAGAAAATGATAGAATCTTTAAGATTTCTGAACGGTATAGACAACAGTGTATTGTGCAAAAGTGTCTCGGGAAAGCGGCGTGAAAAGTGTTGAAGTTGGGGGCGAACAACACATTGTCCTCCAAGATTCATTGTTGGCTGGCTAGAAAGTTATAGCGACGGGCATGTCGGCATCAGAAGTCTTCGAGGAGGAGCTTTCCGTCTGGTCTTAATAGCCGTATCGCCATGTTCAATTTGTAATCGAGAGTTCTGTAAACTCCTCTCGTCTTCGTCTGGGAGACTGTTGGGAAACCTTAACATATCAACTGTGTGTGGTACAGTAGTGTCGGGGTCAGAAAAGTGCTGTCTACTAAACATAGGCGTTGCTTTCGAATGCATCGCCAAGGAATACCCGTGCTACAAGTGCTGCGGGGGGAGTAGGAATTTATTCCAACATTTAGGGGTTTCTGGGGACAATAGGTGAATTTGTCTGTCGACAAGTGTATTTTTTACAGACCAGCTCTGGCGTTTTTATACCATAATTTTCTTTTCTTACCTATGCAAGTTCCACATATCTACCAGTCTTTTGTACTAAAAAACAATACGAGGGTGAGAAAGTTCACGGTGTTATTTTTCCTTTAGGAATGTGTTAAAACTATGCGTGCTACCACATTTACACAGCCACACAGTGTTTTCTCTGACTCAAGTGTATTTCTAAAGGATATTTCTCACGTTTACTCCTTCCTAGCGTCTCTATGAGTATAAGGGTTGGCTACCGCCAGTGTATATGCCCCACCATAGACTACTCCGTGTACAAGTGTTCGTGCAGACTTTTGAATACCCACATTGGTCCATAGTTGCATGTATGGTTCACCGAAATGGTGAAAATTTTCATGTTATTTTCACGAAAAAATACAAAAAAATATATTATCACATCGCGCTGATACTCTTCTGTCTCTAGTAGATGATGGGTGGATGCGAAACACGGTTCTATAGTCATGGCGTATTATTCTAATGTGGACCGTGCCTAATGTTAGCAGCCGGATAAAGCTAGGGCCAGACGACGAAAACTCTGTGAAGCTAACCGACGAAGTGTAGAAGCACATGCGGATAGTATCAATAGTTCTGCGGGAGTGATTCGATTTTAGTCAACGTGTGTTAGACGTGAACCGAGGCGATGAAAAGGATTTTTCCGAACATCTTGCTAGCGCCTTCAGTTAACAGTAGTATTAAGTCTCATCCGTAGCCTTAACACGTTTAAAAAAAAGTGCAAGTGATATACCTTGGCAAGTATTTTTTTTTGTAAGGCAGTGCTTCAAAAGCAGTTGGGTCCTGGAAATGATCGCCCTCGCTAGTGATTAAGTTGAATGTAATAATGACAATTATTATATCTTTGAAACATAAAAATCTTAAACAATTTTTGAGAAAAGGTGCTTCTCTTTCACAAGTGAATTTTCCACACAAACTTTCGCAACTAGTGCGCCTGTGTGGATAAATTCGTTTATATATAGCCGCGGATATTTCTGTTAACGTGTGTGCAAGTACAGCATCCCCATCCGAAAGGTTCTCTAGTCCGGGATAAAGGGTATCCCCCCTGTACCCTCGTCTGTACATACATCGGTTAACTTTTCAATGTTTCGAAAATACCTCCCTAATATGCCCTTCCACAGGCGCTAACTCAGTAGTCTATCATTGCATCCGTGCTCACCCTGTGTCCAAGCGGCGTTCGAACAAAGGTGATATTTGTAAAGATTCTCAAGGAAGCTTCACGGGCAACCTTGAACCTTTTTTCCTTTTTTCCACCACCCCCCGTTTGAGTAACTTTTCTTATTTCTACACTTGTAAATGTAAGCGTACGAAATATTTTTTTCTTGTTGTTGGTGATGCTACTGCTGCTGCCCTTCATTGTAATAGGTTTTAATAAGCTTTCGCCACCCTGTGTCGGGTAAAAAGCGAGTATCTATATATACATATATATGGAGTTTGCGGCTTCTACCGTCGTCGTTGTCGTCTCATTGTGCCACCCTGCGATGACTATCTACTTCAAGTGATAAGCAATTCTCGAAAATTTCACTTGGATGCCTACCACCATCCGCATCACTTAAGGCAAGCTCACCAAGGCCAATGCCAATGCTTATGTTTATCCGCCATTTTATAACAACAAAAGGTCATCTGCTGGGTCCTTTGCACATCTCTAACCCCACCACATTGTCCGTACCTGTTTCAAATCTCCACCTGGCGGCGCTTCCGTGTTCTGCCGTCCCCCCGAACCAAGGAGCCCTTACGGTAGCAGCAACTGGAATACCGCCTCGGCGGCTTATTCACTTTGCAAGAAGAAGAAATTCAATAAATCTGCGAAAAGCTCCCCTAATTGTCCTCCCGTACACTCGCCTCGAGTGATACATCTCTAATGCTCCCACAAGTGTTGGTGAAACAAATAGCAATAAAAAAAAGAGGGTTATACACGGGTACAGCGCATAAGAAAAGAAGTTTCATATCTCTATGTTTGTGTTCAGGTACTAGGAATTTAAGAGGAATGCCATCATATCGTCAACAATATCAGTTAACAGTGATCACATGTTCAACACGATCTGTATAAATGATAGACTACTACAATATTGCAATTAGATAACGAAAATAACGCCGTCTAGTCCGGCATCAACCATTTCTCGAATAGAATTCATAGAAAGATGGGGCTTGACTCCAGTTTTACGACCGCGACAGGAGCCTCGGATCTGCGGTGAAAATTTATCAAATGCGACGCCCCCTCTTCTAAGAGACAGGTAAATAAATAATTTTTATGAATTGGTACTTGTTGCCTCAATGTCCCTTTCATTGTACCTACATGTTATCAATCCTTAACAACCCTTAGTTAGATTTTGAGAGAGTTGTTCTATTGTTACATTTGGAAATTAATTATGTTTACTTAAATATTTTAAGTTTAGTAGTATTCCTCGTATTTTTTGAGAAGCTTCTAGACGTGTAGATTTTAAAGATCTCAACAATCTTACAAACAGAAAGATTGAACATTGTTTTCTTTTAAACGAATATGAATATTTTTATAATGTACAACGATTTTTGTCCCACTACATTATGAAAATTTTTCCAATTAAATTGAAACAAATTTGTTTTTTTATAAAATTGCAAGATTAAGGAAATTTTGATCTAAAAGGCTCTCAAAAATTTCATGATACCACTATGAGCGCTGCGTAATGATTTCTTAAAAAAAGTATCTTTTTTCTTGGAAAATATAATCAATTTTTTAAGACAATATTTCCTCTAACAATTTATACCTGTGTGACAAAAAAAAAATTAATTTTAAATAAGAACTTAATTTAGAGAAAAAATTTCTCTTATTGACCATTTATTTATAAGAAATTTGCCTACAGACGCTTTGAAAAGTATTAAAAAACTTATTGTTTAAAAATCAACAATTGAACAATTTTAAAAAGCTTGATTTTATGGTCAGCGTAATCAATCAGTTTACTTTATTTATGTATTTTATTTTTGGATAATTTAATTTTGCTAATTTTTTAATCAATTATTTCTTTGAATATATTTTATACCTTCCAATTATTCTTGAGGAAAATATAACGCTTAAAAATGTGGGCAGTCATAAAGTGTAAGAGAAAACTTCGGAAAACGATAATCCGTCTTTATTTCAATTCGGGGTTGGGAATTGGTCGTCATATTCCCACCGCTGCCGTTTTGTATAGTACTATTTAATGGTTTTATCGAAACATATGGGGATTTATAAATATCTGTGCGGTGTGCGATTCATTTTTTCTTTGTAGTTTTTTCTACGTACACCACTTTTGCAGTTTTACTCCAATCCAAGCCAATTGTAAATCGTCGTTGTGTGCTGAATGACCAGGCATGAATTTTTGATAGATCCGGTCGCAGTTGAAGAAAAACAACACAACAACCAAAGATTTATTCAACCTATTCCTTGGGGGCTTAATCCTATTTATAGACGAATTTAATAATTCCTATCTTTTCCCCATCTATCAAATATGAGATTCTTTTCATTCATCGAATTCAAAAAGCTGATCCAAAGTTTTATAATTATTTCTAACTGCAAGTGGAAATTCACCTTACTGTTGTAATTCATTTTTATGCATGAATATTTATGATTTGTTTGGAAATGGTAACGAGAATTAAATTTAGTACCCTTGAGATGAATAAATATGATGTTAGTTTTAATAGAAGCAAACATATAAATAATGTATTGTCTGTCTTGTCTGTTCTGCTGGCTAATCACGAGCCTCGGGTAGTTAGTCGAGATGCTTTATTTTCACCGACTATAATTCTAATTCTTGGGTGCGTCTGATAAAGACCCAAAATAATTTAGATTTTATGATCAGACACAATGGCCTGTGATTTTATAGTAGCAGTTTTATTTTTGACTGAACCAAAAGATGTCCGATTTAAAAAAAAATAAAATGGTATATCAAGTATGTGATACCTGCTGGTAGTGCTAATTTGTTTGCTTGTTGTTCAATGAAAGCTCAGCCAAAAACGAGAACATTCGCATTACTCTGTATTTCAATTTATTTAACATGATCGACTCCGTGACCTCGGTTACTTGTACGAAAAGTATACATTATTTTTATTATTTAAATATTTACTTGAAAGTTCGCGGGTGGTCAGGGAATTCAAATGTTTCGCCTACAAACACAACTAAGCCAACTTAATAGCATTTGTAAATTCCACGATCATTACATATTTTATCTCCATCAGCAGCTAGAGCTCCGAAATATCAGCACTGTATGTATATATCGAAAAAAGAACTGGCCCGAGTTAAGATACTTTAATTTACGGACTTCGCTTGTTTTATTTTCCATTCTATTGCGAAAGTATCGAGCTGTGAAAGAAATGAAAATCGCCAATTCGGAAATTGCCCCGAGTTAGCACAATATATCCGTTGGCCAGTAAATGGGGAGCAGAATTCGCCCCTCTCGTTCCTCGGGGATCCATGCATCGATAACACAACTAAATCAGTGTTCGATTATAAATAGCGCTTTTCACGAAATTTGGAATATCTCCAGTGAGCGTGCTTAAAATTACTACGCCCTCTTGTTGTAGACAATTCAGTTCTAAAGTTAATTTATTGACGCCAGAAATAAACTTAAACATTTTCGATAGACTCTTTTGAATTACTTGGACTATTAGAGCACATGAGCTTGTTTTCATTTTTTGTTCATTGGCACAAAACCAGTGCATTTTGAAAAATGGCTGAGGTCAGTTCAAAAAAAGAGAAACCAACAGATGAACAGGAATTATTAATGAACTTGTCCAAGGTCTCTATGGATTTACTCATCTTTCTGCAGGTGCATTTAATTTATAGCGGCATATGCATTGCGTATTATTGGCGACGGGATAAGAGGCTCCCATGCCTTCTCGCTTTATTGCTGATATAATTCGAATAAAAGATATTTTTCGTTAAGTGTTGAACGAAATGCTGTTTTCAAGAGGAAATCGCATTATTGCTCGATTTTATTGCAAACAAAAAAATTATTCTTTGTTTAAAAAGATCCCTTCAAAGCATTGTCTGAAAGTCAATACATTTTCAATACTAATAATATGAATTTTGTAAGTATGTATTTAAAAATTTAATATATCTTTGTTTAATCATGAAAAATAATATTAATTAATTCTTAAAATAACTTTTTGCGCATTTATATATTAAGCCAAAATTTTATATTTAGATTTTCTTTCTCCGAACTGTGCCTTTTTAATTTACACACTTATAATTTATTTAACGTATTGCTCGTTACTTTGTTTTTAAATATTGCCATTCAATTTTTTCTGTAAGTGTACATGCCGACAGCTTAAAATCCTGTAAATAAGCTGCCACACAGACTACTCCTACTTTGTCTGCTTAAAGGAATGTATTTATTGTCTAGTCTTAAAAGATTTATAAATCGTGATGTATATCGCAAAAGTTTGTGTCATGGGAAGGACTTCACGGGATATTTTGTTCTCCACAATAAGAAAAAGAGCTCTTATTAAAATTTAGATGCTTGTTTAAAGAATAATTAAATTCTTATCTTTTTGGTTCATGTTGAATAATCTTAAAAACACTTTCATACCAGAATTCGATATTTAATAAAACGTTTAAAAGTAGAGAGTCCTATTGTACATTCATTGTTGAATAGTAATTGTTTAATAAGTTAATCTAGTAATTTTCTGATGGTTCTCTGGTTGATCTTTTTTTAAATCTGGAAAACTCTTAAAATTTCCAAAAATTACTTATTTAAATCAAGAATTAGTGCCAAAATTCGTAGATTAAGCAACCTCTTAATGATTCCACCGTTTATTTTTGTACAAGGTTGAAAGCAGACAAATTGGCAATGTCCTCATATTACAAAATACTAAAACCAATTCAACTTGTCTCATTTAACATTTTCATATTTATTTATTAAACTAAAGAAAATTTAACCATCACAACATTTTGCTCATAATCTACACTAAGGAAAGTACAGTTATTACTAATTATGGACTGATTTGCGAAATTCCTTTGTTTTCCTTCTACCGGCTGGCAAAAATAATGTTCAAGTCTTTTTCGATAAACAATCATTTTCCCTGCTACGTCGAATGACTGGACCAAATGCAAACCCTCTTCCTTAATGAGAGCCGACATCCTGCGCGATATTTTCGAAATAAGCATTTTGTCCATCACATGGCCGGACTTGGTATTCATATTTTCCTGCGTGGCCGGAGCGGCCGAGTCGCGATTTATTTAATCAAATCGATAAACGCCTCTTGAATCGGGATGAAATGTTGAAATCTGAATATAAACATAGCGAACATATTCGCCGGAAGACCATGAAGACAACCAACAAGTGCTCGGCGAGCTGTGGTTGGCTCGCATAAGGAACGACCGAAGGGGAGTGGGAGGTGGGTTCTAAAAATGGCAACCCTTTAAAAGAGAAGTGCTCACAAAAAAAGGTGGAGTACCTTAATGAGCTCCGGCAAGTATTGACCTTCAGGTCTTATAATCAGCCCTACGGAAGTTCGATTTCCTCGGATGATGTCCGAGTGCCAACAGAGACGTGGCGAAGACGGTCGAAAGAAGTTACAAAGTCATCGAAAGTTGCATTAATTATTCAAGGCGGAGGATGACCTGGCATTCCTTCCCTTGAATACATAGTGCATACTTAAGCAGGCCCTCAAAGGCACTCTGGATTGTTCATGTGGCCAAGCATTATTTCGACAGGGAAAAAGGTAAAAATTGAGTGCAATTTACACGTCTATGCGCACACACTTGCACCTATCGGTGCCCCGTCGGAAATCAATGAAATTGAAAAGTGCTCGAACAATGTATGTAGGTCGTGTTAATAGCGAAGCGCCACCAGCGACCACTGGCACTCCTATGATGGGTCATTCAATGTCGCCCATAATTTTATATCTTCCCTTTTTTCTCAGTCCCTGTCCTCCTGTCCTCGGCGGAAAGCAACAAATACCGCCGTTGCCAGAGACGGCGCTTGCCAAGTGTGCCGAGTGTGTTCGACGGACCGTCAACCGTTGAGTGTGTTGTTGCGTCAACAAAAGCTAGCACCCTCCGCTCACAGAGGTATCAGCAACATCGGTGACCCTGCTTTCTTACGAGGAGCTTTGTAGGTGTCATGCCAGCGAAGGTTCGGCGCTCCACTACGCAGGTCCCGAATCTGTGTCAATTTTTGGAACAGTCCTTACACACTCCCGCACTGCTCGTGCCTTATTATCGGCGTGTTGAGTGTCATGGACTGCCGTAGGGTGTCAAGACAGAACCTTTTTATTGTAAGAAACCTTTGGTGTGTCCCGGCCGATCAGGTGGAATACGCACACA
The DNA here is from genome assembly GCA_001932985.1 of Proctacanthus coquilletti. Classification (NCBI taxonomy): domain Eukaryota; kingdom Metazoa; phylum Arthropoda; class Insecta; order Diptera; family Asilidae; genus Proctacanthus; species Proctacanthus coquilletti. Next base: position 1,259,274 of record MNCL01000005.1, read on the forward strand.
TCGGAAGAACCTTTCATGGGGGGGGGGGCTTTCCGGATGGTCGGGAATATTTTTAGACATTTCCCCTTACTATCCTTTTGAATTGTCCTATTATTTTTCAAAACAGATTTTGTATTTTTGAGGAGGGCTCGAGTATTTATAGGCACATATCTATGTGCTCTACCCTTGACAAGTGAAGATCCTGCTTCCCATTATATGCCTGCCCAGTATCCCTTTTCCGCTCTATGGTGTCCTTTTGCTATTTTTGGTATTAATTTAGTGACACTAAAATTTTCCCTTAAATTAATTCACTTAAGAGCAATTTGCTTTATATTTGCACATTAATGAAGGCATTGCAGGAACACGTTATTCCAAAAGGTATATATCCGAGGCTTAGGACCGAGGGCAGGAGCAAGTCCCTTCGGCTTCGAGACTTATGGAGTGCGGCTGATGGGCCAAATTTACCAATCTATTTTCAGTATTCGATTCTGTTTATTTGGCAAACGATGGGATATGAGACTATTTTGAATCTATTGAATATATTGATATTATCTAAATCTCTTACTTTGCAAGGGATGTGCGAATGAACTATAACTATAAACGAAATAGTAATTAACAATTAATTTGCCTTAAGGCGACATCCTAATCGCTAGTCGATAACTACGCTAAGTTTTTAGTGTTATTACATAATTGCTAAATTATGTTACAGCAATTTATACTCAGAAAATATTTAGAACTACATTAGCTCATACTTAAAAAGATGCTTGATAAGGTGTTTTTAATTTAACAAGTATATGTACTAACTTTCCACTTTCGTGAATGTTGTAACACACAAATTAACCATTTCATAAAGGTTTAAAGTTTCATATTATAATAGATTTTCGCTAAATCAAATCCCTCGGTTATTAGAAGATATTTTCGGTTCCAAACTGAGGGCTTCAATAATTAGAAAGAAAGGCAAATCAAAGTTATATAAAGTAGACATCTAAAAAACATGGAAATAATTTCCGCAACAGATAAATTTTCTCTTCTCCCTCCAGAAGGAATTTGTAATTGATGAGAACGTACAAAATCTTAACCGAAGTTGACAAAAAAAGGAATTATTTTTCACTATAAAAGTATGATATTAACCATATTTCTCGATATTTAATTTAAGTTTTTACAAAATTGATAGTTAAGTATTTTTAGTTGATATAGGAATAAAAAGTAGGGCCTTACTACTCTCACGATAATCACAGAAAATAATTTTGAATTTTATAGAAAATAATCTAATTTTCATCAATAAAAATTCTTTTTCAAATAAAAGAGATTGAGTACTACTCCAATCCAGTTGAAGTAGCATGTTGTATGTTTGTTTATTTGTAGTGTAGTTTGTTCTTTTTTCTTTTAAATTTATAGGAAAGGTCCTCTAAAAAAATGTAATAATCAAATAACACCGCAAATAAAGTACCCAAGGACTGCCGCAATATTGGCTTAAGTGCACGAGTTCGCGTTCTAAGGCCTTCTAAGGCTAATGGCTGTTTAGTTACAGACCATGGCGCACGGTAACCGTTTCTATTTGTCGCAATTCACAGAATAAAGTGAAGAACATTTCTGAAGAAGCAGGAGGCCTCGTAGGTCTGCACAGAACATCTTAGCTTCTTAGGGCTTTTTTTAGTCTTCCTGAACAATGGGTCGCTAACTAAAGGACTTCGCACCATTGTAGCATTGTCGGCGGGGCTAGGGAGGCGCGGCAGTCCTAAGATGGAAGATGCCGAGTCCTTAGCAAAAACAAAGTTAAAAATACAAATACGTGCGCTAGCTGCTGCTGGTCCCATTCACTAAATGTTGAATTACTTTGCAGCACGGGTGTACGATCTTCAGCCTCAGAAATCTTGAGGGTAATGGACTGTGAAAAACAAAATCACGTACCTCGTCCATGTACCGTGACTATTCCTGCTCCTTATTCCTTACTTAAAGTGCGCCACTAATTCAAAACGTTCGCGAGTTTTCCACTGCAACAAATAGTCGAGTGCACAAGGAAAATTTTATCTCGGTCAGAACAAAAAATAAACAAAAAGTAGGTTTCCAAAGGACTAAACCATCTTTGGCAAACACCAAAAATTCTTAAAGACCAGTCTCTGCGAATTCTCAGTAAATTAAAATCGCTTATATTATAAAATCTGGACTTCAAACGAAAATTTCATTATTTTGCCACCTACTATAAACGCAAATTTAGTAACAGAGCATTTATAGACTTCCAGTTTTGCGTCAACACTTAAGTATATTAAAAATATTAAAGAACTGCTAAAAGAAGTTTTGATGTGTAATTTTTATTCGCGCCTTAGAAAGGGTTAAAGATGAAAATTTTTATGGACTCGAAGATGATGAACACCTTTTAGGTAATAATATTGATGCGGATAAATGGCGGTTTTCGACGCCATCCTTCAGGGTCCTTTGCGTACGTGCGTCTTCAAGTACAAGTGAGAACAAGTGGGCACAGGTCGTAAACCATCTTCCCGAACGTATTTGAGGTATATCCTCTTAAATATGAAAGCATGTTAACCGCCGTCGATACATATGTGGATTTAAACTGTAATATACATCCAGAAAGGTGGAGGGTGGATTGGAAACATGCTCGGAAACCTAGTGACGTAATCGCATTTATTCACTATTAAGTCAAAGTGAATTTTGAACAATGTAATATTTTGAATTACGTAGTAGCATTCGCGGAAATGTTCAAATGGCTCGGCTGACAATAATACGTGCGCATAAGATAAATATAAAATTGTATTAAAATATGTTCTATGCTGTGCTGCGAGAGGCACTCCTGGATCAATGAACGTTTCGCCGGGATGCTGGGGAGCAGCCGTTTCATTGATGGGGAACCCGAAAATATAGGTCATGCTATGACGTCGTCCTGACCTATATACCAGGGTCTGTGACGTAAAAGCACGGCTATATACTTCGAAATGAATTTATTTTAGTAGGTACATGAAGTGCACTCGAGCTAAAAATAGAAACTGCTGATGAGGTGTTTCCCCGGTATATATCGAAAGAAATAAACCCCGGTATTACGGCAGTTTGCCTTCTAAGTTTTCTGTGGCCCGAGGCAGGTTTGAGGGTTTAGGGGTTATGCACGTTCAATGACATTGCTTTCTGCGGCACAAAGGATTTCTCATCTTGTTCTTCCGTTGTTTCACAGCCGCTGCTGCAGTTGTGGGTCTCTGGGATTATATTTGGAAGCACTCGTCATAAAAACCCTCCTTGTGTACATCTCTCTGTCCCAAGTCCCAATCCGTTTTTATTCACGTTTCCTAGGCTTTTTTACGACGACGTATGTACATAGGGGTAATGAGTATTCATTTTCTGGAGAGATCAGGTCCAACGGGGCCTATTCGGGGCTTAAAGCCCGAATTGGGGTAGTCTAACACGACTGTTTCCATCTTCCATTCATCCGGGAAACAAAGGAATCAATACGAGGAGCCAGCATATTTCCTAGCTTTGTCAAATCAAGAACGAATGACACCCGATTCAGATTGCGGGTTGTTCAACATTTTTCGAACTCGTTAGCTTCTGTGTTTGAATTGTGCATACAAATACCCTTTTTCCACACTATTCAAACGGGAGAAATGAAAAATTAGTATGATACATTTCATCAATGTTTAATACCTGAGTGACATGATGACAAATGAAACCCTATCCTAGGTCCCAAGGGCTCAAAGTATTAAATGTCGTTGAAATATCCACTTGAAAAATCGAATAGTATGAAATCTTATGATATATGATATGATATGAAGCAGTGAGACCTTAGTGTAAGAGCTAGGCATTATAAGAAACTGAGCCCCAAATATGTAAAATATTATCTAGAAAACTTCGATTTCTAGATATTTGCCCAGGCTCCGCAAAAGATCCAATAGTTCGATCCTGTATTTTGTAATTAAAGTATATTATTAAAACATTTCATTTCAATTGGTTTTCCTCTTATACACTGAAATTATTTATGTATATTAAATAAGGAAAGAAACAAGAAACTTCGCGATCAAATTAGATTTATGTCTGTATATTTTTTAAGTTTATATACATAATAAATTTTTATAATGATATTGAAAACTTAAGGAAAAGGATTAAATTATCACATTTAAATTGCTCTCATCGACGTCTTCCTTTTGTTAAGAAATAAAATCAATAATAAAAAATTAGTTTTGCTCCAGAAAAGACATGGATTTACAAGTTAGATGGAAATCCAATGTAAGGAAAGCAAATAAAGGAAAACTAAGAAGTTTTGGCGAGCCAACACCTGTCTAAAATAATATATCATTGCTTGGAATATACAGCACTGCGCCCCAGAGTTATTTACGATGTGATGAGATTTATGTACTACATCTACAACTTTTTATAAAATGTCGTAAAGTGAGAAGTATCCACAAGTGTCGGAAGAAAGACGAGTTTCGTGCAATTTCCAAGCTTCTCTTTGAGAAAATAATTGCGCTGCCGCAATTAACTGCATACGATGGATGCAGGCCTGGGAAGCCTATCGTTCTCGAGCCAGTGAATCCACCTGAATCTACCTTTCACCACGTTTTATGAATCTTTAAGTGGACAATTTGTGAAGTAATGATGCTGATGACAAAGGCATTTCCAGAAACGATTAGAAACTGCAAAAAATCTCCTGACTCAAGATTTTTTTATTGCATAGTAGCTTTACGAAGGATAAAACGCCCCGTGCGTGAAGCATGCAAGTGTATTTTTAGGCTTTGGGGCAATTTAGGTCGAAAACATTTGGAGAGAAACTGCCTGCCATACATTGTACATTATCATAAGCCTAATTGTTTGAGATTATGTAAGCAAAAGTATCTTATTAATCAGTTTAAAAACGTTAAATATTGATTTTTTTAATTATACCTTTCTATTACATTTCTATGTTTTTATTTCCCCGGAAGGCGCTTTTCATGTTTTATTATTTATTTACTATTAGAAGTGTATTCCATGGTACAAGAATTTCGACAAGAAGTAACAAATAATATTAAATTTTTACTTATTGACAAAAGGGAACCATTTAACTCGTAGCAATAATATTTTCCTTTCATTTTCTAGGTCCTTACCCAAATTGAGCAGCCAAGACGAAGAAGGGGGGGCAGGACATGGTTTTGGTGCCGGCCATGCCCACTTTGAGCCAATTCCACACGACCATGACTTCTGCGAAAGGGTTGTTATAAATGTAAGTACACATATGCACATTATTTAAGTGTCACAAGTACGAGGTCTTATTCATTATTATTTTTTTTTTTGCTTTTATTTTCAATGGAAATAAAAAGCAACATTGCAATAACCTACACGTATAAAAAAACATTTATAAATTTCAAAAACTAGTTTAATTAAATAAATTAAATGTTTGTCATTAGATTAATCAGGAAATTTCAATCAATCCATGAATCCATAAAAATCCTGAGACAAACTAAGTAAGATTTGGCTAAGAGTTAGTCAAACAGTAAATGTTTTGTTAGGTCTAAAAATCTCTATAGTTTTAACTCCCTAGAATTAGTCGTTTTTAGATTTTTGGAAAACAAAATGTTTAATATCACATATAATCATTTCCCTTTTATTTACGAGTATTTATAAAATAAAATAAAACTTTTAAATGTTTACTATTCGTTTGTTTGTAATATAAAGAAAGATATAAAATTTGAATACAGTTCTCTTCGTATTTTAGGTGAGCGGGTTAAGGTTTGAAACACAACTAAGGACTCTAAATCAGTTTCCAGATACGCTTTTGGGCGATCCAGCTCGGAGGTTACGGTACTTTGACCCGCTTAGAAACGAATATTTTTTTGACCGTAATCGACCGAGCTTCGACGCTATTTTATACTATTATCAAAGCGGTGAGTGAACCCGGTGAGCCCACCAAGTGACCCCAGAGAACTCATGGTCCTATTTATTTCAGGTGGTCGGTTGCGGAGGCCGGTCAACGTCCCTTTAGATGTATTTAGTGAAGAAATTAAATTTTACGAATTAGGTGAACAAGCAACTAACAAATTCAGGTAATTTCTACTATGTCATTTTATTCAAAACACGGAAAAATTAGGTAATAAAAATAAATATAAAAAAAGACACCCACAAGTAGTATTGATTAGTGAAAACTATGTTTTTAATTTTAACCATTGATTCAATTATCGCCAACACCAATTTTTATATAACTTTGGAAATATTTAGCATTGTATTTACCATTCATAAATGCCTATATACAAACCAAAACAATGTTAAATATTGCCCATTGCGAAAAAAAGAACAATGATTTAATCTACTTTTTTCCAATTTTGTAGAGAGGATGAGGGGTTTATCAAAGAAGAGGAGAAACCTTTACCGGATAACGAGAACCAAAGGAAGGTCTGGTTACTTTTTGAGTATCCAGAGAGTTCGCAGGCAGCCAGGGTCGTAGCCATAATTAGCGTATTTGTTATACTTCTATCAATTGTTATATTTTGTCTAGAAACATTACCCGAATTTAAGCATTATAAGGTTTGTTCCATACTCATTCTATTCTAGTTCATCGAATGATTAAAAGGTACGTTTTGTAATTTTAGGTGTTCAATACCACAACAAATGGCACAAAAATTGAGGAAGACGAGGTACCTGATATCACAAATCCCTTCTTCCTGATAGAAACTTTATGTATTATATGGTTTACATTCGAACTTAGTGTCAGGTAAATGTTTCTGTTTTACTTGAAGTTTTTTTAATGAAATATGACAATACCTTTTGTCTGCAGGTTCCTTGCATGTCCGAATAAGTTAAATTTCTTCAGGGATGTTATGAATATAATCGATATAATCGCAATCATTCCTTATTTTATAACATTAGCAACTGTTGTTGCGGAAGAGGAGGACACGCTGAACCTCCCGAAAGCGCCTGTTAGCCCTCAGGTAATTTTATTTATCCTGATTAAAGATTTGGTTTTACTTCATGCAATTTGGTTATAAAGTATGAACATGAAAAAAAAGATAAAAGTCGTTTTTAATATACCAACAGCTGCATAATCAAACTGCACGAAATAAAATTCCTTTTAAGCGAATTTACACCAGAAATTAACTTTGCATCCTACTTTAGGACAAGTCAACGAATCAGGCTATGTCCTTGGCTATTCTACGAGTGATACGATTAGTTCGAGTATTTCGAATATTTAAGTTATCTAGGCACTCAAAAGGATTACAAATTTTAGGACGAACATTAAAGGCGTCAATGCGAGAGTTAGGTTTACTAATATTTTTCTTATTTATAGGTAAGTATTGAGAAATTTTTCATAATATTTTTATAATTAACACAAAATAAGCAAAGTAAAGAATATATATATACATAAAAGGGCCATATAGGAAATCCACCTACATTTCATCACAAAATCCACTTTTCATTCAGAACAATGTTGAACAGTAATTATTTTCTATATCTTCATGTCACGGAATAATCACTCACTTAATTGAATTGAATTAGCGTTTTTGGTACATTACTTCAAATCGAGGGCATTTTGGAACAATATTATTATATTCGATTGTGTTCTTCTGTAATATAAAACTCTGTGGCATGGTAATGATTGCAACAAGCTGACAAAACTTGGCATATTATTTCTAGTTTCCTCGGAAAAATGTGCTCGGTTTCGGGCAAATTCTAAAAAAAACAACATATTTTTATAATTCCATTCCGCATCCACCAGTATAAAATATTATATATCTTATTAATAATTATTCGCTTATATTTAGATTATTTTTAATTGGAATTTGCGTGAATCGAGCACTAAATTACACATATACTCGTAATTGTTTCAAATTGCCTCGTTACAGTTCAGTTATTTGGGCTAAAACCCATTTTATCTCGAAATAGAAAAATTGTAGAGTTCAGTAGCTACTATTCCAGTAAATTTTCATATTTCTAGGAGAAAAGACATTGTTTTCTACTATTTTTTAGATGAATTTTACTCAAAGCTTCATTACGCTGAAAGGGTGACTCTTAAACACTTGCATCCAATAGTATTTAAGTCAATATTTTGTACGAAAGAAAGTTATGTACTATATATTAAATATTTTTTAAATATGTCTGCAAATGTCTGATAAATAAGGATTATACTATTCTAAATATTTTCCAAAAAAATATTAGGATCATAGCAATGAAGTCACCAATGCGTTTTTACAAGAATATTTGAAAATATAAAATATATTGAGATGAATTTCAAAAACGAATTAAAAATTTATTATAGTTAAAGTATATTAATTATTTATAATGTAGCTGAAAATAGCCACATTTGGTTAAAATAATTAATAATAGTCAGTCATTCTCAGGGCTACAAAATACAATTTACTTTTCAGGAAAACATAACTAAAAAAAATTAGAAAAAAACACGATTTTTTAAAAATCAACCATCGCATCCATTTTATACATATTTAAATAATAAACCAACATGTGGTCTCTAGATACACTACAGAAGAAGGTACATTCATTTGCAGACAATCACTTTCGTTGCACGACAGCAATTTATGTTAATAATAGATTTGTTATTAAACATTTACTTTTCAAATACGTAACTTTCCCTAAAAATTCACAATAAAGAATATTTTTAAAAAAAAAAAAAAACTTATAGATTTACGAGAAATTAAACGTTTTTGAGTCAACCTTTAGAAATATTTTAAGAAGTTTAGATTTAGGAAATTTTCCTTTTTGAATTGTAAATACTAAGTAAAGCGTTAGATATAGCCCGGAATTCTGATATATAACTTATTTATAAAACAAGAACAAGACTAAATTTACCATATTATTAATTTATCATACAAAAGGCGTGGTACTCTTTTCATCCGCTGTATATTTCGCTGAGGCCGGCGCCGAAATGTCCTTCTTCAAGTCAATACCAGACGCCTTTTGGTGGGCTGTGGTCACTATGACCACTGTGGGATATGGTGACATGAGGTACAGCAAAAAAAAAAAAATTCACAAAGTATTGTGTATTAAACTACAAGAAACTAGCTAAAGAAAAAGTTCTTTATGTGTTCATATCTCTCTATTTCTGTGACTATTTTGTTTTGGTTCGTTATTTTGCACCCTTGTCAAACTCCTAGTGCTAATTGCCCAAAAAAAAAACGTTGTAGTTGGTTTGAAAATATGTGAAAAAGCGCGGATGCAATATGCACTGATTGTGACGGGCCTTTTCTTCCTATGTTCTTTTTGTTTACTAAAATCTACCTTTAATTATAATTTTAAGTTGTCTCCTTCTCCTATCTTACTGTTTATGCAACATGAATGATAGTCGTTTGATCAAGTCATTTAATGCAATACTTAACGATGGATTTATGTCATTGATATCGTCCTCGGTGTATGTTTGCGACAATAGTACGGATATTTTTCTATATCTTTCGGCTACCAGCAATGTTAAAGTATTGTGCAACCTTTTGTTTACGTATATAATTTTTTTTACACAACAGCTTCAACGAGAGAGTACTAATTTTTGTAAATCTATATAAATATAAAATGTATGGCCTACGAAACATAAACTAAATTTGTATTAACTGGATATTGACTATGCTCCAATTGCGGCCTTGTAATTGTCGTCTGTGTCTCTTAGTGTTGTATATGTCTACTATTACTTTACATAAACATTGTCCACTTTCCGTTAAGAAACTGCATTCTTCTGTAATATACTGCAATACTGTCTATATATATATTTTTTATTAAGTACAAAATGCTTTGTCCGCTCATACGTTGAAAAATTAACCCATACTAAAATTCAGCTCGCTGGGACTAGATTTACACAATTTTAACATTTGTAACAAGTACGACAATATTTTAAGTGAGTTAGACAAGTGTCGATCTAAAGTCTAGGCTAGAAGATCAAGATGAAAAGTCGCTAAGAGACAGAATAATGTTAACGTGTTTACTGTACTCCCTCTAGAATAGATTACGTAAGTCGAAGTGTATTAAGGTTTAACACCAAAACTTAAAATTCGGCACACCCAATCCATCCACTGAGTCTCTTCACGACACGCCATAACGACAACCTGTAGCTGTTACGTTCATACCGATCATTGCAAACACTGAACACAACATTTAACGACAGACAACGCCATTACTAGAAATCAGATTTGAACAATACAAAATATTAATTGAAAAAAAAAATACAAAAAAAAAAAAAAAATTAGAAAATATCCACAAACAAAAATTTGATTTATTTTAGGCGTTGTACTCTTCTCATCGGCTGTTTATTTTGCGGAAGCTGGAAGCGAAAATTCCTTCTTCAAGTCCATACCAGACGCATTTTGGTGGGCTGTAGTTACCATGACAACTGTGGGATATGGTGACATGACGTATGCAGATCAATTAAATTTAATCGAAAACTTTAAAATTAGCCAACTATCCACTCACATAGCAACTAAATTATTTTTATTATTGTATTTCATGTAATGATTTACTTAGCATTTACTCCTCATAACTCGTTTGAATTGTTAACAATACTATTTTTGCGCTCACCGAGATTTGTTAGTTTACCAGATGCAGTGTGGGTTGAATATTCACATCACCACAATCATTGATGATTATTTCGCTATATTAACAATGATTTCATGCTTGATATCAACACGAACGTATAACTCTGATTTAGACACGTCACTCGTTTTTATTGTTCTCTTATTTCTTGTTCCTTTTACATTATAGTTCTCATCTGAAAATAGAATAGTGCAGACATTTAACGCACGCTGCATGTACTTCTTCATTGTTTCAGTTAAGTTATCATGTAAATTTTGTTCATGAAGTCGCGCGGTCTAGACCCAAGTCGGTGATCTTCTCTTATGCAGGCACTAGATTTTTGGGAGATTCCATCAAACAGTTCATTCGAGACTACTTGTGATGATCCCATCGAATTTGACTACGTCTTCTTCGACAATCTCGTTAAAGTTTATCCTCGTTGTCTTTTTAAGTTAAACCTTTATTTCTTTTAAACACTAAACTCAAGAACTCAAGATATTTAAGCAGTCTATTTACTACACAAAAACACATTAAATTTGAACGAAGTGCGTTAGGACTAGTAGAGTAAATATTCGTCGGACGTTTTATGTCGCACTATTACTTTATAAATATTTCTTTTAACTTCAATTGCGTTTTATTTTCGATAACTGTTTGAATTATTAATGGGAGAGATGTACTGCAGCGATTATTAAAAGTGTCATATAATCTAAAAAATCGTTTCAGCAAACGCTGGGGGAAAAGCAAAGAGTGGCAAAAAATAGATCTCTTTATCTTTTTTGATATAATTACAATAGGTCATTATAAGTTTTGCTTGCTGCAAAAAACAATTACAATTTTAAGGTCTTATATGAAAGCAAGTTTTTAAGGATATTTATTTAGGAAATATGAAAGTATAACATCAATAAAAAAATATGAATATCGAAGAAGTTCAAAAATCCAATATACATTTTCACCAAGGTAGTTCTTAATAACACTATATCATTTTCATACAAATAAAACAACATAAACAAAAAGATAAGTTCTACAAAATATACATGAACCTATGAATATTTTAAGAAAAAATAGATGAGAAATATAAGTAAAAGGGTAAATATCGACGATTTTAAAAAATTATTTCTGCTTAGAGCTTCAAAAAATTTTTTTTGTAATAAAACGTCGTAACATTTTTAGTTTTTTGTAGTATATTTTTTAAAAATTCAATGAAAGTTGCAGCTGATAGAATCGTACCCTTCGTTAACAATGGATTAGCTGAGAAATTGATTACATAACGCTTAAAATAAAGCTTAAATAGATTAAAATTTCGAATGTTTGTTTAAAAATTTATGAAACTCACATTTAAATCGTCGTATACTCTGTTTAGATAGATGCTATATTATAAAATTTATGCTATAATATTTAGAACCGTGTCCAGTTTCATTACCTTTTAGTTAAACCTTACGTTGCTTATTATTCCATAACACAATTTTGTTAGTTGTGTTGACGATAACCCTGACTACGAAAGAATTAGAATAGAATAATTTGACAAAAGGACAGTTTTACATCATATTTTTATTTATGAGAAGAAGAAATATCGTTTTAAGGATATAATTTTTTCAAGTGCAAATAATGGAATTTGTCGGTCATTATGTATAAAGTAAAATCATATTTAAATTTGTAACGCTTACATCGCTGTTTGTTGATAAAAATGTCAATTTTTATTTATAGCATATTCCACTTAAATAGTACAAAGAAAAATAACTGTAATATAACATATAACAATAAATAAGAGTCTATATACCTACTGATTCTTGTTAAATAGCTTAATGTTCAAATCGTAAATCAAATAAGCATTTGAAATAACACATGATTTTTTCTGCTTGTAAATGTAGAAATAAATTAATATACAAATATCTAACACTAACTTTACATCTTCGACACATTGAGAACAAGATTTAAACTTTCCACTATATGCAATTTTTTAGTGTACATTTTATATTATGCTGTTAGTTGTAGATTTAGTTTAAAGCAAGATAAAAAACAATTTTCAGAAGTATCTATTTTAACACGAATGTGTCGAGGGCATTGCTATATTAGTCTTTTAGTGAAACACACAGCCTTTCAGTGCTAAAATTTATCCTTACACCAGTTGAGCGCAAATTGTGGCATCTCGCTTATAAGCCATGTACTTTTTAAATTTGTTTTCATCCTAATGTAGAAAATAAAATATAAATCATTGAAGGATTAAGTAATGTACAGACTTGCAATATATTTTATGCTATTCAGAACTCTCGCGATATGCAAATCTCACTTTTATATTGATCTTTAATAAACCCTAGCAATTTTATGCATTTAGTAATATTAGTGAACCACCTGAGTTGATCTTAGTCATCGCGCATGTCATCGACACTCACAGCACCGGACAGAACACTCAGTTACGTACATTCGACACATTCCGGCACACTTGAATACAAAAAACGAAGGAAATAAATAGATCAGTTTTTTTCAATACTGTCGAGCAAAGCTTTTGTCATCGGACACTCGTAAAGAAAACAATTTCAACTTTTTTGACTAGCATGAAACTTCTCCCATTTTTCATCTATGAATGCTGCATGTCTTCACATAGCATTTGTTCCGTGTCTCTCATCTGTGTCGTTTGTGATATGTAAGATAATTTTGCTTCTTTCAGCTTGAAATATATCAGCAAAGATCGCAGCACGGATTTATAAAAAAAGAAAAAAATAGTTCAATCGGTAATTATGATCTTCCATTTGGCGAAAACAATAAAACGTGCTGCGATCGTTGTCAACACGCGCTTTTACGCATTATTATTTTTATCAAGTACTCTATACCTACATGTGCGCTCAGTTTCATTCGCTTTCTGCATCGTCAGATATTTAGAGCATGTTTTATAATGAAAATATTTCTTTTTTCTTTGACCGAGCAGACCGGTCGGCGTCTGGGGTAAAATTGTGGGATCACTATGTGCCATTGCTGGTGTATTGACAATCGCCCTTCCGGTACCAGTCATTGTCAGTAACTTCAATTACTTCTATCATAGAGAAACAGATCAGGAGGAGATGCAGAGCCAAAACTTTAACCACGTTACTAGTTGTCCATATTTACCTGGTACTTTAGGTAAATATAATACCGGTATTTAAAAATAATATTGGATTTTAAGTTAAAGCTACATTAAATTTTATAATTTTGAATTTAGTTTGGTATTTTTTTAAAATTTATCAATAATTCCTATCGTACGGTTCAATTATTAATATATTGCGATTTAAACACTTTTAGGTCAGCATTTAAAGAAATCATCGTTGTCTGAGTCATCATCGGATATGATGGATTTAGATGACGGTGTTGATTCAACACCAGGATTAACCGATCACCCTGGTCGTCAAGCTCCGTTTTTGGGAGCACAACAATCGATCGATAAGCAACAACATCAACAAAATGGCTTTAAACAACCACCTGGCGGAAATAATTTACAATTACGGCATAATAGTGCATTAGCTGTTAGTATCGAAACCGATGTTTGACTACTGGGTATGTATAATTAATGAACATTTTATATTATTTGTATGTATCGCCATCATGAAGGAATTACCCGCAAATGAGGATCTGTAACGTAATGCGTCCATGCGAGAACCCCTATGTTTCCAGAGTGATTGATCTTGGACTCTTCTTCTTCTACTTCTTAAGGCGAACAACAACTTATATTTTGTAGTATCTTTAACAGTTCACCTCAGTTAGGTATTCTTTACGCTTTTATTTTCAAGAAACAAAATATCGACCCCACACACAGGTACACAGTATTTTATGCAAAACAATAAAACATATTGATGTATACGATTTGTTTTTAAAAAAAAATGTGTCGCATAAATGTCGGCTGCTCCTCGCTACCTGCAGGAGTTGTAATTTAAAAAAAAAAATCCCCTCATTCACAAGATCGCTTCCTCATCCCCTGCAAGGTTAGGCAGTAAAAAGATTGCGCGTTATTATTTGCTTCAAACTGCAACTGTATTTAAGATAGCACAAAATAAATGCGGCTTTTTAACTAGAAATGATTTTGCAGTTGAGCAGACGCTTCTTATTTAGTTCACTGTCGCTTTGCATTTTGTTTACTTAGTTCTGATAAATTTGTTATAGCGATGGAGGCGTTAGGTCTTATCTACGCAGAAAGCAAACTATCTAAAGGTATTAATCAGAAAATTGCAAAGAAAAGAAAACCAAAAAAAGAATCGTTTATATTCTTATATTTTTAAATTTTATTAGTTCTTGTAAGCTAGTAGGAAATTATAACTTCAATATTTTAGTAGATTTTTATTCTGTAAAGAGCAATGACACAGCATCCCGGACCTTGGAGCAAATGGGTGCAGAATATGCCTTAAACTAAAATTTGTGCCTTGAGCCATATTTTCGAAACACGGAGAACTGGACGAAATTCAGAACAACATCAAATACAGCGCAAATTTGTTATCCAACACTGTCATCTTAAAAACATCTTGCTAACACATTTTAGAATGCAATACAAGCAAAACTCGCGCATATTTACTTTTATTGCCGGTATATTCTCTTCATCGCGATCACACTCATAAATTGATCGCAGCTCTTTAGCTCTAGTCAAATGCAATGATTAAGGCGTCATGGTGTCAGGGGGTCAGTTAGGTGCTCAGGCAGTCAGCCGAACAGCTGATTAACTAACCAGTGGGTTACGCCACCAGCCTATGAGTCATCCGGTCAGGCAGTATTTCGGTCTGTTGGTTGGGTAGGTAAATTTGTCAGGTGGTCAGTAGATTAATCAGTCAGACAGCTAGCCGTCCAGATGATCCGTAGCTCAGTTGGTGATTGACTGCTCACCCGCTTAGATGGCCAGTATATAAGATGGTAAAATGACCCATTGGTAGGTTGATGGTTTAGGCGGTCGATACCCCAGCAGGTCGAGTGATCAAGCTCAGCGATAAGAGAAGTTTAGGATAGCAACAAAAATAATTTTACCGAAGTACATATTAAGAAAAAATACTTTTATAAAATCAAAGAAGGATGCTGTAGAAATTTACATACACAAAATATACGAATCTTATAGTTTTAAAAATTACGTTAAAAATATAATATTAAAGGGATTATTTTTTGTTCTGCCATTTTTCTTCTATGACATACTTGAGCTTCCAAAGTCTAATATTAGAATTCGTTAGAAGGTTTATTCACTTTTTAAAATTTAGTCATTACACTTTCGTAAATGAATAACATAATAATGTTTTGTTAATGTTATTTTATAAAATGGGACATGGTAACAGAAAACGACACATTGTTCATTATGTTTTGTGAATAGTTTAAGTTAAACAATACCAACGATCACGTAATGCAATGAACTGAATGGAAAACGTGTTGTAACACCGTGCGTCAATCAGTGATATGCATTTTATTATGTATTTGGCTTCAGTATATTAAAAAACGAATATCATTAATCATAATCTTGCCGTGTTCCTTAGGAGGTGAGTTTTTGTTCTTGAATGATGATTTTTTCGTTAAAATCGAATTAATAAATTATAATCAATAAAATAAATAACATAAAATAGTATCTTGAAGCTCTAGATGTGAAAAGGGTTTCTAGAATAGATTCATATTGTGAAAAATGTTTTATTTTGTAATTAAACATAGATTAATAGAAATTTTAGTAATGTTAATGCTTTGAACATTACTAGTGTATATTATACCAATCAATTTCGTTGCATTGCGTGTTTATTTTATGATTTGAGCAACAAGTGTAGAGATCGCCTGAATTTGTCCCGAAAGGATGGTTAGTGTATCGAGTGCCTTAGTGCTGCATTTGAAATCTCAGTGAAATCTATAGCTAAGGCAATGTTTGGCTTTTCTTTTTCATAAGCTACTTAAGCTCCCGCCTGTGTTACGAGAGACTGCATTTCTATGCTAATTTATTCAGAGAGCACAATATTTAATGAATATTATTATTTTTCGCAGTTTCATATATTAAAATTAAACTAATGAATTTGTCTTTCCAGTAAAAAAGACGTTGCGCGCTATATTTTGGCCTTGTGAGATGTTTCGTTGGATGCCGGAATCGCCAAAAGTAGGATGGGTCACATAAACATCGAATTACTTTCAAGACATCTATCAAAAAAAAAAATCACTAATGAAATGAAAAAAATCGACCTTGGGGCATTACATGTCACGTATCATCGCATGCATCTGGAACACTAGAACCACAAAAATCGTGTCGTCTCCATAAAGTAGGCGGGTAGAGAGATCAGCAGACCCTTATCGACGTAATAGTTTAGCAAAAATCAATGAAATATTTTAATTTATTGTTAGATAAAGTACAATAAAAAATTTAATCTATCTTTGCTACGTACTTAATGCAATAGCAGGGATACATCGCTTTCTTTCATGGTCATCACCAAGTACCGAGACAGGTCGCTAAACAAAACAAAAAAAAAAGTGAAAAAAAACAAAAAAGGAAAAAGTAATAAAAAAAACAATAATATTGCCATCACGCGTAGGGATATGATCGCGTCTTAGTTGTTTTTTCTATTTTCTCATCGTTAGAAGATGTCAAGAGGGACGTCGACGCAGAACTCATTATTAAAATTAAAAACAAAAGCTAATTAAAAAAACTGCCGTGCAACTGTTAAGAAACAAAATATTTCATAAAACAATAAAAAAAATTGAAATATAAGTAATTTACTTACAATATTGAGGCAAAAATAAAGTAAGCGCAAACCCTTATTATTAAAATTACTATGAAACACCTTTAAAGATATTAAAAAAAAAATTATTGTAACAAAATAAAACAGAGCTGTTTATCTTTTGTATATTTTATTTAAAATCAAAAAAGTTTACAACATTTTTAATATTGAGAGATAATAGAGAAGGGCATATATACGACATAACTAAATGACATAAATTTATTACAACTAAATAAATTGAGAATAATAACGAAACGTGATGCTAAAATTTTTAATATAAATAAATACTGATACAAATAATTTCTTAGGACGCTTATTACTTAATTTATTGTATTGAGAACTAACGAATAAACCTTTAACAAATTACTAAAAGTATTACTAAGGCAAACGAGTTTAACAAGACATTAAACCATGAGTTACCGTGGCATAGTCTTTCTTTCTGAGTATTATTCAACAATCGGCAAAAATAGTCCACTATATTTTATTTAGTTTCGTTCGTCGTTCACAGTTCGTTCATTAAAATTGAGGTGGAATCAATCGTTACAAGCTATTCTAAATCGTTAGGAAAAGTGAAATACTTTTCAAATTAATATAAACTCAACTAAGGAATAAGTAACTGAAGATATCAGAGATGCTTTTTTGAATATTAAATTATTTAAAGAACTCAATATATGCATATCAGTAACTCATATACGAAAAGGAAAGAGCCGTGACTAGAGCTTTGGTAAGTGGTTAAAGCGCATATAGGTGCACGAAACTAGGCTGTATCTTTATAATTACAACATTCGACGAAAGCCCCTCCCATCGCCAGCATTGGAAGGGACTTTGGGTCGTCAAATTTCACTTTATTAAATTCGTTAATTACTACTCCATTTACACACAAATCAGTTAAAAAACCAGGTAGACTTAAACATCTTAGCCTTTCAAATGCTGTAACACAATAGTAATTGCTTTTATTTTGTTTTCTTCGTTCTTCTCAGAAATGTCCATTTCATTCAAGTGGCAGTATTGGCGAACTATGGATTCTTTTATCCTCTAAAATATTAACTTACTTTGGAACGTCGCATTTCAGCATTTATCGTATGATGTTACCTACTGAAATCTATAATTCCTAATAATTCCTTACATACACGCAAATATTTTTAGTTCAATTTGCGCGCTTTTCAATTTTAATTGCAGTTTTCGTAGAGTTTGTACATAGTCTTCTCTTTGACTATGAGAAATGCTCTCGTTGAAAACATATCCAATTGATGTCAGTCGCCTGGACTTGCGTATATGAGTGGTTTCAGATGAACTCTTGCTTAGCTTGGTCTCCTAGGATGTTAATTTTACGCGGAAGGGATTTTATCTGCTTTTACGCTTATAAACAAACTTTTGAGTGAAATTCACCACACACTTGCTCACTCGGGGAAAGTGCAGGAGATGCAAGACCTTCATAAGAATACACCTGCATTTCCAATACGAAAAGTCCAAAGCAATACCTTTAATCTTCGAGTAAAGCGTATACGTTTCTATGTTTCTATGGCACGCTCTTGTGTCGATTGTACTAGTTGGGGGTAATCCACTTAGGTCAAATTAATAATTTCCCTGATAGTCTCAATTTAGTGTTTTTCCATGAGGCACCAAAATTAAAAACCACAAAAAGCACAAGTCATATTCAATAATTCTTGAGACCAGCATAACGTTGGTACTCTTTCTCCAAATTTTATTTTAAGATGAAATAATTTTCTGAAATTTTGTTAGTTATCCTTTTAAAAGATTTTTAAAAGTAATAATAAACGTGCTAATTTATTTCCTTGGAATTGTACTTAGTAATTGATTTAACAAATTACTCCAGACAAATCCCAAAATTCTTGAGAGGAATTTATTTCTTTGAAGTAATTAGCTGAAGAAAGTATTGATTGGAGTTCCTTATAATGGAGTTGAAAAATGTTTCATTACTGGAGAATTATAAACACCAATTTTTAATTACAATTGCAAGAAATTAGAACTGGAAGATTATCCAATTCCTTAAGAAATGCTAAGAGCCTACCTTTAAGTATATGCACATTACTAGCATCTGCTTGTACTCATTCAATATTTCAAATATATGTTTAAATCTCGTCTTCAATTACTCTTGAATTTTCATTTATACACTTCAAAAAATCTTCGAATTTCTTCCGAGACAAACTAAATAATTAAAAAATATTCTTTAAATCTTCAATATTATCACTTTGGAGAAAGACTAGAAAGAGGCTAGATTGTATTAACTCGCATCTTCCAAGCAATAATTAATATTGTGTTCGCACTCTGTAAAAATTAACGCCTGTACAGAGTTCTATTTTGGTTCCTCAAAACAAACAAAAGAAAAAAACAGAAACAAAAATAAAATCTACAATTATCCGTTGGCGATTTGTACGTTGTAATAGGTAAACTTCCAAAATTGGGATTGATAAGAAATT
The DNA here is from genome assembly GCA_001932985.1 of Proctacanthus coquilletti. Classification (NCBI taxonomy): domain Eukaryota; kingdom Metazoa; phylum Arthropoda; class Insecta; order Diptera; family Asilidae; genus Proctacanthus; species Proctacanthus coquilletti. The sequence goes on from MNCL01000005.1 coordinate 1,278,859, forward strand.
TGGGTGAAACGGGCATTTGAGTAAATTTTATATTTTGTTTTTTTAATTTTCAGTCAATACTTGAAACTTTTGACCGTCACAATACTGTCTATTGAATTTATGAATTTATTTTAACATAAGTACAAATTTATATTAAGCAACACAAAAAAAGGACAAAGTAACAAATCACAACGGAAATATAAAATATAATGAATTACTTTAACTAATAGTGGCTCAGCATAATTGTATTATATGTTTTTTTGAAGCAAAACAAATGAAGAAAAAAATGATAAAAGGAGAATAATCTTAAATCGAATTTTTGTCAAAATTTTTACAAAATAGAGAGATAAAGAGAGAAAAGTATTTTATAAACGGAACCATGCTCTTATGATTTTTTTTATTGAATTACGCCAAAAATATGATAATATTCTTCAATAGGTACTGAAGATCGTCGACAATTGTTGTCTCGCAGCTTCCTTCCCTAACGAGCAAACATATCACGTATCGGGGTTTAAAATCTTTAAGGTCAGTCAGTAAAAACAACAAGTACCATCAATTTATTTTAATTTTTTTGCTTAAATTGACGGTTTACTTGAACTTTTATCCGATCAAGACAAGCTAGGCTAGGCTAGCTCAATTGAAAAACGATTTGGATGAAGGTTCAGCTGATATATCAATGCAAAAAGAAAAAACAAAAACAAAGAACTAAACATCTTATGTTATCTCACCGGGTAACTGCTACTAAATACAGGTAAAAATCGAATTATTTCCAAATCGAGCATTTCGTTATAGCTGCTTCTAAATACCGTCCACAATATATTTCAAATACAACTTCAAGTGAATTCGAAACAATTGTCGACAACAACACTAGTATTAAACATAACCGTAATAAAGCGTTGTAACATAAGACATGTACATTTGTAAATAGTGAAATATTTTATAAGGAACATAAGGCATAAGTGAAATATTTTAACGATTTTCATATTTTTAATACACTCTTTGGTTTCGTAGCGTTCATTTGAGGAGCTATTATTAATTATGAAGGACATTGTTTAGGACGCTTTTTCGTGTGTACAGATTCCTCTCTACCAGGCTATTTGTCGTTTTCCTTAATTCAGCTGCTAAGGGAAAATAATATGAAAAATAATAATAATAATAATAATTGCTTTATTGTGCTCACAATTGAGGAGTGTCTGTTCAAAAGTTGCTATTTACATTTTATAAAATTCTAAAATCTTGTTTATTTTCTATGTGATTAAAATATTTTAAATTTTATCCATTTCTGATCTAAGAATTTACCAAAAGTGGCTGTTTATCTTCGAAAATTTGCCCTATAATTCTTAGGTCTGATCAAAACTCGCTTTTTACAACAGAGTTTTGATCAATACTGAAAAATAATTTATCATGTAAATAGCCACTTTTGGACAGATCTTCCTCAATTATTCTAAACTCGACCTATCAAGGAACACGTACATTTAATGGAACGCATTACCTTATAACACTTACGTAGACATCTTAGATATTTTTCTGGCTCCAGACTGACAAAATAATACAAAATTGTGATTAATTTCAATTATTTCCAAAAAAAATAAAACTACGAAACTAATTCAATCAATGAAACAATCTCAAATATTACAAATCCTTTCTTATATTTACATTTAGACCTACTCCAATGATATGAAAAAAAAAACAATTTATTAATCACTGTAATGTATCGTTTATTCATGTGATTAAAAGCACATATTTTAATTATATGCAGTATTTTTGCAAGACAATGTCGGAATATAAAATAATTGTTGTTTAAAAATTTAATTAAAACCGGCAAATGATTTAATTTTACCTTTATTAAGAATTTGTTCAGTTTATTGACTGCTTTAACACAACATATTCAGTATGAAATTGAATTTATTAATTCTTCTCTAGAATGCAGTGATTTTTAAAAAGTATTTTTATGTTTACAACTAAAATGGTCTGGAAGAACTTCCAAACATTTATCAAGCAAATTTATAGCTTGTAAAAAAAGTTTCTTTTTCCTGTTCTATCTATTCTTTTATTTATTTGTTAAATTTGAGAATGAAAATATTTAATGTAACAGAAAATATTTTGATATTATAGTGGCATTTTATAAAATGAAGAGGAAATACCATTAATGTAATATTAAATGCTATTCACGCTACTTTTTACTTTTCATATATTTTATCACATCTTAATAAGTATTATAATTATTGTTTTTCATACCACTGCTTTATTTGTAAATTCTTTATTGAAAATATAATACAGAAAACTGCTTACTTGCAATGGACATAGAGGCGTTAAAATAAGTTTATTTAAAAAGAAATATGTATTCTAATTTAAGACTAAACTTAATGACCTGCTGTAGTTTTTCCTTGTTTCTAGTTATATAAAATTTTTATTTAAAATTCTAATTTTTACGAATGATTGTAAGATAAAATTTCGCTTGCAAAAATACCGCATACCGTCAGTTGATCGCGTTTTCTAACTAAAATCATTTCTTAGGTAAGGAAATGATGACATGCAAACGGAACAATCATTTTATTTTCCTTGAAGGTTAGTTTGAGTGATTATAGGAAACAAGAAAATTTACTAACGACTGCAATATACAAGAGAAGTAACCAGAATTCTCAGTTATTGTAGGCTCTCTATTAATTATAACTAAAAATTCTTGCTTCGTACATTTGTCTGTCCTTAAAATTCCCCCCACAAAGAATTTAAAGAAAAATAAATAAATAAATAAATATCACCAGTTTGAAACTTGAATGGCGTGTACACTTTTCGGTCCTTTCTACGCATTTGTTAGTATCATAAATTAATATGATATTGCGTCTTTAAAATTTATAGTGCTTCCATATCGTGGACTCAAAACAATTACATGCATGGTCGCGTATTAGTTTTTTTTTTATGTAAATATGTAACGTATGAAAAAACGCAGAAGCAAAGGAAAACTCGCTACACCCTCTACTCTATTACTATTATTCACTAGCAGTAAACTTTATGCCCTATTTTACATAGATTATCGGATAGCATGTGACAATACATACTCGTACTTTACATAGGCTTTTCGTTTTCTTTTGGATCAACAGTTTTCTTTCGAATCACGCAGGAAAATGCGAAACATCTTAATCTTGCTTGCTAATACCGCGTCTAATAGTTTGATATTGTGGTGCATTAGCCGTTTCGAGATTATGCTCTAGCTTGCGTAAGTGACCAGTCAGTTAGTGACTTACACAAGTAGTAAATAAGTGCGCGTTTAGTTTACCTTCTGTGCATGAGCAAATTATGGATTATTCTTTATCGTAATCAAAAAAAAAAAAAGTAAAAAATAAAAATTAACCAACAGCAATTAATTGCTAAATCCTTTGCTGTTTCCCTAGTGTAGAAAAATAGTACGAACTTAATTTGGTTGAATCGTTTTTTGAAAAGTCAATTAGTTCGAAGTGTTAACCAGTTCAAACTTATGACAGCCGAAGAAAATTCACTAATTCTAGAACACACAGGCACAGAGGAGTAAAATCCGTTGTTAAAGATGAGGGCTAAGGGGCGAAAGCAATGCTGCAATGAAAGAAAGCGAAACTGGAATAATAAGGATCAGATTAAGATCAGAATAAGAACAACTAGACACAATGGGAGTATCACGGACGAATGTATAGAACGTACGGTGTGGGAATAGGGCGGGATAAAACATTCGAAAGATGTTTTGAATCTGAAGCTGTAGAAATGTACTACCGTCTTGATGTCAAATCCATATTACAATACGAAATATGATAATGATTAGGGTAAATATAAATTTTTAAATTAGGAACACTAATTAGTTAACCAGAACTGTACACGGAACCGACTGTTGTGAGATCGAGATGAAGATCGCTGTTGAACGCATGAATGTTTGTATGTATGGAAGAAAAATAGCAAAAAACTAAAATAAAAATGAAGCAAATGAAGAATCAATTTTTAATATTTTCTTTACTCTACGATGTTCTCTGTTAAATATAAGAAAATATGGCAAGTTTACTTATACGGGTGTTCTCTGAATTTTGAAATCTAAATTCGATCAGAAAAATAAAAAGATTTTGCTTGTCTCTTTCTATTATCAAACGCTCAATACTGTTACGTATGTAAAAAAATGGAAAAAAAATATATTCAAAAAATGTACTCGTATTTGTCGATTTCTGGAATGTTTTCAAAATTGAGAAAGTGGAGGTATATGTGTTCAATTTAATGTTTAAGTGTAAACATAATATAGAGTGAAAACAACTGTACATAAGCGCTGTATTTATTGTTAAAAATGGTTAAAGCAATGTTGAACACTCTTTATTTAAATCATAAAATAAATATTTTGATCTATTTTGTAGTTACTTTTTTTTATTTCGAACTAAACGAATTCATTATAAGTTGCTTTCGATGAGCTTTGTGAAGGGCAACGGATGAAGAGCAAGGAACGCTGTTTGATTCCGCTGTTTCCTACTTGTTAAGTTTAAGTTGTGCCCAGTACTAGTGCTAAAATGTCAATCAGTTGCCTTGGTTTTCGTTTATGTACCTTAAGTTAACTTTCATCATCGTTAACAGTTGGAGGTTTGAATATCACAACAATATTAGTTTTTAATCACAACCTTACTATTTTAATAAAATTTTATGTTTTCGAGTATTTTTGTCACCACAATTTTTACCGATTTTGCTAAGATCTAGAAGAACAATAGCTTTCATATTTCAGACATTTAGTTTTAATTTTTAATTTCCAATAATAAATTAAACTTTTATGATATTATCTCAAACTCAAAAAATCATTAAGACCAAATCCGGATCAAGTACAACATAATTAATAATTGAAACTGAAAACAGAAACGAAAAAAAGTTTATATTTATATTTATCCCAACATCTATAAACATTTGCTTAAACCTCTGAAAAATTATTTTTTATACCTTGAATACCTTTTAAATCGCTTCCTTCCTAATTCATGTTAAGGTCTCTGACCCAAGCAAACAACCACTTGCTTTTAATTTAGAATTTTAGTTATAGTTAAGTTATACTGATTCAATTTAGATTAGATCTTTTGCCAAAAGTTGCTTTGGCTTTTTTTCTGATGTGTTATCTAGTCCAGTATAATCCATCTTCACGCTGCTGTCGTTATGGCGAAAAGAATGCGCTATTGTACAGACTTGTATTTAATTAGTTATGGAAACACGAATTATCGAGAAGATATACTAATTCGTTGTCTTTTTACACGCGCTTCCAACTAAATCTTCTTTAGCAGTCCCAGATTTGATGTCTTCGGAAAGTTACACGTGCAACATTTTAACTAAAGTTAGCATAATTTACCTAACACAGATTTTAATATCCTATTATATATTTTATAATATATTTCCAAAATTTAAATTTTTAGTAACCCTTTCCTCCTTCTCTAGATTCTTTCGAGTATTTTCATTGCTATAACTTTTAAGTTTAGATCACCCTTTTACAACTTATTTATGTTGACTCTAAAGAACGCTTCTGGCAAATTCATTTCCGCGCTTGAAAAAAATGGTGTAGCAAAGAGGAAAAAAAATCCCAAGTGTCTTGTATTTCTTATAAGTATAAAAGCAATTCCAAATTCCTTTCCCTGTCATTTCTTTAAAAAATAATTTTATTAAAATAATAAAATAAAATGAGTTTCTGGTACGAGAGGATTTAAAAACATGCTTAATAGTTTATTTTAATTTTTTCCGTTTCCAAATTACCAATTTTTATATTCTTGATAAACACTTTACGCTATTTTTAAGTTTTTGTCGTTTCCTTTACATTTAATATATTCAAATTGTCTTAGCTGAAACCATTATCCAAAAACAGTAATTGCAGAGCTTTAATAGAAAAATATAATAATAAAAATAATTGCCGAAATCATGCAATTTGCGTTATCTTTCAAAAGTTTTTTAGTAATACTTTAATTCTATGCCAAATCAAAGAGTCCAACTGATACTACCCCTTTTTAGGTAAATTGCTATAATTTTTAAAAAAATCCTCCAAAAACAAATACCGTTCAGCTCACTGAATTTTTCACCCTTTCTTTCTCTATTATGTAAGATAGGAAATTGTTTCGTACTTGCTTTAAAAAAATTTCAGTATATGCTTTTGTGGTTCCCCAGCGAGTGTATTTGAGAGAGATACGAGAAAAGCTCAAAATGCTTAAGATTCGAAATGTAAAAGATTATTTTTTTCTTGTTTTTGTTGTAAATATGTTTACTTCAATAAGCTAAAAGAATGTAAAATAAGTGTACATATTTGTTATAGATATAATTTTACGAAAATTAAATTTTTTACCGAAATATTACGCAATAAAAACTAAATGTTAATTAACAACTAAAACATTCATAAAAGTATAAAGCAAGTGAACACGATAAGACTCTGGTTATAAGCTGCAGAATTTGTTTTCCTTCTTTCTTTTAACACTAGAACTACCGAAATAGTAACACATGCCTGATTCTACCAAAGGTAGATTAAATTAGTGTCCAGCGGATTTTTGAAATGGAATTATTATTTTCTAAATAAATATATATTGAATAAAATATTGCGTATGAGTAAAAATAAAATGTTGAAAAATAAATTTTATAAAGTGAATAGAAGAAATTTTGATCGTCGGGTAGTTCTGGTGTTAATTTTGAAGCAAAACGCAATCCTGGGTTGCAAAAATCATGTATATGGCTGTTTAGTTTAATATTGGTGCTCCGCTACGTAAATTAGATTTGAAAAAATATATAAAAACAAAAAAAAAAAAAAACATACACAAAAGCCATCAGGTGGGCTAAATTAAAAATTGGTATCGCAAACCCTTTTGATTGTGATTTTCTTCACCGCAACATTTTTATTGAATGATTTACAAAAGTAAGTTACAGTTGCCGAAGACTGAAATAATCGCTGAATTGATACGCATTTACATTGTGCTTTGTAGTGCGTGCGGTTCAATTTCATACTACTGTTTTCACGCGAATGTAAAATATAATCCAAAACGCATTCAGTATGAAATCTGTTCAGAATAGAAAGAAGAAGCAAAAGCCGACTTTTGAAGAGCACTTTATCATCTCAATGAATGTTCGAGTGAAAAGTCAAGAAACAATAAGCATTATTAAAATTATGATTTCAACAATGTTGATAAGGTAACAATAATAGCAAATGTAAAAATAACAAAAAAAAAGAAAAAAGAAAAAAAACTCAATGTTTCCATACAATGCAAGACACGAAGACAAGTTTACATGAGATTTGAATGATCGGAAGAAATACAGGTGACGAAAATCGAAACAAAATAATGCATAAATAATAAGCAGAAGAAATTAATAATGAAACAAACAAAACAAACAAATTACGTACGAATGAATGAATAAAGTAACTTATATATTGTAATATTATGAAAGTAAAGCGCCAGATAAGCAAAATTAATTTAAAAATTATAAATAACGTTGTTAAGATTATAAAATGTTTTATAACCGTTAAAATCGCTGCGAATAAAATCAATCCACACATTCCTCTATGAAAAAATATAAAATGTTGGTGTTTTATTCCAATTCCTGTTCAATTAAATTACTCTTTTTTTATTTTTTCGTTAAAATTTCTCCGTAGAGAGAGAATTTATTTTTCCTTCTACAAAATTGTGTTGTCTAACATAAAATTTTTAAGAAAAGTGATATTTTTTTAGGAGAAAAACTTTAAGGAAGATTTATTTGAATTTTGTTAGCCTCATAAAAATGGTGCTGGCCAATATTCCAAATACAAAATATCCTCTCAGAATCTTTAGAAAATTTTAATTGATTTGTGGTACTTTTCGAATTGTCGGGAATTAAAAAAAAAATAAGACAATACTTAGGACTTATTTGTTTAGAACCATGTTTAGTTTTTCTACTGAGTGAGGTCAAGTCGCTCAGATTCAACAACATTTAATTGAACTAAAATCATCACTTTGTATCAAAATACAATGTTTTAACAGCATATCTCCTCTGTCCATGAAACTTCGCTCTTCAGTCCTTCTGCAAATTATTGAATAGATAGCAATCTATAGAAAACAGGTGGGATTATAGGAGGGATGATTGATTTCTTCAAAGTCTACTTTCCCAAGGCATTGGCTTGCGGCTCACGCCGGCATGGTTTTCAAGTTCCTATAGAGAACAGATAATGGATGATATTTACGATTCTCTTATTCAGAGTATAACAAAGCTAATTACACATAATTTTGTTTATACACTCGTACTAAGCATACTAAGGCTAAGAACTTATCAGTTGCCCTTTCCATTTCTTTCTATCTCAACTAATTCTGTCCATTTCCTTGTAAATCGCTGATTGAAAATCATAGGTCAGAATTTGCTAATTTCAACTTGAAATTTCTAATTTGAACTATATTCAAAAAATTTGGAATTCCAAGTGAAATAAAAATAAATTAAAACCAGGCGTTGGTAGATGTTTTCCTTTTATCTAGCGATTGACAGAGAAATTAATTAAACGCCAGACTTGATGATGATATGAGATGTTAATTAAGGAGCATGCAAGAGTAAATTTCAAGGTACATCTATCAAGTAAGTTAAGGAGAAAATTCTAGGCCTCCACATTTGGTAACTTCACATCAAGAGAAAGGTAAGGTAATTAATTTTCAACCTTCCGAACATAATTCACAAACATTTCGAGGAATCTTGTCCGTTTCATAAAATATGAACAGTAGGATTAACGAGTGAATTCTTAATTACATTTTCAAGTCGTGCATTAACGTGCCACAAAATCGTGAGTACGCGATATCACGGACATCATTTTTCAGTGTACAGGTGCTCGAAATCGAATTAAAGCCGAATATACACTGAAACGGAAAACAATTTAATGGAAGAGCTAAACAGACAATGGGCCTAAACGAATCAAAAGCAAACAAGTCGTTCGTCTGCGGGCCGCGGGTCCTGTGTGCGTATATGCAAAAGTCAAGTCAAGTGTTTAGCACCTGAAGCGCGGTCTAGCGGCAAACAGGTAAATGCGTGCTGTCAGGACACAAGGGTATTATATAACGCCGGTCGGGAAAAAAAAACACCCCTATTGTTCTCGCGGGTTCCTTTCCGAGAAGTGAGCAACAAACCCGCACCTGTGTGGGGCTGATGTGAGTGGCCTACCGAACAGGTGATTTAATAAGCGGGTAAACACCCCCGCCCGTTCCGGATGGTGGCCGCTACGGCGCATGCTTCATCTCCCCGCCATCAGGTGGAGACACTTTAGAGAAGGGCGAAAGCTAGCCACTGTGTAATGCCGGAATTTGGAGCTTTCCCCTGCTGATGGTTCCCGATTTCGGACTCATTGTGAATTATTAACGTTTCTCATGCGTAAAAAGAGTTTGGCCGACTCAGACCTGGAGCCCTCGGCGCTTGACATCATGTTTACGTCATAAGAATTTACGAGATCCCTGGGAATGTGTTCATGTCGATTAATGGACGGCGGGAATACTTAATATTTTAATCACAAGTTTATTACACGCGAACCGTATTTCATGCATTTGAATTAGCTCTATAGTTCCAGAACTGCTTTTAGGACGGAATGTTATGCTATGTGAATGGGCAATATTTATGAAAACATAAGCAAAACAACAATACTTAATGCTATAGCTTGCAATTTACGAAGGTTATGCGAAAACCAACTCAGCTGTATTTTGGTTGTATAAATTTTAAACAAGTATACAAATACAAGTGATAGTTTCCTAGTTGTACATATTTGAAATATTTGCAAAAACTCTTTGGTTCTAAAATTTACTTCTTGGAGTTAATTTTTAAAAAAATAGGAGTTGTATTGCATAAAAGCGATTCCACATAAATAAAAATACCCTGATAAAGAACTCTGATTTCGTTGATTCGATTTTTTTTATATCTCATACCCAAGCAGATACGGCCAAGTTTTGGGGTGATAAGAAAACCTGATGTGGTTACAATTAAGTACCCTATACTTATTCATATTAGTCGATTTCTTCAACGTCACGAAATGTTCTCTCTTATCCTATCTTATCTTCTGCTATCGTCTCTTGTCACTATAAATTTTGGTGCAATATGGCTCATTTCCTGGGCTGACTTTCGAACTAGACTTTTAGTTGTCTGTTTGAACATCTTTGTTGTCTGAGCGATCGAAGATGGTGCTTGAATTGATTTCAATTATTACTCTGAAATAATTTAACATTTAAAATGTTAAACTTGAAAATAGAGTAAACTAGATCCGAACATCAGAAAATTTAATCAGTCTTCTAGAAATTATGTGGAAAATAATGTAAAGTCTAACTTATAATCCATAATTTATAGAAACACTGGTCGAATTCGAGGAAAATTACTCTCATAAAAGAAACTGCAGGAAAATGGGTGAATGAATATAATTTCATATTCCTTTAGAATGAACATCGTGAAATAACAACGAAAATTTCAAAGCATTATCCTCCAGTTCCTAAAATTTTCGACAACAGGATTTTCTCTTTTCAGTAAGAAGAACTTTTGATGATATTACGATAATTTAGACAGTCGTAATGACGCAAATAAAATATAATTAAATTCAAAGGAATATTCTGCTGCTGGCAAATGTGTTAGTCACTACACTAAAAATTTTGTGGCAATTGTGATGACATGCTGTTTAATTTCTTAAGTTATGATTATGGTTTGGACATTTGAAATTAATTAGTAAGTAGTAGTAGTAAAAAGTAAGGTCATTGAGAGAAATTATAAGTACACAAAACTCCAGGTAGTTCATAATATGGTCTCAAAACACACTATTGTTTGAATTGATTATACTCGTGAATTTCCTGGAAACCACAGAATTCAATTCGTCTCGTAATTCTCACCTTATATGGAAGTTCAACGCTTCATATTTCCAAGAAAAGGGAAGTCAGTTACAAATAAAAGCAAGACATTGTTTTCTTTATTTCAAAGGATTTTCGTCGTATCCTACACGAAAATTATATTCTTTTGTAAAATATAAGTTATTCAAAAGGTAAAGAACAATTATATCCAACAAAATAGAAGCCAGAAGAAAGAATCGATCCCCATAAATCAAATCGGGAGTCCTTTTCAAAAGAATTGTTTGCTAGGAAGCAAAACAAAGAGATTCTTTTATTTCATTTTTTTTTTTGAATTTATATTTCTTACGGTTTCAAAACTCTTTTTATGAAATAATCATATGTTTGCATGTGACTGGCAAATTCAAAAAGTGTTCATTCACTCCCGGGGAAAGTACCTTCATATGAAAGAGTTCCCCACGTTGAAAACCATTTCCAAATTGACTTGTTTGCTTTTCCCCGATTCAAATTAAAATTCAATCATAGATGTTGATGAGTTATGCAGCGTCACGCGTGCACCTACGTCAAAAGTTTTACATCGATTTTGTTACTTTAACATGAATGTGGTTCGCCTTGGTTTTAACAATTGCGTGCAGGTAAATTGTGGGTAATCGATTTCATGATCTCGATTAAGGGCTTTGAATACCTAAAAGGATTTCAATGCAAAGAATCTATAAATAAAAATTAATATTAAAAGTTGGTAAATTCCTATTAAGTATTTTGATAATAGCATACTTTTAAATCCCACACTTTCTGATTTTTACTTCAACAATAAAAAAAATTGTTCGCTTTAAGGTTGGATTGATTTCATATAGCATAATTTTTTAAGCTTATATTTCTGATGAAAGACAATTTCGATTTAATTAAACTCGACTCGGCTTAACTTAGATCTATTTGGAACTACTCTGCAGAGAAATTCTTATAGAGTTCTACTATGAATGTAAAAAATTTAATATAAAGAGTGACCAGCAAGAGTTGACAACCAGTACTAAGATACTTTAATTGTAGAAATAGTAGTTTTGGATTTTAACACTCAGTTGCCAACTGAGACACCTTGGAAGTCTTATTGTCGATATAGACATACTTTGCAGTACCAGTTAGTGGTTTCTAACTTTAACTTTATAGCTTTTTAACAGTTACCATTCACATTGTTCAGGATTGTTATCCACAAAGCCGCATAAATCAGTTGGATTACCATATAAATTCTCTGAAGCCAATAAAACGCTGCTCATGCAAAAGACCAAATCAGACAAGTCCCTCATAAATCTTTCTACTAACTACAAATTCAGACAAGATACATCCAGAGTTTTACGACAGAATATTTTCTATTAGACGACAGTCGATTGCGGTTTAATACTGACCTAAATTCAGAACAGGACTTAATAGCGTGCTCAGAAATAAATAAGGGTTCGTGAGGCAGAAACGCTTACTCCTCAGAGAAACATTCCTTAACATCCCTGAAGGAAATTCTGTCGAAAAAGCCACTGGAAGAGTCTGATACGGTTTCAAAAGGTGCTTTGCATCATCTTTGCGCCAATGTAAGAAGACGAGCTGCAAAAAGTGTGGAATTCCCTTGTTGCAATAGCAATTCCATGGAATTCCAGCCAATCTAATGGAACCCTTCTTATCCACCTAGAAGAGCACTTTCCGCACCACTTTCTATCGGCTTGCTGCTATTCAATAAATATCTTTAAGTGGAATTACCCCAACCCATTCCGAGACGTGTCTCCTCGGGATCAAAATGAAAGGCAAATACATCCCTCGCTGGTGCTTTAAAAAGAATACTTCAAATTATTGTCATCCCGTGATGGCCCCTCCGTAAGATTGCCCACAGCCTTTAAGAATTGTGAACTGGGTTTTAATGTGTGGAAAAATACGATGCCTTTGCATCATCATTCTCGATGGACGTTTATGACCTTCTACGCTCTTAAATATGCTGCAAAAGTGACATTAATCTCGCTCTGATTGTCATATAAAAAAATGTGGACTTTTTTAATATTCATTTTGATGAGTTGGTGTAAAGTGGAGTGTTAATGCTTAAATTATACAACAAAGTGTAAAATGTTTGTATACTTATATGTACGTTTTTTACTATGTATACTGCTTTCATTGTATCATACTTATAAACCAAAATAAAACTTAAAGAGCCCTCATTCTATAGATTCAAAAGAAACATAGTTTAATTAACTTTGGTTAAAAAGACAGCGTTGTAAAATATTGAAATTTTTTTATTATAGTGTCAATAAAATTGCTGAAAAAAATATTTCATTACCTAAGACGCTTAATAGCAACAGATATGATGCAATATGTACTAAAACAAATGTTAAGGACCGCGGAGAACCTTAAGACCAAGATTTTCAGTTACCCTTGTAATTGTATTCAGATGGTTCGAACAAGTCGTATTAAATTGCTAGAAAGTATTTTGGACGTCATCACTAAATTACTCCGATACGTGTTCCATGTAACATTTGAGAAAAATGAAGATCCCATAAGTACCCATAAATGCCTCTGAGTGAAATACCCCACGCTGGTTAGGCGTGATAAATTGGCTTTCTTACTTTGAATCAATGAGTATCATGTATTCTTTTGAGATTTTTGGCGAGACAAAGTACCAAGTATACAAGGATGAATGCTGAAACTCCTCCAGTTGGTGGAAGTTAGTCTGCAGAAGTCATCGGAAGCCCTATTTTAAATAAGATGTAGAGAAAATAGATCGTCCTTTTTTAGCCCAATTTAGACGTGAAGATTCGAAAAATCTTTTAGTATCCTCGCCCTTGGCATGTGAAGCACGTATCTCAATTTGAGTGCGGTTCTATAAAAATGTGGAATTTCTGTGAGAGCGCACAAAATTCGGAATAAATTCACGCTGTCAGGAATGTCCACACTTCTACGCGATTATGTAAGATTCTCTAAACCGGAGGAATAAGAAAACGTCCTCCTAACAAGGAAACACGCGATGACAAAATGCAGTGATTTCACTGTGTCTTCTTCTTTTCGCCAAGCAAAGCTCACGAGAGGAGGACGGGCTACGCAGCGGGCGGGCAACAATTTGCCGCCCGAGAACAAGGAATTCTTCTCAAGGGGTCGAATGAGCTAATGATCCAACGAGAAAACTTAAACTAAGAAAACAGAAAACAGAAAGAAGAAGTAAAAAATTCCTCCTTGGCGCCTAAAATTCGCCCAAGCTTTTAACGGCCCCGGGACCTCGCGGGAAGGGGCGACGCAATATCCTTCTTTCATAATCTTCAGTGATGTCAACAGTCTTGGGACCAGTCTTAGGACTATCAAAACAGTCCCTGCCTGCCTAGAAAAGAGAAAGAAAATTTAATTTTATTTATTTTCAAACACTCTGAAAATTAAAGGACAATATAAGAGTAAAGAGTAAGAGTAAATTATGCTAATTATAATTGATTTAATTTAATAAACATTAGAGAGAATATCCACATAGTCATATTATGTAAAATAAATTAAATGAAATATTTAATAACAAATTAAATAAAAGACTTAATAACCTGTTAGAACCATTTCATTTTAGAGCAGTAAATAATACAACAGTTTAATCTAATACTTTCGTTAATGTTATTAAAATATTTGTTGGGTATCTCTTCTACTACCCTGTGCTTAAATAACTCCGACATTCGGTTGATTGATGACTCGTGAAAAATGTTTTGAAATACGAGTCACGTGCAAAAAATCAGTTTTCGTTCCCGCCAAAATTATTCATTGCACCTCAACTGCATTTTATTGGACAACATTCATTTATATTTTGTTAAATTACTTCCAGATTTTTCTCTCATTCGGTGAAAAATTCAGGAGGTAAATGAATTGAAGCAAACATTTACCAATTAATTATTAATTAATCATTCTGAGTGTCGTTGATCGTGCACTGCACTTAATTTCTGTTTTATAATTTTAAAACAAAGGGCTATGTGTGCAAAAAATTAAATTGCTGAACCGAAAAGTTGTTAAACGGCATTTCATGAGACAGCCTTGCTCTGTAAAAGGTGCGAATATATTTATAATAATATACTTTTGAAATTAATAGTCATGTGTACGCATACATAATTTTAGATAGGTTTTATTAAGCTTTTTCTACTACCTGGAAATTCCTGACTATTGGGATGTTTCGCAACACCGCCTGTTTCTCCAACATCATTAAAATTGGAGAAAGTAAGCCAAGAAAAAGGAGATGAAGCTTTGTAAGGGAGCTTTCACCCTTCCGTTCTTAGGAATAGTCAGGGTCTGCTGAATGATTCGGCAGTCTGCGTGAGATGATAGCCGTGCTAACAGCTAGACTGTTATATTTGGTTCGATTCGTGTGACTAAGAGTATTAAAACCAAATTCCAGTGAATCAATCTACAGCAAATAAATGAAAGCAATACAGTGGAATTAGTATGGAAACTCTGCACTGACTGCAGCCCCAGAGCACTTCTATCGTTTCAGTGTTAAGTCGTGTTAACGTAGAACCATTAGTGTCCTTAGGTGTTAGACCTTTTGGTGTAAGATTTCGGTGAACCTCTATGAGCAATACCTACCTAACTCTAAGTAGTTCGTATAACAATAGCGGGCGCGTTCGCCCGCAGTACTTGCCCCAGTCACCTTCACTATATTTTCCAGAATTCACACTACTAGTCGGTAGTGGTGTATCTATGTGCGATTGTGTATTTTATCATGTCTGTATGAATGTACCACGTCTAGCGTTCGAGTATTCCCTATTCAAAAGTGAAATATATTTTACACAATAGGGCCCAGTTCGAATAGTTTCGATTTTTTCTTTTGACCCAATTTAAGTGTTTTTGTGTCGTTATTTCGATTTTATGTAAGGTGCCGTGTGAGGTTAATTATAATATTAATAAATCTATATATGAATGCATGTACATAATGAAGCAGAGGAGCTCATTCAATTTAACGTTTATAATACAAAAGCACGAATCTGACGAATGTTCTTTGAATGCTACTGCCTCCACTGGTGGCAGCTAATTGTGAGTAATTCGTCTTACGTAAACAATTCCACTAACGCAACTACTAAGACCAAGTGAAAAAAATAAAAAATAAAACAAAGAAAGTAATAATAATAAAAAGTAAGAAAAATTCAACAATTGTACAAGTGAATATTTCTACGAGGATTATTCTTATTCGGCACTGAAGGAAAGAAGAAAAATAAGTCAGGTCATCCGCAAGAGCTCTCGGCTTTACTTTGAAAGGTCGGGTGGCCGCTGCTGCTTGATACCCTGAAAAAGGTAATGTACCCTTTCTGCTGTTCTGCGATTTGTTAGACCACATAATACCCATCTGGTCCCATACGTCGCCGTAGCCAGCTTTGCTTTTTTTACCCAAAAGTGTTTGCCTACTTTTAAAGCTTTTATGCACTGGCTCCAAGGAAGTCTTTTAAGGCACACACAATTGGTCTTACAGTGGAACGCCTTGGTATAGCCCTAGACGAGCATTGGAACGCGAGCCTTCTGACAGAGGAATCGATTTTTAACCGGTAAAAGTTATATAAATGTTGATTGTAGGAAGGCAAATCTCATAAATTATGGAAAGTCTGTCTAAAGCTCGCAAGTTTGTGATTTTATCGCATACAATCTGAAAGTAGGACTCTCTTACGTATATACCTCTAACAACTTGGTGTATTTTTGACGACTGTATGTTCTTGCTAGAAAATGTTTGCCCACCAGAAGTCCTTTATGAAAGTTTTTATGGTGACTACGGCGCGGCATCGGTGCCACTGATACTGCAGACAATATTTATGTTGAAAAAAGGTCCTTTTTCTAATGTCGGGCGCTTATCCAACCTTTGAAGAACATATTTTTCAAACTTGGGAAAAATTTGTCATATTTCTCTCCTTATTTTCATCTTCTCATTTGAAAGTTAATGAATAATTAATATCGACTTTACAGTTATACTTCATCTCAGTATCTTAAGGTATTATGATCGTTCCGGATGTTCTGTACCTAAAATGCTGGTTGGCAAAAAGGGATGCTGCTGATAAATATTAAGTCTATTTAACATGCATACGCCTGTCCTTATCGCCACAAGTTTTTATTAACTTTCCTTGTTTGACTTAATTTACATATTTAAAGTGAAACCTGCGACTCTGCCAGGTAAACAAAATTATATACTTAGCACGTCATCTATAGTACTATAATGAGTTTAAGCTTTTTCGCGAAAACCCAGCACAAAAACGAAACAGAAAAATAAGAAGAGATTCGACTCACCTGGATGGAGGCTGTCTGAGTTAGTTGAGACAAGTCAGAAAAATTAAGTCTATATATGGAAGTTCAATTAAGGCACATGTATCAAAAAATTGAGTTAATATTGTCTTCTTGTACCCACTTCTAAATTCTGTGTTGCTTGAATTATATTCGAACGTGAATTGAACTCTATCCGAAAATTTAAAATACGTGCATTTAAAGAGATGCATACTAAAGCACGAGTATGGAGGTCAATAAAATATTTAATAAACCAGCTTACGGAAGATAAAAGCTATCGTAAATAATCCTGTATGCTATGTACATTTTATGTTTGAAATCTTCTCATAAAACCCTTCAATTTGAAAACTATTATTCTTTTATTTCCTTGATAATAATTTTTTGAGCGAAAATTGGGTTAGTATCTACATTACCGGAGTTCTGTGACAATGTCATAATCTACAAAGTGAAAATAATAGCAACTTATTTCATTTTAACAGAATATTTTCTTATCACTGGACATACGTAAGCAAGCCTATAGAATCTAATCCGATCGAGAATGAGTGGAGAGTTTGTGAGTTGGTAAAAATCTTTTTTCTATGGAGTAGAAAATTGTCAAGGTATTCAAAGGTCTTTAGATTTTAAAGTTTATAGTCTTCTAATAATATATGCAGATTCTTAAGAACTACATGAGAATCAATGTGCAGTAGCCTTCGTATATTTGTCCTTTAGTCAGATTCAAAAGGCTTAATCTGAATTTCTGCAGGTAAGCCGGTCTGGTGCCTACGACGGAAACAAGCTCTAAATTTTCATTTTCCTGTATCCTTGTTTGCTTGGAATTTTATCAAGGAAAGAAAAACCAGGGAAAGATTTCCGACGAAACTTTTGCTATTAGATAACTCTTAGATCAACTTGAAATATAGGCACATTATTTTTGTCCTTTCGTATGTCTATATAAACTATCGATTGGGTGTTTATGGAACTTTCTGTTTCCAACGGCTAGAAGATTAACTTGAAAAAATGACCTACAGTTTCTTATTTCTATTGTCTTGTCTAGAAAGCAAAACCAAAAGTACAAATATAATATTACATATAGTCTATGTTATTATAAGAGCACGATATTTTAAATAATAGAAAAGCTACAGAGGTATAGCATTAAATAGGCATTAAACCAAACAGTGGCCTAGTTTTATGAAACAAATTAGCGGAACAAATTCAATTCAACGAAGAGACCCAAAAAATGTTCCTTGGCAAACATAATTATATAACTTCGTCAAAATTGTTTGATATTAAGCGTTTCTAAATTAGCAGTGACTGGATTAGTGTCGGTTACCGGTTTCATCAGATTTATTGGATTCTTCCCTTACGCGTGTCGTGCATCTCCTTTGTGTTACGTTTCCTTCAGATAAAGCACAATTTCCGTTTTCCGTTTCAAAAAAAAAAGATATATTCATTTGCATGCCGAAATCAGAAGCTCTACTTTTACTTTTCATTTTGTTTCCACACAGTCAATACCTTTATCAGCTAAAAATCCTTGCACAAGTTGAAGGTTAAATAATGAATTACCTGCCAAGAATTTATTAAGTTTGCGGTAGCTGGGATTTAGGTAACTTTACCTTATTCTATTAGGAAGTGATAAAAAGTATGATTGATTTTCTTATTGGAATTGTGAATAAGTACAATCGAAATGTTTAGCAGCACCATAATTTGCATAATTCGTTCCCTTATTTGGATTAAAAAGTCTAGCAAAAAGATCACAAGGTTTAAATGTTCGATAACAATATTAAAGATTATATAAAATTTCTTGAACATTTTCAAGTTAAATCTTTAAAATTCATTAATGTTCAGTATTCGAGGCTTTCTAAATTTACTTTTCTTGCCAAAGTTTAATAAATATTAAATATAAAAATAACAATGGTAAATTGAAGTTAATGAAGCGGTGCGAAAAAAATATTTGATGAAATCTTGGCGACAACCATGGTAGTAGTACACGTAGTTCGTATTGGTATATTAAGATCTAGAAAAGACTATATAACGGCAAGGGTGAAGTCACCTAATGTGAGAATAATGCCCACATCTAAGAAACAAGTTTATTTTACGATATTCATTGTCTCAATCCAGTGGCAGTGGGAGGCATATAAAAAATTTATTCAGGTCATTAAAGTTGAACCGATAAATCTCGTATAGTTAGAGACATGCCTTGTTTGTACTTAGAAGGAAATGTACGTGATTGGGAGCAAATGCCAAGGAAGGAAAAATATATTAAGAGATTCAATACCTGAAATGGATTCACGAAAAAGTTGTTTAATTTTTCCCCTACGTTCTGGATTTTCTTTTATTAAAGTGTTTATAACTCGCTACTAAGGATATGTAAAAAATTGTTCTTAATAATAACTTTGAGTGCGTATTCCTGGTATTGTCTTAAAATAACTTTCAGGTCTTTATGGGTTCAAATCTTCACATAAGTTGAGACTTACTAAAATTATAAATGTGAACTATTCCAGAGAACAAGGAGTCTTATTTTGTTCTATCTACTCACAGATATAAGAATAGATGGGAACAATCGAATCAATAGGTCAGGTCAGCTTGACTTAAACTTTCATATCACAAAACCTAAGGTTGCTAACTTGAATTTTGTAATTCGTAGTTTCTTTTATAAAACATAAGTAAAATTCATTTGGAATGCTTTGTTGCCTTTAATGACTTCGGCTGTATATGGAATTAAGTTAGTACGGCTATAAAATTCCCATTACAGAAAATCTTATGCGATTGGCTTTTAATTTAAAATTTTATACCTTCTCTTAAAGCAGATGGCTATAATAGTTAAGGCCTAAGACGTGTTTCGCATCTCTTCGTTCTAATAGCACACAGTTTTAACGTGTAAACCTTTCAGAGAGAGAAATTAAACCTATAAAATAAAATGCTAACTTCAGAGCGTCATTTACTACTTAGATATTGGGTAGTGAAGATTTACTAAAGTTCATTATTTGCTACTTTAAAAAGGGTAATTCTTCTAGAATCTGGCAGACTGAGACAACGGGCTCGGCGTAAAAGGCGAAGTAATTAACTGAGCTCTCCCGTACAAGAAATTTCAATATATCAGGCAATTTCCTCGACTTATTTCCTATCGATTCTCAGACCTCTCGTCTTCAAGGGAGGGTAAATAATTGGTCGTTTTTTTTACACCCTCGTTGTCCTTCTTGCACCAGTAGCACTTTAACGACTTTTTATATCTCTTGTAAGGTATCTTCTGAGGCTACGAAGACTTCCCAAGGAGGCGCTTTTCCTGAATCTAATAAATTCTGGGTAAGGAATAACTAACTCTTGAAATTCTTATCTTGAGTCTAGAGGCTCAAGGAGGAGGGTATATACCCTTAGCAGCCAAGTGTAAATCTTGCTGGGTGATTGGTGCTTGGCTTACGAACATTGCAAATAGTAAACTACGATGCCTGCCAATTTAAGTTCGCCTTAAACATAATGTTTAATTTACGGGGGAGCTCCTTCAAGATTGCATACTAGATCATGGAGGCCGTTACGTTGAGCCCTAAATTCACAAATTGCATCAATAGTCTTCGATTTCAGCACAGTTTAACAATTCAGTCGCCGGGATTTGCCGATTTGTTTGATTTACATGCATTCGCCACGTACCGAAATACTGATGCCAATGATTTGGTTGACTATGCAAATTGATTTCGTTGCCTTGTTGTCGACCACGTCGGTAATGGCTGCTGGGGTTCTTCGACAATTTCATGCGATCCGAGGAGAACATTTCTGTGATTTATTTGGCTTTATTGAACTCAAATAATTTACATCTATTGTATAATTATAACAGTTGCAGGTATATCAAGTATGTAGTCAAATGTATATCAAGATTGTAGTAAGAGTTATAGTACTAGATTAATGATTTCATAGATGTAGAAAATCAGAAAGTAAGAAAGTGAGAAAATTAAAATGAATGGTAAATGGACAATTGGGAACTAATACTACTCTACTACCAAGGAATATTCAAATCAGTTTCTTTATTTTGGAACTATTTAAAAAGTATCCGATTTTAAGATTGTAGAATATAAAATACCTAAACGTTTCTAAAGACACCTCCCACATGCTCTAACTTGATATGAAACGATCGTCCGGAAAGTAGTGAATGCCAATTTTGTACATTGCCAATAAATAAAACGTTCACACTAAATCATCTTCAAATTATTTGGTTTCTGCATTTTCTATAAAATTGGATTTTAACCAGTTACGAAATGGACCATATATTTCTCAACTTACAATTAGTTTTTAAGGTGCAAACGTGTCGATGATATAAAATATAACAAATATAGTAACCACAGCATGTGTCGCTAGTTATTCTCAGAAAGCAAACTGCTGTTTGGCGAACAGACTCGGCAGTGAATTCGGAATCATAAAAGTTTGTACAACTTTCGGTTTGTGCAAACTTGCTTCTAGTGAGTGCTCTGCTTTAAGTAGACAATACACACGCACAGAGAAAGACTAAATTAATTGAAAATTTCATATGTGCCTACATGATGCAATCTTTGCCGCCAGCACACACGCCTCAGCACAACACGGCGGAAAGTCCATCGTTCTCAAGGTTTTTGTCTTCATGTGACGTGACCCATTTCTTAAAAACATAATTCGCCCTTGTGTCCTGCACAACCATGAACGCTAGTGATTCCAGACTTGATGCCTAAATCCATTTCAAATTGAATTATTTTCGACTCGAAATCATTAATTGTGGCTTGTAACCTCATATTCCATAATTATCATAATTGCAATTGTGCTAATTATAGATATTTAGGTATCCATTCCTATAAATTAATGAACGAATGTAAGTTTATACTAACTACATTCATGTGTATATTAAAATTCAGAACTTCATTAGGTTAATATTTCATGGATTACGATATGGACAACGTCAATTAAAAATGTAAATTCTATAAGTAATAAAAATGGAAGCGATTTGTTTATGCTCTTTTGTTAAAACCTCATTAAATTTAAGGGGTGACTGCTTTTTAAGTTTTATAAAGATGAAAACATGTTTCTAGGTATTTCTCTTACTATGAACATAAGGCAGAACATTGTGCCTATACTGTTAGTATAGCCTACAGACAAAAGCATCCATAGAATAAATGTTCTTAAAGTATGTGTAAATTTATTAAATTAAACTATTTGCCATTTGCTAAATCATATAATGAAGAAAAAATCAATATAAAAACTCGTACCAAACCAAACTAATAGTAAATAAAGTAAGAAATGTATTAACTTTATCTTTTTGAATCATATCTGAGGTTCTATGATACATAATTGCAAATATTCTAAAGTTAACGAAAAAACATCAAGATTTTATATGTAAACCAAATTTTGCTCGAAAGCTCAGTCTAGTGGAAGATTCTGAATTCCAAACTCTTAATCCTTTGGAAAAATTTAATTAAAGGCGTATACGTGTACATACCCTGAGGAAAATTGATCCGTGCGGATCAGGCTGTTCTATGAAAAAATAAATTTTCTAGAAGATTTATGTTGAAAGTAATTCCCTTCTGAAATTAGGATTGTGAATAATTCACGTATTTTTTATAGTACTTTTTAAGTATAGTTGAGTGGAAAAGTCGCATGGAATAAGTTGTTCAGCAGTTTGACTAGGCGCATTCATTTGAAAATTAATTTCTATTAAATTCAATCATAAAAATTGGTGGGGACACAAATTTTTTTATTCAAATAAAACGTAAGTAGGTCTTACGAAGCAGAAAACCGGATGAATAAACATCAAACATTTCGCATCTATGGAATTCGATAAATGTTTCTATAACAAAGTTCAAAGCCTCATTCAGATTTGAATAGATATTAAAAAAGTGTATACTCGTGGATTTCCACTCCATTCGTGAATTGCGGCCTCTTCTCTTGCTCCCCAAATCTGACCTGGCGAAAATCCTGTGTGAGATCCACGGGGCAATATTCCCATAAGCCGCAGCTACAGAATTATGAAATGTTCTCAGTTTTTTTCTTTGTTTTGCGAAGTTCAAAGTAATTATGTCGCTTATGTGTTTTTTAATTGAAAGTAAAAATATGCCAGATTTACAAAGAAATTCATTCAAGGGCATGGGTTTCTTCTGTTCTTCTGATTCAAGGAATAGTTGAGCGAATCAAAATTGCTGTGCGCAATTATTCAGGAAACATCACTTAGGACGGAATATAAGAAAAAGAACATGGAGCAAGGAAGTTTTGCAATAAAAAATTCTCGCAATCAGTAAAAAATGTTGTTTGGAAGTATCAGCCACGTTTTCGGAATGTTAAAGAAAGACACCTCGGGGCTTGTTTCTGAGCCATTAACTGAGGAACGACCTTTGAAAACAAACAGATTATTTAAACTTCATTTGCAGACAGGCGGTGAAGTCGTTAAATGAAAGGCACACGCATCAAATACACTAGAACAATACGTATCCATCCATCCCTAGATATACTCGTAGGGTTTCAGCTATTGATTAGCCCCTAATCGCATTTATGTTTCGCCATCTACAGCTAATAGGGAATACTTTAACCTAGACCTTTAAGATATTGATTGGATTAATATACGGGCGGGAGCTGCTTTCATTGAGTATTAATGATGTTTTGCCAATTTGTGGTGTAATGGCTCGAAACTGGGATCAGTCTTCAAGTTTTCAACGTGAATTAAATGGGCTCAGATGTTTTACGCTCTCCTTTGATAACACCAAACAGCTTATCAATATTACTAAGTGCTTCTAATTTTGAAATTAAGATTTTAATACTGATATCGTTGCAGCTTACATACTAAGAAGAGTTTTAGACTAACCCATAATTTACGTAAAAGGGAACTCAAACAGTGTTCTATTTATAAATATTAAACGCTTTTAAAATTTTGCAAATCTTATTTCTTTTATATCGGGGTGTTTTAAAGTTCAATAATATTTTTTTTACAAAACTCAAATCGGTTACTAAGGAGTGCGTTTAAACTGAACTGAAGTTAATACCATTTACATTTTTAATATTTTGAAAATGTTAATTTCCTATAAAAAATTTTATTCCAAACTTGCATGTAGTCTTTCATGGTGAAACACATGGGACCGAGTAATTCAAAATCTTGTAAAGATGCTCCAAGAGAATTTAGAGCAATATAGTTTGGCCTGTTCTCGAAAAACGGAAGTCCATTAAGCGCACATGTGGCATGTTAGATTTTTGCTAAGAGCTTCCCTGTGTGCCTCTACAAATTTCCCCAATTCCTGCCTGTACAAAGTTTCTGAGATTGATTGCCCGGTCGTTTTGGAGCAGCTTATTCGAATAGCAAGAAGTGGGCAGTCGCGTAATTTGCGTCGGAGGGCGGATAGTCTAATGGGAAATTAATTCTTCCTTTGGACGAAATGGTATGCGTTATGATTGGGATATTTACTGAAATGTTAGCGCAGCAAGTTGTACACATTTACCCCCTTACGACAATTAAGTAGAGTTTATTTCTGGGAAATTCTATATACCAAGTCATCGGCAAATTGGTGATGTCCCTCCTAATAGAAGTTATTAATTTCGTATCTCGGGCGTGAAAAGAACTCATTACTATAGGAACTCTGTAAGTAAGAAAAATGGTAGGCATTTAATTCGAGAAGGCTCAGTTTTCCCTCGTGGAATAGATGGCCAGGCAGCACGGGAAAAAGATCATAATGTTGTTTATCATGGCATAATAATGTTATAAATCTTCTTTTTTGATGAGAAACTAAAAAAATTGACATAATAAAAACCCCGTCGGTCTACTGAGGGTAATTCATGATTCCACTGTCAACAAATGGACATCATTCAGAGAATTATTTCAAAATTCGAGAGTCATGTACACGCGACTACCGGAACAAATTAATAAAAATATATCTTTTACTCTGAATTAAGCCACACTCTTTTAATAGTATTCAATTAACTTGTTTTGTTACACAAATTTGCAATTTTTGGAATTTAAGAAGTTTCTTTGAATTGTCATGAATAATAGTGTGTTATTATATAAGCTACAGAACGTAATGTGTAATGTATAAACAGCATATACAATAACAGCGAAAAATTCCTTTTTTAACCATGACGGAATTTGGTGCCTTTAATATAAAAGTTAGGATGAGATTCATGCATGTTCTCTTTCCCTGTAATAGAATTCATGTACGATTTATTAAAAGGCACCATGTGGTTATCATCGTTTAGTAAAATATGATTTTATTTTTATAGACTAACTTCAATTTATCTTAAGAATTTTCAGTTTAATATAATGCCTTTTTGTGCTTTGTTTATAGAAAATTTGAAACGGGTGTGTCCTCGCACAGTAAATTAATTAGAATGAAAGTTACTGAGCATTTTCAGATTGTTGTATATATTTGTTATTTTAAACTTAAAATTAAATTAAAAGAAAATAAAGAAACAATAAAATCTAACGTAAGTGAAAAAATTATCCCCATTTTAACGATTTTTACTTCGAATGCAATGGCTCTAGAAACTGAAAGTACCTTCATACATCACCAAGGTGTTTTATATATTTACGGTTTGGAGAAACTCTCCCATGCAAATAAAATGTTTAGGTTACGTTTATATAAGAATTTTCCTATTTACCAAAGACCCTTAGCATTCGTTTTTTCTACGGTGAAAATATGAACTGAAATTTCATCTCGGTCTACTAAAAAAGAGGCCGTGAAAGAAACCAATTATGCTGAGTAATAAATTTGCTCGCCATCCAACCATGAATTTATCTCGGTAAAAAAGGAAAACTTTTATCGCTTCAATGTCTAAAAAGTTCTCCTTCTTGAGGGCGGGGAATGGTATGTCCCTTTTTCAAATTGCTTGTGCCTGCTTGACTTCCTTCCGCATGTTATATCTAAAAATCTTGGCCGATTTTTCCTCAAGTCCTTCACGATAACTCGACAAGCTGAATTTTGGCACTAATTAAGGAATTCAATTCATAGACGTGACTGAAATCAGATCTCGTTGCTGGCACGAGCCACCATAATTAGTATTTGCCAACCAAGATTCTACTCCCTGGGATTTTGGGTACCTTTCATAAATTTAACCTTCTGGCACGGATGTTAAGAATATTTGCCAATTTCCTGAACTTAAACAATACCAGTTTGATTTTGAAATGGTCACACTGCTTTTTAACAAGGGCATTTTAGGCGATGCGGTTTGAGGGGTTTGGTAATTGTCCAGTCCAAATATTATAAAAGAATTAAACTGGAACAAAAACTGAAGTTCTTGGTAGATAATTCTACTTGAAACAAGATGCTTTTAAAATGTTTAATATATAACATTTCCGTTTGGACGAAGTGACATACAAATTTCATTGAGTTTAATTTCCTATCTTTAAATTAGTGGAATTTCTTTTCGTTATACTAGTTTAAGTTCAGAATACGACATTATCATTACTCTTTGTGTCTTGAGACTCAGAATGGATTTTCGTACATATTCCTTGGGCATATTAAATGCTTTAATACAAGGCAATCAAAGTAATTTCATAATTAATGTAAATCCCCATGGATCTGCTTCTATTATATTGGAAACGTTGAATCTACCAAGGGAATGTTTAATGCATTTTATTCAATAAGTCGAAATTGGAGGACGATGGGATATTTTTGAATTAAACAGAAAAATATTTCAAATAAATGAATCCATAAAATCAGTATTTATATGTACTCAAACTCAAATTGAAGTTCGTTTGTATATCGGTCAGGGAGAGGGGGAACAGAAAGCAATGAAATATTAAACTGTGTCATCGCTCATTGTCGGAGGCAAAGTATGAAAACGACAACTCATCTAATTTCATAGTACACCAGAACACAATCATCAAATTACCATTAGAGCCCATTGCTCGAAAATGATTCCAATCATTCGATCCTGTATATTCCACCACGTAGGTGGCATGCGTATGCTCGGCTGTGTACAGTCACTGGATGTTCGCACATCATACATCACTACATCGGCTCGAAAATCCAAAGGAGTCTTTACGTGAATAATGGATTTTGACTGAAATTAAAATAATGCCACAATCCCAGCAGGACTGCTACTTCTGTTTGAATCTTCTGATGAAAATGAAAATTACAAATGGAAGCGCTTTGCGGCTAGCTCGGCTTTTTCTTCGTTGCCTTCTCCCTTTGTGGAAAATTCGAATTGTTTAAGATTCATTACGCTCCACTCAACAGGAAATTGCTTCAACTCTAGATGCTGTCAGGAGGGCTATCCTCGTAACACAAAAACGATATCTTGTAATCTGAAGGACAACATGGCTCCAACTCGACTAGGTTTTTGACTGATTTTTCCAAGCATGGTCAAATTTTCAAGTTGTTTTTTTTTGTTAAAACGATCTTTATCACTTTATGTTTTTTAATTAGATTATATTTATCATTTATTTCATTTCTGAGTTCAGCTTAGTCAATCATTTAATGCTGACCTCGTTCAGTCGAGGATCTTTCACTTTGCTTTAGTCTCATACATCAACTCAAATAATGATTATATATATAACCGAAACTCAAAAATAAAAATATTGATTGCATAAATATTTATTATATCACTGGGTTATTAAACAAGATCAAGTATATCAAAATACAGAAGTATATAAATATTATAAAAATAATAAATGTATAGATCAATAGCTGACCTAAAAGATCTAATCCGTGAAAAATTCAAGTTAAAAGTAGTGTAAGAAATTTACATGATCAATCTTTCTTTAACATTTGATCTCTATTTTTGATGTACTGAATTTCAACAAAATTTTTTGCATATTATTTATAATGTCAAAGTAAAGGTTTCTCTTTTGTGTAGGTAAACCCTAAAGTGATGGCTATACATATTAATACCGAATTTATAATAAATCTGATTATTGCAATTAAAATAATCCCATTCAGGTCGGTGTATTCGGCTTTATTTTTAAATACAATTCCACAATCTTTTAAGAGGCGGATCAAAAGAAAATTTAGACTTCAATTCTGTCAAGGCTTATTAAATTAAAATTACAAATTGTCTTCTGTATGCCGAATCATTTACAAATAAATTCGAAAAACAAAGGGATAAAAAGAGCACAAATTGCTCACGGTTCAATTTCTATAAACCTTCTGGCACTCTAAGTCACTTTATTTCGGTATTCGACCCTTTCTTTTGCAATCCATAATTTATAAGGGAAAATTATTAATATTTTATGTCCCATTTCGGTTCGGCCAAGATGCTCAGACTTTCTTTCTATTTGTGAAATCAAGAAACGTTCTCTTTTATATACAATGAAAATTCTTACAGAAATGCCAGATTATTTATTATTAATGAGATTTCCGACAGGTTTTATCTAAAAAGTAGGGCAATTAAGATTTTAAAGTTCCCCTGTAGAGAAAAATGGTATGCAATTTTTATATCGTTGACTTATTTTCTTTAATTTATTTTATTTTTTTTTTGATAAAGTACTATCTACATATTTTTCTAAAATTTCGGGATAAATCAAAGAATGACTATTTTTATCTAATATTCAGCAACTCCAAGTTATTTATAAATTCATTATTTTGTTACTGTGAAATGGACTACAGCGAAAACAAGAAATTATTGGCATAGTAGTTTTATATATAACATACTGCTCTATATTCTAAATATGCTTGAAAAACAGGTCAATAATTTTCTTTTGATGAAGTAATATACAAATATCCTATAAATGGTATATTTATAACATGTTTCGAAAATATTTTTAGCATACAGATATGAATCATATAAAATTTAATCATATATGTAGAATAATAAATAGCCAGATTGATACTGCAATAAATTCAACAATAGTAATATTTGCTATATTTAAGCTTTTATATCAGAAAATTTATTGTAATTGCTAATTGTAAACCAATTTCACGGATCGAGTTTATTCTCCACCTAAATAAATTTAAAACATCTGCTAAAGTCGTTGCGACAGTAGTTTTTGCCGACAATATTATATTTATGCGAATCGATTTATCAATTATATTTAATTTCTCGGAATTCTTCTATAAAAAACTGTGTGTGGCAGGTGAAATAAAACAGATATAAACACTTTTCCCGCTTAATATGTTTTCTAGTACCTATGGCCAATATGTTTGCCTCATTACTTCATCATTTTAGGAAATTCTTGCCATATTACCAATTCCCTGGCGAGGTCAATAAAACTAAACAAAAACTCAACTCAGCTGTGGCCTCGAAGTGTGGTAAATTTTTGTTTACGTTTTCATTTTTTGCCAAAAATGTTTATGGGTAATTTATTTGATCAAATACAGGACAATTTATGGAGGGAAAACAACGGCAGCCGCTATTAGTATAGGGCAATTTGCTTACATAACGTGCGAACCTACAACTTGCCATCCTTTCAGATGAGGTTATGTCCACTAGACTAACCCTAAAACCCTGATGTCGGTCTTTATGATTGATAATTCATAAAGTATGGCACCTCATTCATAATGTATCGGCAGAAAATGGAGTGTGAAAACCGCTTTATATAGGACGCCAAAAATGAGTTATAAGGAGACCCAATTCGTTTTCCTGATGGATATTTCTGCCAGGTGGGCGGATATAATAGAAGCAATCATATTTTAGGTAAGAAGATACTTTCACATACAGGACGTCGTTGTTCATTCAGGACGCGTAAGTTAATTATGTTATGAAAAGCCAGCGAGTTTATAACTACAGATTGCTGGTCTGTAAAACTATTGCAAAAATAGAAATTTTTCCACAATATCGTCTTCGTCTGCAGTGGATCTAGCGACGATATAAATCAAGTCAATCGGTGTGAAACCGGGTAAATTACATATTCAAATGTATGCTGTACCTCATTCTGATGTAGTGTAACCCCCTCACCACCAGAATACTCACACGAGACATAATTTACTGAAGGAATGCTTACAAACAAGTTTCCGGCAGAACGGATGGGATACTGGACTATTTTACGTAATTACCAATTTGAACGTTCTATATATAGGTATATTCTAAAAATGGTTGTGTCAGAATAACCGCAACTGGCCGTTTATATCCTTGAAAGATATGCGACATTATTAACCCTATTTCCATGGAAAGAGGAAAATGCTAATAAGGAACATTCCAGCAAAGTGATTTTGCTATCTGAGGATATAATGGAGTTATCTGAGCAGATAGACCCATTGGATTATTTTATTTATTCAACGACGACCTACCTAACATCTGGAGAATTTCACGACAGCTGACCTAAAATGTTCCACAAAGTGGGTCTCCATTAAAAAATTATTGAATTGAGTCCAATTAAAATTTAATAAGTGTGAAACGATACGCTACTGATTTCAGTACATTTCGAAAAAATGGCTTTCTTTTCGTGCATGTGTTTAACAAGGGGAAGTGACCAGTTGTGCTAAATTAGCTCACGTAAACTCAGGTTGGATTACCAAAGGTAATTTCTTCGGTTCTGCTGCTTTGGCCAAAGCATGGTATTTAGAAGCGCACAAGAGTCTGTTAAAAATTTCCATTGTAATTAAATTATTATACATATAGTAATTATGACAGTGCGGATGTAACGCAAAAGGCATGTATAATAAAACGTAGGGAATATATCGTTCTTTATTAGTAAAGTTTATTTAGCCTGTATGTCCAAATGCATGGACATAAAAAGAGCTATTATTTAGAACTAAGTACGAGTTAGGTTCAGCCTTAGTTAATCGCATAGTGTTCAAATGTATATCTCTTCATACGAATAGACCAGAATGGAACTACAACTCCATTAGCACGAATGTTTTTGTGGAACAAAACTACTACATGTTCCTTATAGCCATTGTAATGAAAATCATTTATTGTTTGTTGGCTACCCCATTAATTCCAATGTCCAAAAGTAATTCGAGGAAAACATGAGGACTGCCAATGTCGACCAAATTAAATAAAAAAGATGCAAAAAAAATTCCGAGAAGACCGAAGATGTTCCAGTAAAATGGGCGGACTTCTTTTCTTTTTTCTCTTGCTCGAATCCAATGGTCCCAAGTATTGATATTCTGCTTGAGAACCATTTAATAGTACACTTTAGGGCTTTTGTACATATGTAAGGAAATCAACTTACCAGAAAAACATTTTTACCTAGAGTATGACCTGTTTGTTACCTGAATGGCAGAGAGTCATGACTTAACACCTTACTGCTTAGGTTTCCCCCTCAGGCATGCTACGCCTGGCATAAGGGAGGAAATCGAATAAATTAGAAATGTAATTCGGGGCAGGTACTGCCCATTTTATCCTGAACAAAAAATTCCAGAAAGAGAAATTTTAGAGGGGTGGCACGCACAGAATAGAAATGGATGGGAACAAACTTCGAAAATTTCCTCAAACGGCTGATCTCGCTAGGTCTCCTGGTCGATTTCGGAGCTACAATATTTACATTACACCGAGGCTATAGCGATTTAGCAAAGGGCGGTCGAACAGGAATTACGGAGTAACTGAATAAATATGATTATAATTTTCTGATATTTACAAGAAAATTGCCGTGAAACGAACATCGTCTTCAATCAGATCAACTTTTGATTTATGCGATAGTAAATTATAAAAATTTAAGATAAATTTAAAATTTATAGGCTAGAAAATTTGTAATTTTGTTCGCTTGAAGTTTGTCTATCCGTGAATAATTTATAAACACTATTAAATAATCAAGACCTTAGTTATTCATATTTTTAAGTAGAAATGCTTAAGATGAAAAAGAAGTGTTTAATTACGATTAGTTGAATATTCCGAATGAAAACTATGTCTTGATATTTACGTAATTTCCACAGGCTGCGTAGTTTTTTAATAACAGCATTAGCTAGTTTAAACAAACTAAACATTTAAAAATTCCTTAGATAATATACTTATTCCCGTTGCTCCACTTACACCTTTATCTACAATCTTTTTACCAATAAATTCACGTATAGTTAAGGTCACCTTTAAAACTGCCTTTTTTTACATTAATTAACAAATTTCCTACCTTAACCTGAAAATAGCACAAGGTGTTGAAATTCGTGCTATGAAGAATGTTATTTTAATCAAGGTGACTGAAGGACATCCTCTGAGTACTTGTTTATTTACTGGATGTGCTTTTATAAACTTTTTTATTTTATTTTTTCTGTATGCAATTCGTAAGGTTCAATTAAGGTTAATTCCACTCTATACCACTCCCCTAGCACAGCGTCGCCATAAGTAATTCGAATATTAAAGTGGCACTTAAATCCACTCAGATGCTGCAATTTGTGGGTATTGCTTTGGAACGCAGAAGGTCATGGCATTCCATAAATGTCCTTCAGAAGGGGAGATTGGAAATTTTCTTAAATTATTCTTATAAATTATGGTAAACATTTTTAAGTTGAATATATTTCGTTGTAGAGTACTGGGAGATTAGTTTTCGGATATAGCTTCAAACGATGAGATTCAAAAGGTTCTAGATTTGTTAACACCCTTTCGTATAATGAGTTTGACTATATTTATTTAAGCGCATGCTTCACTGCAAGGTAAAACTGAATAATTTCACATTTCTCGTTCCTTTTGAAATCGCATTTAAACGCTAAACATTTCATTTCCATCTAAGAAACCCGAAAAGTAATATTTATAGAAATAGGCACAAATAGATTTAAAATCTTATAAACAAGAAATTCTTCATTTAAGGCTGGATCAATATGTACTATGCTTTTAAAATTTTTCCTCTCGGATTATTTTTAGCATTTATATATGTGATATTCCTCGTAAAGATTTATATAACTTTCCGATAAATTTGATGTCTATTTTAAACCAAGCAAAACATGTATGTAATTTTACTTTGTCCCTTTGAAGTGTTTACAGGACCCATTTGTAAAATAAACGACCATCATCGTCTTATAGGGCTGACTAGAAATACCGACCTCATTTCAGGTGCCATAAATAAGATTCATCATTGTGACTGGAAGAATGATTTAAAGGAGACCCGCTTTAAGGAAATGGATTTTAAATTACATACAATAGAGGTAAAACGGCAAGCCCCTCAAACACTGTGATTGTGTGTAATGTGATTTATTGTGAGCTATTGTTTTCCTGGTGAATGCCATGATTCAATTCTCTAAAGCTCTAAACGCAATTCCCATGTTAAGCGTTCAATATCAATTATAATTACTAATTCAATCGGCTAGAAGTTAATACCTTATTAATCGTTTTAACAAAAAAAAACTATTATAGGATGGTTTTTTGGAAAGCTATTGAGTTTTTGGGATAGCTTTTAGTGACACCTTTTGGTGATTGACTTTTTATAACAAATTGTATAAAAAACTCTCCATTTAGGTATGATAGGTATAAAATTCCTTAGATCTGAAGTTTTGACTTTGTTCACATATAACTATAGAAGTAATACACCAATTTTCGTATCAAGTTGTAATACATTTACCTGCACTTTTTCACATGAGCATTTTATAATACAAAAACATTACAACACATTCGTATGTAAATATGAAGTAAATTTTGAAAGCCCTAAATAAGGTTATCTTGCGAGGGTAAGCATGTTTAAATTTTCGTATATTTCTTGCTATTAAAAATACTACCATTAAAACCAAGTTATTTATCAAATTTGATTCATTACACCAAAACTAGGACTTTTCCGCATATTCCCATAAAGAGGAAAGTTCTAAATCAATATGAACGTCCATTCGTACGAGTTTTAATGCAATCTCTTTTTATGACACTAGAACAAATTTTGCTTTTTAAGAGACAGAACCTAAATCAGAAGCCATTATGTGTATGGTATGTCTTTCAAGTCGTCCAAGCCATATACGAAGCAGTTTCCATTTTTTTATAGTAGCTGATAAGCAATGTGAAATATAAATGACAGAAATAGTAGAATTTATCGGTGTTCTGCAGGACAGTGAGTTCTGGATACTTGCAGGGAATCGCTAGGAACTCATGCGTTGAGGTTCTGGTCGTTTTATTGAGGAAACATTATGAAACACGATATCATAATGCAATGCAACTTACGTAATCTTCTTGAGATAAAATGTCTTTAACATAAGATAGTGCAGAACGTACTTCAGGAATATTTTAGCTAAAAGTACGAAGTTCGTTCTCCTCATTTGCAACTTTTTTGTTTCGTTAAAATTGCAAACTTACAAACATTTCGGATTTTCTTTGAATAGAGGTAGATCTTCTACGAAAAGGGGTAGTTATACCGACAATATTTTCAATAATGAAAGAAAACAAATAACGTCTTATGTATTTTCTTTGTGAATTCAGCGAGCGAAAGCACTTTAGTGTTTCGAGCATAAAAATAAGTTTGTTCTTTTATGGTATTAGCCTCGAAGGATGTAAAAAGAAGAAAAAGCCATTTCTGTCAATGGACTACAAAAGTAATGACCTTACATGTACTTGAAAGTAACACTAACCAAACGAAAAAACTGAGTCAAGGATGTATTGTGGAAGACAAACATTGATGCTGTCTAAAATAAAATCACGTAAATTGAGATTCTTTACGTAAATAATTCAACAAAAGAAGCGACCTTCTAAAAACAAGTATGATAAAGTTTTGTATTCGAAACTTCCTGTGCCTCATATAAAATACTTCTTGTATTCGAATTAAATGCATGATTTAAGTAAATCGTTCAAATTTTTCACAAAAAATTTTATGTAATTTCAGTAATCTTTTAATATTTTCTCGCATGTAATCATAGATGAGGATTTTATGAATAGGATCTCAACATAAATAATTTTGTTACTATTTTAATTTTGAAGATATGGCGTTCAACATCTTTTAAGTAGTATAAAAGCATATAGCGTAATATTAATATGCATTTTTACACCTAATTACTGAAGCAACTGCATATTTATAAAATTATCTATACAGTGAGTATATCAATTAATTAAGTCTATTAATTAAAATATGGATGAAATTCTGAAGCCGAAATCTAAACGTGTATCCAAAGCACGTAGATATCAACATGTTATATACACGCCAAAAGGTTTTTATGTTAACACAACGTGGTAGATATCGTTCCATAAATTGTAGCGGAAAAAAGTACATTTTCTATTAGCAAGTGAGTCCCCAGGGCCGGTCAATTACTGAATCGATTGCAGTCTAATTTCTTCGGTGCACAATTACTCCATGAACAGGAGTGCAAGTCCACTCTCATAAGTGGAACCTAGTCTTTGTCTATTCATTTCGCCGAACAAATATAGCCATTGAGCAAAAGGACATCATTTTCCGGGAATTATCAGATGTCAACACTAACCACATCTCTTGCTTGAATGTGATAAAGCGTACACGAAAATAAAAGATTCCGACATGAGCTGGAAACAAGGAATCAGTCATTTCTACTTGCTGATGATGTGTACGATGACGAATTCAGAGCAGAATCATTATCCAATTGTTTCCAATGATTCACTTGACTTCAGTTTTTATTGGAGGTTATTACAATCGGCTCAATTGGTGGCTTTTGTTCATTTTAAAAATACAAATACATTCTTATAGACTTAAATGATTAATAATTTCTCATGTGTACATAAAAGTTGGATTTTCTTTCGTTAGCTCTTAAAAATATTTCTGCAAATAGGAGGGAGAAATGTCAGGGTTGATGGCATGTCATCTCAAATTATTTCAGTGTTTTTGAAGTAAATGGAATATTTTACGGATGGACTTTTTAGGATTTTGTTTTTCAGTTTTTTGCAGTTTCAGCCGTCATTTTATATTATCTGAAAAATACTGTATATGGCGAATTTTTACAAAAAGCTCGGAAAATTCTACATAGAGGATTACATGAATAAAAGATCACAAGAAATAACAAAATTTTCTTCTGATGAAAATTCAAATTTTTTATTTTGTAAAAATTCATTAATTTTAGCAAAATCTAACCACGTTGATTTTTCCAAAATTGACTGAGGTGAGAGCTAACGCATCATGACCCCTTTGCAAACAGACAGGCATATGTTGGAAATTAATATAAGAAATTAATAAATTAATTTACCTCTGCAACTACAAGTACAATTGAGGATAATACCTTTTATATTAAAAACACTTTTAGGATCCTTTTATTACCGTTTATGAATAAAAATTGTTTGAAAGTATCCCTTTGTGCTTACTCACATGAAAACAATCTATGGAGCTTTTGTTTTAACATTTTCTAAAATTTGTGAAAAAAATTAAGAGTTTACGGAGATTACTGCAACATTCTTGTAATTAAAAGGATTTTTCGGATTTTGTAGAAAATATTTACATGCCAATCTTCATATGGATAGAAACAGCAAACAATCTTCTCATTCTTTTGGCGCTTCACATTCCGTACGTGTAGTTTCAGGTTGAGCACTAGGCCTTCCCATTTAATTAAATTCGCTTGGAATGCTGCTGCCTTCGGGTATTTTATTGTTATGAGACCCCGCCGGCATCCATTAAGGTTAGGTTCAAAAATTTCAACCAAGGAATTCTCTATCGCTTCGAATATACCTTATCATTTAGTAGATGTGACGTAGGTTTCACTTTTTCGTGATAACATAATTTAAGAATACTTTTTGTTTGAACAAATAAATAACCACGAGCAACGTCATCTTTCGGTTAGCCTAAATAAGAATTCTAGTCCAAAAAATGTATAGCCTATGAAAACATGCATACTCCCTTACTCTCTATTGCCTAAGATCCGAGCTACCATACAAAAAATCAAAATCTTCGACATAAATTTAAATTCCGTGTATGAAAGTACAAAAAGCTCGAACGTTAATGCTAAAATATTGTAGCTAATTTGAAGAAATCTCTTTAGGAGATAGTCACGTGAAACTGCCGTCCTTATTACAGTCAGCAGTTTTAATGAATGCACTAATAGCCTGTTAAGCATTATGGATGTCAGGGTCATTCATGTTGAGCAAAGAACATTTGACTTCTATAATGAGAATGGCTGCCGTTGTCTCTTCCGAGATGGAATTCAAATGTCGTAATGTCTCAGTGTCCTAAAATGTTCAGAGGATCACAAAATCAGCTTCTTAACGCCATAGGATAGAACAGCCTATGACGTTTTTAGATACAAATTACTAGGCCATCAGTGTTTATCTTCGCATCGATTTTGGCTGATGGCAGCAAAAACCTAGCAGTTGTAATCACTTCCAAAAGATGTTCTGCAATCTTCTTGGACAACGTAATTACACGCTTCATTGGATAATTAATTCGAAATTTGTTATTGAGTTTTTCAAAATAATTTTAACTAAATTAGCATTTCATTTTGACCAATACCTGGACAACACATCCCACTTGACGTGGGCCAAATTACTTTGGTCGCAATATTTCGATAAGATTCTTAGCGGGTGATGAAAATTTAGAAATATACATTAATTATTATAGTACAATATGAACATAATTAATTATTCCAAGAACCACTTTGCAAATATCCTAAATAAAATAAGAGATATTTTATTCACAATGACTTACTCAAAATCTGTTTAATAATTCAATATGTCCTTTGCCGAAGATAAGATATTTAATCCTATTCTTAATTCCACGTAATCTATTTCCCATTAAAAGATTAAATTGATAATACCATAAGAAGGAGTATGGATAAAACAAATTCATTCGATACAAACTCTTCTCTAAAATAATTAATAATACATAAAAAAAGTATAGTACAAGTATTCACTAAGAAGTCTTCTGTGTGTAAGTATCGATTAGTCGACTTCAAAGTGAGGTACGTGAACGCACTAATTTTCTGCGGCTAGTGGAGCGTGCCGGGCATTGACATTACGTGCAAGATGCTTAAAGGTAAAATGGCAAGTAAAAGGTAGTACTTTATAGCAACAAAATGGCTAGCTATCAACAGAGACGTCTGTAGGTGTAAAAAGGAACATTAATACGTTGCAAATATTTCCAGGTCTACGGTCTTTTACTGAAATAGGAGACAATTAAAGGTGCCTGACAGCGAAACTTGTACAAAGCCATTGCCATAAAAACGTACCTCCTTTACCTAATAACTATGTCAGAAGGTGTTCATTTTATTTTTGTGTTAAAGCTTACCTTTGTGGTAAAATTGTTCGGAAAGATTATTTTTTTGCGTGCTAGTTAATCTAAATTTAGCACGAGATATTATCTGTAGTTAAAGTTAATAAGAGTCCAATCGATTTTCATCCATGCTAGTTAATTTTTTGTTACCATCTCGCATTCAAATGATGGAATCTAGCATTTACTAAATTTTTTTATAAGAATGTAAATTTCAATCTACAACCACCATTTTATAATGTTGCCCAATTTTTTTTCCAATTCATTTCAAAAAATAAAAATCTTAATTACATTTCACGAGTTATGATATTTTATGAATTTTGGTTAATGCTTTTTAACGATTTTTTTCCAAATCAAAGTTTTAAATAGAATTTGTCTATCTATCTTTTGATTAAAAGAATTTTTATGCTAAATAATCAATTTTTGCATTGAAAATCTCAATTTTTCTAGTTTGTGTAGACACATTTTTTAAAATTATATTTTTAATGTTGAAATTTGAGTAATTACAGAGTACAGAGTTCTGTTTTCAAGCATACACAAAGACTTTAACGTTCGTATAGTAGTGCCAAAAACTTAAGGTTAGAATAACAGAAATAGTATCAACAAATAAAATAAATAAAGGAACCATAATCTTCTTTATGACGTGCTTATATTCAACTGAATCAACAGAATAGATAAAATTTAATGACAATTGAAAATATTACTTTAAATTTAAGATATGGGAGATTCAACTCGTTCGATTGTGGAAAATATCGCGCTATGGAAATTGGTATTGAAAAAATATACACGCAATACAGAGGAATTGCGATGCAATTGTCGCAATATGCAAATCCCTAGAGGGAAAAACTAATTAGCCTTTTGGTTGGTATTGACAGCATGGCGTAAAGCCAACGTAATTCAATTATTTTGACACCTACCTTTTCCAATTTCCCCCATAGAAAAGAACATTTAGAAAATTTTATATTGGTGTATTAATTAGGTACTGTTTATTTTATAAGCAACCTTTGGAAATATATAAATAAATTCGACTAAGACGTTATCGCAGAATATATTATTGAGCAAGTTTAAAAAAACAGTATTTACCTGAAAGCTTCCACTATGGAATATCAATCAAATTTTTTGTTAACAGTTTGGTTGTAGTAAAAGCCCAAAGAAAAATATATTAAATTTTTCAACAAAATTTTATATTCTAAAGTCTTCTAAGAATTTTTTATTATTTATATTTTCAGATAAATTTTGAAATGGATGCGTTTAGGTGAAGTCCGATTAAATATAACACCACAGTATGATTAGCATCGAAAAATAATTTCTCTAGACTTCGTTCTAAATGTCTACATCGTGATCGTCAATTACAGCAATTTATTTCTAAAATGAGAAAAGTGATATTTTTCTTAACGTATTTTGGATTAATCGCGATTCCGATCGGCGGTCAAATTAACAGCGATCCTGCACCGGGACGATCCCCAGGTCCGCCCAGTATTACAACATCACCAGACGTCTACGAGAGCATCGACGATATATCACCTTCACATGATCAGTATGAAAACATGAATGGTGTTACCACGTCTGATGACACCATTGAGACAGGTGACCCTTCCGTACGTAGTGATAAAATTGAACCCGAAAATTTATCGGGACAAAAAGGCCAGTACAGTTCGACCACTGATACCGAAATAGGTGCGATATGTGAAGATCAATTAGTGAATTACCTTAAACCAGATGATAGAATAGTCAACATAGATGAAACTACGCATTCGGTCGACGGTATGGCAGGTGATAATGAGCAAATGCTTAATTTAGATGTTAAACTGAACCTTATTCACGACATCTTTGAAACCGAAGGCGGAATATCCTGCGGCCTCATGTACAAAGGTGAGTTTTCTAACAGTTGCGTTTATTTATATTTGTAAAAGGTGAATTTATAATTATAGGTACATTACTGCACTTTTATAAAATATGGACTAGGTTTTTTCTAAAACGTATAAGAATAATAAAGTATAAATAGGCCTAAAAAATAATTATTATTTAATCAACAATTTTCCGGAAAGTTACGAATTTCAATAGGAAGCCCAAACCTGAATTTATTTATGTCCATACCTAAAATAGCCTAATGGTCACGAAATGCAGCCATACACTTAAAACTCAGAATTTTTAAATTCCTATTTAGAAGCAATTGCTGCTACGTTGAATTAACATCAGCTTCCAGGGAGTAGTGAACGTTGAGAGTTTTAAAATTGTCGGTGTAACACAAGAATTTAAGCTGCTGTGTACGTTTCCAAGAATAGTAAGTTTCATTTGCAAAGCTGCGCAATTCCAGGGATGCCATTAGGATGTGGTCGGCTATCCTGCGGGACCTGACATGTGAGTCCTTCTGCCGGTTTCGACTGTTCAATTAAAAACACTAAGTAACTCGCATTATGTCAACACTGAGAATGTCGAATACAGGAGCAAGCCTGTAAATGTTGAAAATGGTGCGCGTAAAATTTGACATTAAATGAAATGGAGGGACGAGCCTGGCGGCTGCCGACGACCCTAATGTCTAATAAAAGTCGCCTTAAAACGAAGGGAACATCTGCTGCTGAAAAGCATAATTTTTGCTCTGCGGAAGCGGTAGCTCACCGGCAGGGACTTTTCGCAAACTTCTAGAATTTGGCATACTAGCAGATTCGCCTTATTCATATATATATATAAAACAAAATAATTAGCCTCTGTGTATGATGTGGGCGGAAACTTGTCTTAATATCACGAAATTTTTTACATGAACGACCGCAGCAAAAAGACTCCGGTTGAGGCCAAATGTTTTTCGAGAATAATGGCTGAGGAAATTACTGGCAGTAATTATTTAAAATTAAAAAAAGCACAAAAAGCCCCATGAAAAAACGAAGATAATAAGGCAAATACCTTTTCGGCGATGCGAAACCTCCACCTCAACATTTAAAAAAATTAAATACAAAACAGATTTTAGGTGCGATGATTTTTAATAGGGCTATAACAAAAAAAACGATTGTTTAAATATTAATTGTCTTACATTTCATAACTAGACCAAAAACTGCTCGCCCTCTTCGAGCAAGATTATAGGTGATTTGAAGGCACAGCGTATATATCTACGTACACACAATCTTGTATTTGACCCACTTTTAGTTAGACTACAAACTAACCTTCGTGAATAGTATTCATATAGTTTCCTCTAGAATCGAAAAAGTTTTCCACATTAATTGGATGTCTAGAATAAACTTTCAATACTTCTGGCACAACTTCGTTTTTAGATATTTCGATCAATAGATTAATGGGAAGATGAAAATTGAAAAGCTGTTCAAGAACTGTGAAGGGCTATCTGGATTATAACCACATTGGTAAATTATTAACTACTTAGATCAAAGATCAAAGCTAACTTTTCAAAGTACGTAGGAGGCTATGTCTACTACAGGAAGGGTAAGTTAATGGAATATTGACTATAAACAACTGTAGATATCAAAGGTATGAATGAATATAAGGAGCAAATGCTTATTTCAAAGAAATTAGAAGTATTTAGGAACCAAAAATAATGTTCACATTTAAAATATTAGCCTAGTTTTAGCGCTTTTCGTTCTTAAATCTAAATTGTGAGTTCCATTTTTTAAGTATTCTAGAAATTCCAAGCGGAAAAAACAAAAAAGTATAAGGTGTACATATTTAAATTAAAACTATGAATACGAATTAACAAATTAATGTACCGCGTAGTATTAATTCCTACTCACTTCAATAAAACAATATGCTAGGAATAAATGCGACTATAGACTTCTCTTGGGAATCGATTCAAATGGAATAGCAGCCTTTAAGCTTTACCATTCTCGGAGAAAAGCATCCTGGAATTGACAAGACTTTAAGTGAATAGACTATAAGCCAGGTTAAATCCTAATCTGCTAGGATAGTACATGTTATCGGGAAATCTTGAAAAGCAAATGCGTTAGGCACTCTTGAAAGCTTAGCTGCAGTGAAAAATTCGTGGGTATTTCATAGAAACGTTCGTTTGCGGAAAGGTGCTAAAATCAGCCCTAAGTAGAGACTTAGACCTAACTAGAGACGTCTTCTAATGAAAAATTAAAGTTTCTAATTCGCGTTTCCATAACGGCAAAAAAGTTCCAATTTTTGAATGTCTTACCACAAGCAAATCGCCTTTGAAATTGCATGAATAATCCTGCTCAAAGGAGCTTTGCGGCAGGTAACGTGGAACAGCTTAGGTGCGGGACCGCCACGTCTAAGGTGATAATTTGTAACCTTAAGTGCAGAGTAGCGACTTTAATTCATTTGCTGTTCCTTTGATGGGAGTAATTACGTTCGCACTGCCATTACTGCAAAATGTCTGATGGTGTCATTTTATGACGACATCGAGTTGAGGCAGGCGAAACCTTTTTCCTGTTCGCGGCGTCCTACTCCACCAATATCGAACCTTTTCTGCCCGGTTCGCGCTTAAAATCAATATTTTAACGAATTCATGGGGCGAGAACCGTAGAGCTTAGAAAACACTAATTCCGACCATAGGCCGCGAATAGGGGTGGATGCCAATCTACAATTTGTATGTTTACACACCCCCAGCCGACGTTAAAGATTCTAGATGGCAAAATTTAGATGATAGATGACAAACGTGGGTGGGCGAGACTCTTGTATGGTATTCATGCATGATGAGAAACAATAACATTGTTTGCGGCAAAAACTAACACGCCATCGCATTAATACAGTCGAGTTTGTTAAGCACTCTCGAATTACAACAGCTTCTGGGAATCTTAAGGAAACAGTCTTACGTAATTCTTAATTACTAACAAGTAAAATTTAATGGTTTTTAGGATTAAGTAGAAAAACACATATACACTGAATTTTCCCTTGTTTATGCATGAATCTACGAATTAGCGAATTATACTCTATTTTTGTGATTTTTATACAATCGAAATCTAAGAGCCGCCATCCATCACTGAAAGCGAACCTCAATGCCAAGTGGATTATATTACTCGCCATAGATTAATTTTAGCCTTCAGCGCAGACAACTTCCTTGGAAGGTGCTTGTGTTTGTTTGTGTCTTTAAAATTAATCCCATCTAAGGCTATTGAAATCTGGCGACGAGAAAATATTTATCTTTTATATTTAAAATACTGATGCAATTAGCTTCGCCAAATTGCTTACTGTCGCATTTAGTGATAATACGGCTTAAATAAATTTGAGCTAATTTTGATTTCCATCAAAAAGCAGAAACAATTTTCTATCTAATTAGATATACATCGAATGCGTAAAATGCCGGAAATTTTTATTTAACAAACTATCTTACAGTAGATCTCATAACTACACAAGAATGTGAAAAGGTTAGGCAAGATTAGAAAAGATAGTACTTTTCAACAACTATACTATGAAAAGAAGAACATAAAAATTCTAAATATTCCTTCTCTAGAATATAAAAGAAATCATTTATTCTCATTCTCTGCATTCCGGTGTTACAAAGGGCGCCAGGCAAATTACTTGTAAAACTATCGAATAAGGCTGTTTTTTAGTTTCCCAAAGAAAAATACTCGGAAGCATAATTGAGAAATCAAATCCGATCTTGTGGAAGGGAATCCCAAACAAAAAGAAGTTTGATTTCAAAATAATTGGGAACAATAAAAAGTTAAAAAGAAAGTTTCATAAGGACTTGTCCACGCCAAGCAAGCAACAACATCAAAAGAGAGTTTTTCTTGCCATTTCCAGGGTTATTTTCTTTGTCTTTCCCTTTGTTATAAGAAATATTTGACCTCTATGCATGCAAAAAGGAATTTCCTGAAATGAGGTTTAAGGTCGAAAGGTACCAGTTCAAGTTTTTGCTTCCTAAAAGGTTATTTAATTTATTGAGATAGAAGGAAAAAAGTTTAAGTAGTTTGACTGAAATTTTTTAAATAACTATCAATTTATGTAATACTACAGCGGTTCCGCAGCGAATTTGCTCTTACAAAACTTATGTAAAATTACTTGTGAAAGTTTTTAATTTAAAACTAATTTCAGCTCTAAATTTAGGAATTTTATAAATAAACCAAAGAGCAGTTTGGGATTCAAAGCAAATTCATTTCCTTCTTTATATTAACAATTAGAGCCATATTAAATTTTTAATTAGTTGTACCGAACAAGAAGTTTTGATTTCACTTGTAAATAAATCAGTTTAGTACTTTA
Source organism: Proctacanthus coquilletti (assembly GCA_001932985.1). NCBI lineage: Eukaryota > Metazoa > Arthropoda > Insecta > Diptera > Asilidae > Proctacanthus > Proctacanthus coquilletti. Next base: position 1,322,950 of record MNCL01000005.1, read on the forward strand.
TTTTTTGTAAAATATCTTGCTTAATGTTACGAAAGAATCGTATAATTGCTAAAAACTGGGTAAAATTCTCATTTTTTTCATATTTTAAATTCAATTCCGAACGTTAGAATTGCTTGCACCTGAAAAGAGTTAGTGTTCTGAGAAGCTCTCTGCGTCCATTTTTATTGGTGTAGAAAAAAAGGCATGTTAGCCTTCAAAATTTTTCGGACCCAGGTAATGTATGTATCAAATTAAAGAGCCCCTTCTGTAGATCTCAAAAAATAACAACAATTGTGAACTAGATCAAAAATATCCAAGTTAAAGCTAAAAAACGTATAATGACCTCCATCTGTCCAAAAGAAAAACATATCCAGGTTCTATTTTTCATTTTTGATATTCTTATGGGTCGTTTTTATTGAATTAATAAATTAAATAAAAATGTTAAAAAGCTACGATAAGTAAAGGACGCATCATTGCACGTCGTTCTGTTCGTAAATCTAGTATGCTATCCATTGGACTAACAAATCCTTAATGGCAAATTTTTAAAAGTGTATAGATAATGGTAAACTGTGCCATACTTACAGGTACTTCAAAAAGATATGATCCGTTAATTTATCGAAATATAATCACTAACGTATGTCTTATATGAAATCCATATCAAACCTGTGAGCCTACTTTTGAAAGTGCATGGAATGAGCTGCCTGTAATTTGGGCATAGAAAAAAAAAAAACACTTGCACTTTGCATTCGGCACTAATACTCGCTTTTAGATATTTCGATTTTAAATTTGCTTAAATGCGGTGCTAATTTGAAAGGTAGGCTAATAGTCGAGAGCTCTGAAAGCGATTTATTTATCCACCCAAAATATATTTTGTGCAAAGTGGCAGCAAATGAGATTTGGCACTTGGATGTCGAATAACCTCTAGACAATTTTGCATCGAAATTTTACCAAATATTTACACTGGAGCGAACTGGATGCATCCGCCAACTGATTAATGACTAGATAAATTTGAACAGAAACCATTAATTAGGAGTTTACCTCAAAGGCTATATTTTAATTGCGTACTCTTATTGATTTAATTGCTTTTCACTTGCCGTCCACTTTCAGACTCCGTACCATAAATGCATCAGGACATTTTCCAAAGATAAAACTTAAAAGCCTGAAAATTGAAGGTAGTAATTAAATTAATTACTGCACGGGAAAAACTTCGGACATTTGTGCGATTTAATTTTCCAGAGGCAATTTTAAAACTTTCTACAAACTGCAGTTGTCGTGTGATATTAGCCCTGAGGCGTTTAATAACTGCATTCCCCAATGCCTTTGAAAGCATTATTACTTTACCAAGAAAATTTGACCTAACACCATTGGGAAACATTTAAACAAATTTTAAGGTAATAGCATCAGGAGCTCCCCGAAGTCTTCCGAAGTATTTTCTCCACGCGGCCCATGGAGGATTGGATATAAACGCATTTGGAAAGTTTTCCTGGCGCAAATTAACCAAGAAAATAGAGTTGTGAAGGGACAAACAACTTTGATAGCTTTCTCTGAGGAAGAGGCACAAATAGCGCGAAAAGAGATGAATATCAATGAGGTTCAAAAAAAAAGTGTTTTGTAAGCCTGCCGAAGCAATTACCAACAATATGGTGTCACTGACCCCATTTTCTCGCCTCCGGATAATTTAGTAATCTCATCAAAATGGAACCCTGTCTCAAGGGGATGGACTGTAAGTGCCTCTATAAAGGAAATATAAAGAAGCCGCCAGGATTTTCTTGGCCTACAGAAGGCACGGAGCATGAAACCCTTTTAACTTTCCCTTTATGTAATAAGGGATTTGGAGCAGGTCTAAGGAATCAAGTTTGGTAATGCAGGTATACCCTTTTTATCCCACGAAAGTATGCAGAAAATATTCTTTGCATGTTTGGCGAGATATGTAACCGTGCCATTTTATTCGGTAGCTTTACATAATTAAAACAAATAAAAGAAAATGGAAAACTTCGTATTATTATAGTTGTGTCCTGGGTTATGGTTGCGATAACGTATATCATATATCATATACGTAATAAAGTTTCAGAACTATACTTAAAATAGAAAGACGTACGTGTACTTAGGACATTGGTCTATATGAGTTTGGCCACATTCTTTAAAACTGGCTAGACTAATTTTTTTAAGGAGACGATTTTTTATTAAACGAAAGTTATGAAGTATTATTATTAATATTACATACCGACTGCTCGTTTGTTAGGTACTCCAGTATTTTTAGCAGCAAACTGGATATGCATTCAAGCAATAAATTATTCTAATTTGTTTTGAATTCTTGTTGAATTTGTTCTAATTGGTTTACGAATATCAGCTGTGGAAATTACCAAATTAAGTTGCTTTTATAAAGCAATAGCATCTCTCTAATTTCATCTTTTCATCCAGGAATGGTGCATAAAAAGAAATTAGAAAGTTTTACTGCCGTAATATTTTACCTTCTAAAAGAAGGGGGATATCAATTGGATTTTCCAAAAACATGTTGGCGCCGTGTTGCCTAATTACATTAAGAATACGACAGAGACATTTTTTGACAAAACAAGTTAATTTATCATTGCGGAGAAGACCCAAGAAGGATGACTTAAAAAGCGCAGCCAAGTGAACAAACTCGAGGCCAAAAATCGCGATGTATGAGGGAAAAAGCTTAGCTGGCGGGCCGTTTTGCAATAAAAGACGAATGTATCCATGTGAGCTATTTACATGACCGAGTTTTATTGGTGAACAAGGCTCCAGAGCTACGCCACTGTGTGATCTTTTCACATCCATTTTAAATGTACAACGTTCAGAGACTACACGGGCGGAATCCCCTTTAAACGGGTATCCCTTTAACACATTTATTCAAACGTGCCATTGGGAAATGGGAATTGCAATAATAAAAGTGTAATCTGCTAACCAGGCTTACGCCAAAATGTATAGTAATGCTAGAACCCATTTGGATAAACGTCCTTTTAAAGTAAGTCACCAACATTCCGCTTATTAGGAGATCACCAATTCATTGCATGGTATGTGCATAGTTCTAAGCTAGAAACTAGGTCACAGTCATCTATTCCTTATTGTCTTTGCGAACAGTCTGCTTGTCTGTTTGTTCGCACGACTATAAAAAGGTGACACATTGTAAAACCTGTTCCAAATGAAACTATGCCAAAAGTCATTTAGTGCACTTCTCCGTACTTTCAAAGTTTTTATTAAATTATTCTAAAATTATTTTAACTTCTTTGTATTCATATCATTCTATACGGACATGTAGTGAGAGATTAAATTTGTGAGACCAATAGAGCAGCAATTCTTTCCTTGAGCTATAACTATACCTAGAAAATTCCCAATGAATATTTAAGTTTTCCCATTTTTATGCTGAAACAGATGCGTGCCAAGTTTAAGGAAATTCAATGCAGAGGCTTGCCTAAACTAGGTCAGGGGATTAGAATGGTCACATGACACTCAAATCATCAATATGATTTTAGCTTTGCTAAATGAATAAGCTATAGCTATAGCTTGAAGAAAACCTCCTCCTTTAGACTGACCCAAATTCAAGTGGGTGAATGCGACATGTCCTCGACGGAATGAAATTTTTCCACTTAATTTATTTGTGAAGATTAATATAAAGACACGTCTGAATTAGTTAATTAATACAGTCGCTGCCTTATTTCGACTTGTTTATTGTGTCAAGTATTAAATCGATTTTCCTCCCATTGGTTAAATGTTTGTCCTTAATATACACACCAGACCCCAATAGCCTTAATGATCTAGAGATAGGCTCAAAATATTGAGTTATAATGTAATATCTTGCTGTTATATAAACTCAAATGGTTTCCCTTTATATAGTTTAATTTAAAAATTATTTTACACCCAAAGATATTTAAACATCACAAATACTAGTCAAGAGTTAAAATACAGACAATTTTAGAGATATAGTTTCTATTAGAGGTTCATTTTACTTGGACTTTGTGTCGAAGGTGATATGTACAAATAAATTTGAATATGACAAGATTATTATTTGCATTATTGCGCTTCCTTAGTAAATTCCCTAACGATAGGTACTGGATCGGACAGGTTTCGTTTTCTTTAAAAATAGCCCAGATAATAAATTACCTTTTTATCAAAATATGTCTTATTAGTGTCTAACTAATTTTATTCCATCCAATTTGCCTACTGTATCGATTGTATATTGCCAAAAATTTCATAATTTGTAAAGAACTCGTAAAATTTTATCGAATCAGTAATCAGCGAGGCGCAACGAATGGGACCCAGAAGTCTTTTTATTCAGGAAATCAATACGAGTCAAATTTCATTAAGCGGCAAACTCTGTGTTACTCACAAATTTGATATTCGTCAAGATGTCATTTGATGCTTTAGAAATTTATGATGGTGATGGTTTTAGGTCTTGTTCCCCTTTACAAAATTATTCTATCGTACATTGAATTTTAGCTGTATATTTTTATTGCTTAATTTAATGAATTAAAGTAGAAACTATCCCTACAGAAATATTCATTTCGTAAAATATATAACCTAAGGAATTTCGAAATTATAATTCATTTTACTACTTAAGAAGAATTTGCCTATGTAGGGAAGTATTTAATTCCCTGTTCACAATAAAAAGAAAGAAGTATCGTTCAAATAAAAATCGTTAGCAGTATAAAAAATTTATTTGTAATAGTGACACGATTCTTTCATGATATTTTAAAACTGGTGATTTTAAACTCATATTTTTCAACTTAAAATTCGCTAAACGGATTCTATACGCTATACTTTTCAAATATTAAAGTATTTTATAAAATCTTCACACTTAGTTATAAACTTGTACTTGAATATTTTCCAAACTCGTATGAGGGGTGTTCTGTAATATCGCGACTTTACTATAATTTATTAAGATTACATGTTTAAAGTATTTTCATAATATTGTCGTTGTTGACATTTGTATTTAAGATACTTCATACAGAAGACACACTCCGAAGCTGTCCTAACATTTAAAACATTCTTTTTATTTCAGTTCGATTATGGACAAATGTGTCATCGTCGTTGGATGATTTTTTTGTAGAAACGCTTACCGATGGGAAGGAGCGCGGTAGCTTTGTGGGTGAAGTTTTAAGCAACAAGTTGCCCCTGGCCTGGTTTAGGTCGCCCTTCGTTGAGAATACCAAGTGGGCAGCCGATAACTACCACAATAGACTGTCTTGGACTGATGATGACTCTGAAGAAAATGTTCTTCGGCCTTCGGATAAGTGGGCCGAACAGAACGGCCTTTTCGGTGAAGAAAATTCCCGAAACAACGAAGTCCTTTGCAGCACAAACAAATGGAAGGGCGACATAAAGGGCTATAGCGAGGCAGTCACTTTCTGGATGCTGAACGAATTTTGTGATAGAGATGACACTCTAGAATTTAGGTGAGTCAACTTTTTTCCGGGCTATTTGTCAGCCCTTTTGATCCCCAGGAATGCTCGAATGAGTATTCAACATGCAAATTCACTAAGACATGCTGGAGTGTGTTTCCAGATGAATTGAATCACCTATTCCTGTGGGACCTAGGGTAAATGCGATGCTCTGTTAATAACTATTAATAGAAGATTTAGACTAATCGCGTTTTACACTTTCCTTCACCTAATCTAGCCCATCTCTATTCACAGGTTATTTTTTCGTAAAAGCAATAGCAGTAACACTGTATTTAAAAAGTCCTATTTATTAGAAATAAAAAAAGGTAAGTACTTTCACTCAATTCAAATATTAACCTGCAGCTTAAGCCCAATTGTAAATGATCAAAATAAACCATACAACACAGAGAATATTTTATGAAATATTGTGTTTGTGATGTTCCGAAGATTTAGTCAGAATTATTGATTGATGTAATCGTCATAAACGTTTATATCTACTTAAATAACGAGGTCTGTTATATCATATTCCTAAAGAGTCGTAATTTTAATTACTAAATTTATTGCTGTTTTACTCTGATGTCGGACTATTATATCAGTAAAACTGCAGTCAGAATTCATAGAAGCCTCCTGGATTAAGATTTTATACAAACTATACCTCTCAAGTGGTACACCATCTCGTTGCTCAAGCTTTACTAGTACCCATCATTTTGTACGGTTGTCAGGAATTTTGTCGTCTAGATGCTCGCATTCGGCGTAAATAAAATGTGGCATTTAATGGCTCTGCACAGTGTATGTAATATAAATCATTTCGACTCTTGGTAGGATAACATTCTAAAATAGAAAACAGTTGTTTTATTTTTCAAGATTTACAGAAACGTTCTCGGTGACTATCTTTACAGAATTCAAACTTTTTTTTCTGAACATAATATACAATTTATAATATAGCACAGTAATGGAAATTAAAATTGTGTATCACTAATTCATTTTTGTTTAAACTTGGTTGTTATTTTTTCTTATTTATAAGAACTTTTTATATAATACAAAGTATAAAAATTTATGTTTGTTAGTTTAAAATCAGTCATAATTGCTAGTTATTCAACAGAGGGTTAAATTTAATGTAACAATTTTCTTCTGATTTGAAAATCTATAATTTTTAAAAATAATCCGATTAAAAGCTTGTTCAACTACAAAGCAACTAGCTAAAGTGTTAGCATGATGAGTTTTTCAATTAATCACACGCAGAAAAGATTTTTCATTTTCTTTTTTACGGGCAAAAATTGTTCATATGAATTATTTTGTTGCCGACAATACTCTGATTTTTTTAATAAATTAAATTCGTTAGTTTTGTAGAATGAAACTACAGAGATTTTAACGCGTGAAAATTGTAAAAATATTTTTTTTTTTGTTTATTATTGAAACATTCACCATTTTTTAAATTCTGTACTTGGATTAAAATTTATAATCAATTTTTTATTCACTCTTCCTAAATTGATAAAATAATTCATATCAAGCTGAGCTGCAGAGATCTGATTAAAATCTAGTTAAAATCGCATCAGATCCTCATCACACTTGTCCTTCTAGATTGTGAACTGCTGTTAAAGCAACCATCAGGATCTTTGGACTATGCATCGCTGCCACTATACACCATCGACTGTACTGTGTATTTTCCGTCCCATGACCAGGTTTCAATGCCTCAGCCGCCGGGAATTCTGATCGAGCTGACGCGGCTGAATGTGCCCTGCGACAGTGGTGGGTTCATACAATTTTCGAATAGTTCCAAGCTATGCGGAAAGCTGGAAGAATTGAGTGATAGTGAACGGACGTACCACTTCGATATGAATCAAAGGTCCTTCGCAAATATTCACAAGAATCCAATGTTCAGTTTAAAATACAAGCTAGTGGACTACTGCTACAACATGACGTTGGGAAACCGAACCGGCTCCTTTTATGTTCAACTTTTCTGGGAATCCCTGGAGTGTTTTTTTCGAATACACCTTCCGTACGGTCACGTGATCGACTTAAGTCTAGTAACGAATAACATAAGTGATTTACACCAAAGTGATAAATTTACAAACGAAGCGACATACGAAAGCATACGGGTTAACTTATCATCGCCGGTTAACACTAGTTCAAGCAATAATAGCATAAGTAAGGTTAGCGATAAACTACAGGATGGACTCCTGAGGCGGCAGCAGGAGCCGTGTAAGGGCATGCTCATATTTGTACGTGACACGGAATCATACAAGTGGTCCCACTGTGTCTATGAAAATAGTGATATGAAAAAATTCTCCCTCGAGTCGCATAGTAATATTCTAGAAATGCATGTCGTGAAAATGTCTACGGCGAATTCCTTGAGAAGATTGAGTGTTACGACGACGAGGTCGGGGGCGGGCGGCGCTAGAGCGAAAAATTTCCCGTCGCTCTTCTTCACGTACACCGCGAAGCCGGTGCGTGACATTGTTTCAGATTGTGCCTTCGGTTGGGTTGCTGTGCAGCAGTTCTGCGTTACGAGGATCGAGGTCGCCATGTCCTGGCACCAAGCCGAGCAGTACTGTGCGAACAGTGGAGGACACTTGGCATCGATTCGCTCCGAGGTCGAGCAAAAAATCATCGATCTACTACTACTCAACAGGTAAGGCTATTCATTTCAGCTTTTCCCTAAGAGCACTACAAATTTTATTTTTAAGTAAAAAAGTGCTTTTCCACTCATAGTTCTTTTATTGTGAAAATAAAAGGCGTCTGCGGCCTGATAAAGCCTAATAAAGTTAGATTTTTGAATTTTATTACTATTATGTTCTATAATAAAAAATAATGAAACGAATTTGCTGGAAAAAATGCAACATAGACTCGATTCTCAAACAATAATCAAGGATCATATATACATTTTATCTTTTATTCTATATATTTATGCTGGATTACCCAGAATTCCAGATATTTCTAAATTTACGTACCCATTACAACGCTAAGTGTGCAGAAAAATTACTCATCGCAATAGTAGCAGTTTACCTCCATTAATCATATTCTTTCGTCAACTAACAAGAAGATGGTGTGGAATATGAAAGAAACTAAAATTTTTAGTAAGGAAGTACTTAGTATAATTTAATTAACTCTCTGCCAACTTCCTAGCCGAAATTGCAATATTCTGCAAACAAAGTTAATAAGTTTAACATACACAATAAAAATAATCCAAAAACGTTACTCCTTGGCTACTGTTCAAAGTGGATTTTGAAACTAAACTTCAGTAGTTTACCGAACGCTTGTTACGCTTAAATTACTAGAACTTATTAAAAGAGGAAGTAAAACCTTCGTTACGTTTTTCCTGAGGCAGAAACTCATGATTATAAAATATTAGGATGGATCTTTCCAGAGTTCAAAATTCATCCATTATACTTTGAGTTTGTGCCTTTTTACTGCCGCTATTACTACAGCACTTTGAACAGCTTAAAAGTCTTACAAGAAATATACCTCGTGTAACAGGGAACAATTCATTTAAATTTTGCTGTGATTTATGAAAAAATAAAAGCATCCATCTTTTGTCGAGTACATAAATCATCGAAATTTACATATTTCAGCCGAAGAACGCACCGAAATTCGCACAAAATATGTATTATCTGAAAATGAAGCCCTTTGATAACAGACATCATTGCTCTGTGGCCTGAAATAAAATTGATTTATGAGATTACCTTATCAGACATACTTTGCCACGAACGATTAACGACGCATTAATTTTCTCCCACGTATTACGACTGCAACTCATTTAGTGCATAGCATAAATTTTATAGTTAAATACACTGGAATCTTAGATCTAAAGGGATTTTACGGAATGCTTCAATACCATTATTTTTATGTCGAGAATATAAAATGTAGAATTTTGTCAATACTTATTTATAAAAATAACAAATTTTAGAGATAAGCATACCTACTTCTTTAAAAAATCACGAATATAATTTAGAACTCTACTCTTTTCAGGTAGAACTTGGTATAGTTTAAGATCAAATTAATAAAAATTTCGTGAGTATGCCTGTAGGGAAAATGTTCTTTGAAATAAAACAAAACAAAGCAAAGTTTATTCAAAAATGAGACGTATTAAAAATACAGAACAAAATTTGTCCTTTCCTGCATTCTTGGAAGCAAATCTCATAAAACATAATACAAAATAAATAAATTTTATCTCTTATCATCCGCTTAGGGATTGAATGACATAATCACCTTTCTTAGTAGAAATACTCCTTAAAATATTATGCTTCCAGAATCTGTGGCTTGAGCTCTAAGTTGATGAATCAGTCAGGACATGTTTTATCTGCCCAGATTATTTCTATATGAGCACTTCCATTTATTATTTAAAATCTTATTGTATTGTAATCGCATCGAAACCTTTAATTCGATTCAAGAAAATGAAACAAAAGATTATATTCTTTCCCTTTAATGAGTAAATAGAGAGATTGATGGCAACAACAGACAGATCCGTTTCATATTTTGTTTTCCCCTTTTCACTGATTGTGCTGTAAAAGGATTGTAATTCAGATATTTTTCCCTTCGTTGTGTTCTCCCAAAAGAATGTCATCTTTTGAAAAGGAGTCTCTTTAGAATGGTACTTTTTCGTTTGCATTCCTAATGCACAGTTTTCTACAAGTCTTTTTAAACCCGTAGCTCATTTGGGACTACACGTTAGAGTATAAACTTGGAATATACCGAAAGAAGTGAACTAAAAGCGAATAAATCAAATGAATATTAGGTTCATTTGTGTTACATTTTTAAGGCACATATTAGACGAAACAGCGTTACACTATTTCTGTGAAAATTAATGCAATTCACTTACATATTCGGATATTCATCCTTGCAAAAATTGCGCTAAGCATGACTACGGAAATATCTGGGTCAGCATGTGCCTGATTTATGCAATTCACATGTATAAAACATTTCAGACAGCCAGGGCTTGAAAATGCAATTCAAGTAGTTGCCTTTCAAAAGCTATACGTAAATACAAAAAAAAATCTTTCCAAATAACCTTTACATACGAATACCCTTATTCTTTGTGTGGAAAAAAAGGCCTTTCAACTAGCCACATTCAACGCGCTGACCTAGCTGGATGAAAGGTGAATGAGTTATCGATTAAATACGGGCAGTGAACTGGATAGTGCAAAATGTAAAGTACGTTTGTCGGCATGACCATTATACTCCACATGAACGCACCTTACGGCTATGTGTTACTAACTTAAACTTCATTTCGTGCAATGCAGCGATACCTTTCCAAAGTAACTTAGAATATGATGCAACCTTCAAGTAATGTCAAGATTCAAGAAATATTTTGTTTAAGAAAAAGAAAACGATTATGAATCATAATGTTAACAGTAACGAATTTAGGCTGCCTTTATTAAGTAATCAATAAAATAAGAAATTTAAAGGGAATAATTAGCCTTGCTTTATACTAACAATATATAATTAGCCTTGCTTTAACTAACAATAAGAAAAAATAGTAAGCAATTAAACAGCATTTTCTTTATAATGTCATACCAAGATTGTTTTCAGTTTACAGCTGCTTTGTATTTCAGCCTAGGATATCAAGATCATCATGCGTACTGGGTAGGTGGCTCAGACAAGAACTTTGAAGGTGACTTTCGTTGGACAGATGGTCTTCCTTTTCAATACACAAGTCAGTTAAACTTTATAGGAATGCGTATGTACCATACGAGGTTGTATATTTTTATAGATTGGTTTCCTGGTTGGTCACAACATGGTCACTACAACAAACAGCCCAATGACGATGGCTTGAGCAGCCAGGATTGTATTGAACTCCGTCGATATTTTCGGACACCGCCAGGTGTACAACCTACAACGACACCTCTGTCCAGGACGTTCATGTGGAACGACAGAGATTGTAATGCAAAAAATTTTATTATTTGCGAACGACCAATGGGCGAGGGTATGAAATGTTTTATTTATGATATATTAAGACGGTATGCAACAAAACGTTCCAATGTAATCCTTTCAAGAAGAGCTTTTAGTTTTATACTCCGACTTAAAAAAATATCGAAAAATTGAATATTATATTTTTTATTATTCTTTTTATAGTCTCCTTTTAACCTATGTGGATTTCTGTATATTTTACAGACTCTGTACATGAAAATTGGGCGAATGACTGTAATAAGACAGTTTCCCTAACAAAAGAACATCCTAAGGCATCCCTTTGGAGTCCATCATTTCCGCGACAGTACCCTGACAATGCCAACTGTTTTACGACAGTAACAGCACCCAGTGGCTATAGAATAGTATTGGAATTCGAAGAGCTTGTCATCGAAAACGAAGCTGGGTAAGTCTTGTAAGTATGCTTGTGAACTTCGTTAATTCAAACCAGTATGCTCTCTCAGGTGTAGTTACGACTATCTAGAAATTACAGAACCTTCTTCGAGCCATAGTAATCTTAAAAACGCCGACTCATCAGGCTCAAAAAGTTCGAGACACTCTAATATTAGGAAAAATACATACAGAAAGCGAAATTCTTATGAAAGCCTTAGTGTTAGTAATGATTTTGAAATAGCCCACACAAACTACCAGAACCTGCTTAACATTTTTTCCAATTTGTATAAGCCACGGTCAAATTTTTTAATACAGACCCCTGATTATCCGAGGGGTAATCTTTTCTATCAAACTACCAAAGTTAGGGATAATCTGCCGAGGAGAATGTGCGGCGATTGGAGCTCGAAACTGAAACTTCTGCGGTACGTTTCAGCCGGCTCTTATCTTGGCTTGCACTTTGTGTCGGACTACTCTCATCACTTTGGCGGATTTAAAGCAAAGGTGTATATGGAAAACAGTAAGTACTACTTTTAAGTTCCTTAGAAGCTAGTGTGTCCTTCAACTACTTTTTTTTTTTGATTTTCACTTGCTTTTATCAATGCCTTTAACGCAGGAATGCTTTTAACGCGGAAAATTAATTGAAAGAAATTTATTATTATACTACAAATAAACCATATGATACCATAAGAAAACAAAGATTTGCTCTTAATTATGAAGATATATAAAATAATTTTAATTTATTTTATTAAATTAAAAATTTATTTCCATTTCTGAGTAGGACACAAAAATTTTATTAAACTAATAAAATTGATTGGCATTTTCAAAGTAAAAATTTTAATCTTGCATTTTTAATAAACAGCCTACAGTAAAAGCTATTTTTAAAAAATTTGGAATAAAAAAATGGTAATATTAGACATTGAAAAAGTACTAAAGCGTTCTTATAAAATTCTCTGCAAATACGTTTACAATTCTTTTATATCTTAATAATTTAAAACTCGCCCTTAAAAGTAATTTTTTTTTCCAAATTTATATATACTTTGAGCTTTTAGAAAAGATATAAAGGCATTCGACAAAGTTTCTCAGAGTCTATCACTCTGGGAGGAGGAGGACAAAATGTAAAATATGAAAATTCCAGAGTAGTATTACATGCTATATATAAACATACTTTATGGAAAGGTCAGCTGTACTATTGTGCAGAAACTAAACAATATCCATAATCAATTCAAAATCGAATCGAAGTCGAATACCAACAGCAAGTGAAAATCAAAAAATGCCTCTCACAAATGCTACTTAAATATGTTTTCATGTATTATTGTATTACATAGGAAATCATTGGTTTCGCGGTAAGTGTGGCTAAGTTTTAATTGACCACTTCAAGAATTGATTTTGCAGTGCAATGCAATAATTCTGTTTTGCCGTTCAAGTTTTAGAGCTTATGGAATGCTGAAAAGGGCTGAGGCGTTTTCTTGTCCAAACCTCTGTCATTTCCGTTCAGAGGTGTACATGTATTTTAATTTTCATCAGAACTTTTGCTTTTTCTCATAAAATAAAAATTCACCATTTTTAATTGTTAATATTTTTGACCAATTCTAAATTGAAAATAAAGACTTAATCGGACCTAATCGTTATAATTCATAGGCAAAATTTCGTATTGCTGGTATTGTTTTATTTTTCATATTCCACAACGTCAGCATTCCATTGCTCTTATAATTTCCGTATAATTCACGATTCACGATCCAGCAGGCCATTTCATTTTGAAAGCCCAACTTGAGCAACTTCAACTTCTCGCTTTAGACGATTAATCTTACTTAAGTAGTAGCGTGCTAGAAATTTGCACAACAGTGCGATCGATATTTTTCGCTAATGTTTTTCTTGTCTTGTGAGTTTTTTTATCTTCTTGTCATTTTCAGAGTTAAAACGTAGCTGAAAACAAGTAATTCACACAGATAAACATTTCGCTAATTAATTTGCGCTCAATTGTTTTTTTTTTATTGTTAATTTTGCCTCGTAAATTTGATGCATTGCTATTTAAGCAAGAAGCGTGTGAAAATTCACAAAACCGGAGTAGAATTAAGTGGCATTTTTTCCCGTAGACACTTTGCATTATTCAAAGGATTCCGGCGTCTTTTGCTGGGAGTATGCAATTTTCTTTTTATTTATGGAATCGACTTCAAACAAAACTCGAAAGTACACTCATCGTCCTCTTGTTATTTTCTGGGAAATAAATACATTTCCCGGAAACTCCAACTTTAGTCTAAAGAAAAATTGTTCCCTCGTCGGGGGGAACAATTCTGATGAACGATTAAACTTTAAAAGCGTGGAACTTGAACAGTGCTTAATTTTTAATAATTCCCGCAGATTAAAAATATTAAGAGAAGTTTTAATTGCCAGTTTTTCAATTCAATTTATGGCTCTTAATATTGATTTAAAAAATTTTTTTTAATTTTTCGTTTTATAAATTAGAGTCATATTATATGATATAAATACCAAAAAAATCGTCTGAAATAATGCTAGTTTAGAAAGTTTTTAGGGAATACGTTTATTGTGCGAGATACTACAGAAGATATTACACATTAAAATGCGTATCACTGTTGTAACTTTACTGTAATTGCTTTTGGACACTTAGATTTCTTTTACTTTATCTAAACTCTTATAAGGGATGCTAGACAATTTTAAACGTCCCTCCTTTATGTTCGGTTTTTCGGTAATTTAAAGTATTCCTGGATTCCAACTAATTAGGTATATTTATTAGAGAACATATTTCAGTTGCACATAGATTTATAGCTCGAAAAGATTCCTGAGCAACTTCCTCTTATATCTCCTTATTTTATGATCTAAAATTAATTGTGTTCTTCCACAAGTCCTCTAATCTCAACGATAACTCTTTTCTCTGGACTTCAATTTCTTTATAAGGAGAAAATCTATATTTCAGCGATTTAATTCTAAAGGTATTTTAGAATTTCCATAATGTCGGTCACAGTCAGGATATTTGAAACCATTATTCTCTAGCTCTGCGATGAATTAATCACTGTCTTTTAAATAGTTAATTAGCGGATAATTTCGTCTCCTTCCCTTGCACTTGCACTAGTATCGTCCAAACCGGAGAAAAAAAACAGAAATATCATGAACTGAAACTTAAAGCAGTTTTTTTAAAACGATATTGAAGCGAAACAAGAGCGCTTGTTTCACATTTATGTCGCTATAGGGCCACTGTAAGCGCTTTAATTAGACCTAGCAAAAGTAGTCGGCAATCTTTTATGCGAGAACACACCTTTGTAATTAAATTGGCAAATTTATTAAAAATTCCACTTAAAAGCTGCCTCGGAGTGCTCGGATGAAAGACTGAGGCCCTACAATGGCTCCTGCTATCTTTTTGTTACGTATCCAGAGGTGGAGTGGTGGACAGCTCAACAGGTATGTCGCGGAATTGGTGCCCAATTGTCCTCGGTCGGTTCTCCTGATGAGCACAGGTAAAGAAGGTAAGGCGAATTTGTACCTGGGTACAATAATTTTTCTTCCCAGATTCATAACCACGAGTATTCGCAACCACATCGATTATTCCCCCCAGCTAATTTACTGGCTCGGCGGCGAACTGAATAAGAACGGCCAATTCGAATGGACCGATGGGACAAAAATGAATTTTCAGGTAATGTTCTCAGTTCTCAGTTTTAGGCCACAAAAACGCCCAATCCATAGTTCCGAATTATTTTTGTTACTTTTTTTACTGATCCAATTTAAACCCTTTAGGGGTGGTTGCCGGGCCAAGGACAATTCGAGAAAATGCCAACAGAATCAACATGTTTGGGTTTGCAGTGGAAAATGTCTCCTACTCCGATGCTGCCGTCTGGCCTCTACTGGGAGGCCCAGAAGTGTCGACGCATGGGTGGGTATGTATGCAAAAAACCTCAACAGGTGTATGACCAGTTCGAACTGAAGAATGAAACCATCCACGGACTTGAAGGTCGTCTAACATCCCATGGTAAGGTTATACTTGGCCTCATATACAAAGAAAAATTAAAACAAATTTCACCTTAAACAAACGAAATAACATGCTTATGCAAGGTAATTTTAATTAAATTTGTATACATCTACTAAGTAAAACTGTTTATGGTACATATTTAATAAAATAAAAATAAAATAAAATAAACTTAAACTTGATTAAAATATTAAAAATAAGTTGGACTGGGGCTCTGAGGATTGCTTATTTATAGATTCAATTTATAAATTTATTTAGTCCAAACCAAATTCCAAAATTCTAAAATCACACCTAGAATAAAAAGAACATAAATATATAAATCGAAACAATTTTGATTTATTTTGCGAATAAAAAAGCATTGTTCTGGAATATAAAACGTTTTTTACTTCGTTTAGTTTAGGTGGAAATTTGTCTATTTATTATTTTACGAAAATTCAAATATATTTGTAAAATATCACAGGCTATCCCAATCCATATCCCCTCAATATCGACTACTGGGTGCGGATTGTGGCCCCCGAAAGGCATCGCATCATAATACAATTTCAAAAGATCGATTTGGAATCACAAGACGAGTGCCTCTATGACTACGTAAGTGTTCAAAACTATGAAACCGCCTCGAAAATTTCTCTGGAACCAGGCTCGAATCCCATACCCATGGCAATGTTAACAGCAGAAAAGGGTTATGGAGGCTATGGGGATTTTCAATACGACAACTATAGGGTGGCACACATCCGACGAGCACGTAGTGCAAACGACCTTGATATGAAATCGCAGAAATTGGAAATATTCCCTAGCAGATTGCAAAGAAAGTTTTTTCCCAGCCGGAAACAGAATGTTCCGAAATCTAAGAACACTTTAAATGAAATTCTGTTGAGCAGAAAACGAAAACGGAAAAAAGTCAAGTTCGTCCACACGAAGACGGAAACAAGTGTTCACCAGAGAATCAAGAGGAGTCTGGGCAGTCTGGGAAGTCTAGGGAGTTTTGGGAGTTTAGCGACTTTGGAAGTGGACAACGCTCAATCGTTTCTTCCGTACGTCCGTTGGTGTGGCTCTCATGACTCCAACATGTCGAAATTCGACTTCGTCTCAGCGTCGAATGAAGCCATCCTAAATTTTCACAGCGACTATTCTGTATCTGGGTTGGGCTTTGCGGCTATTTGGAAAGCAATAGACATTTCCGGTTGTCCCATACAAACTCTTACATCCAGGGAGGGCATCGTGGCGAGCCCCAATTACCCGTATTTCTTAATCAATAATTTGGACTGTACGTACGTGATCCAAGCGCCCCTAGGTGGAAAAATTTGGCTCGAATTTACCGACTTTGAGGTTTTAGAAGAAAGTTTCTTATACATCGACATCGGAAATGGAGCCTTTCAGCCGTTTCGTTTCAAAGAACACTTAAACGAGGGGATGTTCGTGAGCCTCAAGGAGCAAATAAAAATTCAAATCAAGACAGGACAAAAGCCTAGAGGACGGGGATTTCAGGCGACTTATAAGACAGGTTCGTTACGCTGCATTGCATTCTTTGATGTCTCATTAGCTCATGTCACGTGCCTACAGGCCAAAGAAATTTCTCAAACTGTGCTCACTTAGGACCATTGTCGTACAGACATCAATTGTGCGTTATTTCATACGCAGTTAAAAATTATGTTTTAATTTGAAAAGTTTTCTGTTTCTTTATATGTGTTCTAACAAAAGCAAAAATTAAATAAAAAGTTTAGCAATTTGAAATGTATTTTCTAGTTTTTTTCCAAAACAATTTTTAAGGAAATTTAAATTTATAGCATAATTTCAAGTTTTTAGTCTAATACATTTTATTGAATGGTTTGCACAAAAAACTAGTTTTCCCTCTAAATTTGATTGAAATAAATGTAGGTTTTTGTCAAAAGTGAATAAATTTAAACATATTTGTAGTGGGTCCTTTCATCAGGGAGAGAGTGATCCATTTGAGCATGAATTCAACAGGAAACATTCTCCCTCTAAACTACCCGCAGGTCATTCCGGCAAAGATCGATTATACACAACATCTAATAGCTCCTTTGGGCGAAATTATATTGTTAGAGCTCTATGGTGTCGAATTCAGCCAAAATGGATGCCCCGATAATAATACTTTGGAGGTTTGTTCAATGTACTTCTGCTTGTACTTGATTAATTATCACATTAATGCGGGTAGGCAATCATTCGACATTCGCCACGCCCATTCCTTTTTATTTATGTGAACTGTATCCATTACATTTGCTGAAATTCTTCCGAATGCTTTTTATTAATTATTTTTACTTATAATTATTGGTTTATCCTAACTTTCACTTAATAATGGATTTTTGCTGAACAATTTTATTTTGTGCGTATAAAAGAAAAATTTTTTATTTAACATATGTAGATTATAATTTTATCCACAAGAACTTTAGCAAAACCCATTTAAATTGCTATTCGACTTTTTTAAAATATCATATCTTTGTATTTGAGCCCGTCAAATTTGTTTTTATTAAGCACTAAGTAACTTCCATTATTCTTTTTAATATGAAGTCATTATTGGTAACATAATTTAGTATTCTGAATTCCTCTATTATCTCGAATAATTTTGCTAAAATTAGTTCGGTTTACGGAGGTCGTATTATAAATTATTACTCTAGGGATTTTTATTTTTTATTTGTAATAGTGTTAAAGCACTGTTGCAACTGGACAAGTGGTTGAGTGTATGGATATAAAAACAAGAACCGGGCTGAATTTCGATTGTAGTTTGTTATTGAAAAAGCTATGAAAATTTGATTGGTGTCATAAACTACGACTGCTATGCACGGAGAAAAATACGTCTTTCGGAAGAATTTATTAATTTTAACAGGCTATATAATTTATAGATACGTTTAACAGGGAACTTTTCACCCTTTTTTATATTTTTCTTCTTTATACTTACAATTTTATGTTTATCAATCAGTTGAATTCAAATTTAAAACTATAAAGGTGAGTTCAGAACGAGATAAAATGGTTATTTTGAATGGAAAAAACGTAATTCACATGCAATTTTTATTTTATATGATAAGACCGTCATATAAATTTATTTCCAATAGATATGGTATTGCAAACAAGGTTTATTATATTTTATGTTACTATTATTATTCAGAAAAATCGTTTTGTTTTTCGACTTCTAACGTAAAGCTGATTTTGCACGAGTAATTAATTTTATTACTTTCACTCTCTCTATGCCTACTTTGCTACCACCTAATTATAATAATTGAATGTTTGCGGTCAGGTGTACGATAACTATGCAGACAACAATGGAACAAGATGGCAATTGTGTAAATACCGGAATCAAAGCTTCGAAAACGAGCACGATACCCAATACCAAAATATTGCGGAGGCCCAGCAAGCACCTGTCTATATCACTTCGTACCTTAACACCATCCACATACGCCAGAAAACCGCCTCAGAGGCCCGCATAAACTTGAATGCCACCATTCGTGTTCAGCAAGGTAGGTCCTTCCACCTGGTTTGATTGATTTATCTGCGCCTAAAGGTGAATTAGGAAATCTCATTTCTTCGCATTGTTTGCTACAGATTTGAACTACAAGCTGAAGTTAGCTTCAGGAGATGATTTAGTAGAGTCTTGCCACCCGAATCCCTGCCAGTTCAATGGTAAATGCATTTCCAACGAAATGAAAAAGCGATGCCAATGCCAGGGCCATTTCACAGGACGGTAATTAATACTAACTTTAATTAATGATCAGTTCTAAGTTGTCTTCGAAGGTTTTGTGCGCTGAACATGTGCGAACTGGAGCCGTGCCTTTTCGGCAAGTGCGAGCTAACCCCATCCAATTTTAAGGTTCGATTAACCTTTTGCGAAATTAGTCGTCTTTTTTAAAATCGTTATTATTTTTCATTATAACTCCGTTCTACAGTGTCACTGTCAGCCCGGGTACATTGGACAAACTTGCGAACAAAAGCAGAAGCCATGTGCAGACAATCCCTGCGAGGGCCGCGGGGAATGCTTTGAAAAGAATGGAGGATTTTTTTGCAGGTACACCTTAAAATATACATGTGCACCTCAGTTTCAGTTATGCAAATTAATGGTAGTAAAAGTAATGTCCCTGCTGGACATGAACCTGCTCATTATATCTTATAGTACCACAGACCCGACTAAATTCGAGATACGGGCACTGTTTTATAATATAATTAAATAAATTATTTAATGACGCAAAGAGATCCGCTGCATTTCCGTAAATTTCGAAGTTCTGCAGAAATTATAAAAAATATAATTGGCTAATTAAGATGATAAGAACTATGAACCATCCATAGAGCACTTGTTTTTCATAGAACAGTTATTAAAAACATTATAAAAAACAAAATCTCTTAAAACCCTTATTAAAATATTGATTTAATATTCTAGATGTCACGCTTGGTGGGAGGGACAACGTTGCGAGAGACGGATGATGCATATCCCATATAAACCTTTGTCGGAAAGAATGTTACAGGAACCATTTTGGCTAGGTTTAATAACGGTTTTTGTAGTGTTAGCGGTAATTGGTTTAGTGTGGTGTGCAAAACGACACTTCCCAGAAAAAATTGAAAAGCTTCTTGCTGAAGAAGCTGATAGAAATAGACGTAAGTTGCAAATGCATAGGTTATGCACTATACTACTCAAAATACAGATTACCGATAGACGATATAACTACTGGTGTTTCTAACATATACCATTCAAAGTTTTTAAAACTATTCAAATGTTTACTTTTAGGGAATTCTTAAGATAATATTCAATTTTTCAAAGGAATATTGTAAAAGAAATGTTCTGTCGTCTATCGCTCTTCTCGTTTAGAATATCATCTCTAGGATAAACATAATGAAAAATGTCTAATTAATTTATTGTATTAATTTTTCAGCTCCAGGTGCTGTCCACGGTCATCATCATCATACCTCATTGCGGGAACAACTACAATTTACAACATCAATACCTCAAGTGGCAGCAAATACACCGGGGGCTCCACGTTCAATATTCAACAGGCTGGGTATAAGAAAACCGTCTATTTTGAGCCTCAGCAGCCCAAATCCACCCGGAGGGGCGACAGCCCGTACTTTCTCACTAGACGATTTATTACGACCTCCCCCTCGACGTAAGATAGGCTAATTTAATTCGATTAGATCCCTCTCTGTTTTGTTTCTCCCAAAAATAATATGAAAAAATACATATTATTGACTACAAAAGTCGGAAACGTAAATTTTCTTTCCAAATGTTTGGTTACCTCTAATTCATTTCTATTTTTTTTCTTTCAATTTAACTTTAGATTTGGTGGTCAGCACTCTAACGCATTTGTTGCGACTTGACGAACACTTTACACCTCTAAAATGTTACAGCTTAACTTTTCGCTCAATAATTTGCAATATTAGTCTAATTCTCCACTATGCTTGCTTGCAAATACTTTCTATTTCTTCCTTAAACAAATTTTAAATTTCAAACTACAGCCATGTTCTAAGTGCAATTTCAAAGTGAATATAATTTTTCTGGTTAAAATATTTTAATTAATTATACCTGTTCTGTTGTACTTCTTACAAAACTGTTTAGAAATAGGTAAAGATATTTCAAGTCAAAGTTAATATTTTCCTTTTCTTACATTTTTTTTAAATTAAAGAAATTTTCTTACATAAACCTCATTTTATTTACCATATACGTATTTTAAAATTTACTACTGTCATTCTTCTTTAAAATATGTTCTAAATAAATTCCCTTTTCTAACAAAATTTAATAACTTTAAACAACAAGGTGTACTATATTTTGTTCTGAAACTTTTGTCTATTGTTGAATACGTGCATACACCTAAACATACAAGTTTTAAGATCATTGCACTCAGAACTCTAACAAGAATCCCTTATCGCATCCCAAATGCCCTAAAACATGTATATATAAACTGTAACAATACTAATATACAAATTGTAAATAGAAAAACTTCTGAAGGAATAACGCAACCCCTAGAAAGTTTCATCTATACTTATCTTTATGGTTCTACTCTTCTCTTGAGTGTATGTGTGGCTGCTGGTAGGCATAAGATGCACTTATTACAGTTAATATTTAGTTTTATTTTAGCACTGTAGTATATTTATAAATGACTTTTTCAACTTAAATCGTAGTTTAGCTTTAGTAGACACCTACGTATTCCATACTTTCCAAGTAGAATTCACTTATAAAAAGCAAACACCCTACAAAGGCACAACTATAATATTTCTTATTTGTCAACAGGGTCACCATCACCTAGAAAGAAGCGCAACAATTCTACACCAACGAAGAAAAATGCGGCCGAGAAAAAACAGATTCTTCAACAACTTGTTTCCCCAGCGACTACGCAAGCGAAGCCGAAACTCAGTCTAGGTGAACTTATACAGATGTCCGAGAATCGGCTAAAAGTGAACACTATCGATTCCGAAACTGACCAAAAAGAAACAACCTTCTCTGAAAATTCAGCAACGGCTTCTACATCCACAACGCGGATTATGGCTGACCCTAAGCTTGAGAAGAAGGTCACATTCGCTCGTCTTCTAAGCAAAGTGTCCGCCGAAATGAGTTCTGGATCAGAAGTTGATGTTGGAAATGTAAGGAATTTTGATCTGTTTGATGTCAAAATATTTTTCCACAATGCTGTTTTGTCTGTTGTCGGGTGACATGCAGAAAAACCAAATGCAAAATAGCTAAAATCCGATTTCCTTGAATTCTATGGTTATTAAATGTTTGAAAAGTTTTATGCCCACATTTTTCAATCTTTTACAGAAAACGTCTATAATTCTGTAATTCATAAATCTAAAATTAGAAATTTTGAATTTTTGGAATATTTAAATTCACATATTTTGGATGTTTTGCATTGGATCTTTGTTCATATTGCCTTATTTTTATACTTGTTAATATCTCATCACAAATTCTAGGGCACCCAAAATTCGAGCGCTCTAAGTCTTCCAACAGAAATTCAAT
This sequence comes from Proctacanthus coquilletti, assembly GCA_001932985.1. NCBI lineage: Eukaryota > Metazoa > Arthropoda > Insecta > Diptera > Asilidae > Proctacanthus > Proctacanthus coquilletti. Next base: position 1,345,550 of record MNCL01000005.1, read on the forward strand.
TTCGTGCGAATTCTGTCCCACAGTCACCATGCACAAATGATATTCGTTCACCTCATAGCACATCATCGAACCATGGAAGCGATTCCTTATCTAGTTCTGAACTAGCGTTATCAGAACTTGGCATTAATAAAAATATCAACAATAGGCGAATTAGACCTAAAGTGTCTAGCGCTGATTCAATATTAGCTATGTTCCGGAATTTTGCTTCAGCAAATGCTTCAGGCACATGCATACCAACATCATCTGTTTTTGTTTCACCATCAACAACACCAACCGCTTCTAGTCCCCAAGACGATGCACCTGGTGATGATGAGTCGTCCACCTCGTCAATGCACACACCCGTAAGCTTTTCAAGCGGGCCGCCAGATTCGCCAGTATTCTATCGGCAAACGACTATCGAAGTGCCTGTCTTAGACGCCCTTAGTGCACATAAAACACCATCCAATACGAATTTGTTACACCCACCGACAATTCTTTTGGAAATTCCAAGCAACGGGATCAATAAGTGCCTATCACCAATACGGGAACTTCCGACACCGATCCCATCACCAGCGTTGACACCAATCATGCCCCGACCAAATAGATCAAATAGCCCAATTCTTCAAGATGATGCCCTGTCTGGCAGCTACAGCGACGAGGACGATAAAAGCGAGAACCAAATGGCGGTAAAATTATTCACACCTTTATAGATTTTTGTTTTCTTTGCTTTTATCCCATTGCGCAGCTTTTCATTTGTCGTGTCTTAATCAAGCACAGTTTTTGTCTAAAGAAATTCAGTTCGATCTGAAGTCACTGTATATATCGAATATTAACATACCTCCTAAAATGTGAAAACTCATCATTTTGTAAATATTTTGAAAAAAAATCGGTTTATATGGTCATCTAAACAAATTTAAAGTTCTATACTCATACATCCATAGATCTAAAAATTGTGAATTCCAAAGTCATTTAAATGATAATAATCCTCTAATTGTGTTCTCACATACATGATTAATAACTCAATTTAATTAGTTCCTCTCTCTAACAGTAGTTATTTTTTCAGGCCAATATAATATCTGAGCTTAAGAAAGAAATGAATCGATTCGATTCAGAAGTAGAGACAACTCCTACTGATGCAACGACAACCTCATCAGCTTCAATGAATAAGCCAACACTTTTAAGAATTTGCGGTTCATCAAAAGCACCTATTATGATCGACGTTGAACCACCTTCACCTGAACAGAAAACCCCTCGCCCAAGGGACCTGGTGATTCCCACACTAACAGTGGAGCAACCGAGTCCAACTAGAGATCGTTTCCCAATGATTATATTTCCGGGTTCGCCACCGCCACAAAGAGCTAGTATTGGTGAAACTAGTTCCATGTTCCCCAACAAACAGCAGCAGAAAAGGTAAAGATAGTAGACAGTAACAATTCATAGCTTCTAATATAGACTTATAGAGGTAGTCCATTTATGTGACTTTGTAGAAACCGTTGGTTACCTCGCTTTGAATGTTGTATTTGTTAGATGCTTTAGTAAAACTCTGATTTAGAATTAGCTTAATCTATTTTCTTATTTTTGAGCTTAAGAGATCTTTGCCCTTAGGCTACTGAAGCAATTTGAGAAGCCAACATCTCTCGATCTTCCATTTGTGCCTCCCACTATAACTGTAACTTCGAACATGAGCGAAATTGAATCGGACGCAGAGCCATTATCACCTGCTCCGAATAAATTGCCCGACACAGGTGGTCTTATAGCACCAGGTAACCGAACCAGTATGTGCTACCTGAGTCCGTTTGCAATGTGCACACGAGCGGATAGAACGATCTCGGAAAGCAATCTAAGTTCCTCAGGGTACTCTAGCATGGCCAGTCCTGGCCCGAGCAGGTGCGGTTCAAGCAATCCACTCTGTCCGAATGAACTGGACGAGTCCGGGAGTGGTCATCCTGGAGCAAGTTTATCGTTGCACGCTAATTTACTGAACCGGAGACAGAGCCAAGTACTAGCCAGTTGTAAAGAGAATGTCTCAAATGGACGAGCCGAAAATTCGGGAAATCGCGAGCATATTCGTGGTAGGTCCGATTCCGAAACCTACTCAGACGATGCTCTTCAAGAGTCGAACGATGAAGGTATAGGCACGGACCAGCTGGATGAAAAGGCTGAGGAACAGGACACCAGACTTATGGAAAAGTTAGAAGTGTTTGTAGAACCAGACTTAGTTGAAAGAGGCAAAAGCCTATTGAATGCCGAAGAAGGTATCACGATGTCTCAATTACAGCTACCTTCGATTATTATTCAAGCCGATGGAACTGAACGAGCCGTCTCCCCGGTTTCCTCACGATCAGAAAGTCCATTGAGCGAGAGAGCGGGGATGGGACGCTTTTCACCACACTTTTATGGTAGAAAAGACCAACTGCCTTTCACCGATTCCGATGGCCTGTATGATTTCCCGTCTTCGGACGGAAAAGGTACTTCAGTTACGCATCACAGACGAAGTAGCAAGAAACGTGAGAGAAAAATTCCAAAGCCGGTTGGGACACAATCACCTACTCGAAATCATCATCTGGACTTACCCAACAAAGACATGAATACTCCGAATCTTCATAACTGCTCAAAACATTTTCATCCACATCATCATCCACACCATGGAACAGTTGTAACAACTCGAAAGAGTCCCAAACGACGACCTGTCCAAAGACATCCTGTAGCTAGCAGCTCCTCTTCATCCGAAAGCTTAACTTCAACAAGGGAACTCAGCCTTCGGACAATGAAACGTAAGATTTTCCAAAATACTTAATCCTAATTTAATTTTAACAATAATGAATTTTTAAATTCAAATGTAAACGATCGACTTTCGTCATTATTTTTTACGAATCAATATACGAAGATTAGTAAATTTAATCGATAAATTTGAGTGTTTTTAACTGCGCTTGAATTATCCTTCCTGTGCGGTTAATTTCTTTTTTATAATTATTGCAAGATTATGGAAGATTTTAGATCAGTTGAGTAAAATTAATTAAACAAAAAAGACATAGCTACTAATTTGTCGAACTAACTACATTACTAACTATATTAAAAATCTAGCCATAAAAGTCATTAGTTTCAAAAAATAAAGATAAAAATATTTTAATATAATACAGACCGTAAAAAAAAATGTGAAAACAAATTCTTTTCAATTTTTAAAGTAAAATATTCTTCAATTTAATTTTATTAATAACTGCAGGGATGAACTCACCTTCTAAAGAAAAACACTCCATAAAATGTCCTGATGGCAGCGAAAATGACACCGGAGAGGTAAATATCGCTTCCCACCTTTACTAAGTAATTAAATTTTAAGGTATTCCACAGGAACGAAGGTTGTCGACGGAGATTTTAATATGATTCACACCGATAAGGTGCAGTTTTCTTCTTCAATATTTCCATAATTTGCTTCTCTTATATGCTCGTTATGACATTTTTTAACCTTTTTATTCCATCTCATATTTATATAAAAATCGCTACTGCTCTGTATCCTTAAGGTATCGGCAATTGATTCGATCAATCAATTTTATTCCTGAAATTAATAAATCGAAAGTCCCCCTAAGAGCTGGATGTTGAAAATTGAGCAAATTAAAATTTTTTTCTTAGCAACCCATAAAAAGCAACTACAGTCCCAAAAGCAGTCAATAAGAAACAAATAATTTTGTAGAATTTTTACTATCGTTGTATTTCCTATAATAATCTTATGAAAAATTCATGATCTTAATTTAATACCGGATCGAAGAATGCAATAGGAAATGCAGTGAATTTATTCATAAAACTCATTCAGAATTATGTACATATATTCAAAAGTCGTATTTCTAGATATTTCAATACGTAAATGAGGCAATCCTCGAGGTGAAGCACATAGGCGGAATGCCCTATAATTGGGAATGTAACATTTAGCATACACTACTTTTAGCTTGAAAATTTCTCAAATTTTGTCTTTACATTTTCTTTAAAATTACTTTACATAGGATTGAAAAGTATTGCTAGAAAAACTTTGTGGAAAAGTTATTTGAGAAATAATGTTCCAGTGGCAAAATTTACAGCACATAAAAGTCTAAACACCAGAAAAACATAAGTAATATATTTAATATGAAGTGAAGCAGCTTATTTCGTTTGTGTATTTGCTGTGCGCTTAATTTGTGGTTTGCAAAATATTACTCAGTGATCGAAGACACTCTTAGCTTGTTATTATTAGGACTGTAAACATTATTTTATGTCCTTAATAAAATTTGTTTGATATCTTTTCAGGATGTATCTAGTCAAATACTGCCCAACGCACACAATGATGACTTAGTTAGGCCTAGAAAAATTAGTCGGTTACGCGCAATAGGAAATCAAATTAGGTGTGTACAAGTGAATATATTATATTTTAAAGGTATAATATATCCACGAAACTGAAAATTATTTTAAGAATATTAACTGAGAAAAGCTCACAACTTGCGAAGTTGATAAATAAAATAAAATTTCATTTGGCCACCCGTATTGAATATTTATTGAATATTTCATATATTGAATTGAATTGGATTGTATTATATTTATATTTCATATAATTCATAAATAATATAATAAATAATTACTACCATTGCAGATTTTTGCGTAGATTAGAGCAGTCAATTAAAAATCGTGATAAATTGCTGTCACCTTCGGATAGTTGTCCTGAGGATGGAAATGACGACAATGATTCATCGCGTATAACATCGCCTTTGCTGCAAGCAGCCATTAGAACAAAGCCGAGGGTTGCACTATGCCGGCAAAAAAGGCTTCCAACAACAATCTATACATCTGCGATAACTGGTGGAGAAAGGAGTTGGAGAGCTAGGGGGAAAAACATTTCTCACGGTGAAATAAACAGCGATTAATAGGTCTATCCAGAAACTACAAAGACCGATACGACCTTCTGTGCTTGCAGACCTTTGTGTTAAATGCACCTGAGATAACTTCGGCCTTAAATTCTTAGGGAACCACAATTTCCCTATTGATAACATCATTGTCAACTCTAGTTGTTATTACATTCATTTTTTTACTCACTGAGAACTTTTTATTATTGCAATCGGGGCCAAGCCATTTATTTGCACAAACCTGTCGACTACCGGTCGTCAGACGTTCCCGCAGGAGTCAGCGGACGTAGTCGTTAAAACTAATTACTTTACTTACTATAAGGGTAACAATAGTAGAACGTAGCAATAAGTTCTTAACGGAGACATGTGATAGCTGCAAATAAAATGCGGATGGCATACGCGTTCAGAATATGCCAGTGTTCAGCCCAACAGTTCGCTACCTTTATTTCGTAACTATTAATTTTAAAATTTTATGCTAAGACAATCCTCATCTGTCCGTTTTGTTTGTAATATTTAAATATGCAAATTTTCATAGTCATAAGCATAGGGAATGTTATATTTTTCGAATAAATGCAAGTGAATAAGTTTACAACGAATAAAAACACGTTCGGGAAATGAAATATGATGTCAATGCCTTTTTTACACAAATCGTATCTTTGCATGCTAACGCAATTTATCTAGTTTATCTCTTGCGTAATTGAATACTGTTTTAATATTCAAATTAGGTAGCTAAGAAAAACTAATGCAAGTCCTTGTGGCGCCTGCCAGTATTCTAATTTTTACCTACCTGTTTACTAATTTAATTCGGAACAATAATGATATTTTTAGCTTAAGACTTCCATACTTTAAATTAAATAAACCAAACAATTTCATAATATCACGACAATATGTACTATTTTTCGTCTACATCTAATAACTTTATCATTTTACTGGTGCAGAGGATGAACTAGATAAGTTACATATTTTGATTAGTTGCAAAAGGTCTTATAAACCAAAAAAAATCGATCTAAAAGAAATTTTTAAAGTGTGCGATTGTCAGCGATTGCGAAACCTTTCACTTTTAACGCGAATTAAGGATATTGTTAAATATTATATACATATGTAAGTCATACCATATACGACAGTGGATATAAGCAAGCTGTAGAATGGCCTGTTTTGAGACTGATTTTTAAAGTAATAGATAAAGAATAAGTTAGAGATAAGCTTAAAATGTAGATTAAGCAAATCTGTATAATTTCTAGCTATGTATCTTTTGAGTACATCTCGTCTAAAATAGCTTGAAATTTAAGAAATGGATATAAAATATTTTCGTACTCTCAGCGCGTAAAGCCATTTGAGATCCTTACTATCTCTGCTGTTCCTGTCTATTCATTTTCATTCTTACTTGCACTTGTAGCCTTGCAGCAAAGAAAAAAATTCTTACTTCCAAGTTTTTAGGACTGAAAACGAAACCAGCATATTCAGGAAATCTAGATCTATATGCAAAGTGACAAGAATATTCGATTCAAGTAAATCTTATATCTCACCAAAAGATCCTGCACATTGTGACCTTCTTGTTCTTTGGAACCAACACAATATACTTAAATATCTCAAGAAAATCCTGTAGCTGTCCAGTCAGGCTTTTAGTGAAAGTGAGAACAGGCTGAAGTCTACACGTACTCCATAACTCAATCAGACTACGCTAACTTGAAATTTGCACCTGGGAAGCAAAAACAGTGTAAAATATAGAACGTAGTAGATATCCAACTAAGTTAATTACGCATGTGTAAGGATTTTAACATAAGCGGACCCTAAGCTTACATTAGGAATATTATAAAGCTGAAGACTCTATCTCAACGACTTTTCATTTTATTTCATTTCTTTTCTTGATTATATTGGGGAAAAGAATTTGTATGACGAATGTGGTTTGACTCACCTCGACGGAGCGGTGGCAGATTATTTAACAAATCTGTGATATAAAATTATTTCAAAACTTTGATAATACACAGAAGCATAGAATAGAGGCGTATCTGCTAGCGGTCGAGATTTCGTTTTGTCTACTGTAAGTAAATTCAGCAACGCCATTAGTCAATAGCTAAAAGCACTCTCCAGCACTACAAGCAATACTCTTTTTATATAGACTCATTATCCTTACGAACTCGTCGTAAATGTTTGCATACAAGGAATGCTCTCCAAGTCTACACTAAAGTTTATTAGTTCTATGTACACAGCACACTAACGATTTTTAGCCTAAGATAATCTAACAACTTTGTAATATAGCTCTATTGATAAATAAATTGTTATTAAACTATTTTGGATTTTTTTACCTTGATTAAGTTGGTTTTCAGACTTATCGTTTGGCTATAGAATTCATGATTTGTTAAATTTTAATGACTTCATGGCAATTGCACATCACGCACAACATCCAACCTACACATTTTAACGCTCTCTATTTGTTAAATGGTGCAGGGTCGCAATACCAAAGGCCAAAGGTTTATGCGTTAAAACCCTAAAGTGTAATCGAAGGACCTAGAAGGGATGAATTGAATTAGTTTAGGGAACAGAGTAAATGAACCAACTCAATGCAGTCGCCACGCTGGGAATGTGCATAATCGTTACAAATCGACTTCACTTTTGGTATACTTTGAATTGTTTTGGATTGTGTAAAAGAAATAATATTACTTTAATCTGGAATTAATTAACATCCTGACTGAATCCTTTTACTATAGTTCTAACAACTTTGTTAAGAATGAAAATTGCCTGTTATTGTATTGCAAGTTTATTGATTTTTTCATTCATTTGAAAATTAAAAGAATACAATAAGAAATAAAAATATTGAAGAATATTTTACGTATTTATGAAATACGGTATTTCCAAAACATTAGGAGTAAATCACTTAAATTCTTTCCAAAGTGCATATCACACAGGCATATGAATCACCCTGTTAGTTCCGAAAAATTGAAATGTTGCAAACTTCACCGTTATTTTGTTCTCTAACTGTCATCCAACCGGTTAAAGTCATTAGGACTTCAGTGGCTTCTGGGGCCACTTGTACTCGCAAAATGATCTCAAGAAGTATTTTTGTGAAACATTTGGACCGAATCAAGTAACGCTTCAAATTACAGTTCTGATCTTGCTCTTGACAACCTCCTGTCTATCAGCAAAGGAAGGGATTGGTGGCTCATGCAGAAGAAATGTCTTCCTCGCTCCCCAAAAGCTCCCAACTTGTCCCAGAGTAGAAACTGCCGCAAAAGACATTATATACATCATCTACGACGTGAATCCTGTTGAAGGCTTTAATTTGCGACGAGATGTATATATTCGCATGGCCGTCTTTATCAGGAATCTCAGGAAAGCGGAGAAATTTAGCCATGCAAAATTGGTGCTCCCACCCTTTCGACGGTTATACCACTGGAGATCCAGTCACATTCCGCAGCAAAGCGTTTTCTGGGGTGAATTCTTCGACATGGACAGCCTAAAGGCATTCACGGAAGTGATGGATTTCTACGAATTTATTCAAGAAATTCGGCCCACATTAAAATCTCACAAACTAGTTCTAGATCATGTGTACAAACTCACACACTTCGAGGACATGTTCGCCGACGGAGTTTTCATTGATAAGTACGAGCACTTCGCGTGCGAAAAGTCCGACTTCCATCCTGGCCTTTACATGCAGTACGAGAACATAACAGAAATAGAATTCTCCTGCCTTCGCTTCCAGGGAGGCGCAAACTTGCTTGAGGGAATTATAAAGTCTACTCGTAGGAAGTAAGTTGCGTGCCACATGCGCTCAACTCTAACAATTTACAGCATGCTTCCAGTTCTAACATATCACCACTGATGATACTGTTCTTGAATGCTGAAATAGTTCTTCACGATTTTTGGGGGAACAATGAATTCTGGCAAGCTAGAAGGTCTATGCGCTTCAACAAACGACTTATTCAAATCGCTGCAGACTACAGGAAGGAGAATTTTAACTCCACGGATGAATACGATCTTGTCCAAAGGCCGGCTAAGTGGATTGATGAAAAGGTAATCTTAACGTTTGCAAATAGGGCCAATATTCTCGGAATTTACTATTATGAACCTTTAAAATTTCTATTCAAAGAATAAAATCTAAGGAACCAATATGAAAACAAATTCCTGCTTTAATTAAAGCGCAATATTTGTCTTAACTTATTCTGTGATTTTGAAAATGGACTTCACAATCTTATAAATCTTTGTAACTACAAGAATTTGTATTATGTGTAGCCATATCGCGGAGCGAGGGGTGGTGATTACCTTTGTGCACATTTACGTAGAGCTGACTTCCTTTACGGACGCGAAAAAGTTCTTCCATCGCTCAAATCAGCATCAATTCAGATCAAAGCAAAGTTAAATAAACTTGGCCTGAACAAAGTCTTCATAGCAAGTGATTGTTCGGTTTTTGGTAAGCTATAAGTAAACTTTTATAGTTATTCTTAAAACAAAAGCATTTCCAAGAATTCAAAAATTTGAAGTCTTATTTGGGGCGTGTGAAAGTGTATCGATTCAGTCCAGAATCCATAGAACAAAAAGTGGACATCAAAGATGGTGGAATTGCAATTATTGATCAAATCATCTGTTCCCATGCAAGGTGAAATTTTAAACAATTTAACGTATTTTTTTATAATTAAAATATATCTTAGATTCTTCGTCGGCACTTATGAAAGCACCTTCACTTACCGTATATACGAGGAAAGAGAAATTTTAGGCTTTCCAAAAGAAACAACTTTCAACACCCTTTGCAAGAATGAAGACATGACGAACTGTGAAAGAAACTCAGTGTGGCCAATAGTTTATTGAAAATCATTCCTAGGAAAATTTAATTTTAGTAACAATGATTATTTCTTTTTATAAAAGAGTCTATTTTGTTTGCCTGATGTTCTTTCAGCGTCTACGCCAACAAATAAATCGTTTTAAAACTTTTAGCATGACTTTCTTTTATCAATGTTATTATTTTTTGCATTTAACAAATATTTTAGTTCTGGCATTATAAGAATACAGAAGAAGGAGAGGTAAAGAGGGCGGTTTCTTTATGGAATAATCCTGTATAATAAAATGAAACTTTTATTCTACTTAATTACAACATCTGCAGATTTTTGTAGATCTTCCGGGTTGTATATATTGCGTTTTCCATTGTAGTATCACTCAACGTTTGTCGGACAACTGAATTAAAGCGAAAATGTAGAATTTACTAATTTTCCACAGCTCCTTAAAGTGGATTGGAAATTGGTCTAGCAGTGAAAATGTTTATTAGGCACTTCTGCAATTATCACAACCGATTTTTAATACATACTTATTGAGAACAGGATTTTTTCGTATGTATGTATATCTGAGCGATTTATATTAGGAAAGAAACTCGATTATTTGACCATTGATATTCTTTCGGTAATTAGTAATTCTTTTTAACAATTGTGGCATTTGACCAGGCCAACCTCATCGCAATTCATACATTTTAAGGCAACAAATTCAGCAGTAAAATGATTCCTATGGACAGATTTTTTCGAACCTTTACACGATGGACATGGAAGCAATCGATAACCGCCACAAACTTGGCAAGTAAGCGATGCATTCATGGACTGAAAAGAAATTTTAATTAAGGATTTTTAAACCTAAGTTCTCATTATAAATATTTACCTTGTAAGGTTTCAACATTTTTCTCAATTCTCCACTTTCATTTAGGCGCTCAACTGTTTCCGCGTCCTGAAAAATTATGAAAAAAATAGAATAACATATATTTAATAGTTTTTCAATAGATATCATTAAATAAGATCGATCAACAAAAATTTTGCTTTTAGACAACTAATTTCAACAAATTTTTCACCATTAAAACAAATTAAAAATTATTCTTATTATTGACTAATTAATAGTTGTAAACATTAGATTTATAAGTCAAATAACAATATAAATTTTTCATTATACTCTTATAAATGTAAGCATTTCCCCAACAAACTAAAGATATAAAATTTCACAAAAATAAGAAGATTTAAAACTAATAATTAAAAAACAAAAATAATCAATTTCAACGCTTGATCGTTTTTGTATATCGAATTCATAAATTTGCTTCTACTTATGAAATTTTCATTGGAGAAAGTAATACACTCCTGACTGAGTATGGTCTTAACGCTTTATAAGTGTCATCAACTCTTTAAATTGAAATAGCATATCTAAATATCATTAATAAAGAGAATGTAACTATTAAAAACTTGATTCTTATGAAGGCGGCCAGATGAACATAAATTTCTTGTATTAATGTTCGCATCGACTCTCTCTTATGAAATACTACTACTTTACGGCATTTAATTAGAGTATTGAACTCTTTTTAATGAATTGTGCATTTCATCTTCTCGATATGCATTTACTTCTAATAATAAACCAATTAGATTCTGTCAGTCATTCAAAAATAATAATAAAAAAACTAATCAACAATTTTTGAGAATAGTTGCTCAATCAATTAATTTCACAATCAATCAATTTAACTCTATGTTACTTTTGCTTTAGCATAATAAAATCATCCTCTAATTTTATCTCTAAGCTCCGAGAAATCCATCAACTCCATCATTTTTAAATTGGTTTTGTTGGATGTCCATTGGGTAAGTCCCATTTATTGCAACTAATCTACACAAGTGCGAATAATTTTCTTTGTTGTTTCCCTGTTAGATAGCAGTTTTCTCAGTGGTACTTTAGTCGTCGCACTCATTTGCTGTTAGCAAATTCCTCTTAATTTTAACAACAATAACAAGCATACAGCTAACTTAATTGTGCTCATTTGGTCAGGTAGTGCATTGTGCCATTGAAAAAATTAATGCGGTTAAAACAGAATGTGTAATAACTCCTGTGATTAGAGGAATTTATTTAACAGTTGACGTATTCATTTCGCGGCTTCTCATAGGGAATTAAAACGAAAGTAAAAAATAGTACGTCGTTTGCGCCACATCTCTTTAGTAGACCTATTTCGAGTGCAATAGTCCATTAAAGCGGTGTACGTTTCCTCATGCTGTTGTTGGACAATGATTGATGTCTCATGTTGGGGTAACATCTTGCACAATATTCACAACAAATTTGTTGAAATTGGAAAGAGAATCTCTTCATTGTATTCGGTGTAGTCCGGAAGAAAGCCAGTTATCTTGACTATGCAGTTCTTTGAAGCTTATATTAACATACCTGAGCTTAAAATTACAACGTTTTCATTGTTTCAGTACATTAATAATTCAGATGTATCATACTTTGTAACATAAAATTCTATGTTTAATGTTTCCACCTGGAGTGCAGTTCATAATCTACGTAAAAACTTTTAAACATTTCCATAGTAGTGTACTATTACGTATAAAAATTAACCATTGTGGGAACACTTCAATAAAGATTGAGGACAGGCAATTACATCCCAATAAATAGGTTGTATATTAAACATATTTTTGAAAACTCTAAAATCAATGTACTTATTTTTTGGCAAAAATATTCAGACGAAATAGCCAATACACTACTATCAAAAGTTCAAAATTAAGTTCGTCGTCCATTTTTAGGATTAAGTTAAAGGTTAAATAAATATAAACGAAAAGGTTTTAAAGCTGAAAAGTAATCTCTGAATGTGAACTATAATCTGTAGATTTTATTGAAAATATTACGTAATAAAGTTTCACTTCCTATATGAATACTTTTGAACTGTGCTATAACGACATAGGAAATACTTCTGCTATGGTTAGTTATTTGATAATAAATTTCCGCATTTAATTGCAAACAAATTAAGGAAGTGTTAAATAGAACAAAAAAATATCACTACAATTTGAATACAATATTTATTACTTTTAACAGTTCGTCTCATCAACTGAATAATTTCTTTCCTCTTATTAGTCTTGTTTTTTATCTCCAATATTAAAAAAATGAAACAAAAAACATAAACACAACGAAAATTATGAATATGTGGCTTTTTCTGATTGTAACCATTTGGCTTTCGCATGACGACTAGGTGGCCCCAAAATGAAGCTATTTCTAGAAATAACCAACAGCCATTCAACCGATGTATAATCAATTCAGAAATACTGTTAACTTATGCAAAAATATCAAATACGTGCACATAAATAAACCTGTGAACCGGATCTTCGTCAAGAAAATAATTGTGATTCGGTTTTCTTTTAGTTCAACAGCCGTCCGCCAAGTGTAGGACAAATTCGTCACGTACTGGAGAACATATTAGTTTTTATAAAAATCCCAACAAAAATAATATATCTAAACAGATCCATAAAAACTGATAATGTTATTAAAGTTATCTATATTTTTCCGGTTATATTTCATCTTGGCTGGAAATTTAAGATTCTGGTTTAATCGATCTCCTTTCTAAATGGCTTCCAAATGACTCAGAGATGTTTAACCTGACAGAACACAAAACTGACGGTCTTAATCAACTGCCTTAAATGAATAGTATTATCACTGGGTGTTTATTTGGAAAAGGATTTTGTCGAACAAAATCCCTTCTTAATTCATTGACTTTGTCTATTCTACATTAAAATTTTAATTTCCAATTGTACACTACTACATAAATAAAAAACCAACTCAGTCTTTTAATGCTTAGTTTCATTCAATGTGCTACGTCATTATAAACAACATTTTGAAAATCAAACGTCTTTTTGTGCAAAATGCATATAGGGTATATTTTGCATGATTGCTCAAAAACACAAAACAAATCATTAATCAATGCCAGACGTCGTTTCATAAAAGCTTATTTGAATTGTACAAATAGCCGTGGTAAAATTTCTTTTAAATGCAAACGGGACACATTCAAACATGCGAGATGTGCACATACCGCCAAATTAACTGGCGGGGGCTCAAGGATTTCTGCACCAGACACCCAAGCACCTTGATATAAACAAGAAAAAGCCTAATCAGGTTCAGCAGCTCATAAAAGAAAGAACTCTGGCTCGAACACTTTGACGAGACTCCGTTGGTGCCGTACAATTAGAGACTTCAAGACTTTCCTAGAGTTCTTAGCGAAGTCATCGCAATCTTGGCTGAAGGTTACGTCATGTGCGACTCCGCGATTGTATGTTAAAAAAAACACCTGGTGAAAATGGTGGATTTTCAACAAGGTTCATTCTTTTGACATTTAAATTAATGCAAATGCCGTTTTCGTCTCACACTGGCTTTACCTACATGTACAATGGATGATAACTGATTCTACGCTGAACTATTGGCCAAGTTTTCTTGCAGCCTCATCATCACGTGGAAAATAATAAAGCAAAAATAAAAACAAAAACACGAAAAAGTAAGGAAAACAGCTTCTTGGTACTTACACCGATGTGTTGACCTTCGACGAAGAGCTGAGGTACGTTTATCTCGTCTGATTGCATTCGTTCCTTGATTTCTTGTTGGTAGTCGCCGCTCATGAAAACATCACGTTCCTCAAATTTCACCAACAGTGTCCGCAAGATTTGTTTCACGTTTGCGCATTTAGCGTATGTTTCCCGAACTATTCCCATGCTAGTTGTATAAAGGACGACTTTCCCAGAATCTTTCTCCTTGTAGCTCTGAAAGAGATTAATCGAAAGATATCTTTAGCGTTTAGTAACATTTCAGGTTTCATAGATTTTGGAATGCAATAAAATCTTTAGCGATTTGTGATACCAATACAACGTATTACTTCCTTATTAGTAGTAATTAGGTACGTATGATATAAAAATTACTCGATTAGTTTTGGGTCGAAAACATGCAACATTTTACCTTTACTAAAAACCTTTCCATTCTGCAGTAAAAGAAACATGGAACAGATATGAATGTTGGGTCGATGACCTTGGACCTTGATCATTCAAAATGTCTATAATAAATGCAAAGCTGTGTTTTTAAACTTTTCCCTAATCGTTATAATATGCATTTTATATTTTCCCTACATTATCAACGTTTTATAATTTTCAACAGCAAATAGCAACGGTCGTTAAACCGTAACCTTCGAAATTCGTCAGGCTCTGGGATCTTATAGTGTAGCACGTTAAAAACTGTTTTTGCCAGCAAGCTGATCTAATTTCTCCGTGAATTTAATAGACCACCAGTGTCTGAGTTCGGACACTTGACGGTACTGTAACTGTTCATCTCGCAGATAAGACCTGCGCGAAAATCAACCGAAGCCACCAAGATGGATCAAAGTCATCTCATCACGTCTTACATCAGATTCATGGCTTTTTAGAGTGAAATCTATCGCCTCGGTAAAGCAAACAGAAGTTCGCGCAAAACCGTCAATGGCATACCTGAGGTACCTGGTGGGCATTGAAAGAAAAAGTTCAGCAAAAGCCAGGAAATCAGATATCGCTATGATCGCCAGCTTCTCTGTCCACCGTCGTACCTGTAGAAAGTCGCGAATCAAGATCACGGCCCAATGCCCGAAGCTGGGATGGAATGTTTACGTTAGCTGTTCTCTGATCGTCTGAAGAAGGGGTCAGATGTATGTGTGGAGACTGCAGGTGACACGGACTAAGTCCAGAAAGTAAACGTTGATCAGTTGGAAACTTAGAAAAGTTGACAGAAAGAGACGAGAGAAAATCATGTCAACTGTATAGCAGTCGCCCGAACTGATAGTGCGTCATTGCTATTCAAGGTTTCACGGTTATTGTGCCGCAGGTTTGGCAAACCACTTCTGGCTAGTGAGTAAGTCTATGAAGACCTCCGCCAGCCGGAAGTCAAGATAAAATCAAGGAATTGTTCGAGAGTCAATCGCAAATATTGAAAATCTATATTCAAACATAGTTTATGTTTTTGTATTTTTCTTTTAAAATATCGGAAGGGCCATCTGTCCTCCATTGTTCGAACGTTTCAATTCTTTTTTAATGATAAAATAATATACTATAAATATCCGGAATTGTAAATTAGCATAACATGAGTCTAACCAAAAGTAGAATCCAACTTGTATTCACTGAACTAACAGAATTTTTATATCACCTTTAAAAGCAAAAATATGAAATTCAAAGGCAAGTTCAAAAAATAACTACTTATAATTCTTTAGAAATAATAACAAATAATATAACAAATGATTTGTTTCAATTCATTGTTCTTTTAAATTAAATCAACGTTTTTTCTCCCAAACTCAAAATATAATTACAAATACTAAACTACTTATTTTTTTTTATCTTTTTAACTTCAAAAAATATCTTTCAGTAACAAATGTTACTAAGCTTACCTAATGTATCTTTATAGTGGTCAATTACAACAGGCCGTGTAATTTAAAATGAATTCATTCCATAGTATTATTACGATTATACGATTATTAACAACTCCAAGAAAGTGTAAATGAGGCAATTTTTAAATAATGTGTCCTTCGATGAAAACAGTCGTTGTTGCATGAGTTAAAGGCCAATATTGGAAAGCTCAACGTAAAAATTTAAATCTTGTAATTTCAGTTACAATAAGCTCATCTTCCCCATTGAAAGAAAACACAAAACACAATTGTGGAGAATTTTTCAAAGACTACTATAGAAAACTGCAACAAAGGCATTTCGACTGGCGAAAGTTAAGAAGAATAAAACAAAAGCTCCAGCAACGTAAATAAACCAATCTAATTTCATATGCAATTCCCTTACTTATATAAGATTAACAAAAAATTCGGTATATTTCGGAATTCACTTGCGGCGATGGGATTTATTTAATTCATTTTATTATTATTAATACAAATATGAAGAAAGTTAAAGGTCAACAACTTTAACTTGTGCACGTCACCGTTACGTGAAAATGGGGACATAATTTACGTAATTAGTAGTGCAAAGGAATTATGTCTTATTCATGAAGCCCAAGACGCGCTTTTACAAGGCGTGCCAAAATCCGAAATACAATGACAAAAAAATTAAGCCATCGCATAGTCTGCAAGGTTTTTCGAAACAAGTAAGCTATTAGAAATTCCAAGACAGGCAGGTAGACTAACGGTTCCACCTGATCTTTCTTAATATACTTCTTAACTATTTTCTCTTTTTCCGGCTGAGTGGCTGCATACCAACGCGCTAAGATGCTAAGAAGAGGAAATCCGAACGGAGTCTAATAAAGAATAATCCAAAAACGAGCCACACTATCCACCGTGGACTATGCTAGACTAAAAGAAAAGAAAATATTACGTAAATGGATACGTGAAACATAGCCTCAAGTAAATTGCATATTCCAATGCATCCAAGGCATTAATAGAATTCTGCTGAGATTTTTCCTGATCGAAAAGAGGTAAGACTCAAGACTGTTTGCCCACGGTGACCTTCTTGGGATTATACGTGCTTACATAAGATTTTTTAAATGAAAAAAAGAAAATTCCCTATTAAATAAGTCCAATTCACATTCATGCATACTTAATAAAATGTTGTGTGGAATTTTACAGCAACAAGAATACTCTTAGAATTAGCTCATTTGAACCAGGAAGTCAAATTGCGGCTTCGACTAAAGAGATATAAATGCTTTAATAATCACCTTGCACTGCGTAATAGCAAATAGTTGGTTTAGAAGGCTTAGTAAAAACTTAAATCTTCTTGCCTATTCAAGTTTAGAAGAAGAGTAATAGCTTTTTTAAGATTAAATAGTGGGAATAATAAAATCAAATATAGAAAATCAAATAATAAGTCATAAGTTTTACTCAAAAAATAAATTCTAGTAGTTGTTAACGTTCAATAGTAATGAACTTTAGATGTGAACTCAATTTTTGAAACGAGCCAAGGCAGCATTTTCTTGAGATCCTCTCCTCAAAGATAAGACAATGAATCAGAATAATATTTATTACCCAAATATCTCATTGCTTCTTGACTACATTAAAATGTATTTAACTTCTTGTGCCTCTGCTCTATTGCAAACAGCTTTGCTCCAAAAACAAAAACACTTGTGCGTAAATATGTACATACAAATTAAGATGAAATTATCACGTAAATTCCACGATGATCCACAAAAAATTGTTATTGTGACTATTTCTTTTCTAAGAATTTTGCGCCAAAATTACATGTTGTATTTTTTATAATGTGTAGTTAAGTTTTTACCATTTATAGTGATTCCAAACGACCTTGGCTAGAAATAACAAATCATTAATAATTTACACTATTGAGATTTAAGCCCATTAATTGTCCAGTGCAGTTGATTGTCAATTTAGTTTTTTATTTCATTATTACATTTCATTGACAATGAAATATGACAATGGAGTATAAAACAATGAGGATCCTAAATGTGACTAAGTAAGTTCTATTATTCAATAGGATCACTATTTCAGAAATCACTGTAGAATAGTAGCTACAATAGGAAATGATAGCTGATGAATGGGTGTTAAATATCAGTATATAAATAGCATTATCACAAGACGTTGTTACAAAGATAGGGTGAATAAGCCTTTTAAATTTATGCACAGTAGCGATATGATATTTGCATACTAACATATTCGAATTCGAAGCTGGTAAACAATGAAAATAGTAAGTATACCTACTTAGAAATATGGCCTTCGAATAAAAACACGCTAAAATTTGTGAAAGAAATAAACCTTTAAGAATTTGTATTTACATATTATTCTTTAAAAGAATTCAGATTCTTTTGCCTCTAGCATTTCCTTTAATAAAAAAAAAGAAGTGGTTTGAAATTCTCTGTGTGCTTCCATAATTCCATAGATGTTAAAGATGTTTTTCAATTGTATTTACTTACTAGTACTCAGTAACACAAAGAAATTTTAAATGTGTCAGCGTTTTACTCTAGTTTCACATTACAAGAAAATTCAAAATAGTTGAAGTCTTGCTATTTCGTAGTATGTAGTAACTTTCTCTAAAAATTCACACACCAGTGATAGATTCATTATTATTTTATTAGCAGTTATGGTTTTATAACATCTATAATAATCTTCGCTAGCTAAGAGTTCAGAAAATATCTGAAACGTTACTTGACATTTTGATCAGGAAGGATTATGTTCAGTGATGCAGGAAATATTGGAAATCAAGAAGTACAAGCACGCAAGCTTTCGTAATCGATCAAATTTACACCCAGGAATCAATAAAAAAAATACATCGGCAAATAAATCTGAACTAGTTTTTACATCTTGGAAGGTGGTGTAAGAGCCTCATCATAAATCTAATTTGCCAACAAAGCTATTCCGCAATCAGAGACGGCGAATTTGTATCTAACTTGATACAAAAAGTGGGTTGGACAGTTTCATTAGGTAAGGAAGGTAACCTCTAATTTCAACACTAATAAAAAAAATGTTCGCTCACTTCATTACTACTTCAACGACTAAAGTCTTGGCCACAACAGACGGCAGCGATCACCAAAGTTGTCGTCATGTGTGTAATCATAGTTTTCAGTATTTGACGAGTTTTCTTACGATTTTCTTTGAAATAGTCGCGAGAAGTTTCTAGTCTCGCAAGTGACCTGCTTTCCCCACACACGTTTAAAAATGATCAGGTTTTTGATGAAAAATCGATCAATTAGTTCGATAAAAACTACACCCTTCGTCACTAATTCTAGCAATATGCGGTACGGCCACATATCGTTCTGTACCTTACTCAAAACACCTTATCGGCTTTGTGCTCTCGAAACCCGACTTGAATTTTTATCTTGTTACTGACATCGTTATGAGATAGGTAATTAGATATATTGAATTAAAGTCGGATGGATCTGTTTGCATAAGGGAAGCTAACCAACCGGTTCCTGACTACTGGAGCAAGTGAGAGATGTCGCGCTCAACTGAAAACTTTTGTATTGCCGTAAAAGGCAATAAACGTAGTACAACTGTTCATAAGTAAAGAAATAGCTACTAGAAAAAGCCGACAGTCAGTTATCAAAACTCTTGTGGCGAATACCAAACGATATAGCATTACTACTTTCACTGATATCGTGCTTTTCCAAGAAGAAACCTCCCCGACGTTCATTGGTCGTAATTCAATTATCAATAGAAATACATGTATAATAAATTTTGTTTAAATCCCAATTATTTGCACAACACACGAACAGACATAAACATGAAAACCAAAAGGAATTCGGAAAAAAATTTGTTTAATCTATACTAAATCGTTTTTTTGGTGATAGTGATTAAATATTAAAATGGTACAATAAAGTCAAACAAATAATTCGAATTAGAAAAAAATATATATTTTCGTATAACGTCTCCTTGAGGTTTAACAGAAAGATGAAATTGAAAACACATATTTATGTTATAGGGCAGTTAACCAGTGATCCACTACACATCACAAGGTAAAGTCAAATTTAAGAAATTACATTTTTCTGAAAACTGTGGTGTAGCACACCATGTGGAGAAAGTGTTTTATCAGAATCCACTTTTTTCACTCTAATTATAATTCAATAGTCGTAAACCGCGTGAAATGTCATCACACGATCGAGAGATTTCTGTTCAAAAAATGATTTCTACACATGCATGCACCTATATGTAAATCTATTGTAATTTTCACACTTGTTTAAATTGTCTCACATCTCACATCGCGCACAAGTATTCATACGAACCATGTAAACCCACATCTGAGCTCTCTTTAATTTCGAATCGAAAGTAAAATGGAAAGCAATCTTAGGATAGGTACTTCTGTGAAATACAAAATAAAACAAAAATCACTGACGTGATGTAATCAACCGCAGAGTTAATAACTCGCAATTTCTGGGGTCATTTTATTTTTCAGTTTAATAAACATTTACAAGAAACCAGAAACGACGTTTCATTATTGTACTTGAAAACAATTGAAAGGTGATAAACCTGTGCCTCCCACCTGTAAAGTGGCTTTTAGAAAATGCATCTTCTGTCTGTAAATTAAACGGTTATTAACTCTTCATACAGCGACATGATGGAAACCAATTTGCAAACGCGTTCATTGTGGTTTCGGTTGCACTCGACGTGGACGGCCTGTTATGACTATCGCCACTAATAAAGATGAAGATTTTCAGCAGTTTGTTTCACTTATGAATTAACGAGAAACAAAGAAGAACCGCCGTCGAAAGGTACATTTTTATGCAATTCAATACCCGTAAATAAAAGGTAAAAATGTGGATGCCAATCGAGGTAAACCAATATCATACTTATAGATTTCGCAAAACGCTCGTTATCTAATTTTCATTTTTGTACTGCTAATGCGGCGGTCAAAACTACCGAAACGCTTTTATCAAATTCCAATACGATTGGAAACGTTCGAATTGATGAAATTTCCTCAAAATATCTCCCATGAAAATACTTTTACACTTTAAAGAAGCAATAGCATATGTGTTAATGCCTTTTGATAAAAGCACCATGCATGTCGATTTTAATTGTTGCAAAACAAATCAAATTTCTACTTTTAATATGGGCTCTTGATAAAATGCGAATAATTGATAACTTTACTTCCCCATCTCATTAAGATAATTCACTTTGCTTATTTTTTAAAAATTTCCTTGGCTATACCATATCTAAACAAATATGCTTTTCCTCATGCACCACAAATCGGAAGTTGTGGTTAGCCATGGAAGAAATTTTAGTTTTATTTGTTTGAAAAAAAAGGATAGAATACATATCTGATATTTTATTAGTCACAAAATTAAGATATCTCCAAATCTTCAAGTTTCAAGCAAGTAATTAAGCGGTAACACAAACTTGAGATTTAGTAAAATACCTTAAAAATGTTGTTACTTAAAAAAAATAAATTGTACGACAAATGGACAAAATTTATCATTTTTTTTTTTTATTTAACTCACATAACACATCATATTAGTAACACAATACTAAATAAATTAAGTTCTGATAATAAAAAATTATACGTAATTTAAAAAACCTTATTACTGCATTTGAAGTTAGGCTTGGTTTTTACAATTTTTTTTTCTATTTTTTCTACATTTATCAAATCTATCTACTTTTATTATTCTTTTCGAAGCAAATAGGCACGCCATTTTTTAATTAAAGATTTTCAATTTGAACATGGAGACTATACGTTGCATAACAATCTTCAACAAGTTAAATTCATTTACTAAACTATTGTATAAAATTATCAATTTTTATAATTTCCAGATGCCGATACTTGTTGTACCTGCTGAGAGATTTATTCCACATACACGATACGGTTTTATGCTACTTCAATCACAAACCAAATCTTATAATATTACAAGCTTTTAAAACCAGGAATTAAATATGTAGCAAAAGATACAGAAGTTACATAACTTATAAGATTTTCGCTCCCTAGGTGTAAACGAATACACAACTTTCTATTTATACTATAATTTTTAATACTTTGTAATAAAAGGAAATAAACAATGTTTAACGTTAATAAATTGTAAATATGTTTCAATGTATACAATAATTAGTTGTATTTTACATTGAATTTGCCTACGCAGTTGTTGGTGTGCAAAATTCAGATAAATAATTCAGTTGTATTACTATGTCGCATGGTACAAATAATGAGGCATACTTATGTAGATACCTTTTCAGATACCATCCTAAAGCCAACTTTTGCTTATTCAGTAAATGCTTGCGAAACCTAGAAAAATGATTCTTCGCATTGTCTACTGGAATTGGATCTTGCAACTAATAACAATACCGGCTTTGAACTTGAGATATGATGATGACAGCAATAATGCGGTCAAAGACAACAGGGTACACCAGTGCGTACCCTCTTCCACCTACTAAATTTATGAGCAGCGCATTTTTTGCCACTGTAAAAGATCAGCCACTACAAATTCCTTTTACTTTTCATGGTTCAAACTATCTCATTAATCTTTTAGTGCTTTTAACACTTATCTATTTTCATCTATTTTTACTTTGTATTATTATTGAAACACTATCCGGATACAATTCACCCAAGTCTACTTATAATTCGTCAGCTAATCAAACTTTTTAACTAATTTCCATAGACCATAATGATAAATTTCGGTGCAGTAACCTTAGTGAGTGGTCTTCATACTACTTAAATTACGCTTTCTTGTTATTTAATTAATTTAAGTAAAAGCGTTACCAATTTAATCTCGCATGAATTTGTTTTAGCTTCGCTGTTAATTATGTAAAATGTTTAGCTTACCCTTGAGGTAACACCTTGGACAGTCTTTGTTATAGCGATCTCTTAAGCCGTTGGACTTTTTAGCATTTTGATCATTTCGATTTGTTCAGGGATTGAAAACTAAAAATATTGCATCACCCAAAACCGACCAATCGTTCGTTTTAGTTTTGCCTTAGGCAACTTGTGCCATAAAAATTACTCACTACCTTAAAACTCATCTCTTGTTTATAGGGACGTGTTTATTTGGTTAATTCGAATGTGCTACGGCAATCAAAGTTCATTGAAATTTTCTCACAGCAATTACCTTTCAATGCCGAAGAATTCGATTGCAAAGCTGAGCTGCTTTTCAGGTTGAAAACGTTTGGGAATTTTCTTTTTAATTGTTTTTTTTTTTTTTTTTTTTTTTTTTCGTAAACACATTTTATTTAATGAATGTAGGAACATGTACAGCGAATACTTAACAAAAGTATACCTAAATTGTTTCAATTTCAATGCATGCCCTTGTTTTGTAATTTTATCTTACTTCTCTCGAAAATGTGGCGCCACACTAAACCGAACTGGAAATAATTCGAAACAGTCGAGACAATAGAGATCAAGTACGAAATTCAGAAAGAAAAATTTTCCGAACAATCGTACGATGATTGTTTTACCTACGGTGAGATTCACACTCCACAAAATGCATTTTAACGATTAATTGACTTCTATTGCAATGCATCATTGTTGTTGTTATAATTCGCTTCCTCAATTTACCCAGGCGCTTTCCACCTGTGAGCCGCCTTTTATAAATGATCTTTTACAGTTTTACAGTCCATTTTTAAGGAATTAAGCGAAAATTATTAATAGTTCAGGGTTATATACTTCCAAAAGCCAGTTATTGAACTTCTCCCACATTTTTGCCGAAAAGAAAAATTGTTGGTAAAAAATTCGCCGTATGTAAAGTACACTTTGAGATTTTTAAATATCAAAAAAAATGAATTATTGTCTTTATTTTTAAAACTGCATCATTATTCGAAATGAGTGAAATTTTCGTAGTAAATCAATTTATTATATTATTACTAAAATTAGGTTATGCCGAGGCAATAGGAATATTTTTCATCAATAAACAATTTTTGAAATTACAGTTGTAATTTTGCCAATAAATTATATAATATAGTGTAATATACTACATAGCGAAATCTTACTGCAAAAACGAGCATGCAAGGAAAAAAGAAAAACATAACATGTAACAACTTTAATATATTACTTTAAATCTAATATTTAATATATGGTATTAATTTAATTTTTTTATAAAAAGAAGGCAAGATATTCAAAGTTGACATGTGAATTTAAAAACCCTGTACACATTTTTTTTTATATGAATATGATAATGCCGTTGACCTAAAGGTCACCCTGAGAGTTTATAGCGTTATTTTCGCTTAGGTAACCTTTAAATTGAAAAATGCTTTTCAATGCTAAATCAACCCAAAATTTCCTTCGTTTTCCATCAGCAATTTTCCCGAAAGTAATCCTTCTACCTTGTGCGTATGTAGCACGTTCAATTTTCTAATCAGATAAGGTGAGAAGCGCTTCGAAGCATATGACGGCGAAAGCAGTAAAACTTGGAAACGTTAAAAAGCTGCTGCTTAACGCCTCACGAAATTGGAGCTCCATGTGGGTGACCCCGACGGCTTTGAATGTCAGGGTTAAATTATACAGCCCACGACATTTGGTAGGTGAGGTATATGCCAATAATAACTATTCTGAGGAAGTCTTACCTTAAGATTTGAATGTTGCATCTGAAGAAATGTTGCGATTCCGTTTCGAACGCGATTCTTTACTCCACGGACGGTACCCTTTGAGCTGCGAATTGTTGAGGTTCCACTGTTTATGTCCTTGTAACCCGCAAAACTTTCATCGTTGATAATTTTTGGTTCTTCCCCGACTAGGTCATCAAAGTTATCCTTTTCATTTATGTGAAATTTATAGTATTTGTCGTTTTCAAATATTCTAGCAGTCTTCTCGCTGTCGTCGTCTTGAGTAATCAAGATAAGGCTTTTGTTCTTCTCTTTCATCTTATTGTCCTCAGTAGATACCATATTCGGAGACTCAAGACCGTAGGTAGCTTTAAAGCCATTCTGGTTTCGAAGACTATGGTCTTTGCTTGCAATAAACTTGCGGTCACGTATATCGCGTAATAAGGAATCTGGGAAGAAAGATCCATTCCTTGAAGTGGTAGAGGCAAGAGGTATGGTGGGTAAATTAGTCGAATTACATGCAGAATTCTTAGCCAGTTCTGAAGAGTTCAAGGAGTCGCAACTAAGGCTCGATTCGCTTTCTTCGCTATCTGTTATATTGCCAATTCGGTTATATTGGGTTTCCGCCTTGCTTTCCAAACTCGGAGGTTCTTGATCTCGCAAAACGATCTTCGAGTTTTGTATCTGAAGCTTAAGTTTAGAACCCATTTTCTTCGGCAATGGTGGAGGTGTTGCAGAAATCGAGGTGTTAATATTCCCACTTTCAAGATCACTACATGTTCCACTGTCTAGTGTGTCACTAGGCGAGCACTGTCCACTGGTCATCATGTAATATAGGTATGTTGGATTATTGACGTCCAGGTCACCGTTCGGTTTTTGAACCATTTCAGCGGGCTTATTGATGTGCAATTCAGTGGTTAAATTACTGTTCGTCTTAAAATCTTCAACTTCTTCCTGAAGACCTGTATTTAAAATCCGTACAGGCTCCAGAAACTTGCTAGCATCAACGACAGGTAGTACTTGATCTCCAACTAGACTAGGTTTGAGTGACACAATTGTGACCTTTGGTTTTCTAACCACTATTTCACTTTCACTTTGAGCCGGCTCGTGCAAAGGGACATCACCGCATAGTCCTTCAAAATGATGAAAATCACCCCCGAATTTAGTCAGTCCTTCTTCTTGTAATTTATCTGGCGAAATTTTTATTTTGACGACATGAAAGTCTTTCTCCGATGAAGAAACTGATCCGGTCACTGCACTTGTACACTCTGCTTGCTTAACTTCTACCCGCGATGTACAACATTTTGCACCAGTGAAGATTACTGGCTCCAACGTCTTCGCCATCGTCTTAGCAGCAGCCATAGGGGGGATACGAACCGTTGCTTCACTTTTGCTACTTTTCTTGTTATCGCCACCGCCAGATCCAGAGCAACTTAATTGAGTCGTCGTATTTGCAGCCGTTTGTAAGATTTTCGCAGATGGTACGACTGAATATGTATCCATATCTTTTCCGAAAAGATCGAGACATTAAAATAGAAAAAAAAAAACAAAACAAATGCACTGTCCCAAAACCTTGGAGAGTAACTACTAATATATGGCGCTGCCCTTTGGTTGTAATATTTTATGCTAATTATAATTGTTCTATTTCATTCAGCATGTAACCGTCTTCGCAATCGCACAACCAGTTTTCTTCTTCGCTAGTACGACAAGTGTTTCCGTTACCGATGTCCTAATTAACATACATACATGTTACATACGGCGAGCCAAATTAATCTTCTACGGCGGCCTCAACGGCTGCCTCTATGGCTGCCTCTATGGCTATCTAAAAGCCTGACAAAGTTGCGAGAACTTGATTTACGGATTACTTGCGCACGCAAAATACTTTCAAATCGATACGTAAGGTGCTTGCAAGACGCCTCACCGTACAAGTTTTAAGAAGCGCGGTCTATACAATTGCACATATACCTCTAGCTAAAACTTGAACTCGAAATTTTCGAAACCAGCAATAGCAGCAGAAACAGCGGAAGAAATAGAGGTGAACATCATTGTTGTATATGGTGGATCTCTCCTTACGGTGTCTCCAAGATTTCTTAAAACTTGTCTATCTCTTCCCTTTAGTCGTTTTCTTTTTCTTATGGTTGCACACGTTATCCGCGAGGAGTTCACTATTGAAGACAAAAAAAATTCCAAACCCGACCGCGCTGCCGCGATCTCTTCTATAACACAGGTAACGGTGTACAACTCTTTCAAGCTCGAATGAAACTAAAGACAAAACAGCGACTTGCTTTTTAGTAAAAATCTTCGAACCACCTCGGCGACTGCCGCGGTCCGCGATCCGCGATTCCCACTGAGAATTGAGCCTCTTAGCCTCTTCTTGGTCGACAAGTTTTCTGCTTTTCTGCTGCAGGTGCCAAGAAGTGCACACCGTTTGCTGTAGCTTCTGGTTACCTGGTTCTGCGTTCAGCAATTTTGTACTATTGAAAATTTTGAGAAGAGATAAGGAAAAAAGAAAAAAATATCGTTTTTTTCGGAGGGGGACTTTTTCCAATTTTGAAAATTTTTGTGGTTTTTTTTGACAAAAGACAACTTTTAATGAACGGTTTCCATGAGAATTCAATCAAATGGCACTTTAAGGTGATATCACCACTGACATCAATGGATATTACCAATATGTTATATTTAGCAAAATATCTCTTATGGAATTTAATACAAGTGGTCTAACTAATTGCCCTTTTCTCAAGTTGCAAGCTTCGATAATAACGTTAGTAACGTGACACGTATCCAAACTTCTCTACCGTTTACTAATTATAACAAATCCGAATGACTAAAATTGAAATTAATCATTTCATTTTTTAACATTAGATTACATCAAATTTACACATTCAAATTTTAAGAAACTCAACAACTTTTTACATTAAATAAATGAAAAACGAAAATTTATATTTATATTGAAATCTACGCGTGCAACGTAAGCGAAAATTAAAAATTGAATATGACTAGAGACTCCTAAACTGATATAAATATGGATTGCTTAGGATTTGCTTGCAGAGACGTTCTACAATGCGAGTAAATTTTATTTAACAATTCGAGTTTTAAAATACTACAATATTTGAAATTGAGAAAGTATTACAATGTACTTCTTCTCTTATGTAATAACTTTTAGTTTCAACTTTGTAGTTCTTCTTGTTTGGAAAAATTTCCCCTTTGAAGAAAAGAAAGAGTTTTTCAGTACTATTATACAGCTTCGTAATACAATCTGAAGATCGCAATTTTCTCACTCACGACTTTACAACGGTTGGAATTTTGTATGTAACCGAGAGGAAAATACTATAAGACCTTTACGATTGAAAAGTCGTAGGTATCAAGATATGAACAGGTGGACAAATTTCATTCTATTACTATAATTTTTATATAAAATGGCGTGGCACAGCATAGCAAATTAGAACGTCTCTCAAGGAAAATCAGCTTCATTAGCAGTAACGCCTCCAAACTGTCTGCTACCTGTTTCCTACAACACTCGGGCGTAAATGATTTTCTCTTAAAACAAAACCTCTATTGTCTATGAGGAATTGCTCGACTTAAATCAGGCATTACTTCATTGAAAAATATGTCGTCTTACACCTGAGCTCGATCACGACCTTCAAGACGACTTGCAGGTTGAACTGAGAGAATTCCTTTCATAAGACATGACACCTGCCAGCAATGCTAGTTAAAATCTGCCAGGTTTCAATCATAAAGAAGAAGGTCGCAGCGGCCATATAATTTATGGTTAGCAGATAAAGATAATTAATTCAATTCCATCTATGCCAACCTACAAACATTTCCAAGAAAGTGAGACGCGACTATAGTAGGATTTTTCTCGTCAATCAAATTATTTTCATTTTCCAAGGCCATTTTGTATCAATAATAAGGTAATCCGATTTATAAAGGGCTATATAAGGTCAATAGGTAAAAATATCGCTTTGCCAACTTTTTTTACCTCAGCCATTATTTCTTCTAGAAATTCAAGTTTTTCAAGTTTATTCATATGTTAATATTTAAGCAGTTTTATAAGAACAAAAAAGTCAATTCCAACAAAGTGGAATAACACTATCAACTTTTTAAAACATTTCTCTCTAGTCAACTACTTGCAAAAAAATATCATATTTACTTTTTCACTAATAAAAAAGATACACAAAATTGCTCTTAGGTATATTGATTACAATTAAATGAAAGCAGTAAAAAATTGCATGTTTACTTAAAGATCGGAAAATATCCTTCATAGAAGTTTTATCAATTAATTGTTCACTATTCAGTATTAGTTAAAAATGTTTCAATAATCTAATTAATATCGTGCATTTAATCTAGTTACTGTTTAAGTTATCTCTGAAAATGTCGGCTGGTTAGACATTGGTACACTTTCCTAACGCTGTTCATCAGTATGACAAATAAATGCATATTAGAAATAAAAATAATGAAAGTGTATATAATGATGTAAGATCCGTCCACAATAAAAACGGTATTTTTATGCAATTAGCCTTTATTACAAATAAATTCCTTTTACTGTATAAAAAAGGACTATTTTCCCATTACAATTTTTAATTCCCAAAGACTAATCTTACTCGTAAGAGGGCTGCAATCACAACTACTTCTGCATTTCTGTACATAGTTTGCAGATCAGTAATAAGCAAACAATTGTAAGAAGGGTTATTAATATAAAAAACGTCATTGTCTACACTTATTATTTCTGTTTATTATATTCAAATTAATGTCGGTATTATTCATTCAGTCTTTAATATTGGGAAATGAAAAGTGAGGACGATTTAGTGATAATTATGTTACAAGGCAGTTAGGAAACTTGTTTATCTAATTTTCATAAAGGGATTAGATCTAAAAGAACACTAAGTAGACAAGACTCACAGAATTTCATAATACAGCTTTTTAATTACAAAAATTTCATGCACCTAACGTCTCCCAACAATAAGAAATCAAACCATTTAATATGCACAGATCGGAAAAGAATGGTACAATATTAAGATTAAGCCTGTATAAATGTATGATTCAAAAATATGGATAACGGACACAAACAAATTTATTACTTTAAAAATAACCGTGCATTACATTAAAAAATGCTCTTATTATACCTGACGTATAAAAGGGACTCAATACTAATAATCTGAATACTCTTCGTCGCTAGAAAACTGTTGCCGTTTCTTCCTTTCTTTCCGCTTATTTCTGGGTTTGCCACCTTTATTTTTTGGTTTATCCTCAATATCCTCAATTATTTCTTCTTCACTGTTTGGCACGTCATGTGTTGGTTCTTCTAAAGGCTCCACTTCTTTGTGCGATTCTTTCGCTACTTCAACGTGGACTTCAGTAGTTTCTTCAATTGTACTTTCATTCTCTTCTTTGCTTTTTTGGCTTTCTTTCTGAGATTTTACCAATTCGCATAAATATTTGTATCTAACTAAGCATTCATCTTTCGATTTGCCTGGAACACTATTTGCAATCTTTTGCCATCGATCTACACTACCAGTTTTACGATACTTAATGATCGCTGCTTCCAGTGCTCTTTGCTGCTCCTGAGACCAATTCGTTTCAGCTATTAAAATCGGATTGGCTACTTTTTTAGTTTTCATATTTTTTGTCTCAACTGCCTCTTGAACAATGTTCTCCGCGACACTCTCTGTTTGGCCAGGTATTCTGTATCCATTCTCTTTTAACTTGGCCGCCATAAACGTAACTTCCACTACACTTCTGTTCATCGCTTCCCCAATTATCTCCCATCGATTCGCTGTACCGCCTGGATATTTTTTTACAAGGCGTACTAGTTCAACCAAATCTTCATCAGTCCAAAACCCTCCAGTTACCTGAGTCTATAAATGAGACCCTTATTAGTTTGAGACAAATTAAAATTTAATATTCTTACCTTTCCTGCTTTAACTGGCTTTACAATATCGCCATCTGTTATTTGTTTTACTTTCAGTTGCGAGTACCCAGCTAGTTCCTCATCGGTTTTTTCAGGGGCTTTTTGGGCTTCCTTTCTTTTACGTAAATGCTCACGTTTCTCCTTTTTCGCTTCTCGTTCTTTAGCAAGCTCCTCTTCCAACTGTTTCTGTCTTTCAAATTCTTCGGCTTCTCTGGAAGCATTATTACATTAACAAACAAAACAAATGATGGTGGATTCAAATTATAGAACAAAGAACGTCGACGATATTTACTTGTGAACAATCGAGTACTAGCCAGAACACTCTTTTATTAAAATACAAATTCATATCAGACAGAGTTTACACACTCTTTAGAATTTAAGAATCATCGCAAAATTAAACAAACAGAAGCACGTGTAATTTCCTGATACACCTGAACAAATAACACATACCTACCTACCACCTGACATATTCACGTATGAATTACAATACCCCATATAGAATGTACTCCTTGTCCCAATGATAATTTCAAATGTTTTTCAATGTAATATACTTACAGTCTCTTTTTCTCCATCTCCAACTTTTTGTATTCATACAACGAAGCAAAGAAAGATTTAACAGTCTTTGGAAAATTCCAAATCCCTCTAGGAATTTGAAAGGGCAGTGTATTCTACAGGAACAAATTATTATATTCAATTCAAAAGAATGAAATGAAAGGGAATTACATAAATACTGGGGGCAGGTATAGTGCTCAGAAGAGCATCGATATCTATATTTGCCTTTTTCTTCTGAAGTCTTTTCATCTTAGATCCGAGAATTTGTTCCTTGGACGAAATAAACCTTCATTATTGCAGTCACGAAATAAAAGTAGGAAAACTTACCGCTGTATATTTTTTCTCAATATATACACCCCAAGCTACCAAATATTGTCCTATTGTAATAATGACGAACAAAATTGCTGCTGACTCGGCGAATCCCATTTTCCTCACCCGGCGGTAGTAATAGACCGCGGACTTCCAGTTAGGCAATCCATCTTTCAGTACTTTGTTGTATTTTTCTCTTTTCGACGGATCCTTTAGGACCTCATAAACCGACACCAGATTTCTGAACTGTATGTTAGCATCTTCTGCATCATTTTTATCTGGATGGAGATATATCGATAGATTTCTGAATGCCCTTTTTATTTCCTTGCCGGAAGCATCCTACAGCATATATCTACTTTAAAAATCAGTAAAAAAACTAAGGAAGCGGAAGTTCACCTGTGTTAGGCCCATCAGTTCGTAGAAATTTTGGTTAACCTCCTCAACCAAATCGAAAATCTCCAACTCCTCGTTGTCCCATGATCGCACACTGGCTATCAAGCAGACCGATATGGATAGGTAAAGAACTCCTTTCATATTAATTCACCTAATGTCCCACACGCAACTACTCTACTAACAATATTTACATCTGGATCTGGGTAATGGGAATCGTGGTCACCGCTGACGTTTCCTGACGTGCAAATGTCAGCGGTCGTGGCATTTTATCCTCGAAAAAATGATTTTAAAATGGAGCAGTTGATAATTAGTATTTTCGTATTCGGGAAATCCCCTGCATTGAGGAGAATGTACATGAGGGAGTGAGATATGTGCACGTGTGCAGATTTACGACGCATTCGATTAACAAACTCTTCCACTGGTGAAATTTCGTCTCCCTTCTCTCCTGTAGTACGCCTATTCACTTATTTCTCTTACCAGTACTAAATATATGTAGTTTTATTTTTAGGACGAAAGTACCATAGTGCAATTACGATACCTGCATAAGAAGTCGTAAACGACTCATATACTACAAAAATCACCTTACATGTGCTGCCAGACCATTTCCAGTCGTTCCTCCAATATAATGGTGCTCATTTACAGAGCTTTTTCAGATGAAAAAGAATCAGTCTAACATTTGGCCTAGAGAGGTTTCACATAGTAAGCGTCTGGACTTTGGACAAGGGTTGTTTAGGGATTGTTATTCAAAATGTTCAACACAAACATAAAGCGCCAATCAAATATATCTCGACAAACTTCGATTGCCTCCAGCTCTGAATCTTCAACTCCTCCATTGCGGCCGCTATATGTGAAAATAAAACTAACAACTCCTTTGGGAACTAAGGCGTTCTACAGGAAATTGGATAAAGATAATTTTTCTACTTTGGGTCAGAATTTATGCCACGACGAAATCCCGAAGGAGAATGAGAAATTCTACAGGAAATTCGAGTTATATTGCTACGGTGGGTATAATTTTGTTTGAAAGCTAAACGCGCAGATTACAGCCCGTGTACTTTTCAGATGAGGAGTCAGAGAAAATTATGATCGAAAAGGATGTGGACTACTGCTGGATGATGAACGGGAGATCAGTTAAAATACCACAGTTATATATTGATGAAAAACCACCGATTTTCAAATTGACACCTCCAAAATTAAATTTTACTAATCAAGCACAATCTAGAATCCAAGAATTATGGGCTTCTGGAAGAGAAATGCAAGATAAGATTGTCTGCAGCGAGTGTAAAAAGGATGCAGTTGCGGAAGTCTATTTCAAATGCCTCAATTGCGAAGCTTACAACTTGTGCTCTGAATGTACAATGCAGAATAAGCATTCGGAGCATTCAATGCTACGAATTAGCTCTGTCTGTGACAAATCCTCTGCTTTCATTTTTGGCAATAAGACGGACGCCACTGGCTCTGCCACTGAAGATTTAAAACAGGACATATCCTGCAATGGTGCAGATGCGGTTGAATCTAACAAAACAATTAAAAACATTATTTGAAGCATTTTTTAAAAATTTTTCTTATTTCACTTGGAAAACACTTTTTCTCCTGATACACTTTTTATGCTTACTTTTGACGCCCTCAGTATAGTCCATCTCCCAATTATATTCTCAACCTCTTTCCGCCTTAAGTATGCATCAATACCTTAAGGCAGGCGTTTTTCAATATTCCAATAGCATTTTTCATATATATTATATTTTAAATCATTTGTCTTGAAGAAGGGATGTAATTTCAAATACCAAGCTATTATAAATCCTATGAACCCTAGAAATTTCGAGAAGCCGTGGTTATTAAAGAAGATGCACTGTCTTCTGATATTCCTAATATCACTATATCTTATCGCTTTCTAATAAATTAATTTTCAACAAAAGAAAACTATATGGTTAAAGTAATAAGGTTCCTTTGTTATTTGAGATATGAAAAGTAACAAAATATAAAATAACTTGGGTATCAAAGACCATTAATGACCTCCTTAATAGCTTCCCTATACCCCTTTCTATGCTTTTCATTAGGTTTCTTGTGTTTTAAATCTTCAGCGACAGAATCAATATCCTTGAACCAATTATCGAAGGTGAAGGGGGAACTTTTCTTATCAATAAACTGAATTCGAAGCATAGGGTGATCGGAGTGATTATTCTGCATTGTACATTGGGGGCACAATTTGTAGTCCTTGCATTCGAAGCATTTAAAATATACTTCCGCTACCAAATCCCTTTTACATCCGCAACAGATAATCTCGTCTTGAATGTTTGACTCTTTTCCGGACGCATGCAATTTTTGCTTGTTTGATTGTTCTGCTGAAGTAGCGAAATTGAATATTGGAGGCATTAGTTTGAAAATCGGTGGTTTTTCTTCTATATACATCGTGACTGTTTCAGTTGATCTCCCGTTCATCATCCAGCAGTAGTCCACATCTTTTTCGATCATAATTTTCTCCGACTCCTCATCTGAAAAGTACACGAGCTGTAATCTGCGCGTTTAGCTTTCAAACAAAGTTATACCCACCGTAGCAATATAACTCGAATTTCCTGTAGAGTTTCTCATTCTCCTTCGGGATTTCGTCGTGGCATAAATTCTGACCCAAAGTAGAAAAATTATCTTTGTCCAATTTCCTGTAGAACGTCTTAGTTCCCAAAGGAGTTGTTAGTTTTACTTTAACATATAAAAACGGTTGCTCAGACGTGAAATGTGTAGGAGAGACCAGCGCAGCCGAAGAAAACGACGGAAGTTTAAAAGCATTGCCGCACAGTTCCCCTTGAATTTTAGTAACTTTATTCCCAGACCAGGGCATTGTTAATAACAATTTGTTGTATTTTTACAATAGAGCACCATTTGTAATAGCTTTGCACGCAATGCACTATGTCAATCTTGGAGGAACAATCTGGAATTGAACCAGTTTCTAGGGGCGAGCAGAAAAGCTCCAATTGGTACGGCGCCCAATTGTCATTTGTCATTAGCTGGCTTAATGTAATATACAAACTGATTTTAAAAACATAATTCGTCCTCCACAATAAATCAGAAAAATATCTGTATCATACAAATTTGAGCTGCAAAATGCCGTACAGGGCAAAGATCACTATTACAGCTACGAAATTGTTTTATTTGCTGATCTATATTTTACAACCTTTTTCAAATCTTAACTAATTTTATCACATACTTTCCCTTTGCGTGAAATATATCTGGTACAATTTTTGTTTAAGAATCACTTTCCCTACGTTTATCCTACAAAACGTAATTTAAATAGTATTTTTAAAATCATTTCATTTTAGTATTCATTTAACCATATGCATAAAATATAACAAAATTTCTTCAGCTAAACGGCTTCACTTAATATAAGCCAGTAACCTAAACCCTATATTTTTGTACTGCAACTAAGGGCTTAAAAGCGTTATACTTCGCCGCCCATTTGGCATACATGGGTACTGGGTTCGCAGCAGTTCGTCACAAACTAGATATATCGACCTCAAGGCGGCCAACTTTCCATATTACCCCTTTTTCTACATTTCGTCCATAGTCGAGAGAAGGACTTTGTTTACCTTTGTTGATATGCCATCCTCCGGAGGTATGGGTGGAAAATGACAGTTAAAATCACAAGAACGCATGTTCTCTTTATACACAAGATTTCCCACAAAGCTCCGGGCGCTGCCAGCCCCAAGATGACACCCCAATCCGGGTGCAAACTCCCTTACGGGCGGGTTTCCCAACAGCAGCATTCCGGCTTGGTAAGGAGGTCTCCAACAAAAAGGGGGAGAAGCGAATTTTCCCTTCGATGTTCTAACACAAGTTCGCATTTGGACTGTATTGGGTTTCATGTATGATGTGCTGGCAACAAAAAGAAAAATAATTTAGAAAAGTTTTTACCTTTACCGATTCGCAGTTTTGTTTTAAAATAGAAATTAAAAGTAGTGATAGCTTTCTAAACACAAAGTTCGACGGGCCACAATGCAAATTTTGCATTGTACGCCTGAGAGTTTGGAAAATTGGATAATAAAATGGTTTGCTTCGGATACCTGATTGCATCTTTGTTTGGGATCTGTACACTTCCAACTTTTGTAAGTGCGACACTTCTTTGTTCCTTTTTGCTTTTTTTCAGGATGCTGGCTAGGGCTAGCTTTTTCGTTTTTCGTCATGTAGTGCAGTAAAGTGAATCATGTTCAAACAAGATAACTATGTGAAGGTGTTTTCATCGAACCATTCATAATTTTTTTGATGATTTTCATATAATTATAATAAATTATTATAAAAACTTGAAATGCATTTGTTACGAAAAATGATTTTTTCCCTTTGTTATTATTTTCCAGGTAACAGCAAGGTTCTGTGAAGGAGGGCACATTTGCTCCTTGCCCAGAGAGTGCTGCACTCAAGGCTGCTGTCCTCCATACCAAAGTGGGCCTCGAACACTTCCTCCGGCTACAGATCATGTCCTTAATTTATTCTTCATTAGTCACTGGTATTTCTGGTAAGTGTTCAACTTCTATTCTTAAATTTCTCCCTGTAAATATAAGTTAATGGCTTATTGATTGACCCCCAATTTCCTGTTGTTGGGAACAGCCCCATAAGGTAATTAATCAATTGCGACTTAAGCGTAAACCGCTGTCTTTAATAAACTTAAGGAAATCAATAATATTTCACAAGATTGTCTCAACCAGTTGTTACATATATATTCCTCAGTATGAGAACGTCTTCCCAACTCTAGCAATGCATGTGGGCAGTTCTCTGATGTAACCCTTAAGACACTTCAGGTCAAGCAGTC
The DNA here is from genome assembly GCA_001932985.1 of Proctacanthus coquilletti. Lineage (NCBI taxonomy): Eukaryota > Metazoa > Arthropoda > Insecta > Diptera > Asilidae > Proctacanthus > Proctacanthus coquilletti. The sequence continues at coordinate 1,382,026 of MNCL01000005.1, forward strand.
TTTATATAACTCATAACTTGCTCGAACTAGCGAAATAGCCATTATGTGCTTAGCTGGAAATACGATTTCTTTGGCGGTAGGTCCTTGTGGAACACTTAATATCCAAGATCAAGTATATAAATCCAGTTTCTCTACCAAATCTCTTCTACGCTGCCGATGAACGAATCAACTTAGATTACACTAATGGAAAACTATTGTTATTTATATGCCTACGTGTCGCGTCGTTTCCTTAATTAGTTATACTAAGATTCAGACATTCCAAAAGGATACACCTATGTATGTTGCATATCTATCAGATTTAAGTTTCTACAAAATTGTCACACACACGAACAGGATTATGAAAATTTGTTTTCCAAATATTGTGAATAAAAAAATCTATATGGTTTATTATGAAAACGGTCACTACTAAATAGTTTATAACTAATATATTCAAAATATAATCTATACAATTTTCTTATGTCCTTGTTCCTAATTTAAAGGCGCAAATAAGTCTTTAATAAGTATTCAATAAAAAATTATGTATTATTTTTCATAAAATCATTTTAGATTACAAATCATGCTTAATTCTAAAAGTGGTATGTTAAAAATGCCCAAAAATCATAAAAAACTACGAATCAGCAATAAAGACCAATATTATAATAGTACTTTTTTTAAATTGTTCAATTATTTAATTATTTAGTTTGAGACGTTTAGTTATTAATTGTATGTTCGATTATGATTTCATATATAAAAACTTTGGAATACGATGCGGTTAAAAGTTATTCAAATACGCAATTTTTAAGAAATATTTTGGTACTAAAATTATTATAAAATTTATTACTAAATTTAAAAGCAAAAATGTCGTGTATTTAAAGATGCTAAAGCGAAATAACTAAATATCATTGAAATTTTTGCTTATTTTTGCAACAGAACTTTTCATAACTCCCTGCAAAAAGAAATTATAATCATATATTTATTTTGTAAACATGGAAAAAATCGAACAAAAAATTATACTGAAATTGTATTATAAAATATCGAAGTCATGTCTTTTCATTGAAAATATTTATGAAAAACTCGGAAGCTAAACAACTATTTCAGGCATTATTATTTGTTTGTTTGTCTTTTTGCATCTTGCTTTAGAAACATTTTAGTGTCTGTTATATGAAATCCATTGGCTTGTCTATTGGACTCTATTAAGTGGGTTTTTACATAAGCAAAATTAAGAGAGGCATATCGTGGATGTACACATAAAGAATTTAAAATATCGTAATTTAAGAAACATTTAATTTCTTATTACTTTTATTCGAATCATAATTTATAATCGGTTTTCTTTTGTCTCGAAGATAATTGACTTAAAATGAACGATTCTGTTTACAGGTGTCTGGTAGTTGCCATTTTACTAGCTATTTTATGCGCTTACTCTTTATGGAAAAAACGAAGGCAGCTTTGCGGATGGGGTTCCCCAGATATTCATACCCAGTCAGAGGGTGATTCAGCAGGATCGTGTTATGCACCTCCGCAATACAGTAGATGTAGTTCCTTTCACCATCCGCCTCCTCCTTACACAGAGGTTTACCACATTTTAGCTACTAACTTTATGGAATATATACGCTTTAACTCATTCTTTATTTTAGGTCACCTCAAAACCAGATCTCTATCCTTTGGTGTTTACATGCAATGGTGATAATGGTAAAAATGGTGCTAGTTACCTTATGGTTCAGTATTTTAGAAACTATATAGTTAGACCAGCTGGCTCATTGTCAGCAACTAGCACGGTAGATTCGCTTAGTTCAAGTTTTATATGTACAGCAAATGAAGCAAATACATTAGTACCTCCGCCGTACTCAAGGGCCGCTAGTCCTGATGCAAATAATGTGAATTCACAATTTCAGCAGCATTTTGTGATTCCGCGATCAGCCTCGCAATTAATTTGTTCACAGGACGTGACACAGCAACCTCCTCCTAGGAATACACCAACGAACTTGGCATACAATAATAATAATAATAACAATAATAACAGCAATAGCAATAGCAACAATAATAATAACAACAACAACACACATGGTCTACAACCTCAGATTCATAATTCTGAAAGTGCGAATAACTTCCAAAATGTTCGATTAGTTAATGATATTAGTGGCGATCGAGCTGGCACCGTGATCACATCACAAAGTGATCAACAATTTAGATACATTGCGAACAGCAACAGTAGTCTTAGTGATATATTTGTTAATAATAGTTGTAGCGGTGAAATAAACACCGAAACGAATAATACAGTGATTAATTCAGTTCAACAAGCACAAGCGAATAATATGGTTAGACATAATGGCACAAATAATCAATTTGTTAATAATGGAAATAATAATCCCATGTACAATTCGTGCGGTTCGATCGGTGGGATCTCAATCACAGTTCCTGTTGCTGCGGATGGCGGAAGTGAGTATCGCGATTTAGATGTGCTTCGTCGAAGCCTGGAAACATGTTGTCAGATACTTCAACAACAACAAATGCCTTCAGCTAGCTTTAATAGTGAAGACTCGCCAATTAATGTAGATATGGTCAAAAAATACGATGGAGTACGAAGCTATGTTACTTCGACAACCTGCTCCGCAGTTAGTAGTCTAGCTAACATTGGCTCGCCATCTTCGCCTCCACAAGCAACAAGCCCAACCGGAGAAGTTAAGGAGCTATTAGAACAAATTCGTCAATTGCAAATTGATAATAATATCGAATATTCAGATGCACAAAATTCGACAGAACAATCGAATTTAAATGCTATAACTCCTTCTCAGCCACAACCATCTTTGAGACGGCCTTCGACCCTGCAAAGTAAAAAGAAATTTTTCTCGAAACCAAGCAAAGCAATGTATATTCCTATAAGCAACCTAAGTGTGAGATCCATGCGAAGTCCTGTGGGAGCCACTAGCTTCTTGGCGCGCGGTCGCGGCAGAAGGGGCTGGGTATCTCGGTCGGCACCCACCACTCCAGGAACAACACTACCTCCAAGCCGCCTCGGAGATGATAGCCCGTTACTAAACGAGCACGATGAAGATGCAGAGCAAAACGCGTGATTTTCTTATTATTTTACTTTTAGACAAAAGTAATAAAATATTAAATGGACTTGTTTTAATTTGAAGAATAATAATATAATAATATATAAGCGCCGAAATCTAGTTTTATAATTGTAAATAAGAAACGAATTTCTTATAAATATATTCTCAAGCGCTCGTACACTGATTGCTTCCTCATTTTGATATACTTCGCGATGATGCACTGTTTTCGCCCATTTAATGAATGTACTTAAAAATAGAGAAACAGTATAATTTTTGTAGGAGTATTTTCTACGTCAATAATACCACACTCCACCAAATAAACAATTTACAGATTACCAATCAGTGGTCTCCTCATATTAAGGATAAATGTTGTAGTCATAAAAGCTACTAAATTACGTATAGAAGGCAGTTATGTTTGTGTTTTAAATTTTAACATGAAAATACTTTCGCAGCTTCAAATTTATGTAAAAAACGATTAAAATTAGTGGGAGTGATATCTGTTTTCAACTTGTCCAACGATTTGAATTTATTCAAACAACAGTTAAGTGTTAAAATAAACTCAAAGTAAATGTTTATAAAAGTGGTTCGAATATAAACGACGGTATCTAATGCAAAAAGTAACATTTGTCTTAACTCAGTTTACTGTCTAATGATATTTAGGTCTTTAACTAACCTTGATATCTAAGATAGATAGATTTAAAAAATTATTATGTTAGTTACGAAATGATCCCACTTGGAACCATTCACCAAATTTTTTCGCTTCATCTGAATAACTTCTTACACGGCATTCAGTAATTAGAAGTCATTTTATCTTAATTCAATAGATTTATACGACGAATGTCCTAGTTGGTCGAAATCCTGAAAGTCGGGAAGAAAATAATAATTTGCTCTGCAAATAAAAGCACTTTCTTCTAGGATTCTAATTAGAATTCTCTGGTTTTTCTTGTGTGAGTCCAGGTATTGTTAATAAATAAGCAACATTTTTTTCACAACACATTCACCAATATTTTCATTTACAAAAATTCGCGGCCCATTGGCTATAGATAATATCTCAAGTCGAATTGAAAACTACATTCTTTCAAATTAATCACAGAATTTTCAAACTTGTTTTTAAAAAATTATATTGCTTTCAGACCCATACTTTTGAGGGAATAAAAACTAACTCTAACAACTCTTTTTGTTATCAAATTTTTATTAAATGGAAAATTGTGCCACGCTACCTTTCTGAATACCTCATTTCAAAGATTTATTTTTTTATAAAAACATAAAACAAATAAATGGGCCTGAGAGAAATATAAATGCTTCTAATCTCTTTTGCGTACACAATTTTAATCCTCATATAAAACTAAATACTACCTTAAGTACTCTTAAGTACTCTAATCGAATATTGTGTTGCATTTTCCTTCTACATATTTAATATATTTTAATACATAAATAGTAGTTATATGTAACACATATTAAAATAATCAAATATAAAAATATTTTTAAAAATGTAATGACTTGGCTACCCAATTAAAATTTAGAAAAAAACTCCAAAATTAAAAGGCCGAATAACCAAATTTATTATTTTTTATTATTTTATAGACCGCTACTAAATCTAAGGTATTAACACTTGTCCTAGATTTTTTTATGAGAAATTTAATTTTGAAAATTTTGAATAGCCTGGCTCAAAACACAATTGAAATTTCTATAGCTGACACACAATAAAATACTATCAACTACAATGCGTTGATGTCGGCATTGTTTTAATAATTTTTAACTTAAAAGAAGGCATATTTGCTTCATTTTATTTGGTTGGAGAAGCGCTGTTTGTATACAAGTTAAACAAAAGGATTCATGTTTATAACAATTAAAATTATTAAAACAAATAAATTCCAAATTTGAGAATAAAAATTATAAAAAAGTGGATACTTTTATTATGAGTGTGTGAATCTTTTAAATTGAAACACTAGAAAGAATTAAAATCAGGGATCAGAATTAGAATATATTTTTAAAATATTTAATGAACTTATTTACAAAGGGAATAATAGTAATAAAAGCTATAATATTGCTTTTACCATAAGTTTATTATTATAATCATCTAAACGATCTTTACTTTCGTTAACGATTGTTACTTTCGTTGACAAAGTTACTTTAAATTATAAACATTTTGTATCGCTTTAATGAAGCTAACAACCGCATATTGAGTGTATTAAATTAAAACGATTGTAAAAACTTATGTTACTACATACTTTTAGTAAATTATATACATGTATATTCTTATTGTGTGATTATTTGACGTAAGATAAAAAATAGTTATGCAGTTATATTTCGTAAATGTTATGACTGTAAAAATGTAAGAAACTAAAGTAATAAATAAAACGATACTAAACTGATTGGACTCTTAATAGTTACAATATTAAAACACCCTAAACCTGCATAGATATTACGTTGCTTCCATCATGTGAAAATTTCTCCATAACTGGTTGGTTAGCATCCACATAAAAGTGGTCCATTGTTTCTGTCACCATAGCATACCAATCCTGCAGCCGTGGCCTGCTCTTAAATGGATCGAATCCAACCAGTTCTACAAAAGATATATGTAAATCATGGTATTAAAAAAATAAAAACACATATATATTTACTTGGTTGGTCTATTTCACAAATGGCTAACAAATCTGCAACCGAAATATTTGAGCCTACAAGAAATTTATTTGGACGAACCCACAGATTTTGGAATTCGTTTAAGCACTCTTCCAATCTTTCAGTAGCTGCGGTAATCTACAGATGATAGTCTTACTATTGTTCTATTTCTTTAAAATGGTTTCAATAAATACTTGTTGATTGTCTGGTTTCGAGCGATTTAACGCTGGCTGTAACCACTTCTTGTTGAAGTAATCCGTTGAAGTCTGTCTCATATTGTTGTACTGCCACTCAAGGAATTCATCAATTCTACTCCGAAGTAGACTATGTCTAGGGTACCAGTGTTCAGGCACGAGTTTTTCTCTAACCAAGTGCCGAATTATTGCAACTGGCTGAGTGAGTTTAAAACCATGATCATCAATTGCTGGAACACTCTGGAGACGGTTAACTTTATTCTTATAATCTTCGGTCAAGTGTTCACCTGAAATTTACGGCAGTAATTTTTATTAATACGCATTTACACGTACGACTCTTTCTAAATGAAACCTTTAAGCCTTATGTAATTGATTGCATAAATAACTTATAATTATATTTTATCTCAATTTTACGCCACCGTTGTAATTCTTATCAACTATTCTTTATATAAGAGTAGTTATTTTAATAAAGAATCTAAATTGTATAGAGATTTTATAAAAACAAAATTTATATAAAGGGTGGTATAACTTGCTAAGCTTTATAAGTGTAAATTGTCTGACATATTTTTTCCTTTACAAAGTAAAAAGTAATAGTAATTGAAGTAATTCCATAAATAATTAAATAGTGCAGTTGTAGGTTAATGATGTGTCAGCGTCATACTTTAATAATAAATTCGTACACTAATTGCATTTTGTTCCGCCTTTTCGAATTAATATATTCATAGGGTACTTTTTCCTGACTATTCGCAGTATTTAATTTCAATTTCCTTAAATCTTAATTTCTTAAGCTCACTAAAAAAGTTCTTTAAAGATTTCTACTAATTTTTGTTTTTTTTAATTAGTAAAAAAAACAATTTTCGTCAATATATTTCTGTGCAACATTTAGCTTTAATATTATTAATCAGACCATACCGAAAAGTCGTTAACTTTCTATTGAATGTGGCAGCGATCGTGACCTTGAGCGATGAAAACGTAAATTAATCCCTTTAAAAAAAATTGTTTTTGTGTTTTGCCAACTGCAATATATAAAACCACGTATAGAGTTAATTAATTTCAAAAGACGTCATAAAAAGAAGTTAACTTCTACACTGACGTATATCCATTCAAAGTCAATAAATTGCATTTTAATTATTAAAAATAAATAAGACAGGTTTCGAATTAGAATGTTTTTTAAACTCACCTTTCATCACGGAAACTGGAATGGGTTCATATGGAATTTTGGACGCTTCCAAAAACATGTACAATGCCCGGCATTGTTGAGAAAGTAAATCGAAATAAAATTTTACTGGCTGCGTCATTGCAGTATTTTTCTTAAAAATTACTTTCAACACGCAAATTTAACTATAAAAAATTTGAAATGCTCTGAATAGCTCACACCACAACGATTCGCATAAAACTGAAGCCGAAGACGCGACTTATCAAGCGCTCAACACCTTAGAGGTACGAGGAAAAAAAGAAATTAGACTATGAAAACAGAAAGAGTTTGTTACTTTGCTATTGAGTATTTAGGTTGCTGCTTTTATAGCCTTCAAGCTGCTTAAATAGTCACCATATCTACAATCCAGAAAAATGACGAGAATTTAAGATACCTGGAATTTAGGATACTTGGAATGAATCTTCTGCTGAGATTACTTTAATTACCGCAAAACAGCTACTGATTAAAGAAAAACTGGAAAACTGAAAAACGTCCAAAAAGAATGTAAAACGTAAACATTGATGATGTAAGTCTTCAAAGCTCATACCGGTTTTGTTGTGCGGCAGCGGCTAGCACCCAAGTAATGTTTTTGGTTGGTCTGCGGATTGGCGGACTCAGTGACCTGTTTTGACTTTATTTTGCATAAACAATTCATTCACTTCTCCAAGGGCATATTCGATGTTCGAGTTCCGAATCTATACCTGATGGTAAATCCGGAAGTTTGTGTTGAAAATGTCCACCTAATTCCCCCTTACCCGCAATTTATCTTAGAAGGATTCTATCTGAGATGCTCGCTTTCTCTTGGCAAAAAATTATGCATTACGATGAAATCCATAGTATAAATTAACCAAAAAGCTTTTCGAAGTTTATTACATTCATAAAATTTACTAACCGGTGTCTTATATCCATATTATACATAATTTCTTGAATTTGTCTATTTCTTTTAGTTACAATATCACAATTAGAAGGCGCATTAGAAAATAAAACAAAAAACAACAAATATTTACTTGTGTGTATTAAAAAAACCAGAGTAATTATCAAGGATTATTTTATTTTAGAATAAAAGCAGCAATGTGAAATGATACTTATAAACAAAATCACTTTATGTATTATCAATACATATATAAGTATTTATATACCAATCAAAACCATAATCAAGATCGGGTTTATGTACATAATTCCTTATTACGAAATGTTATTACACTGCAAGAATACTAAGTGTTTATCCCGTGTCTTACTTTCAAAGTAAAAATAATTACCTCCTTAAACCTGTTCCACGACTTTCCTCGCCATATTGGCGCTTTAGAGACTTGTTCAAAGTTTTTGAACTTTCCATTGATTGTTCTAAAAATCAAAGGAATTTTGTGAAATTTGCACAAACCCGATGAAAAAGTTACCTGTATGTTATGATTTGGTATGCAGTTTTAAGGCCGACTTGAGGTAAAATTTGCAATTCTTTGATTGTTCCAGTGTTAAGTAAATCAAATACTGCTTGTTGATGATTTTCTTTGGCTGACTTAGATGACTGCTTTGTACTTTTTTCATTCCCAGAAATAGTTTTTCTTGCTCCATTTATAAAATACCCAGCGATGATTTTATTTCCTGTAGGTGCTGTAAAACGATATATATCTTTTATTATATTAACATTTTCCGCTGAAAAGCAAATATCAAACAAACTTGAAATTCGCAACTTTATTTATTTTGGAAAATATGAAAGAACTATCATAAATCGAGCAAATTAATTTTTGTTTTAGGATTTAACTGAAATCATGTTAAAACACAATCTTAGTTATCATTTAAAAACTGTTGGGTTCCATGCGAAAGTTCCATGATATCTTACGAAATTTTTAAACATGGAAATCACGTGCAGTTATCACAAAAATAAATATCATAATAAAAGCTATAATAGACTTCTTGAAGCGTCTGTAGAAAAACATGCCGCATCTGAGAAAAATAAAACTCCCGGGAAGCAATCCTTAAAGCAGAAATAATGTCAACAGTTAAAGCTTTTACCGCAATGACCTATTAGTCTAACTAATTATCTAATCTCTTTTAGGTGATTTGCGGCTTTATCAGACAAATTGCAGTGTATACCAAGAGATGTAAATTATCCCCAATTTCTACATCTGTAAGAAGTCAAATATTTACCTTTATGACGCGACTTTGGCTTTTTTCCTTCGTGTCCATCTTGTATATTTTCTTTATTTTGAATGCGGATGCTGCGCCGCACTCTAGTACTTTTATCGGCATCGCTGGTTACTCCTCTTAATTCAATCCAACTGGAATTTGTACTGATCTCTCTTAAACTATTTTCTTTTGCTCTTGTTTTCATCGAAAGCCTTGTTGACCTTCGTGGTTGAGATACAATAGTTCTGTTTCCATCTTGGACAAAATAAGTACTTGAAATATCAAAATCTATTGTTTTATTTGTATCTATTGTTCTTGGGGGGGGTATGTCCGGCACTTTAAATTCAGACGTATCTAGAAACTGCAAGAAATTACTTAGATTATCAAAAACTTACTTCAATTAAAACTTTACCAATTGACCGCGTAAAGCACTACTCTTTCGTGATAATTTTGGCGTCGCATTACCCTCAGCAGGTGCAGGTCGGGGTTTCGAAAAAGATAAAACTTCATCTCGGATAATAGTCCGCAATTCCGTGCGTATTGTATTTGTTATTAAACTGAAATTAAATTTTATTATACATATTTAAATTTTCATAATGGCCTAAACTGATTTCTATCTTACATTTAAAAACACTTGCCTAAAAATCGGCTTAAAATGCTTAGTTTTTAGAAAGAAGCTTTTTTAAGCTCTTTTTAAATGAAGACGGAATATCTGAGTAAACTGATTGCTCAGTGGACTTCACAAGAAATAAATGCTTTTCATTTTAAGTAATTAAGTTTTTACGTACTTACTTTTGACTATTTGGGACTTTTGGTGTTTCCTCTACTTCTACTTGAAGTGGTGTTGATACCACTGATGCGGGCAAATTCGATGCCAAATGGTTTTTGAATTGCTCAAAAATTTGCTGCATTTTATTCTCTAGTGATACTTCAAATTCCTTTTTACATCTCTCCACTAGCGGGCTATATCTAGTAAAACAAGAAAACAATTCGAAATTCTATATTACATAATTTTTTATAATTTACGAGTTCATAATAATCCATTATTTGCTATAACTTACGAAATTGTTTTTGGCGTTTCTATAGCTGTGGATGTTGATATGTTTAAACTTATACGCGAGGTGATTGATTCAGTAGATTCATTGAGACTTCTTTTTTTGGCTTTGGTGCTTGACTCTTCTTCTAAACGAAACGGAATACTGTTCTTGACCGTTAACATACCAAGATTCCTATTAAAGTGTACTAATGCGAAATTAATTTAATAATTACTTTGCTACAATTACCTTCGTTTTTCATTAGGAGTAAGTCCTATTTCAGATTGATTTATTTTCTTATCTTCGATTTTTCTCAATTTATTTGGAGTGGAAAATGTATTACTATGTAAAAATGGTCGTTTCTTGTCTGTTTGATAGTCTATACTACTCAAAATACTTTTCTTTGGTGTTACCCCTGCTTTCGCCTTTAATGATGATGGAGCAAATTTAGATGGTCTATTCTGTTTCTGTAAAACAATTTTTTATTTAATGTACTACTGCAAGAAATATTTGTATTAAATAAGTAAACTTGATTTGTATTTTTAGTAGTCACTTTATTGGCACAAGCCAAATATCAATCATATCATTTTAAAACATTCTTTTATTTACATATTAATCCAGATAATGAATTGTATATGTGTAATATGAGATAATGTATCTAAATGTTTTCATCGTGCAAACAATGCGACTTGTCTATGCAGTTAATTACATACTTCAACTGAATCTAAGATACAGTTGATTCACTGATAACTATTAAACTAATTGACAGTAATTCCCAATAATAGACCTATTGTTTTACGCTAGCTCACAGCGCTGTTCACAGTATTTTCTGAAATACAACACATCAATCTTGGTAAATTTCTTGCTTAAACACAATTAAAATATACAAGCCTACGTAAAAATTACAGCATTTCAAGATTTATTAAATTTCTTGCTTAAACACAATTAAAATATACAAGCCTACGTAAAAATTAAAGCATTTCAAGATTCCTGATATTTATTTTCAAACTGTTTCCTGAAAATCAATTGGAATTCAATGGATGCAAATTTTGCCATAAATTTCTCTTCTAAAATGGATTTATAATAGAATACATTTTAGTTACATTTTTGGCGAAAAACCTTGAAAAAACAAGGTCGAATCATTCATATCCTTTGCGGAATTGAAATCTGTTTTTTGATGTCTAATAACACTTAACTAATCACTTTCATTGATATAGTTAAATCTTAATTAAGAATATATGGACTTTTTCGCTGAAAACAAATTTTTTGAATTAGACTGATATGTCGCGGAGTAGTCACGTGTAAGAATTAAAAGCGATAAAATAAAAAAATACGCACAAGTTAGTAGATTAAACATTTCATTAAACGGATGCAAGTCATCACAGATAGGCAAAAACAATATATTTTACGAGTTACTGTTTAGCTATTATTAACAAAAGTTCTTTATAAAATTACGCTTCGTTTTTCCTACTGAGAATATTTCAAGTTTAGATAAAACTGGTTTGAAATTTTTTAAAAGCTTAATTACATGCAACAATCGTCAAGAGTAAAACAATTTGATATTTATGTAATCGATTAAAAATTGTTTAAATAAATTTTTTGAATTATGAAAATAATCAGTTAAAATCACATAAACAAATATTTTCTATAAAAAAAAGTTTTTTTAATATCCGAATGCGAAAATATAAAAGCAGACTTAAAAACGGCACATCAATGGTATTTTATTCTTCTTTATTATTTTATTCTGCATTATTTTAAACACTCTGCGTGTGTCCAAAATAAATAAAGACGCAATAAAATATAATCAAATTCTTGCAGATTCATTATACAGAAGTATCATAAAAAACTATTGTACTTTGAACTTTATCGCCTAAGTGTAAATAATCTCGCAATTAAATATTAATAAAAGTTGATCTATCCACACGAATAGCATCTTTATTTTCTGTAATATTACTTAAATTAGCCATTTCCGGATTCAATTAATATTTTCGTGTTTTGTTGTATGAAAATAAAAGTGCTACAAGTTGCGGACATCACATTTTTCGGTTAATAATTATGTAACCGAATTACTTGAAAATGTTTCAAGGCCAATTTAATGATAAATACCGAGATCAACTCTTTTTAATTTACTGAGCTCGATTGTGGTTTGAAACAAAATCTGAGGCCGCGCACATAACGCGATTTGCCGACGAACAAGTAAGACGTTAGTACAAAGCACTCCTTCTAGTTCTAGTGTGCTCAAAACACTCGTATCGTGAAGTTGCTTACAGAGAGCATCAGCTTAGGAGAATTTAAACAAACATATTAAAATAGTACATAATAATTCTTATAGTGTTCCGGAGCATTCATTTAACCTTTATAGTTGAAGTACTAACTTGATTGGTTGAGTGGTGGAAAGCGGCTAATCAAAAAGAATTTTAAATAGAGAGGTGATTAACAACTTTTATTGGATTTTCAATTTTATATGGTGTTTTCTTCTGTAAATGGCTCTATAGTAACTAAAGCATTTGAAATAAGTGTTTGTGATAGTATTCAGAAACCTTCGAAAATATTTAAAATCTTTATTTCGAATAAGTCAACGTAAAAACTCGACGACCAGATGCCCTTTAAGTGTACACTCCAAAATAATCAACTTAAAATAGATTGTGGCTTATCATGTTCAATAAGAGATCTGGTCACCTATCTGCTTTTATTTGTATTTATGTTCAATAATACTTTTGTGGGGCATGTAGAACACTATATATCGATAGGCACTGATCTAAAGCAACAACAAAAATCAATTGTACCACCTGCAAAAACAAATGTTTCAGTCAACAAGTATTTTTGATAACTCAGAATATATTTAAAATAATTTACGTTTCAAAAACAATTTACGAGTGCATTTCATAAAATTTAGTCCTTTCGCTCAATAATAACAAATATTTTTATTTTCCTTTCGTTAAGTAAAAAAAAAATAATCAAAGAATGTTTCTGAATCTGTTGACCAATTCCTGTGGTTTTTAATAAATTATAGAAAGGAACAGTAGCAATCTGAAAATTCGTACCAAATTTTTATACTGGTGTTCTATGTCGCAGACTTTCTTGGATTGAATACAATTTTCATTTAAAACAATTGTTACAGCTCCCGTGATTCGCGATTATTATGATAACGTTCAGTGTTTCAGAAAAGCAATTAAGTTAAAAGAAGCCGACTTGAATGAAATTACGTAACTTCCAGAACAAAATAAAAATTTGAATTTATAACCCTGGTCAAGGCTAGATAGCACTCGAATTAAATGTTTTGTGTGCACTATCTGCATAGTTAACAGCGTTCAATAGAAGTATTTGTTTTATATAATACACACCGAATATAAATTTAAAATCAAACAAATTGAGGATATCAGGAAAAACGATCAATAACAAAATTTAATAAAAAAATAATGCAAGAAAAATGAAGAAATTCGTAGTGTTTTTACGATTGTTTTCTGACGAAGGAATATGTAGTTTGAAATTTTTTTTGTTAATTATGGAAAATTCACTTATCGGGTATTGATGCCTGTCATTAGTTGATTGTTTCTTTACCTGTGCGATAATCTATTTATTACTTTATTAGGTCAAAACGGCTAGACGTATTTTAAGAGAACCTTCAAATTAGAAGAAATTTTGCCTATTTGTCTGTCTGTTCCTTTGTGCGCTTATCGTGCCACAAATAATCCAAGTAATACAAAGTAGGCAGTAGATTTCCCCGTTCCAGTGATCATTCAAAGTTTAACTGGTTGAATAATATAAATTAAAAGTTTAATGCTGAAAACGATCACAATGTTTACTTACTATTACATGCATTTTTTATATTATATATCTGGGTTAACTTAAGGTAAACACGAATTGTATGAAAATGCGGTTTAATTAAACTCTATGGCTTCGTTGTTACAATTAAGATCTTCAAAGATATCTATCATCATCACACAATAAGAATAAATATATTTCAGCCAAATGGATGATGTTAGCGGACTATCGTACTTACCTAACAGCGTCATCAAAAATGCTTTAGAAGATGTAGTAAGAAAAGAAATTCAAAACAAGGATTATTCAATGAAAATAGAAAGCGGATCATCAAAGGGCGATAACTACATTGGTGTAGTCTACAGGGCTAAGATTAAACCGCAAACTAATAACAACTTTATCGACGCTAAAAATCACAAGAACAAGGAAGAAATAAGTATTATAATAAAACTTCCGCCACAGAATGCTACCAGGCGCAAGCAGTTTTTCGTTCGTCCAGCCTTTTTAAGGGAAGCTTTAATGTATGATGAAGTATGAATTTTGTACATTTTAACTTCATTTTGATTGTTCTATTATATTTCTTCCTTTGTAGTACCTTCCCATGGTGATGGACTTTCAAAGATCTAAAGGACTTAACCCCTTTAACGCAGGATTTCATGAAATTCCCAGGTGCTTGAAAACAATCACAGAGGACGAATACGAAGCAATTTTTTTGGAGGATCTAGGACAATCTGGTTTTCAAATGTATAGTCGTTTTAAGCCTCTTACTTACGATCATGTACAATTAGTTATTAAAGCATTAGCAAAGTTCCATGCAATATCATTTGCAATTAAGGTAAACAAATTAATTTCAATTTCAAAACATATTTAACTCAAGAAAGAAAAGTGAATTTTTTGTGTTAAATATTTTTATACAAATGATAAGAAAATTATGATTAGATATCTTTGTTTTCTGTTTATGAATCTTTATTTTCAGCATCAAAATCCAGAAAAATTAGCAAAATTTAAATCTCTTCCTGACATATTCTCCGAAAGGGAGGACGATGAGCATTTAAATGCTTATATCGATAGCTTGAGACAACGAGCTATAGACTCATTAAATTCTAAGGAGGATCAACACATTATCGATAAATTGGATGGACTCTTTGAGAACAAAAGATTTATAAATATTATGCTTCAACTAGTCGATGGAAAAGAGGCGGAACCTTATGCTATTCTGTGCCACGGAGACTGTTGGAACAATAATATGTTGTTCAGATATCAGGTATGAACACTGGCCAATAAAAATTATTTTTATTATAATCAAAATATTGTAATTAGAATGACGTTCCGGTGGAAGTAAAATTAATTGACTGGCAAATATCGAGGTATGCCACCCCCGTCACAGATTTAATGTACTATTTATTCACCTGCACAACAAAAGAATTCCGTGATCAGTATTATGATAAATTGATGAATGTATACCATGAGCAATTGTGCACAGTATTAAAATCGTAAGTTTTATTACTCAAAATCTAATCATTCACTCTTATTATACATCTGAATTTTACAGTTTGGGGTCAAATCCAGAAAAAGTATTTCCAAGAACAGCTTTAAACGATCATCTAATAAAATTCGGAAAGTTTGGTGTTTTGATGGCGATGATGCTTTTACCTATAATCACAACTTATGCCGAAGATGTTCCAGACTTGGACGAACTAAGCGAACAGTTCGATTCTGGGAATTTAGATATAATAAATACATTTAGGCCTGAGCAAACTATAAACGTCTACCAGGAGCGCATGAGAGGTGTGCTGCTTGATATGATCCGTTTTGGATATTTATAAATTGAAATCAATTATCGCACAATGATCAGAAAGAGGTTTTAGATAAGTAAAATATCTAGCCTAAACTATTTGTACACAGCACAATTTCCTGTAAAAAAAAACAGTATAATATAAATAAAGTATCATGTTTTCTTTCATTCATTTATGTCCATTCAATAACATACTTGAAGGATAAGTATTCCTAAAGCTGCTAATTCAAAATTTAATTGAAATTCATGGTTATTAAAATGACTTACCTTAGCAGAAAGAGCAAAATTGACTCTTGGAACATTTTTAAGTGTTTTTGCACTCTGTGCAAAACGCAACGTTGATAAGGTTTCACTAAGATCGTCTTCATAGGGACTAATACACGCCAACAGTACCAAGAATGAAGTAGGGCTAAGTGAATCTGAAAAAGTCGTAAGCTCAAAATATAATTGAATATTTAAGAAATATAAAGTTTTAACCTTGTAGCACTGAACTTAAAACGCTGTCTCGATAAGGAATAACCTTCCCCCCACTAGCCAAGGCTTGTAAAACTTTTCCAATAGACAAAAGACCTTGATTTATATGAACACCTTCGGTTAGAGCTACACCCTGATGACCTGTACGCCTTACACCTTCAGATCCTGCTAAATCGACTAGATTAAAGCAAGAAGAGAGAGTTTCAAATGGAAAAACAATAGTTGTATGCAGAGTAAAAATCGCATGAGACCTCGAACTGTAAGGATTCATTTTCGTAGGTCGAACATGACGATTTTTGTTGCCCTCTAAAATTAATGAATATCCTTCTCTCAAACTTGATATAGGCTTCTTGGTGCCACCAAGGAATTTATGTCCTGAAACAAGCAAATTAAAATATAACTCCACAAATAAGAATAAAGAAATAATAACAAAAGTCAGCTTGCAGGATACGGTTTAAAAGAGAAGTGAATGTCGAACAACAAAAATGCTTTGTTATAAATCGCTATTGTGTTATTGTATATTGTAAACAATAAAATTGAATAATCAAGTTTTATAATAAATAATTCTATTTTACGAGGTCTTAGAAACGATTATTACCAATTTCCTTGTAAATTTCTTTTGTACAAATATTACACAGTAAGCGTCATGGAAAGTAAATTAGATTTTTTTTATTTATTTGAGATAAATTGCCAATTTAGCTAAGTTTTAACCTCCAAAATAACTGGAGTTCTGGTTTTCTTCCACCATTTAACAAGTTGGGAGTTAATAGGAATACAAGGTCTAATTTCTTAATCATATTGTAATCAAGTTGAAGTAAGCATCTTGTGCACCTTAACGTTTAAACGAAGTAAATTTAACCGAATCTTCTGTATTTTAAAACCAATCTAGAGTGCCTCTGATTGCTAGCAAACTAAATCAATTGAGCTTTTTCGCTGAACTCGTTTATTGCACGAGAAAGCAGACTTAGAATACAAGCAATGAGTGGTTGGAGCAGTTCACGAGACAAAACGCTTCACAAGCCATCAGCTGCGGTGTCCGAGTGGTTAAGGAGATGGACTTGAAATCCATTGGGTTCTACCCGCACAGGTTCGAATCCTGTCCGCAGCGGCAAATCGTTTTTTTTATTTTTCTTTGCTACACGGCATTTTCAAAGCAGTGTTTATGTTTCTGTTATCGAATTTTCAGCTAGCCACAGTCTCTCAGACACTCTCTCTGAACTATAAGCCGAAAAAAGCGATTGATGTCTAAATCGGCCTGCAAAATGGTTTCATTCCCAACTCTTACCTTTGGTATTGATCTGTTCCTGAGGATTGTGAGAAAGCAAATCGTACACTTTCTCGTTGTAAATCTCTATGAAGGAAACTGAGACGGAAACCTGGCAGGGATCATCAGTTTCCTCAGCATGCTTAAAAATTGCCTCTATACACCGGGGAACCACACCAGCGTCTTCGCTCTCAATATTCTAAAAGAAAATACACTGCATCTCACCCAAAATGAGGCTTTTAATCCCAATACCTCCTCCTTGAGCCCCATCGTGTATGTTTTACCAGTCCCTGTCTGGCCGTACGCCAAAGCTGTGCAATTGAAACCCTTGAGCGCCTTTTCCACTAGAGGTTTTATTAACTCCTCGAACAATTGCTTCTGGGGTACATTTGGTGTAAAAACCATATCAAATGCAAAAAGTCGTTCATCTACAAGCAAAATCTGAACAAGAAAGGTCATAATTCAGAAATTATTTGGTTCTGGCTTCGTTTACATTCTTGCTGGTCGACGGGTAGCTGATTGCACTGTCCTCGAAGATATTGTCCTGTAATGGACGTTCCCGAACAGCGACTTTAACGCCGCAAACATCACTACTTGTCATAATTTCGCTGTTCACCTTTTACGTTAGTTTTCTATAAAATTATCCCACTGTGCAACGAAACATTCAAACTTTAAAGAATAACCGACAGGGTTGTCAAATTGACTTAACTGGCATTGCCTCATTACAAAACATAATTATTCCATGTTTTATTTCCACATCGTTTTATGAAACGGAACGGCTGACAAAGAAACACTATTTCTATATTACTTATTATTATTATGTACCCCAATTTATTCAGACATTTTAGAATACTTCTATAATTTTACATACGTTTACGAAACGCTGTCATTAAACATAATACCTAACGTAATAATTCTTTTTCTTCTAATGCTATAATCTGTGGGTTAGAAATTTGTAACTTTTAAATAAGCTTTAAGTATATAACGACAGGGTTATCTTATTATTTTCTCAAACCTTTACAAACTCAGCATTTCGAGTCTTGTAACACACTGAATACTAGAAAAACATTCTATTTGTCGAAAATATATATATATATACTATTAAAATTTATGTCTTTTTAGTCGAGTGGGGACTGTTGCTATGAAAATGTTTGATCGTAGTGTGTTTTGCAATTGTTTAATCAATACAACAATCTCCTGTACAGGTCGTATAGTATCTGGACAGTCGTGTTATTAATATGGCCGAATATGAAGAAATCCCCGGTAAATTTAGAATTACTCAAAATAATTGCGGTAACGAATTATACTATTTGAATTGCAGTTGCTCTTACGAATGATCTAGACAAACGAATTGCAGAAGCTTTCCTAATCTTTGATCATAATGGCAATAAAACAGTCGACGTAAGAGAAATTGGAACAATTCTTAGATTTCTGGGATGTGCCCCCACAGAACAAGAAATTAACGAAGTAATTGCAGCAACAGAATTTCAAGATTCACGTGGAATAATACATTTAGTGAAATTTTTGCCCCATGTTTGTCAGTTGTTAACAGAAAGAAAGTAATTTAATTGAGTTCAAGGCTTTTAACAAAGACTAATAATTGCTTCCTGTGTAAATTTTATAGAATGGAACCAGCACCTCCCGAAAAACTTCTGGAAGCCTTTCATGTTTTAGATCCAGAAGATAAAGGATATCTCACTAAGGAGTACGCGGTAAAACTAATGATGGAGGAAGGAGAACCTTTCACACAAGTAAGTCAGTGAATTATTATACAAATTTATGTATACAATTTTTTTTTAACATTAAGGAAGAGCTCGATGAAATGATGGCAACTGCAGTTGAACCCGCTACTGGCAATATTCCATACGAATATTATTTGAATCAGTTAATGGTAAGGGACTTTAAGAAAACCACTTTAATTTAGATATGGATTAAATTTTTTCTATATAAAAGCACAAACCAAAAGATTCTATATATAGCTTAGCAGAAAAAATTGAATCTGAAAAACCTGCCCCAGTTCCTCCCAAAGGCGATGTGATGAAACGTGGATCCATATCAAAATAGTACCCCATTCCTTTCCTATTAAAAATATTTATATTTCATTTATATTCTTACATATTTTTATTCTCACATTTTAGATATACTTGTGAGTAGCGAGGAGCAGTTATAGGATATCTTCTATTTTACTTCTTGGACTACTGTGTGACTATCTAAAATGTACTCCCAAATAAAATTAAAATAGCAAATTTCAGTTGTTTCATTCTAATTGGATAGCTATTAATTTTAGCTTTTCTCAATCGAACCGGATAAAAAATAGCGTTTAATAAAAATGCAACAGACAGAGGCTTGTATACAATTTTGATGTTATTAACTCTAGCTTTCTGTATTTATTACTTTTGTAGTGTTTTAAATCGTTTGAAAACACCAATTTCAAGAATTTATCGTAATTGGTAGGTAATAAAATAAAATAGTACTTGAACAACTGACCAGCTAGCTGCCTATCTGATCGACTAACCGGACCCGTCGGCTGTCCTCTGATCGTTAGACCCTCTGACAGACTAACCTCTTAACCGACCGATCCGCTTATTTTTACTGATTGCTAGTTGAGTGATCCATTCTCTTCAATTCATTTGGCTACAGTTCCCAGCGCTGTGGTGAATTAAAATTTTCCGCAAGAGTAAATATATACTAAAACGTATTCAGAGTTTGATAAACGATAATATAAGAAAAATACTGTTTATTATTATTGTACTCGTTTATTTAATATAATCTACAATTAAAGACAGATTAACAATTTACTGACAGAAAACATAGGTTACTCCATATTACGTGTAGTTATTATGTGTTTTGTTATTTATCCCAATACATTTCTTCTAAATATGACATATATTTTGAAAGCAACTGAAATATAAGATGGGAAGGAACTCCCAAAGTAACGTTCCATTTATTCTTTTTTGGCTTAATAAAATGTAACCATCGCGTTTGACTACATGTGTGTACTTAATTGAACAAACGCATCCAACTAGGTACGTACATGTATACACCACCGTTTACTCCCTTCTATTTTCTGTACATACTTGTATATAATGTTATGAACGTTGTAGACTAATCAACTTCTAACTCTCGCAAGTCCGTCCGCAGGATACATCACCGATTTAAGTTGCTTTTCTCATTTGAAGAGTCTACATTCAGTTCTCTGCTGTGACTTCGATCCTATGCTTTTCAAATGCTAAAAAGTACGCTATAATATTTACTTTACTGTTTTGATTCTTCTTAATTTTCTCTTAAAACATATATACATACACACTATCGTAAAAATTAGTAATTCTGTTCCGATTTGTAGAAAGCCGTTCGTAAACGCGCAAGTAGTTACTATCAATAAACTCTGTTGTATATGTACAGCCAACTTTCAGCGTTATCATTTAATGCGATATTCTACTGCCTATGAATGTAATTAGTAACAGTGAACATTAACATTTTTTAAATATTTTTTGTTTTGTTTAATTTTTTTTTTGTGTCATTTTTAAAAATTTCATTTTTTTTTATTTATTTTCTCTTGTTTTTCCTGCTATTACAATTACTATTTCTAAGCAGCTGTGATTGATTCATATATACGATAATTTACAATTGAATTTTTAACTCAAAGTACTATTTTATGTTTATAGTTATTTATAGTTTTATATGGATATTCCTCTCATTACACGGTGGTACTGTATTAACATGCTGCTAATTAATTCAACTTAAATTAGCATACATTTCTATTCAATCAGGCATTATATAAAAGTTACATAGTTATGTAGATCTAATTTTGATTCTATTGAATGTTAAGAGCCTTCATCTTCATTGTGAATTTTTCACATTTTACAAATCGAAAACGTTATATAAATGTATTATTTAAAACTGTTTTTGCGACAAAACTAGACATATGAGAACAATGAACAAGAATGCTATAACACAGTTGGAAACATTAAATATTACATACGATAGCGACATTTATTCTGCTTGTCTATGCGACGGTTTTATTTTCAGATTACAAATAAAATAAAATTTTAAATTGTAATCCAAAACTAATCAGCTGTGAATTTTTGTGCACTCATTTCCACATTAGTTAATAATGTTTAAAAAGTAATTAATTCAATAGTTAACGTCTTCTTGGAAACCCAAATTCAATAAATATAGTTTATTAGTGCAAAACAAAAATTGAATTATTTAAGGTGTGTTTTCTACAATTACCCCTAGTATAACTCTGTTGTTTTGGACTCAAGCTTAGACTAATGTTCTCTGAACACTCCGGATAAATGAAGTTTCCTAAATCTACGCTTATTTTCGACTATCATGAATATTTATATAAAACCGAAAACATGAAGTTTACTTAAATATTTAAGTCTGAAAATATTTTAAAATGACAATAATAAGTTGACAAAATCCAGTAAAGATAGCTTTAGTATGGCTACAGCTATGAAACAATTTTACTAATATTTTGTCAATTTTCCAGTTCTTCTTGAAACAGAGACTTTCTTTATAAGATACATATGAGCCAATTTTGTGTGGAAGTATATATGCCACTTTTGTATCTACTTTTAGATGATATATACATATTTTGAGGAATTTGAATTTAAACTCCACATAGTTTGCTGATAATAAATTTTTATTACATTTCACTAACAAGACGAAACGATATGTTGCTATCAAAGTCAAGGCTTTATCATTTCTCTATTTCTCATTGTTGGGTTATAAAAATAAAGTAGTGACAATGGTAAAAAAATACAAAAAGGAATATTAAAGCAGAAATTGTGACAAATCTCTTACGCAAAGTTCTAACTAAATAGAAAACATTAGTTTATAACAAAAACTACATTCACAAAGCAATTTCACATGAAAATTTTTTAAATTTATGGGAGAGTTTGAGAATACATTTTTCTTTTGCAAAAATTGATGGAAAGATTCATTTCCATTGCTCCGTCAAATTCAGCTCTTTTCCTACTTCCAAATTGTTCGCTAATTTATCAGCTACCTTTACATGAAAATTAAAAAATCGACACTATGATGGAACAAATTTCATTAAATAATTTCTAAGAAATTCTATAACACTAAAACAACACCAATAATACCAATAGCTGAAGTAAATTCAACACACAACAAAAACACTCTTTTGAATGATTAATTGTTTATTAATTTTTATATATATGCATATCATAAGCTTTACGAATATTTGAATTCACTAAGGTGCCATTCCACGCGATATTATTTGTGTTAAATCGTTTTTTGTCGAATTCAGTTTAATTTTTTTTTGTGTTGCGCAAAATAACTATCCCTATAGTTTAATTTTACCTAACACATATTCGTTCTTATTTTTCGATTTTGTTTTTATTTAAATTTTCTCTTCCAAAATGTCCAAGAGAATTTTAAATTCATGTTTTTATAATATACAAAATCCTACATTATTGTTTATTATAAAAACGAATGTTTCATATTTAATTCTTAGCACTTCAATTACTGGAAAAGTAAAAGTGAAAAAATAGAAACGTGTAATTGACTTAAAAGGATCTTCAAATACAATTCGGCAAAATTATCTTGAATATTTTTCTGAAACTTGCTTTCGGGGCTCAAATTATCATTGCTACATTCAAAATAATTTTGCTAAATAATAATTTTACTATAAAGAAATTCTTTTAATGTATACTTTTAATGTTGGACCGTAACAGAGGCGTTAAGATTAATTACTTTGAGTCCATTCTAACAAACATCTGTATAAAACACTCCTTACTTTTTAAACTAAAATTTACAAAATAAAACTGTAAATTATACTTAAAAATGGTTTCGATGAATACGTTATCTCTTGCACCGACTACTTCAAGAACATTACACTTATTATTTGATTATTTTCCTTAACAAAAATAGTGGATAAACCCATATTGTACCCTTGTTTAATTTTAATATTTGTTAGTTTGATTATATAGCGTTGAAATTAAGTGGTTGCAACCATCATGCACCATTAAACATCTGGAACAACAATAGGCTAAATTGAAATAATTAATAGAATAAGCAAACACCTTGATTTATAGTGTGACTAATAGTAGCATAGAATTAGTGTCTAGTAATGTCAGTAAAGTAATATTATTTCAATATTATCAATTTCTTTAGCTTAAAGTGAACAATTTGATTAGTTCTAATATAGTGTTTTTTGGGTACATGCTGGCGGATAACAAAGTATTCATAAGTAGCCCAGTGTCGCATACGTTTTCACGAACGGTGTGTCACTTGCTGTTACGTTCCTGTTAATTAAAGTTTCACATTTTATTTTTTTTATTTCATTTTGATTTTGATTTTGCACTTTAAATTAAATTAAGATACTTTTGTACAAGTAAATAGTACAGAAAACAGAGAAAAGACAAATGAATTAAAAATTTATGCTTTATCTCAGGCGATAGAGACCATAGCGCCTTTTAATGATATCATCTATTAGTAATATTCGACATCACCACTTTCTTAATAATTCATTCTTAATTAAATTAAACCAGTAGAAATTTTTAATGGTTATACTGCGACACGGATTAGTAATGTTGGTTCTTCTAGAATTCTGATTTACATCAAGACTAGTCTGTGTCTAGTCCTAAATAGACATAATCAAAACAATTGATTATATGAATTTATAAATCTATGTTTCATCAATTTTGCGACTTGAACTTAAAAATAGAATTGGTGAAGTCGAAGATAATTTTATTACGCTAAAGATTAACCTAGTATATAATATTACAATAAATTATACTTTAGTTAAAAATACAAACAAAATGAAAAAAATGAATCAATTAGAGAAGAAAATAGAGCTTACCCAGTAATGCAAGAGTGGCCCACCAGCTAAAATACTAAATAAGCCTATACTCACTCATCTTCCCATGGACAAACGGCATTTCGATTATCCTGGTCTACTTTCGGTTGATTGCTGCTGCCCTCAGCCTTTTCCTCGTTCTTTTTAGCATCTGAGTCCCTCTTTTTTCGCTTTTTCTTGGTTTCCTCTACCTCAGGCTTTTGTTGATCTGCAGACTCGATTTCTTCGTCTACTGGGTCCATTTCGATTTCTGCTAAGGGTGCCAAAGAAGGAGCGGGAGTTGGAGCTGGGGCAACACACCCCGGGGTTAAGTTTGCTTCAACATCTGCTATATCGTACTCGAAAACTTCGGCCGGTTCTCCGAATTGTGCGCATTCCTGATATTCTTCAGTTGTTGGAGATAGTTCTTCTTGCAGTACTGGCTCTTCGGTTTCTTCTTCAATCACTGCACTTTCAGGTTCCTTCTGAGACTCCTCTTTGTCGTCCTGCATTTTAACATCTTCCGAAGCAGCTATTTCAACACTCTCAGTTCCTTTAGTAATTGGACTTTCTAACGATTCGGCAACATGGCACTCCACATGAATAGAAGGAGTAGTGCCTTGTGAAGTTGAAGATATCATTTCACTATTATTATCAGTGTTTAATTGTAAAACTACACTTTCTTGTTTGTTATTGTTTGTAGAATTTTCATTACTAAAATCTAAAGTTTTCAATTCACTTTTTTCACATTTTTCTTCGTCATTGGGTTCATTTCGATTGTCGTCTGAAGGAGGATTTTTATCTGAAGTCGTAGCTGTTGTAGCAATATTAAGATTACCTTCGGATTCTATGGTGCATTCTTTTGACTGTACTGGATTCGGAAGATTTTCTTCTGTGGACACGAAAGCTGTGGGAGAGGGTGTTGTGGAAGCCCGTGTTACAGCCTGCCTGTTACTGAATTGAAATTCAGATATCCTGAAAAAATACAGTATTAGAAATAAGTTTATTTCAGAAAGTTACAGAATCAACGTTTGATGGTCTTTTAAAAAATTTGAAAGTTATATAGTAAAATGCCCCAGATCAACTTACTTTCAAATCCTTTGATAGGATAATCGTAAGGTCATAAATTTAGGTTGGAAATTTAAGTAAAATTTATAAAAGCCAAACTTATCCGTGATTTTTTTATTTATTTAAGCAAATAAAAGAAACAAAAAATAAAGCCTATATATAACATTTATATTACGAGAGAAATTTATCTATTGTCTATTGGTGTAATTAATGATTAAATTTTGTATAGAGCATTATCAAATCAAGTCAAGTCGAGTTTAATCTGATTCAAGCTTAAACAGTTGTAAGCCAATTCAAGACGAGTCAAATCGATTTCAGTCGATTGGCTAAGCCAAGTCGAGCTGTAACAACTCGAGCTGAATAAAATTAGAATTAAAAATTAAAAAATTAGGTTATTGGACTTTTAAAATTGGTACCACTTCGCCAAACACTAGAAACGAGATTTTAGAATTGGTAGTTCTAAAAGGAAAATACAAAATATACACTCTATTTGAATGAAAATTACCTCGGCGCCATTGTCATTGATGCTCTTCTCTGTTCTGTTGCATGTGGCATTAATCGTTTCGAACTATAATCACTATCGACGGTGTTCTGGCGCAACCCACAAGATCTCCTCATTCGTTCAGATACTTCTGTAATTTCAGATGACGTACTGTAATAAAACGAATAAATGTATAATACATATTTGAATCAAAAGATTTATATCTAAGATACCTTGTATTCCTCTTAGGGCTATTTTTCTTAGACGCTTGACCTTCCTCCCAGGGGCATACTGATAATAGTAATGAGGATTCTGGCTGATCTGGCGTTTCCCACGGGCAAACAGCACATGCTCCCACCTCTGCAGTTGTCTCTAATCGCTCTGTTAATGGTTTATTTCCTTCCCTACGAATAATGTGAACAGGATTAAATCAAGGGAATGATATAGAGGGCAGCTTAGAAATATACAGTGCTTCCACATAAAATACGACATTTACCACTTTTTTCTACAGTGGGGAAAGTACGGATATATTAATATTACTACTTATCGTAATAAAGAGTAGGTTCTACATAAAACATTGTTAGACATTGGAATTTTCCACACATATTTTTTCAATTTCAAATACAAAACATTTACAGAATCCATTAAGCCTAAAAAATGCAGGTTCAACAATTTTGAGCTATTACGTTTGTAACTGAAAAAAATCGAATTAAATTAAAATGGCTATACAATTTTACGATTTATTTTTAAGAAGTCACATCTACCTGAACGCATCGAAAATGAACGCTTTTTAGGAGCTTTTTAACAATAAAATAAAATAAAAGTGACATATTATTAATATATACTAATATATATTAATATATATATATAATATATATAATCAGCGAGATAGATAGAAGTATTCTGAAGATTTAAAAAAAAAATATTAAGAAATATTGAAAATTTTTCGAATTATCATTCTGACAGTAAGACGCCATTTTTTCAACATGACCTTTCAAATTCTCATTATATATATTATATTTTTTATAAAATCTATTGTTTGTTAATTGCTTTTTAAACATCAACAATCAGTAAATAATATTTTTATTTTATTTAATTGTTATCTTTGTATACCCTAAACAATTCTTTAAAAAACGTTCATTTTCGATGTGCTCACGTAGATGTGATCCCTTAAATGGTGAGAGTAATTACCTATGTAATTTCTTGCATTGTCTTAAATACTGCACCAAGTTGTACGTTTAAGAAAATTAAAACATGGTTGTCTTTGTTACAATTTAATTTGAATATATTAAATTAAATAGTGGCACAAGTAATTTAGGCTCGAAACTTTTCGTAATAACCCGTCAATCGATATAGTTATAGAAATTCTAATAGATAAAAATTTAATAGTTTTTGTGCCTACATCCACAGAGCCCGAATAAACCCCGTCTCAAAATTTGCAGTTTCTTGTAAAAGCTCTTTGAATACGTACTTAATAATCTCCGTGTACTTTAGTGACACCACAAGATGAAATAATGAAATTGATATTGAAAAAGATTCAACGTTACAAACATGAAGTAGCAAACATGATGAAGAATTAATTGAAAATTATTTAAGAAGAAACATCGAAGACAACAACAATTAGATCGTTCTCAACATCAAATCACTCTTCCTAGTCACATTAAAGCACCTCGAAATATTCACAACTTTACTAAAAAACTTAAGGACCTTATAAAGAACTAAATCTAAGATTGAACTATCGCATGAAAACCTTTTCTTCAATACATACACACTGCCACATCAACCGACTACTTAACGCTTTTTTTGTATATTCATGTAGTATTAACTTATACCAGCTTCCGACTGTTCGTATTTAGTATTTTATAATTTATTTCTACCGGCTGTTAGATAGTATTGGAAGAAAGTAACGAAGATAGAATAGACAACGAATAGGCGAATTGTAAATAAAGAAAAAAATTAAATAAATAAATAATAAATAAATAATAATAATATCAATCAAATTTCAGAAAGACGAAGACAATGTAATCTTAAACAATAAATACGCTTTTACAAATATTTTAAATGAACGCCCACAATTCTTATATGTTATTTACATACATTGTGGACCACATACCATATATTCGTCATACAATATATAATTCAAAATAGTGATATATCGGAAAACAGAGTGAAAAGAGCTTGCATCCACAACAAGATCATATAAAAAGGTAAGAAAGCTAGCAAACCATTAGGACTCCAATAATATAGGACAATTATTTCTGAAACGAACTCTTACTGAATCAACTTCACGGAACATGCCATGTCAAGTAATCCAGATGAAGATGAATCTTTCGTGGTCACATCCAATGCCAAGCCTTCCGTTGGCATGTCACCTCTGTAAACGGTTACACTAAGAAACAAAATTACTTAGAACTATCTATTTCGCGTATAAAAAGGCTCTAGACATTAACTGACTTTCTTTAAGCTAGGTTGAAAAGAAATATTAAATAAGGAGAGAGGCTCAAGTACAAACAAACCTCTCATAAATAACAAGAATAAAACGCAAAATCCACCCAAATCAAGAACGTGGAAAGCTGAGAAATAATTACAATGAATAAAAGAATGAATAACTCACCTATAGGGGATTTCGCTCAAGTTACTTTGACTATGCGAGTGCGGAACTTTTGTTGACGATGGATTGTCCTTCACCCCGATGATTGCTAGCTCGTGGGCTGAGCCAGTTAGACTTCGATCACTACCTCTGCGTCTGGACAGGTGTCCTGGAGGTGGAACACCACTTGTTGAAGTTTGAGTCAAAAGACTCTGATTCGGTGCTGCAGCGGTGGAACTTTTCTTTTTGGCTACTCCACCAAAACCGAAAAATCTTTTTTTGTGCGAAGGTTGAATTCCACTGGCTAGTAGAGATTTATAGTGGTCGGACCGTATAAATCGGGGATAGCAATCTTTCTTCAACAGAAGCATATAAATATGTTCTGCTGCAGCATCAAACGTAAACCGTGATGGATTCTTTAAACCTTTTTGAACGACTTCCATGGTTTTTCCATCAATATTTATTTCACATGGTGCACCAGGTTTTAGAAACTCCCTAAAAAATCGCAAGCAATGAATATCGAATTATAAATTAAATTAAAAGTATAACTGATCTGTGAAGTAAATAATTATATAAACTTACTCATATATTTCGTTGACTTTTTTTGCCACTTGAGAATGTGCTGACCGTCTTAGTCTATTTACAGCAATCCAAAAGCGAATATTTTCATGTGAATATTCCTTTTCTAAGAAATTTGTAAACTCCTGAAGTCCTGTTGGATCAGATACAAGTTCTTCAATAGATATTGCCCATCTTTTAACTCTCTTCTCAGTCGGAATGTCCACAATTGCATTATTCAAATGCCAAAATGTTGTGTCTTCTGATACCCAAGGATTAGAAGGTAGTACAGGTTGAATAAAGAAGTCATAGTCAGCAAAAGTTTCCCAGTAATTAACAAGACTTTCACAAGCTTGTGACATTTTCATTCTTGTTCGACCTAAAGATTTTTTAAGATAATCTACTTCGCGTTTCCAGTCTTCAACAGTCTTTTTCTTAGGCTTAATCCCTTGCCGATCTCTTGAGGGTACTGGGCAAGGTTCAAGAGGAGTAAATTGTCCCGGTGGTGGCCGATGCACTCGCCAATAAGCACGTTCCTAAAAAATAATTACTTTCAGCCATGTAATTAAAATGAAAACAAATTCAGTACCTGAGAATCACCCACAATTTTATCACCTTTTTTACGTTCTTTAGCCAAGCGTACTTGTTCTTCTGCTTGCATGGAAATGAAATCCCATTTTCCTTTAAGATTTTTATGCAAACTAGATAAAGCCTCGCTTTCATAATCCTCCAGACCGTGGCGTTGCTTATTTCTTAGCGATCGCTTAGCCAAATAAATAGCATACTCTACGTTATCAGGGGCCTTATGTTGCCACGGCCAATAGTATGGAGTTTGAAAGCGGTAAAGAGAAGAATCATCTTTGACGATTAGAGACTTCGTGTCGTTAACTGGGAAAAAGTAGCCGTGCAAGCAAAGCTGGTTAGCTATACTTAATGCCTCTGATTCTTCTATACCAAGACGGTCCATAAGCCACTCAATTAAATCGTAGCCTGTGTACATTGTGCTTTGATCATTTATTTTGAATACAATAAATATTAAAAGTAATTTACCCATAAAAGCGTACGGAATCGATGTAAGGAACATTTTTTGTTGACGAACTGGAACTCCACTTTCTGCATCTTGCATTTCACGTACTAGGCTTTCCATCTTTAGAAAATAAAATATTGAATATAATCACACAAACATAAGAGCCGTTTATTTTGAAAAAAGTCATAATAATATGAAATGAAGTTTTTTTTAAATGGACTTCGGCCACTTTTAAAATAAACGGCTCATATATAAAAATTAAGTGACATGAAATCGTTCAATTTTGCGGGGTACATAACTTGAAATTACGCTCCTCTCAGCAAATTTTAAATTTTAATTAAAAACCTTAAAATCCACTTAAGATAATTTTACTGTTCCGTTATTCACACAGCAGGCTCATAAAGTTTGATCGAAGAAAAATTTTTCAGAACAATTATTCCAATCGCGAATTTTTCGAGAACAGGGCGAGCTTAAATCAGAAAATGCCCAATAGATTAGTAGTTTGCTTCTTGTTAAGTAAGATTATCTAGTAAATTTCTTCATTGAAGGGTTATAAAAATTTCTTTGCAGTTATACTATCCCAAGACAATTTTGGTCTCAGAATAAAACGAAACTTAAAGAATGAAGACGGTGCTGAAGAAACAAAGACTACCATTAATTCAGAAGTCTTAAAAGATAAAGAAAAAAAGCTGGAAAGTAATTTTTTAGAAGATACGGCTTGTCTTGCAAATGACAGTAATAATCCTGGGAAGACCGAATTTCTAGATCGAAACCACGAAAGAAATGAACGGGATGAGCCAGAAATCGAGGTTAGAAATTATTAAATAGAAATCAGAACTGATGATGGAATATCATTCCATTTTAGTCTCATAAAGATCTTACTGTAGAGAAGGATAAAAGAGGTATGGAGAAATCTGAACAATTTAAATCGGTCACTTTGAAAGAACCGATGTTGAAAAAAGTTGCGAGCAGAGGTGTAAAGGAAGATGCATCTCAAGATGTTTCTGCAAAAGAGGGGGATGATAAAGATATGGAAGAGTTTAAGAATTCCCGAGCACTAGGTATATGCTACACATATTGCTAAGCACCTGAATGCGCTTTTACGTTAAGCTGCTTTTTCTTCTGTTTTTTTTTTTCTGAAAGAGCAGGGTTCAAGTATAGTTTTTAAAATATTCCAATGTTTCTTCACAGCATCACATGATGGTGCACTTTCCGAGACAAAGCGAGATATGAGAAAACTATTTAAGCCTGACCTGGATATATTCATGTATAGCAAGATGCCGCAGCTACACAAAGTTCCGCCTTTTTACGACTTGTTTAACACGAAAGAGGAATTAACTCCTTATGAGCATCTTTATCCTTTCAAGTGGCTGCAGCATAGATCACCTATTCAAAGTGCCTTTGAAATTGCTAATATGATGGTTAAGGTTGGGCTAGGTAGGGAAAATCCCTGAAACATTTTGCTGATTAATATGCAATACGAATTCCCGCAGATGATATGGATTCGGATGATTACAATGAACAAATACCTTTCTTTGATTCAAACAACAAAATGAGTTACAGGAATGGCAGAAATTCGGAGAAGTACTTTTGCCCTTTGCACACCTTACAGAAGCCCATCGAGGAAGCTAATACCGGACCAAAAGTTGTGCAAGTTTGCTCATGTCGCTTGCTAAAGAAGCCTGCGGGGGATGACCACGAACAGTAATTATATTTTGCATTATTTAGAAACCGCATTATTTTGCTGCTAAGTCTTACAGAAGCAAAAGAAAAGGACTTAGCCGATGAGCCGACACACGCAACGAATCATTAATTTATTTTTATTGCGTATATTTTATACATGTATTCAATAAATGTTTAAATATCACATTCAGACGTATTTAATTCGAAATGATTGGTTAAAAGTCCTCTAAAACAACGATATAAATGTTTTGTAGATTTATTAAAATACTTGAAAGTAAAACATCTTCAAAAATAAGTCAGTCTTAGACTCAGACATTGAGCACAAACAGGCTTTCACTCATGTGATCCACCAGTTCTAAATAACCATTTAATAAAAAGCAAAAAATTTAAAGCGCATGGAAAGTATTTGTTAAAAATTCGTAGTTCGAAAATAAAAATATTTTGAAAAAATATTGCAGAATATTTCCGTGTTTCCGTAAATTCATAGATTTCCATAAATTAGTATAACTAAATGGGTATATCAATGTTTTCCTGAAGATTCCTAAAAAATCACTAATCTCGTTTGCATTCTAGATCTCTTAAGAACTCAATTTTTCGAATTTAAATTTAACTATTGATCGTTATAAATGCATACATTTTAGTTTAACAGTTTTTTAGAAGAGATTTCTTACCTTATCAAAGGCCATAGGTCTAGAGAGCCTTTCTAAAGATTGCTGACCCGTTGCTGACACGGCGATCAATGATAAATTTTGCTGCGTAGATGGTGTGCTTATATTCGGCTGTTGATGTACGACTGAAAGTTTATCTCTGTCTGGCGGGATCCCGCCAGGCGGCTCCATAGCCACCGGACAGAATAGTGCCTTGAAGGCACCGCTTGCACTAAGAATAATTCTAACCGAATTCCATTATGTCTTTTTGTATAAAAATATTTGCTGCAAGATAATATTTCCAGAAAAAACTGAATCCTGAATCTATTTCAGGTATTACTATTTATTATGCATTCTTACAATTTGATTCCATTTGCCGAAGATTGTGTCTCGTTGTACTGTATGCTAGAGAATTGTTCGTCCTTGGTAAACCAAAGATAGGAAAAGATGGTCTTTGGGCTCGTAACCAAAACAGAAAATCTGCTGGCGATAAATCGAGCCCTTGGCCCATCTCGACATCACTTCCACATGTGATCTGAAAATAAAACAAGAAATATCTATATTTAATAAATAAAATGAATTATGATATATTTAACAGCACAATCCAATATCTATCTCAACAAATTCTTGTACTTTTATTATATTGGTTTTTTTTCCAGTATAGTAAAAAGGAAACTATCAGAATTAATTGCAATTTGTTTTATTTTATGTTAAATGTATATTTCATTTATTCCATTTCATTTCACACATATTTTTTAATAATCAATAGCTAAATAAGAAAATTGAACAAAACAATTTAAATATCCATTGTTCTTTGGGAAATTTGCTTATATTCACCCTCATTTAGACATTATAATTTATAAAACACTTTTTATAAAGGCTAGATATTAAGGAAAAAGTGGTAGTAAAAATGTTAGCTGTAATTAACCAATATTTTGTTCATATGAAATTATAAACAATGTTTTATTCAAATAAATAAACTGTTCAGCAGGTTATAAAGCAAAACCGTGGAAAGTTTAATTAAGTTTCAAAATTGCCTAGAAGAAAAAAATGATTCAAATTGGAATAATTATTTTGAAATAATTGGAGCACATCTATAAAATAGTACACACGTATCAATTTAAGAAACTCTTTCATTTTTTAAAACCAATTAAAATAGCAACTCCAAAATTCCCCTGTTGAAAAACTGGCTATAAAAATAACTTTTTTTCCATCGTTTATAGCCTTTATTGTTTCATATTTTCCTGTAGTCAAACTTCACCAATTAATAGAAATACAGAAATACTGTACTTTGTAAAAAGGGTAAACGTTTAATTGACTCAACAATTTTGCCGCGCTTCCATATCTCAGTAATTGAGCGAAAACAAGAGGTTTTGAAATTGTTAACTGCAATTGCTCTCGTTTGTATAGTCTTGTTGAGACGAGGTGGAAACGTTTCTGCATTGCACTTACAAATAGCAGGAATAAGCACCCTTTACGTGAATAACTAGCCTTATCTTTTGGCACCCGCACATGCAATTAGGCAAAATGTCTTAACACCTGAACACAAAATCAATAAAGAATAGTGCTTGACATTGATGACTTGTGTGTCCTATAATAATCGACGTCCTAGAAACTCTCGTTAACTGATTTCATTTGAAAGATGAACTTCTTACGTTTGTGACGATGGAAAAAATAATATAGATTAATTTTTTTGCATAATTAATAATAATATTATCATTGGAAAATTAGTATTATACTGGTAATTAAAAAAAGTTCCGATTTTAAAAAGTATGAAGTAAAATAACATAGAGACAATTTAAGTCATACGTAGCATAGTCAAGTAGAGAAAGTGGTAATGGACGATAGAATCAAATGCATAGAAAATTGTTATTGATCGCCTTAAAGTGGGGCGAAAACGGGCAAATTACAGTCAAATTAGATTGCCCTGTAATTACTCGAAATGTACAAATTATATTTCAAAGGCCATTAAGTCAACATACAGCTCACAATGTAACAATTCTACATCTCAGTTTAATGCAACGATCTGATTCAGTACTAAATTCCTTCCTCTGAATTTTTACAAGCTTCTATTCTAATGAATTCAGCAAAATATTTATTTCATGTTAAAGTTTGTTTATTTTTGAATTAACGTAAGTAATCGTATAAGTTATAAAATTATCTTCTATGAAGACAAAACTATTTTAGGCTTAATTTTGGAAAGGATTTGTTATTTTTTTTTAAATTGTGTTTAAAAATATAAAAAACACTCAAACTAAAATTGTAACACAATATTCTAAATTTAAAGAGTTTATTATGACCAGAGCTCTGCGGACCTTTTTAATACATCAAATTATCTACTTCTAAATTTAAATCCGCTTTCATAGAAAACTTGGACGTAATCCGCATAATTATGAGCTAGTTGAGTGGAAAAGTCCTATGTTATTTTATTATAAAATCTTTATTATGTACTACACATATTGAATATATATTATTAAATGATTAACATCGCCTAATAGCACTTCCCTTAGTCCGTAAATATGGCATAAAGAGCCTAATAAAATTAGCGACAGGTTATCTGATATTTCCCCAGAACTTATTAAATGTTACTTCATTACCTTTTAAAAATATTCTTGATAACTGATTTGAAAATTGGAAATCGAGGAAGCTCATGGCATGCAATTATGTAATCTAACAGTAGGTATTAACATTAATTACATCCTAAGAAATTTTGAAAAAGTTTTGAAAATCTATGCAACGATATAATGGATTAGAAATTTTTTTCATTTCCGTTTATATATGGGAAAATACTACTGAATTGTTTCAGTATATTTACACTACTGATTGAAGATATGCCTTTTGGTTTGCAGTAAAGGAGATTCGTTAATAACAATCAATTTCTTACAATTCCCTTACAAATGAATTAAGTTTTCAATTAATATACAATCTAAAAGTTCTTTAAACATATTTCTTTTTTTTTCTAGATACTCTTCCTGGGGACTCTGGTAAGGAACAGAGAATATCTTGTCATCGTAAATCGTTCTAGTCATAGAAATGAGCTTGGACATTCCAGGATTCTTCTTTTAATATCCTTCTTAGATTTGCAAAGATAACAAAAGTTTACGTCGAAATTCCATTCCATTATAGTTAGTGATGGGAAAGGTTATACAGGAAATTAATTCTACGGTGCATCAGCCAGACAGTGCCCTAAGAGCAATACAATTCAAAAATAAATTCCCGTGAAATTTAGTTTATTCCTTGCCAATTCCAAATTTAACTAGTTTTAGAGAATCCGATTCGTTTCGGTATTGGCAGCCTTCCAATATCAATCTCAAACTGGCATTAAGCCAACAGCGAATATTATGGGTGTTTTATTACTGAATTTCTCCATTATGAAATTTCCGTTGATTTGCTGATTTGCAGCCATTCATGCCTAAAATCCTACTCGATTTTTTACTTCAAAGCGAATAGGGCAATTACATTTGACGATAATAAACATCAATTCCAAGAATTGTTTTGAATGCTCCTTCAACAAGTAAACAAACTTTGGCGAAAGAATAGGTTGAAAAAAATTTAATCGGAAATATGGGTAATATCGACTGAAGCGACTGTAAACGAACAGCTTCTATAAAATAACAAAAGCCAAGTGAATGAAGTGAACAAAAAACGTGTATGAATTAATCAAGCTAATAAAACACCGGGTAACTTTATTGGCATCATCAAAATCTAATTTGTTACGTATATGACTACAAACTTAAAGATAATAACATTTCCCGTAAGAATAATTCTGGGTTTAATTTAATTTACTACAGATTTAAGTACTCTATAGCTATACTTCCTGGAAAAGTATAAACCGAAAAATGTTTCATAAATGATTAAAAGGCGTGGCAGATAAGGCGGAAAATTGTGAGGACTGAGACTAGTAGGGAAAATCATTACGAATTAAAAGAAATTTTTTATGAAGTTATAATTATTAATAATAATTACGCCTAACATTAGTATATGTTATAAAGTTTAAAATGCCTAGTTTGCTTTGACTGATTGCTTACTTTTTAGTAAAAAAAAATATTTTGCGACCC
The DNA here is from genome assembly GCA_001932985.1 of Proctacanthus coquilletti. Taxonomy (NCBI): domain Eukaryota; kingdom Metazoa; phylum Arthropoda; class Insecta; order Diptera; family Asilidae; genus Proctacanthus; species Proctacanthus coquilletti. The sequence goes on from MNCL01000005.1 coordinate 1,418,445, forward strand.
TTTACTAATTTTGTAATATAGAATAGCATTTGTTTTTTTCTTTTCAAATCATGTTTTCCAATGTATCATCGATATTTTTTCAGAACAAATGAATCGATTTGAACTACCATTTAGTGCGTACACTTGTAGATTTTTTTATACAAAAAGTAGTAGTAGTCTTTTAACGAAGATTATTCATGTAATATACTAAATAAATTAGTTTCATTTTTGTTATGTGTGCAACGGACAAGTTTAGAAAAAAAACACTTTTTACTGCCACTATCTGAAATATAAAAACCTATATTGCATTTTAGATTTTAAATATTCATTCCATTTTCTTTTACTTATTTTATTCGAAGTAAAACATTTTAATTTGGAAAATTTAGGACGTGGGATTTTAAAAAATTTTTGATAAACACGTAAATGCAAAATTCGTAACCAGATATATTAATATATATGTTTATGTTTTCCTTTTGCAAGTCCAGAGAGATAAATGGCAAATGATGTCAAAGGTGGAATGTGGGGTGTTGAAATTAACGTGCCGCAATTGTTAGCGTGCAAATGTAAGTAAGTGATAAAACTGTGCAGAATTGCTGGGCGTCATAAATGTAAAAATTTAAAAATAACAAAATGCGGAACCGAAAATGGTCTGCAAACTTTATATTACTTTAATTACATTACGTAAATATATAAACATGTAGGAAGATGACATTTTAAACATATTTACCTGACATAATCAAGCATAACGAAGTCTACCTGTAAGATAGCTATACAGATAAACTTAATGAGGCTAACTTCTCTGAATTTTACCCAATACCAATGATATTATTAACGTTTATTGCGGAATGCTTTTCTACTTTACTTCAAAAGTAAAAATTAAGTATAACACTTCCAGACTTTATATTAATTGTTTTAAAACAAAAATTATAAGTTATTTTTCATTATTTTCACCTTTTTATCTTATGTGTGTTACCTTTTTATCTTATGTGATTGTATTTTTTCAGGTATTTTAATAATGTACCTTATTTTCAAAAAACCATTTCTTCTATAAGATTTCTAAAAGTAGTGGCATAAATTTTAAAAAAATTAAGAAGATTTCATCCGAAATTGTCTGCCATAAAAGTTTAAAGCCGTCTCAAGTTGGTCGGCTGCTGGTTTTATTAGAAAGGAATATCTCTAACCTCTAAAACAGGAGCAAGCGCTTTATGAATATGTGTACAAAAATGTAAACCTTAATTTTTTCCCCAAGAGTCTCACATTGCGAGCCCTTGCCCTACACAATTTTCTTAGTACTCACATCCTCCGCCGATTCCGAAAATGTTCATCTTTCTCATTTTGGATGGTGTCCTTGAGTTTGTCATCGCTCGCGTCATTTGTTATATAACACTCATTTCCAATTTGCTTCTAAGTATTTCTAAAATGCTGCATCTATCAGCCGGGGAACTTCTAGGGCCATTACTTTCGTCCTACACAAGCTTAAGGTGCAAGGAAAACGAGATAAAGAATAAATCGGATTTAATTTGCCGGAAACACCCCTCCGAACATACACGTTATGGCACCTATACACTATCTGAGGAATCTTATCACATAATCAATATTTTGAATTCGCATCGCGATCCTGATTACATTAACAAGACCCTAGCGATGATGCCGATGATGATACCATCAATACGACAAGGATTTATGTACGTGCATCGTCGAGAAGAAAAGCAATCGAATTGAACAGGTAAAAACGACAACATGATATAAATGTGCAATTTGCCCAAGTATACAATAAAGTGCTGTAGCACTAGTTGATTGTTTCAGCAAGACAATTCCTTGGAATATGTAATGAAGTACCCCATATTGAAGGCTGTTTCCTGCTGTTGCTTTGTTTTTCCCACTCCACCTCACCGTATAAACACAGCAAACTAAGAAAAATTAGCAAAGCAAATGTGTTGACAAGAAAACATTAAGGTCCCATTGAGAAGGAGACTGAAAGGGAGCACCAAGTGGAGGAGCCCCTCTGTTTGGAAAAATAACAAGGAAGGAGTATCGTGAAATGAGCGAAAACATACTGTAGCCCAGCTACAACACCGTCAGAATGAAAAGCACAAAAAATCGATCTTCCTTTTCCCAACGTCGTCCTGGACTTACTCTATGGACTTTGGAACGTTGAAACTTAACTACAGGGAGTGTGCACCAACGCCGTTGCCGAAGTGTAACTCGAGACGAAAAGGAGCTCGGAGCTCCTGTTTCCTGGTAAGCCCTACCACAAACACCACCTTCAGCAGCCAGCCAGAGGGACCCAGCAGCAGTCGTTTGCAGACATTTACCTATGGCGTGCGAAAAACTAGCAAAACTAGTGCAAATGCGATATGTTCTCTGTAAGGGCCATCATGTCTCGTCTGGAATCTGGATTTTCAATTGGCCGTTGGGGGAGGGCTCTTGGGTCAGGAAAAAGGAGTCTTAGGTCAGGGCAAGCTACTCACTTTTATGGGGGAAATTTTGCGACCGCGAAAAGAAGCACTTACCAGTCTCCAGTGGCTTGGTATTGTATCCGAGGCCTTTTATTTTCACACCATACACTGTAACTAGCTGATGTAGAATAATTTCTTAAAATACGTCACCTTTGACTTGATCGGATCACTTTATTATGTTATGCTTATTACTTTTAATCACTAGAAATGGCAATATGCCGAATTTAGTATAACTGAAAAATCCATTGATCTAACGAGAAAACTTTTGTGCACAAAATCACACTGTTCTTCTTCTTCACAGGCAAAAGGCAGGCACGTCCCCGGGATAGAGCGAGGTCCAAGTTTTCAGCAAACAAACGTCGATTGATTAATTCCAATACTAAGCCACTCTCTCTCAAAGCAAAAGAAGGTCTATTTTTGTACCTATCTAATTGCTTTTCAGATTATAAAAGCGAAAAAACAGAGCACAGAAGGCAAATTACTATAGAACTTGTATGATGAATTATTAGCCCCGGACGTTCTAGTTAATTTAACGACTGTAGACACTCTTTTAGATCTTTTTGCAATATATAATAGGGCCTGGAATTTTTACTGACGAGTGTTCGCATTTCACATCAGACAAAAAACTGCGAAGACCGATTTTTGTTCTAGGCACAGAGAGCAGGAGTGTGATCTGCGCAAATTGGGCATGACCTTGTGTCAAGCACTTCTATTCCTTTAAAATGTTGGATATTACCTTATCTTGCAAAACTATCCCAGAAAAAGCTCCTTACATAGAAGGTAGCTCTTCTGTTTTTTGTCTTCCTTCAATCTTATAAAAAATAATAAATTTTTTCTCCGGATGTATTTCGAAAGACAACGATGTACCTCCGACGAGCGTTTCTAGCAAACTAAGGCTAGCCTGGAAAATTTGCCTAGCTAGAGGGTTCCATTTGTGTAAGTGCGAAATTTATTTGGAGGAATCTTTCTTAATACGCAAATATGCAGGAAAAGCTCGTCTCACAAAGCTGTGATTGTGATTATGAAATGGTCTTTTGCGCAACCTCATCGCGGCATGTTTTCCAGACGAGACGCGTCAATACGTTGCGACCGCCGTCTTCGACAAGCACGAGAATGCGCAACCGAGCAAAATCACTCCAGTATTTTATTCCCCTTACCCAGCTCTGGAAAGTTATTCAATATATGTGGGAAACAATAAACAGGGAGACCGAACCAGCAGCAGGTCAAACGGGAGCTTCCCCAGTACTGTCTGGCCATCCCGTAGAATTGTAAGTTGTTTGTCGAATTTTGGATAAATGAAAGCTTACAAGACGAACCACGTGCAATGCTGTCCGAAATCGCCGAATTTAATACATATACCCAAAAATGTAGACAAATTTCAATACAATGCTCATCGCAAAAGCCCAATTCAAAATCCAGAACACTGTAAATCCTTAAATCGAACTGAAGGCAATACATCGTCTTCAAAATCACACTAATATGCCGTCTTGCGATTTCAGGGTTTCGTCCTGAATTTTCTCCGAAGAGAAAGCTACTTAACTTAGCTACGTTGACATTGCGACAATAAAGTAAGTCAAGCTCAGTCCTCTAGTGGACAGCAGATTCTTTTATGTGAACAAGGAACGGAAGTCACATGGGTGGAAAAAGGAAATTCATTAAGAAATACGCAGTCCTTATTTTAATAGAAGCATAGTAATATGCATGCTGAAGAGGGACTTAGAGGTTCCGGATGAATTACTGCTTTGATCCTTTGCTTACGTAACATAGCGTTCTATAGTGCAGGTATGCTGAAGCCAATCGGTGTTCATTTAAAATAGGGCAATCAAACAAAAGCTCACTAGAAAGTTTTTTAAACGTTATACCTCGTAAATTTAGTTGGCAAAAATAATGAAAAAGAGTAACGTAAAGTTAAGTTAAATTTAAAGAACTTAAATCTGCAAATTTAAGGTATAATTTGAAATTCTTTAAGTCATTGTCGCCATGCAGGCTCCATTGCGTCAATGACTCTTCATTAGCAACTTAACAATCCTACGTTAAAAGTACAAAAATATTCAGATTAATTTTAATTACAAAGAAATTCACAAATCAAAATTGCGATGACTAGTTTTCTACTAAAAAAATACAAGATGAAAAAAAAATACTACTTCAAAAGAGTTCTTAGGTAACCTTAATATTTTTTTAAATAATAAATTTGGTGAAATTAAACAAAGGCAATAATAGTCTATGAAACAGCTTAGTAGCGCTCATGAGTTTAGTCTTCAGTCTTCTATTCTTGATTCTAATTAGCCAACAGCTAGATTATTACATACTTAATGACACTCAATTGATTGTCCATACATACGAATTCTGTGATTCAGAAATCATCATGGCTCACTGGTGTGAGCCTTCTTTAAGAACCCGAAGAGGTACTCTCAAGAGACCAAGGTGGCTTGCTTAGACTTCGTAGTTAGCTCCTTCAACGATTTGTGTTGAATTCCTCTATGGCCTGTTATCTCTGTTAAAACCTTGACGATCCGTGTCCTTCTACTATTTGTTTTTTTTTATTTAGCGTCTAATTCAAACTGCGCTAGTATACCAAAGTAAATATTAATTAATAATTGGAACGTATTTTAACGAATTTACAGCTATATATAAATAATCAATAATTATTTTTAAAATAGCGAATATTAAATAAGAGCAGGACTAGTGTCATTTATTATATAATACTCGTAGTTAAAAATCATTCAGGTGCAAAACAGAGAAATTCATTTTTATTCAATAGAATTTTTAACACTCTTGTTTTGCACTTAACAAGTTTTAGATTTGTAGGTCGTTCACGTTCTTCATAAATAAAACAGCAATATAATTCTGGATTAAAATCGATATATATTTCTTGATCTGTCTCGAATCAATCGGAAAAACCATTTAAACAACAATAATTTGAAAATTAGAAATTGTTTATAATGCAGTGGTAAGTGTTTTATCCATTACTATTGAAAATTAGATAAATTGCGGAAATATCCCGTCGTAAATGCGGAAAATTTCATTAACTTCAAATCACATAACTATATCTCAGTGATTGTCTTTTACGTAGAAGTCATCGTCACATAAATGATGGCGAAGACTTTCTAGACCTCGATCGTGATTTTGAGGGACTCTTTAGACTATGTCGTGAGCTGCTTCTAGGTTTGAACCCATCGCTCCATGGTTCTGGCACTCTTCCATACCATTGTATTAAATCCTGTACCTCAAGCTTTAAATATTTTCTCGTTAACATTGAAACTGTAGAAAACTTAGTATAGTACCTGTAACGAAGAGGGTAGTTCTTTAAACATATCCGACTTTGTCAAGCTGGCATGCTGTGATATGAAAGATAAACAGTTCGACTTTAGTGCAGAAGCCATAAACCTATCGGCAATCCCTAGTAGACACAGTACAGATTCCTTGTCGATTAATGCATTAAGTGTATTTTCGCAAAGCTCCTAGGAATACATTGGTTAGAGTAATTTACAAGATGCCATGGTTATTTTAAAGTTTCACCTTCAAATCGTCAATGGAATATCGATCAGCCAGAAGCATTAGTTCGCAAATTTGTTCCGCTCCTACTGTCCTATCTATGGGAGCTCCATACAAATAAAGTAATAATCGTCTAAATATCACAGGTGACGTGTCAGATATAACAATTTTCCTGAAATGAACAATTTAGAACAAATTCCATCTACTAGGGACAGTCACAAAATGAATGAAGAATTACACCAAAGTGGTTTTAATTAAAATTTAAAATTAAACAGTCTACCTATTTATACTTTCTTGCATCCCAGACAGGAGGGCCTTTTTAAACCATTCACATCTAAAAACACAATATAGTTATTGATGCAGATTATATATAATAAAAAATATGAAATCAATTAAGTGTGAATAAATAAACTCAGTAAAACAATATTACCTCGAGGAAACTATAACTCTGTGCGCTCGAAAGGTATGAGTCTGTGTAGGCCGAAAGCAGCTATCGCTGTCCTTCGAACTATGACTATTCTGTGTAACGTGGACTTCAAATTCCATATCAGCCAGTTGACCAGAATGTAACAATCGTAATGCACTTTTCGATAAAATGCTATTAGCAACAATGGGTGGTTCACACAGTGCTTTGATCAAATTAAGCTTGAAAAATGTTATTTTGAAAATGTTAAATGTTTACTTTTGGCAAACTGATTTACACATTTACCTTAACATTTTTATAATCGCCTCTTTTGTCAGTTTCTTCAAGTTTTTTCAAGTCATTCTGTAAAATGTTTGTTGGCTCCAATAAGCCCAATTCTATGAGAGATCTGCTGAATTCCTCCTTTTGCACCAATTTGCATATCTAAAATAATATTACTTTTATTGCTCAAATAGACTGTAAAAATATAGAATTAATGCGATTTACATGATTGATAGGTTCACTTAGAGCAGATTTGTGATCTAACAGTTTGATGATTACTCCATTCTAAAATTACAGTAGCACGTAAAAATTTTAAACCATTTTTCACTCACAAAAGAGATTATTTTCTAATTAAACTCGTATTTCACTTTAATTTCAACATATATTATGATTATATGTTAACATTTTCCAAGATCTTCTATTGAAGAGAATAATACTTACAATTTGGCTGGTTGCCAATTTAAAACAAAACTTGAACTCCTTCCACCCAATTTTTTCGTCAAGTCGATCAGATATATTTTCAATAATAAGAATATACGTTGGAATGTCTAAAATAAGTTGCTCTAAATTCTGATGAATTGTACTCTTTTTGTTTGCGAAATTCATTTCACAAAAGGCAGACCTGGCAAGGCAAATTGATTTTTGATTTCCATTTCATACTTTCTATTTATATATTTACTTTTTTTCCCGAATAATATCCAAAGCAGCTGCGATTCTCCCATATATATCCCTCATTTTTCTTACTTCGTACATGTAGAGAACGAATTTCAAGTCATTTTCAGCTGATATCATTTTTTTCTCATGTGCTATATTGTACACAGAAGATCTAGTCAGAGAAAAGACATCGATATCTTCCTGCACTCCCTTTTTCGAGTCTGCCTCTTCCTTAGTCATAGATAAATCTAAATGTGAGCATTTCAAGTCCTAGAATTTTAAATAAATTTGAAACTATCCGTAATCAATAATTTAAAAAATTTATACTTTGCACATTTTCTCTAAAGAATTTTTGATTTCTTCTATCACATTTGTTAAAATTTTCAACCAAGATTCAATCTGGAATTACGAAATTAAAACGCCATACGGTGAATTTAATAAACCAGTTGAAGTAAAATTCGATAAAAGGTGGTCGTTCTTCCCAAACAAAAATAAAATGTGATATTTACCTCAGGTACTATAAAAACAATTATTTCGGACTTTTCCTCAGAACTTAAGCTGATAAAAACGCTTAGAATATTTTTCAACAATTGATGAATCTGAGACATAAATATTGGGAGTCTAGTGCGAACGTACTTAATAATTTCGTGTTTTTGAAGTCGTGATATGTCTGCAGCGTCCTTAATAAAAATGTTGCAAAATTGAAGGATTTTGGCACATCCTAAAAGAGATAGACACTGTATAGAACATTCAAACTATAGAAAAGTTAAAAACATACCAACGGCGCCCTCTCTCAAACTATCCTTAAAAATGTTGAAAAATAATGCAGGGTGGCGTGATATGGACACAGGACTGATAGACTGAATGATTTTATTGAGCACACTATGAGTATCCATAATGAGATCGATCACGACTGCGGTAGACAAGTTACGGCAATTGTATAATATAAATTTTCTAGAGCTCACATTTCTTTAGTCGAATAAGATGCAAATATTTACGGCAGGGCTCCACAATCTTTATAAGCGGTGGTTGGGTTTCGGCAAAATTTATGATTTTCTCGCAGGTATCTTCGTCTATGTTGGGCATAAGAGACTCAGTGTACAACCAATGAAGAATAGGGGTTAGTATGAAGGAAGGTAAATTGTGCAGTACACCTACGGGAGTCAGCGGGGACGATGGTGGAGTTTCGAGTGAAGTAGAAAAAGGTAAAGGGCTCCTAGTTCGAAAAGGAGATAAAGGTGGCTTTCGATTACTGCATAAGTTTTCAACGGGTGTCAAGAAAAGGTCATTGGAAAAATTAAATATATTTCTGTTTATGTTGGACTGCAAATTCGAGTCCGAGGAAGACGCATGATATTTAGACATGGCTACTTCAAGCCCTTTTTCAACACTAGCCGATGACAAACAGTTAAAAGAATTCGATAGATTGCTTGTTTTCTGCATTGTTGATCTGCTGTCTAAGGAAGGCGGATGGAGATATATAGGGGATAAATTTAGTTTTGGAATGGTTTCTGGTTGCACTCGATCATCTCGTGCATTTGGAATTGTAATTGAAATCTTCACTTGATTTGTTGTTGAATTGCTTGCTTTTTCTTGTTTAATTGACCCTGCTTGACAGCACATGCTACAGTCGAAGCCATTAAGACGAAGGATTACTGAATGCACATGATACTGAAACAATATTATACCGAAATTTTTATAAATTAATTACTTAACGCTTATTCACAAATCTCTTGTGATTGTTCCCTAAACTAATATTTATATTTTTTACTAACTCAACTTAAAAAAACCTGTCGACTAATATAAAAGCGTCTTAACCGAAAAATAAAGAAAATATGCATTTTATTTATCGTTAAAATTCCAAACATAGAATTTTAATAAATCATTTTGTCTTGCCCAATTAAAACTGAAAAAGCAAAAAACAGCACAAACAAAAATGAATAAAACGAGCAGAAACAATTTTTTTTAATAAATAAAGATATAATTATCAAGATAAATTAAAATTACAAATTAACAAAACATAATGTTTATATCAAAACTTAAGAGAAATATTCTTACATCCAAACCATCAGAACTTTTAATCACAACATCGCTGAAATAGCCCTCGTTCAGGGCATTCAGAAACGAGAACTCTTTTTCCTGCCCAATAGCTTGATCCTCCTTTAACCGCTTGCAATGCAGAGAGTACCAATTTTCGCACTCCAAAGTAAGAGTGTCGTCTGGGTTCAGTGTCTGTGTCTAATAAAATTGCATTCATATTACATTTTGCCTAAGACGAAGAATCCATACTTACGTTGAATTCGATACTATGGCCCGCGAATGCTCCGAATATGAGTCTAGGATTAGATGGATTCACGTCGAACGTCTCGCAACTGAAGAGGACATTAGCGGACTCGCAACATATATCACAGCCTTTTGACTCAGGAAGAGGACTTATTAAATCATTGTACCAAGTGATGTCACCGATTTCATCTAATCTAAACTTTATTCTGAAAGAGGAATTCAAATCTAACCATGACAAATCCCGCAAAATAGTATCTACTCCGTCAAGCAACCAAGAGTTCTTAAAGACTCTGTCTATTGTTAAATTCCAAATACAGTGCAATTTAATAATAGAAAAGAGTTCTGAAGTTTCAGCGATCAACAAAATGTTTATATTGCCAAGAGGCATCTATCACGTCTTGCGTGACTGCGCTGCACCCAAAACTGTGCCCAGCAAAGACACAAGCGATGGCTCTAGCTCCTCTTGAATCCTTAATAGTTTCACCAGCGTTTTCACTTCATGTTATCATTTAATTCACTTGCTGGGCTCCTCTTCATATGATTGCAAGAGTTAATTAGAAAGTGGACAGGATCACTTACCCCTCTAGGCCCGACGTTTCTAGTTTCCCTTCGAAGGTACAATTAACGATCTGAAGGAGAATTGCACTTGATAAATGTATTGCATATAGACTTTCTTTTACCTCCCAGGTGCCAAAGAAATTATGCTCTGTCGTCATCCTGAGCTCCTTTTACAGCTAACGAATATACTGGCTAAAAACAGCACCAAGTCCCACCAGCAAAACGCGCTAGATCTGGGTGTCACATGTCCGCTCCATTGCACATTTAGAAGTGATCGCAAAGTTAAGCCCAGCGCTAGTGACCAATAATTGCTCCTGCGACAGAACAAAATCTAATTTATGTCAACAGAAAATTCATCGTCGGATCATAAACTAAACAAAAAATACCTAGGGGCTTTAAAACAGTGCTTAGACTATGCTAATTGAACTTACAATGCACTACAGAAATCCACACAATTCGAACGAGTTAATTCCCCACGCAAATGAAACAAAATGCCATCGAACCCAAAACCGCGACAGCCATTGGAGTGCGCTCCACTTAAGGCCGCGGTGTCGTAGTCGATGTCAAAGGACTCTTTGACGTCATGAACTATGACGTAACCGTCACTCAGTTGGCTCGTTTCACTTTTGATTTATATCAGTAAATCGCTCTATGCCTCACTATTCTGCAAAAGAATATTCGTATACTCTCAGTCGTGACAACTGAAATTCAAATACATTTTCAAACACTTTTTGTTAGCTATATTCGCTGAAGTCGTTACGTGCCGGCACATTCTTAGCTCATTCCTCTATGATATTAGGGGTTTGAGCGGCAACGTAAGTGGCAATAGCTTTACATCGCATCTTAGGGTTGGGTATAATTTTACAATTCTTCAGTTTAATATTATTCTATTCTTGCAGTCACCGTCAAATTCCGTTTTACTAAATATTTCTTCTTAAATTTATTGTCGCTTTCTTTAATTTTGTGTTAATTTACTTTACAGATAGGTATAGTATTGTAATTGTAATTGTAGAAAAAATTAAGTTGAATTTTAGTTTAGCTTTTATTTATTTTAATATTTAATACAGGATCTTTTGTTCCATACAAAAAATAAATGAAATCTATAATATCACTTCAGTATTCGAATCTCATTTTAGTCAAAGTAAGTTTCTTACTTGAACACAACAAAACACATACGAACATTTTGAAAATGTATAATTCCATCTTTCAAACGAAATCCAAAATAAACAATTATTAAAAGAATGAGAGCAAATAGCCGTTGATAATTTTAGTAAGGATTAAAAGAAATTGTTCTTGAATTATTTGGTTCCCAATTTTTTTAAAACTGTGTGAAGCATATTTCGCATATTCCAATATTAGAATATTATTAGTATTTTAAGCAGAAAAATCGACGCAGTACTTTTTGAATAGTAGATATTTATTAATACAATAACTATAGCACCTTTTTTCTTATCACGTAAGCGGGATTATTTAATATTTGAAATAAAATTAAAACAGTTCGAATGGAGGATAAAAACTATCTAAAAATAAATTATATGTCATTTATTATTCTAAAATACGAAAACAAAATTGTGATGATAGCAATTTATAATTTATTTGGATGATGTATATTTTCTATATATTTTGATTTATTCATAGTTGTACACATTTTTTTTCCGAAGAACTGCAAAACAAACGAATTTAACTGGTTTTCTAAGCATTTCTTAAAGTTGATTCCTTGCCTGTGTTCTATACAGTGCAGCAAAAACTGCAATAATATTAACAATAAAATATTTAGTGTATCTTATTTGTGATGACTTGTTTTTGCCTATTTTATATGATGATATGAAAATGATGATTGAATTATTTCCCAAAGATATTGAATACCTTTCATCTATCCAAAATCCAAACACGCAGTCAGTAGGAAATTATAAAATTTTATTAAATCAATTCCTTGTTGTTACTAAATGAAAGTTTATTGTGAACACACAAAACTGGAGGAAAAGAAAAAAACATTCTTAAGAGTTGCAACACGATTGCAGTAGTTATTGCAAGACTTTTATTTACATATCTGGGTGATTATTGCAGCAGTTTCTTGAGCACTTTTTTATCATCTGTCGACTGACCTTGACTATATCATCACGAACGCCATAAAAGCGCTAAAGAGACGAATGTTGCTCATCCCATCCAAATTCTTAGGTCATCGAACTGGCTTAAACGCAATATTTTATATATTTTGTACTAATTTGTTTAACCTCTGAAAAGCTTAAACAGGTAAAGATAAAACTGGTGACACCCACCTTTTAGACGATATTTTTTATTCCTTTCTATATTATTTTCTATATAGGAGGGATAGTCGTATAGGTCTCTACGACTTCTTTGAATAATTAAGATGTTTGTATCCGAAATTTTTAATTAATGTACTTACCCTGGTGAAGCTACAGAATGTAAGTCATGAACTGAAAAATATTGTAACCATGAGAATTTTCCATCGACGCCCAAGGAAGAAGGTTTATACTTTATTAAGTCAAAAAATCAAACTTTTAAAATTTCCAAATCAAAATTTATAAAAGAAGAATAAAATTCTTAGAGCCGAGCCGAAAGTTTAAACACCTTTAACTTGAAACAAGAAATTAGCAAGAGCTCTTTAAAATTCCCAAATACTTTATACATATTTTCTATTAAAATATTTAAAATAAACTAATAAATTATGGAAACTTCCGGTCAGTTTATTAAACTTGTAATTTTACACTACGAAATTATTGAATTGAATGCGAATTACTGAAACGTAAAAAAAAACCCTTTATATAAAATTCCTAATGAAGCAATCCAATAGTTTTATATTTTCTTTATATTAAAAACACATCTGTATTCATTTTTATAATTCCACACATTAGACAAACTATTGCAAAAAAGTTTTAAATATCTCTTCGATTGCATTGGAATGTTACTTTATTGTGTTAATGCATAAGGCTTTATTATTTATTAATTTGCTAAACAATGCATAAATCAGTTAATTTTACTAACCAAAAAACATTCACCGATAATAACAACATAATTAATTTTAACCATTATGTATAGCACTTTCAAATGAACCAAATTACCTTTTTAACATCTTCAAAAAGAATCAAAAGATGTTCAACAAAACAAAATTATTGCATATATATTTATCTACCTATTTAATAAATCGAGGCACTTTATAGTAACATAGATATTCATATTTTCAATTTAAAAATCCTTAAAAATTTCATTATCTTCGCTGGGGGTGTGAGTGTTGGCAGCAAATCCAGCTTTTTGTAAAATATCAATGGGTGAAATCTTAAAATAATAAATAAAATAATTTCTATGAGCGTATTAAAAAACAATATACTTACTTGCGAAGCGTGTTCAGTGTTAATAGGAAAATTTTTATATAGAGCAATTTTTTGTAGACCAAGAACGGACTTAAGGCGCATTTTGGGATCAGGTTCCAACAATCGAACTAGCAAATCTTTAAAAGCAACTTGAATAAAGTTCACTTCGTCTGGCAACAAACAGCTACAATCCTGCTGGAACTCGTCCATGTTCAACAAGATTTCCTCCTGGTTATCTACAAGAGCTTTTGTGTTAGGGTACTGGAAGAAAGCGTTATTTATTAATTTCTCATATTATTTATGGTATTGATTAAAATTACTGTAATTATGTGAAGAATAATTAAGTTAAAATAGAGAATATACTCAATGCATCAGTTGTGTAATTTTATTATATCTTAATGGAATAACAGAACGAACCGCTTGAAATGATTCTATTATTGGAAAGTCCTTAAAATAAACCTTAACAATCTTGTACTCAAAACGCTCGTTAAATTTTAGTATTTTGCGTCAATGCTTTGCAAGCATTTCGAATTAATTCTATCAGTGTTAGGATAGGTTAGGCATAAAACATCAGTGGGCAAGGTAAGGGATGCCTGAAATAATCTGGCTCCTTAGAAAGATACCTTTAACAGCGCCGAACGCCAGTAATTAGATAATCCTCTTACAAAATATGTGCATTCCGAAGAGGCATGTAAGATAATAGCAATTGCAATTGGCCGGTGAGTGTGATGCCAGACGCCAGCGGTAACTGACCACTGGCCACTTACTATGGAAGTAGCTCGTCTACTCTTACATTGGCCTTGAAGATCCTACAACACGTGAGGAGAGGTCATTGTCGCAAACGAAAAGGAAAAGGCGATTACAATTTCAAGTGGTTTGTGAAATACTTTTTTTCTTAAGACAAAAAAAGCAACGGAGAATAGAAGATTATAAGTGTGTAATTATTGCATTTCAAGATCTGTACACGATCTGCAACAGATAATCTTGTGCTATTGGTGATGAATTACACTTGATTAATTGTTTTAAGAGCCACTGATTTCATTCGTCCGCCTTAAGGCGACCATCGCATAGTCTTAAGCTAAGGTGATGCGCCTTTCTTACTTTATTGAACGGAAAAATTTCTTAGTTCGATGATGCATGCGCTAGCTAATCGCATATATTGTATATCCTAATGTCTAAGTTAATTCGCATGGGTCCATTTTTTAAACAATTTGCCAATAATGCCAAGGCCGCAATTTGTTTTAATACGAGATAGACGCAACTTTATCCTCTGTCGACAGCATGAATAGAGGAAATTGATCACATTTGCACCGATGGCAGGTATCTAAGCAAAAAGTGTTTTGAAGAAGGAAACTCGTTAAAGGTTAAAGGGCAAATCGATATTTCTTTGCTAATTAATTTCTTATTGCAACATAACAATAACGCCAGGTGCTGCGAGTAATTGCATACCTTTGGTTTATCTCGTACCTCTTTTTCAGATAAAATTTATTCAGCTATTTTATATAAATAATTTCTACATGTTTGTGTGTATATTCAAGTTTTCGGTTTGTATTATAACTTAATAATAACTATAGTGTTAAAAGTTCCATAATGCTTTACATAATACATTATTAATATTCGCTACACAGCCGCAATTCTTATATATATCTTTTTCTTAAAACTTTATAGTACTATTAATACTTTGACAAAAAGTAATCCGTTTTTAAACTATTACTTTCGTCTTAAAATGCATAAATTGAGTGACCTTTAAAAACACTATAAGCTGCAAACTTCACATGCAAAAGAACTGCACATTCTAAAAAGCAATAATTCTTGATGGCAGCCTTAAAAGGATATTGAGAAAGTTATTGATGCTTTAAAACAAGAAAGGATATAAACTTACGAAAATGATATTATGGCGCCCGATATCAGATCACGTATATAGCAATGGTTAGGAGCAAGGCAAACATTAGCAAAGAAAATAACGAAAATTTATTTTAAGCAATTCTATTGACGCAAATCGTCTTTTGCTAAATGGAACATGTTCAGAATATAAATTTTCTCATTACAGGTTACTTGGCTGTTACATCAATCGGCAGCGTAAGCATTTCACCACCATTTCGAACTGGTTCTTCTGCTTTTCAAAATAAAAGATCGATCAGTTCATCGATTCTGCAGGTATAATTCTTAAAAACAGAGAAGAGCCATCCAGAGTGCAGAAGACATAGTCATACATTTTTAAAATGCTACTTGCTTGCACTTGAAGATGCTCCTGGTATGATCATTCGACTTGAGACAAAACTACTATAAAAAGGTTCAGAGAGCTAGTGGATCTTGTGGTGATCTTGCTGAATGCACGCAACTATGTTAAATTACGATCTTTGCCATGCGCCACTTATCAATCAACGATCGCTACAATAATCAAAAGATTCCAGAGGAGTCCCAGTGCCTGTTGTTGCGATCAACGATCAATATGTGCACAACGTTCGAGGACTCAAATATAGGTTTAGTATACCGGGTTCGGATAGGTACAGCAACAAAAAATTCTAAAGTTGATTGGCTAGCTGTTGGCTCCTTCGGCCGTCCAGAAAATACGTTCGTTTTCTGTTTAGGCATTGTTTTATCTATTCCCATAAATAAGCAATCGAGTCAACAGTTCTTAAGTCCACTGAATACAAAGATTATGGAAACGATGCCCTATTCGTTTTTTACCTTGGTCGTCGCATCGCAGCACCTATTGCAGCATCATACCTACCGTACGGCGCAGCGGATGCATGCGTCGTCTTTCCGCTTTGCTTAAGTGTGCACCATGGAGATGATTATACCGACTTTGACCGTAGAAGCCCAAGGTATAACAAGAAGAAGAAGCAGCCGAAGTCGCCAGACACGCATTTATTAAAACTAAGCCTTTAGGTTTTGCGCTATAAATAGAATATACCCAACCCGCGTATGTCTGAAGATGGTGTTTTCTTGCCCATTAGGAAACAAGAATAAAATTGGAAAAATAGTTAATAAGAATAAAAAAATTGTTAATAATGAAAATGAAGTACAGGAGAAGAATATTATTATTCTTGGTATCCGCGTCCTGTATACCGGAATGTGCGCCTGCGCCGCGCTGCGCTACGCACGCTGATTACGAGTTTTTCTCGTATTCTTCGAAAAAATGAAAATAAAATTTAAACACACTAGCGGCGCATCACGAAACAGAAGACGGTTGGTTGGTAGTTACCTGCGTGCAATTATCTCGCCAACGCTATTTTAATGCACAACTGTAACGACCAGTAAACTGCGTTTGATTATTTTTGCTATTATTATAGCCACATAGGTGTATAGCATATTAAACGTTTGTGTCGCATCTAGCTGGGCTTTTGATTATCGTCGTTGAAAATTGTTATCGACCGTTTTAATGGTTGTCCGTCGCAAACATCGTCTTCGTTGCAGTACAAGAACAAGGAAGAGAAGTAAATTAAACGATCAAGTGTCGTTAACTACTTTGTTTAAAATGTTAACTAGAAATTTAATGCTCTTAAAAGGATTCTGGAGCCTTCTTTCCACAGCTGGTCTGTTTCTAGAGACCCGGAGGACGTGGTATTATGGCAGGCTATTAATAGACGACACAAATTCTACCGATCGCTCTGTCCGTTCTTCAAAGAAGTCTCGTTTTTTAGTAGCAAAGTCTCTACATTTATTATAAGTTTTAGATCATGTCTTCAAGCAAGGGGTATTTTTAAATTAAGCATTAAATAATAGATATAAAGGCGAAGGCAGTTAACATATACTTTACTTAATTTATAAGTTTTTTTTCTATTTTTTTAAAAAAGGGGCCCTATACTCCTGCATTACAGGATCCTTTCATGTATTAAAAACATCTATTTTCTCGATTTATGTTCTCGTATTTAACTTAACACAATGTGAATAAATCGGCTTTTTATTACTCATTGTACGCATATCAAAAATATTTAATTTAATTTTATAATAATATATTCACATCGATTTGTCATGCAGACTTAAAATTGGTCTCTTTTTTACCGATTTTGCGTACAATTCGAAGACATGAAGTGATGATTCACATTTTTTGGAAAAAATCAATTCTTTAGATCAATGGGTAATCAGGCAAGAGTTTTAAATATAAATATTTTCAATCGAATCACGTACAAACGACATTAGATTGTTTTTTTTATTTTCAATGTGATAGTGATCCACAGAACATAAAACATTCAATGGTATTCATAGCTACAAGAAATTAATTTGGGAATAAGCAAAAGTCTTTTCTGATAACTTAGTAGTCAGCCAAGGTTCTTGATTCAATTGGAAACATACGTCAATAGTTTGATTGATTACTTTAAAATTCTACGCCGAACAGTAAAGTAAAATAGTTAAAAGTAACTTTTCATTACTAATAAATTACATCATTTTACAGAACTGTGCTTCGTGATACCTGCCGCGACCCAATACGAAGATATGGCTATTCTCCTCAATAACACGATCATTTACTTAATTAATTAAAGTCATATAACAATAATTTCAATCCATAAGAAGGCAAAAATACAAAAAGTGTTACATAAACGACAATTTTCGAAATTTTTATTAACATATTCCCTCTAAAATTCAATAAATATGTAATTGTAACGCACTTAGAACCGCAAAAAAATTAGAAATAACAAAATTCAACATCAAAACAGAATATTTTATATAAATTCTTTGCAGGATTTCTAAAAAAGGGTTCCCTATTTAAGGAAACATTTGATATGTTTACTAAAGTGTTGATTTTGAATATTAAGCTGAAAAAACTGAAAAAAAGTACATTTTAAAGGGTATTTAGCAAATTTAACAAAAAGCTACTGAACCATGAAAGCGCAGGTCCGGGTTACTCCTAGCCAGTTTAATAAAGAAACAAACATAAAAAAACAGAAAACGTGACTTTAAGCCTGCCTTTAGAAAATTAATAAAATTCATAATTAACTGTTTTTTCATGCCAGCTAACCAGCTTTGAATTATTTATTCTACCGAGAAAGAAAATACTACCAATTTCTACAAAAACAAGATGATCAGTAAATAAAATCGAATTCCAATGTATAGCGCGGTGATAAAATTACATTGAAATTCAATAAATGTCAGTAAAGTAAAAAAATATAAATTATTTGAATAGTCTTCAAATCAATGAGTCATATTAAATATGTATAATAAAATAGAAAATTTTACACAATTTATTAATATAAACAAAGCAGTTTGAAAACTACGCAGATCCGACTACGAAATTTCAATAGGACTCCGCATCCTTATCGAGTTGTATGATTTCATTTTCCGAAAAAGAAAAACAATATAATCAAGTTTGTTGTTTCGAATCTTAATTTGATCATCGTTCGCCGTATAAAATATATGTCAAATTTGTTTTTCGTCATAAATTTCAATTAAAAGTCCTAAATTCTTTTCTTCTCAAATCCCAAATCTAAAAATATCCACAGTCTGGGATTGACTTTTATGCAAACTTAAACCAGTTTTTATCAGGCGCGGCAGAGCGCCACAGAATCAACTTTGTTTTATCTTAAAGCTTGCCGCATTCTTTGGCGACGGAGAAATTTTGCTGGAATCGATAGAGGTTAGTTAGCTTATTGACGGTTTTTAGTCGAAACGCAAAAAAAAATATACAAATTCCTAGAATCGTTAAAAGAGGATAATGTAATTCGTTATTTTGATCTTTATCTGGAGAGATGCTATTGATCTCGTAGCGGTTCCATCGAAATTTAAACACGTGAATTTAATGAAATTAAACAAAATTAATGATGTGTTATTAATAAAATTATATTTTAGATAGAGTCACTTTATGTAAATAACAGTAAATAAACTTAAATTTACTTTTTTTCCTTAAATTTACTCATTGAAAGTTGGATAAAATAGTTTTAACAATATAAATAAATGTTTAACAAGATGGGCAGCTTTTTTCAAGTTATACCAAACAAATTGTGTTGTTTCCTTCGCACAACTGAAAACAATATACTTATTAACCTTGGGAAAAAGTTGGAGAATAACAAAGTTTTGCATACACTCAAAATTTAATTGGTCAAGAACAATCTTGATTGAAGAACAAATCACCCTTTTAACAACTTTGGCGTGTTTATCGAAATTATAAGCTCTATTATTGCCTCATTAATTTTTCTAAGTGTAGGTTGATCACATAAGAGATATATACTAAATTTAAGTTTCTTTAAAGTCGCACTACACTTTTTTTCAGTCCATTCAATTATTTTTACAACCGGATATTATTTTAATTATTCTGTTATTGCTTTCATCTGCATTTTCAGTAGAATTTCTTATTATAATATACTTTTCTAGATCTAAATAATACTTTTTATAAATCACGCAATTAACTGCAATGAGCTTAACATGTATACACAGCAAATCCAACAAATGAATTCCTCAAATTGACTATAATTAATTGAAAATCTTTAAAGACAGCAATAATTTAAGATGCGGTTTACACCTACCTACTTACTTAATTTAAACAAAATTTTTTAATTAAAGAAGGAAATAACTACAATCATGGTTGTATTGCCTTTAGAATATATAAATCATTTTTTAGTTGACATTATAGCTCATAACTTTTTGTTTCTGTGACTATTTAATTAAAAAATTCTCAGAATGACTATGATCGAAACACGTTGTGAATTGTATAGTTTCAATTCATTTACAAAGCTAATTAATAAATCATGTACGTAAGGCTTATTTGTGTAACAATCAGTGAACATTATTTCCGCACGATTCCTTTTTAAAGTCTCTGCTTGAACTCTTGACACTCACGAACAAGGTCTAGGTCGCATTTGTCCAGCATTTTAAGTAGCCATATAGCATTTAATATACCTGAGCTAGTGCCAACCGTGATAATTAAAGTCGCATGCTTACCTTCTTCATGATTCTGGAAGTGTTTTTGTCATCTTTTATTTCAAAATAAGATTATTGCCTGGTTTTTCGCGGCCAGCACATAACCCTGGCGCTTGTACGTAGTAGATGCTTAAATTTTATTTGCATTCTATTCCCAGTTAACTCCCAGTACATATTTGCCATAATCAAACTTATTTCCCTCGTAGCTGAAACGACTTTACTTTTGTTTTGTTTGATTGCGAAGGTTTAACTATTTATTTCATTTCTGGCATGATTTGACCCGGGTTGTTTTCGAATAAATACAAAAAATAAGATACTCAATGCCGGCATTGTTTACTTCACTTTTCGTGTAATTTCTACTGTGAACTGAGGACAAACGAGTAATTACAAATAATAATCAAAGGTATATGGATGTTATTACAGATATCAGATGATTTGAGCCTTGTCGAATATTCAGGTAAATGAACACGTAATATTGCAGTCATGTGGCTAATATGTCGAATGTTATGCTTATTATGAACTCCAAAACGCCTGGTACACTGAGTCGAAAAATTTGTATAATTTCATATTAAAAATAGAATTCCGTAGGTGTATGTAAAATACGATGCCTTGTTTTTTTTTCAAAAGTAAAATGTGATGCAGATATTAATGAGATAAAATCTCTTCGCTAAAATGCCATTCGCTTAATATTTGAAATTTTTATAGCTCATTCATTTCCCAAATCCTTTATTTAAGCAAAGCCATCGCAACACTTAAATAAATTGATAAACATAATCGTTTTTTTTAAATAAAATCAGTAGAAGAACCAAAAAAACGCCGCACATTTTAATTTATTAAATTAATAAAGGTCCAACCAAGACCCGTTTTATAGTTTCTGAATGATAAAACGCCAAAGAATAGAACAGAAAAACCATATTTTAGGTTTGTCTAAATACCGAAATTCACTTGATAGTTATAGCGTAGTGTGAGGAAAATGGAGAAATAGGCAAAATCCCATTAATATGCTTAATTAAAACCTGTTCCACACTTAACTGAATTATATAAAAGAAATGTTATTCATATTGGGCCATAAGAAAATACTGAATAATTTGAGAAGTCCTTCCTTTTTCAAATCTTAAGAAACAATTACATCTATCTTTTACAATACTTCAAAATTTTTCTACAACAGTAGAATATTAAGCATTCCAACATTTTAATTAAACTCGATCAAACACAATTTGCAAATTACTTAGTAATAAAAAGAGTCTATAATATAATTGAATTTTAAAGTAAAAGTTTTTTTTAAAAACGTACATCTTGTAGAAATGTTGATACCCAGCCCATAGACGGCAAGGTTAATTTATATCAACCGATTTGAAAGACCTAACATCTTTGGTAAAAGAGGTACAATGCTACACAAACTTTTGTCAATGTTTTACTTTTCTATATATATATATCAATTTGCATTTTTAATCATATGAATTATCATCAGACGAGGGACAATGTTTTAAGGGAATGGAAGAGCACACAAATTGGAGACACAACCAATTATAAAAAATCGGTTTAATTATATTTATAAAATCACAAATTTTTTATCAGTAATTTTATGATTAGTTTTCTTTAAACATTTACATAAGGTCTAAAATTAAATATATAACAATTATAAGGCAAAATAAATAGTAATACTTACTCTCCTAGTGCAGGGCTTCAAAGTTATCAAAGTACTGAAAGACTAAGTATAAATCTCTACGAAGAAATACAGGTTTAAAGAGACAGGTAGGTCGAGAAGTTTTTAAAATGCAATACTTATTATAATTGCATCATTCCTACAGTTTAATTTACATCATAAATATAAAGAAACCAATTATATGTTACTAAAAATTAAAAAGTCCACGCGTCGTTTCGGTATGGCAGTGCGGCGTAGAAGATGCACAGAATAAAATTAAACCAATTCTTAGTGTTCGCATTTCTCGGCTTCTAGAATCTCCTAAAAAAGGGAATTCGCTAAGATTTTGTGTGCGTCATGCTTTCGAAAACCCGTTAATTCTTAAGCTTTCTTTGATATCGCAACCTGATAGATTACCTTTTTAGCAAAAGAAATCATTTTTCATAAATTAATCATGGAATTGATACTTTCAATCTTGAGCACAAATTTCTATTCTTTGTCTTCTTTCAGCACCGCCGTCGTTATAAGAGTGGCTAGCCAAGGTGAACCGAAGCCGGAGTGTCATACTTCGCAAATTAAAATAAATTGGCGCCAACAGAATAATATCACACAAAAAATCACTAAAAGCTCTCTCCTTCGGCCGCGAATAACATAAAATAAAAGAAAACACGCATTTTTTAAGGCTTATAATTATGGGAAGTATAACCAGGCAAATTTTTGCGTTTTTCTTCGAAAACTAACGGGGCACTTTGCATTCAGAATTTTAGAGTAGAAAATCTGATAAATAAAAATGACGATGACTACTACTGGCCAGTAGCCAGGCCGGTAGACGAATTTCATGTTTATATTGCGCAGCAAAGCACAAGACTTTCATTTTATTTATTTCTAAATCAGGTGACGGGAAATTCACCATCAAAACTCATCACTATCTTCGCCCTTGCCTTAATTGGAGTATTCTATTGGCCGACCTCTTACTATCGAACATCTATGTTTTATAGTTTACGAAAAAAGATTAAAAAACTTTAGAGGTCACTGGCCCAGATGAGCTAAGAGAAAATCATGACTTAATCCATTCGAATAGTTGAAGTAAAGCTTGTAAAATGTCATTCGGTTAATATCTTCTAGCCAACTCTAACTCCACTTATTTACGAATGGGCCCAAGTGGCACCCACAGGCATGGTACACCATGCTTCGTTTTTATAGCATAACATACAATATATATTTGAACTTGGACTCTTAACTGCGTCAAAACCAGTTAAGCGGGCTGCAAGCGACCACAGCACCTTTCTTCTTTCATCTCAGAAATTGATTTGTGGGCCTTAGGGTAGACTAAAGAAAGACTAATCTTGCCAAATAAATCCGTTCAGTTTCAGTAGTATAATAATCGGACCTAACAGAATTAGAGATAGGTTGGTCTGGTCCATCGACCAGCAGCCTGCACCGTCGCACATTAATCAGATATGTGGTTATAAGAAATTCTTGACGCTACAATAACCTTTGTTGAATCTCGCTCGCTAGCGTTCACTCCGCATGATTTTTCGCATTTTATTAATGTTTCTAGGCAAATTATCAGAAACTAATCTGCGCTTGTGCGACGACCTCATTAATAGTAAAGAAGAAAATTTTGTAGAACATAATCAAGAGACATCTGCTATCATACCTTTTTTTATTTCTGTAAATATTCAAAATTACAAAACAATAGATGTTTTTGTTAATATTTACTTATATAATCGTATGTGCGTGCGTCAAAGTCTTGTAACACATTAATTGATGAAAGCATTCTAATAACATTCATTAGATGTTAAAGACTGTAAATTCTTCCTGAAAATTTTAAAAATTTTCAAGCCCTTAAGACAAATAATAATAATCTCAAAATTTTTAAGTAATAATTGAGGAAAAACTGAAAAGGACTAATAAAACATTTTCGAAATTGTTCACTACTACCAGGGGCAAAGATTTTTGTCAATTTCTGTTTTTTAATACTTCGAAAATTATTCAATTTTATAAATTGAAAGTATTTTATAACAATCATATAGATAGTGTTAACACAATATCAACATAAACTTTAAATGCCAATTGCAACCAAAATTTGAATAATTTTCGTTAAAATTAAGACAATTCAATCAATCATTTCATTAATAATTAAAGTTAAGTAAAATTCCGCACAATAGTTTTTGCGTAATATAGTAACAAACAGGTCAAAATATATAAAACCTATATTTTAAATGGTCTATGAACTATCTAGTACTAAAATTTTAATTTTTTTTTATATATAAAGTAACAAGCAGAGAATGAAATATAAACTGTATGCTAACTAAATCTTTAAGCTAAATATTCCCAAAAAATGTATTTTAATTTGTACAGTTGGTTCATACTTTCATTATCATTTTTCAAAAATATTTTTTATGTACAGACATGATTTTGTTACAGTTTTACAATATGTGTATAGATTTATAATTAATTAATTAATAAATTTTGAACATTTAATTACAAATATCTTTATTTAGAATGATAAAAATGGAATATCTTTATTTAGAATGATAAATGGAAATTTCTTTTTGTCTAAGTTGAAATATTCTCATCTACACTTTAAATGCGATTTAAACTACTTCCTCAAAAATGTGGCTGTAAAAAGGAATTAAGTTTAGGAGGACACAAAGAAACAATTTATTATTTTCACGTAATAGGTCAACATTAAAGAACGGAATTTGGCACTTTTTAGCGAAAAAAAGAACTTTCTGCAAGAGCATAGCAGCAAGCATTGCATTAAATTTCCTCATTATAAAACAATATTCATCGCACGTTAAACATAAACTTTATTTTAGTTAAATTGGTATAATTTTTTGCGCCCCGACTTCTACTACTGCCTCATTCGGCTCGAATGATGATCAGGTGGGAACTTCTTACAATATTCTTCTCAGGGGTAAATGTGTACCTTACGTTCACTAAGTTTTGGTACTTTATTTACCCTACGTGATTAGCTTGGGAATGTATCCGCGGTATAGCAGTGTCAAGTGAATTTCCTTTTTGCCGATTTTAGAACAATAAAATTGCACTGGTGAAATTTTACGGAATAAAATTTTAATTCAAAATTATCTATGAGGATTTTGCGTCTTTATCAATAACGCAATGGGAATTCTCCGAATTGAGCTAAGATTATAAAAATTATGATTGGTATCGAATAAAAGATCTAACGCGGCAACAATAATGAAAATATTTTATTTCTGCCCATGCTCCTAAAAACTGATAAGAAAATTAAATGATAAATTTACACGAAAAGTATCACAGTATGTTCTCGTTAAATTATGAATTATAAAATGCTTTAGCAATTAACTCTAAGTATACGCGCTAAATAAACGTGCGGAATTGCTAACAATTTAAATACACGCACAATTTTTTGCGTTACGTTTGTGTATTCTCCGATTAATTAATCTATTTCGCAAGTCATGCAAATGTTTTGAACATCTTAAGCATTGATTTAAACATTAAAACTAGACTTAGTGGTCAGATACATTAGCAAATGGAAATTCTCATTAATTTGTGATTATCGTGTAATTTATGGATGGTTTGAAATTCTAAAATGATGAATGAAACACCATGTGCTGACAAGTAATGGCACGAGAAAAAAAAGAAAGTAAACAACTTGATTATGTTATGTCTAGAGTAAGCTCACGAATAGTATTGTTTCAAAATAAAAGCACAGGTGAAAAAATATATGTAAATAACAACATGGCGCCAGTATTTTTTAGCTCTCAGTTATAAAATAACAACACTGGTACTATAACTCTATAAATAATTTCGAAAATTCGAAATAATATGAAAACCCCACACATTTTTTGGCATTTCATTCCCCATTCGCAATGATTTTATTAATTAAGGAAAACAGAAAACAGTATCGAATGGAGAGAAAGATTCTCTAAAAAAAATAATAATAATACATAAAATACATGTAGAAATTCACACTGCTTTGAAGGAGCAATTGTTGAGTTTTTGATCATCACACCTTTATTTTCTTGATTAAATTTCCTACGGTCTGAGACACTGAGACTTCTACTTAAGTTGTTTAATTAAATGATATGTTCAGTCATGATTTTGATAAATATATTTGATGGTTTTCGATTCTTATAAAACAAAAAAAAAACCAAGTCACTAAAAGAATTTCGATCTACAGTTTTTATTTGTACGAATTCTAGAGTAATAAAAAGAACTTGACGATGCGAGGAACGATATGAGTTAAAAAAAACTTGTTTTATTTATTCTCATCTCATCATAAATAAAATCATAAGCAGTAAGTAAGAAAATAGATTATATAAAACAAACCTTTGAAAATCATTCCTAATGTTTAAAACCTTCTAATTCAAAAAATAAAGGGTTAATAAAACTTTATTAAGAAGAAAACGATACGTCAAACTAATTAGAAAGTAAAACAATTTCAAATTAGAAATGTAGAACAATTTCATTCATTATCGGAAAAAATCTTTTCTATCGTCATATGACCGCACAAAACCCTTTTCCGCTTGAACTCGAACCGCAAAAATAGATCCGTTCTTGTGCTTCTTTGAAGACGAGTAATTTGCAGAGATCGAATTAGTTCTTTTCAAATAGTCCTCTTCGTCTCACTTTTAACTACAAAGGAACAAAAACCAGAAGAACTACTTGCAGAAGTGCAACTTGTTCTTTTTAGAAATAAGAAGTTGAATCTACCACCGGAGAGACGATGGCCGATGGTATTCACGACGTACAGTCTTGCCAAATTTTAGCAAACAGGAAAGTATAAAGAAGTTTTTTAACAAAAACCACAATACAACACGACGGCTATCATCTTTCGTACCTAAGCAGGAACAAGGTGAATTTTTTAGATAAGGCTCATTAAGCATTCCTCAGTGGGGCCTTGTCTTCTAATATCCTTCGATATTTTTAGATATTTTTAGGTACAAAAAAGAGAATTATCAGTACCGGCCACAGTACAGTGGATGAGTACCTAAGTTCGCGTTATTTGTAATTCCTCATTAGTGTGCCTATCTACTTTACATTTTTTGTGTCTTTTCTTTGATGATATGAACATATTTACAGCGAGCCAGGCACTGCAAAGAAGTTTTTGATTGAAGCTGACTTGCCTGGTGGTGACTCCTCTTTCGCATGGTATCTGGCTGCCCCACTACATCATCTAAGGCGGGATATATAAGTCGAGGGCAACACTAAAACTATTCAAACAGATTTTTAGACTTGACGAAGTGAAGAACTAAAGGAATATCGCTTCTTGCTGTAAGAAAATCAGTTAACAAAACTTGGAAGAAAACTTTCTTGTGCCTGCCTCTACTGCAATAGTTTGTGATAAGTAGGAAATAATTAATTTGCAGGTGAGTTAGATTCCGAACAAAATATAATGCAGTTTTATTGAATCCCCTGTTTTGTGAACAATTTAAATAATAAATCGTAATAATAATAAAAATCGTGCGTGCTTTTCTAGTCAAATTTAAATATGAGAGTGCATTGTGAATTTTCGCTACGGACTTAATATGGAGTATAGTGAAACTAAATAAATATAGACAAAACTTGTCAACCAGCCGTGGAATATACCGGTTTCGTAATAGTAATGGCAAATGGCCACTGAAGCAACTAATATCGATCTTATAAAATGCAAAGTACAAAATCCATACCAACTGCTTGCTTTTGTGCCTGTGCATTTTGCTCTAAATTTTTGTTAGAAAGTTGATAAATTTATATATACACTTTTTTTCCTTGTAAGCAAAAATACATACGAACAAAAATTGAATAGTTTGTCTATCTATTCGTGCTTTTACCAAAAGCATGCAAATGGTGAAAAGTGCACAAATAGTATAAGATGATGAATCCGTCTAAAATTCACTGAAGTGCATCGATATTCTCTCGTCGAAATGCACATCAGCGTGCACACTGACTCCAATTGTTTCAATTGCTAAATTACCATAGAAAAATTTCCTATATGGCTTTAGGCCATTTATCGGGCGTTATTCACTTCATAACATAGCAGTAGAGCTTTACTAAGATTTATTTTCATTTAAAATGCATTAATCTATTGCTGGTCAGTATCGCCTGCATTTATACAAAACACCAAGATACAAGAGGTACGATTTTAGGAATTTAATTATCTTTGGTTTATTGTGCAGGCGTGCAAAATGTACACACCTTTCGTACAACATGATTTAGTCACATTCTAGACAATTTACATTTCATTTTTCTCGAGATAGAATAAATTATTATTACTTTCAAGCGTTAGAAGCAATATGACTCAGGGACATTCTCCATTCAAATTTGACGCTATAGTTCATTCAATTTGATCAAATGGTTGATTTTATCACCATAAATAAAGAAGACTAATTTAGAAATAAAAGTTTCATAATCTTATATATATTTTTTTATTGTCAGAAAACTGTGTTCAGAGAAGGTATCACTTTTGTACAGTCATTAAATTTTTCGCCAAAATTTGCACATACGTTATGCAAACTTGAATACAGATTCGGATAGAGACGTCGTCGATAAAAAAGCATTAATAATTCATAATTTGAATGAGAGAAAATTCGATTTCGAATACCCAGCTGCGTTATGAACAGCAATAAATTATTCGGTTGTTTAATTTACTTTTCGTGTCCAAAAAAGGCAAAACTCAAAACGTCTATCGTTCTCCTACAGCTTTTTTTCCACGCTTTTTTCTCTTTATATTTTTATGAATATCTATGAATTGGATGGCCTAACACCACATATTTAACAATCTGTCCCTTTTTCGTACCCCATCAGATTCGTTAGAAAGGTGTTGCTTGAATATCGTTATCCGATTTCTGGATTTATTTTTATAACAGTTAATCTATTTCTATTCATGGTATATATACCACGACCCAGCAATGGTTTCAACTATCATTTTGTTTACAACGGTTTATTTTCATTGCCACAGATGCGTGCACTTCAAGATACTATTTCCTTCCACCTTATTCTTGAGCACATACCACGTTCTAGCTCAGTCGACATATACAAGATATGATAACCGCAAACCACATGCTCTGTGGCAATGGCTTCATCATTGCGGATCATTTTATATTTCCGACTCCGCAGCTAAGCTAGAGCTAATTCGAATATAGCAATTTGAGCATTTAATTCGATTATTTACCACTAAATTAGCTCCTTGGCTTGTTTCTTCAATCATCGGTCATCGTCTCAGATGGTCCCCGTCATCATCATCGTGTCGTGTGATGTTGAAATGCATTCATTCATTTCCGCGTTAGTTACGATATAATAATGTCGCTTTATAACTTATATGCAGTTTTCATTATTATTATTAGCGCATTAGTAGAACAGATTTTTCCACACTATATTCCTGGTCGTCATTGTCGACTTTGTCGGCAGTGCCATATAGTGGGCAACAGAACTCCTCCTCCAAGATATTTAATTGGCTCATTCAAATTTAGTTCTGGAGTGAACTTGTACTTGATATTGCTCTCGAAATTTCGCTTTTATTGAACTTCCGCTTAAAGTGTCTTCAATGAATATAAATGAGCGCAAAGCAAAGTAACGCAGTGCAGCGCTTTCTGTTCGACGACGACGGCAAGCAACAGTGGAAGCAGCCAGCCGACAGTAGCTACATATATGAGCTCAAGTGTTTTCATTATTGGGCAATTACTAAACGAGGACTCAAAATTATTGTAACACGGCGGCTCGTTTTGCGGATGTGTAATTGTATAACCGGATATTACATGCAACTCATTTCTCACATAAAGTGACTAAAGTAGCGAGCTAAATGGTTTGATTAATTACAGCCTGGTGAGATAAAATGCCTTGAATAAATTTGTTCCTTGAAGACAAGGCTGCAAAAATCGTTTCTAGCTTTTTTTCATACCTTTCGAAAAACCAAATTATCCAATAATCAATGTTTTTTCACGAAAATGAGCATAAGACCTAAACTGAACATTATCTTATTGAAGAATAGTATATTTAAGTTAGGTACATTTGTATGCACCTCGACACGAACATATGTCCTCAGATATTTATTCTAATACCTCCATACTTATAACTCTAGGAAATATTCTTCTCATTCCAGAATGAAGCTTCAAATTGCCTTGCTCGCTGTACTTCTTGTAAGCGCCTATGCCCATCCTCTCCCCGATGAAGAGATCTCTCCTGTAAAACCAATCGAATCGGAAGTTAAAGCCGAAGTAAATAATGAAGAAAAACCAGCCGTAATTGAAGAAACAAAGCCTGAATCAAGATCTGCTCCTGCAGAAGAAGCTGCAAAACCATCTGAAGAAAAAGCTGAAGAAAAGCCAGAAGCAGCTCCTGAAATTAAAGCGGAAGCATCAGAAAAGCCAGCTGAAGAAGCGAAGGAAGGTGAACAAAAGCCAAAGGCAGAAAAATTGGAGGAAAAGAAACCGGAAGCAGAGGCACCTGCGGAAGAAGCTAAGCCAGTTGAAGCAGTTGAGGCCCAAACAAAAGATGTCGTTCAAAATGTTGAAGGTAAATCTGTAGACATTTCAGCTACAGCTAAAGAAGAGAAGGAGAACCAAACTGAAGACAAGAAAGTCGAAGAAAAGAAGTCCGAAGAAAAATCATCTGAAGAAAAGAAAGAAAGCATTGAAGAAACCGTGAGACAAACACGCGAAACCGAAGAAGCTAAAGTTGCTGAAGGAGAGAAAAAGGAAATCAAAGCTGAAGAACCCAAAGCCGAAACCGAACAAGTTGCTAAAGTCGAAGAAGCACCAGCCGAACCAGCTCCAGCTGCCGAAGAAAAAAAATCATCAGAAGAAAAATTATCTGAGGAAAAGAAGGACAAACCAGAAGAGGAAAAGAAGGCCGAATCCGAAGCTAAGCCTGAAAGTGAAAATAAGAAAGAATCAAAACAAAGCTCAGAGCAAAAGTCTAGCGAGGACAAGGAAAGTGCAGAGTCAGCCGAGAAGAAATCCGACGACAAATCCAAAGAAAGCGAGGAATCAAAAGAGAAAAAGGATGAGAAAGCAGACAACTAAGGCAATTAGATCTTTTAGTTATTTAGGACTGTCGGAAATATTTCTGATTGAGTATGAAGCATATAACTTATAAAATTACAATTTAGTCATTGGCAGGACTTAAAGCCGTCATAACTTTTTCGTATGATGGTTTTATCTTCATAATTATTCAGAATATCGTTATTTATATAGAAATGAAAAATGAAAGAAAATCCAGCAAGAGTAGAGTTTATTTAAGTGCTCCTTTTGTAATTATGCAAACCCAAGTGTCCAATCGGATTGTCGAAACTTGTACTCTGTACAGTCTATGGCCTATTGAAGTTTCTCCCTAGTATAGACTGAAATAATTCTAAACAAAAAGAACTACAGAACTACATATCAAACAACATTTTGAAAGTCATATCTGTTTTTACAAAAATTAGTATTATTGAACATAGGAAATAATGGTTTGAAAATACATAAGTTAAGTCTTTTTATAAATGAGTCTTTCAATTTTCCTCTTTACACCTAAAAATTTTATATTCCTCCCCTACGATCTAAACGATTCAAGTTTTTAATATGAATGTAAAAATCACTTATCTCATGGACTTATACTAGTTAAATAAATCTTGCAAATTATACCTCACTGGTATTAAAAAGGCAACACAAACGCAGCAAAAATGCTATTCCTGTTGTTCTCTAAATTTTTTCTCAAAGACAAGCTTATAGACAAAAAATGCTAAAAATAAATTGGATGAACAAATTGGAAATAGAAGGTTATGTTCCATTAAACAGCAAGGGGCTGAGCTATATGCAGATTTGTGGCAATGGCATAGAGCACGTATGGAATTCCATATGGGGAAGAATGTATTATATAAGGAATAGCATAAAAAAGAACTAAAAAACACCTTCGCTGAAAAGTCGCACCTCAAGTGTGATTTTACACCACAGTCTAACTTTTATCTTTAAAAGAAGGCATATGCTACTCTCAATGGTAATGACTAAAATAGTTCCGTTTTTAATATTTCCAAGGGATTAATATACTGCTTGTAGAATAACTCTTAAATGTTGCAGTACCTAATACGTAAATTATGTCCAATTATACATACGCATGAAAAATTTGAAACCGAATTGAATCCCAAAAAACAACAAATTGAAATTCAGAAAAGCGTAATGAAAAAATCTGATGACATAAGAAACGAATAAAATAAAATTGCATTTATTGAAATTTTATTGCGCGTTTCGGTTTGATTTAGTCGTAGTTGTGTTGTTTGTACTTTTTTATTAGTTTAAATTACTTAGCTCCCACAATAAATATTGTTTCTGCATATTTATATTTCTTATAAGCACTGCAGTAATAGTAGGAAAAATATATAATTGACTAACAGGTCACAAATTTCCTTTTTCTTCAATTATAGGCAATTTATTTTATGTTATATATACTTTTTTACGATCAAGAAATAAAACTTATCAAGATGAAGAGATGAAGAAGAAGAATTCCAAAGGTAGGTACACCAAATCCATAAGATCTCATGAAACTAAATTTTTCATTAACAACAAGACCATACAGGAATAAAGGTATAATACAAAAATAAGCAAGCAAGCTAAAATCCTAAATGCCACACCAAAATTTATTTGATCGAGATCCTTGACTGGACTGCACGAGAGTCCATAAACCAATGCGATTGCATCTGCGGGCATCTAGAGAAATCTACTTTTAAGTCCACAAATTATTTAATCCCTTTGATGCCCAATAGCAGTAATTTAACAGATTGCACATAGCTCTCCGGCCTTTATTTTCATTATATTTCTCCAAATGCGTGCTCCGGGCTATCCGTGGTGGTAACACAGTCGATCCGACGTGAACTTTTATCGCTTTTATTAAGATTATGAAACCAGTTTTCAGATTTCGTTCGGGTATCATCCTAACAGAATGCTTCGCACATTCGCGAGATAAATAACCAAGTGTATCTTTTTGTTCTCTGTACAACCGATTTATGCAATGTGTTCTACTCAGGCGATTTCGGTCAATATATGTATATGCGTTCTTACTGACTTTCTTAGTCTACCTAAGAAAATTCCATTTATGGCTGATGTACAACTTAGACAGGGAAATAACTGAACAAACTTGAGTTCCACGATCAATTGATTGATAGACTACTATTATTAGAATATTCAAGTTGTCGATGGACAATTATTAGTAATAATATAATACTTCAGAATTATCAATGAATATTCAATCAGTCATCAAGCATGCATGCAAAATTGGGAATATAGAATTTCTGCAGTTAAAGAAGACCTTACAAGAAGCATTAGAGTACGATACATCACACGAGCACCGAACAAATTGATAGTCCAACCTTATCTGACTGAGTCCATAAATTGCATACATATTTACAAAAGGTCGCAGTGCTCAATCTTCATCGTTGCAAATAGTTTACAATACACAGCGTTCTGTTGTAAAGAATCATTTCCATTTGACTTCCCACCATTTCGGACAGTCTTTACAAACATAATAATTTTCCACGGAAGTTCATGGGTCAATCACACTGCTAGATTAAATTAAATTGAATTGACCCAATAAGCACAATACCCTCATCCCTCGTAATCATTTGTGTTGCTATGAATCGAATAAGGTCACAACTTCCATGTGACACGAAAATCTAGACGACAAGATCCCGCAGAGCCTTCAACTTGCACTTGAACCACGATTAAGATTAAAATTGAAATTACCTTGAGCATACCACCAGTAGTCATAAAAAAAACTTTTTTTTTCGCAATAAATTGTCCGGCTTGGCTTGCGCACAAATACCTATTGATCAATGAACTACGAGTACTTCTCGCGCCATCGTTTAACTAAGACATTCCCCGGCCATTCTCGGCAGCAATTTCAGATAATCAAACAAAATATTCAAATCAATTAAGCATGGATTTCACTTTTGAGCGCCATTGAGAATTGCAGATTTCAGCAAAATGAATTGAAATCTCCGTTCTTGGAACTCTCTATTAAAGTGTGATTCTAAAAATTATGAATTCCAGGAACTCACGACTCGTAGTTAAGAAGAAAATCATGAAAACTTTTACTTCGATCTTAAATCTCACTAGATTTTAAAAACTTTTTTTATATATTTTTCCGGAAAACAAAATATTCTTTAAATTTAGGTTAACTTGCTTTGATGAACAGGCAAATGTTTAAATAATTGATATTATAGATTATTAAAAATCAGCCCTTACCTTATTCGTTAGCATCCTGCAAGCAACTACCCCAAGTGCCCACCAATCAATAGCATGTCCATACGGCTCACCTCTGAGGATTTCAGGAGCTGAAATGAGAATGCAATCATACATTATACTTACCTGAAAAGGATTAATAAGGAGAATAATACAGAAAAACGACAGAGTATTTTTTATATACTTCAATTTTACTATCATCATAGTTAATATTATTACAAAACAATCACATAATTTATTAAAAAATCACAAGAAGTTCATTCGAACGTAAAAGAAGTTACTTGTAACGAAGAATCCTTAATTAGCACTTATTTAATTGAACTCTTTGTCTGAATATTTACAAAGTGCAATCAGTTTGCATTTGGTCATATTAATTCATTCATATCATATACCTTGGACATTTGTGACATATATAACAATATTTACATTATAAAAATATTTGAACTTACAAAGTCTCCTAAAACCTAGAGGAATTTCTGAAACACCGCTGTTACTCGTGGGCTGTCTATCTTTGCAAATTTCTATTGTATTTTTGTTTTTCGTCACTTTATTTACATTCAGCCCATCCTAAGAAATAATCTGCATTATGTACAATTGCATAAAAGTGCAAGAATATTGAAAAAAATAATTCAAATAAACAGTTTTGTCATCTTTATGTGAACATCGTGACTAAATTATGTTTATTAAATATAATAACTACCTTAGAAATGTGCAACATTCTTAATCTAGCGCATCGAACTAACACTAAGAGCTCTCTAAAGAATATTTGAACGCTAAATAATTATCTTTTCACGAATCTTAAAACAGATATTCTATTGCCAAGCACTAAGTTCCACTGTTAGCTTTTATTTACAGCCGACCTTTCTGTCACATAGTTTATATACCAATTAAAAGAGGACCAGTTAAACATACATACTCAAAGTGTTCGCTATACTTTAGGTAATATAAGCATTTTGGGGCATGGCCTAACAGACCCGCCTTTCATCCGAACTCTAGCAGATTTTGGAGATAGTTTTGTGAAGTAGCGACTTGTTATGGTTGGATTTATTATCTCACTATTCCATTTCAATTATAACTAGCTTATAGGAAAACTCATAAAAGGTAATTACCCGAGATTACGATGATATAACTACAAAAAATGTTAATCTCACTATTCCCACTTCCCGCCTTTCGGGGCGCTTTTCAAACGTTACAAAATAGTGCATATAAAATTATTGCAATTATTTATTTATTACAATATGAATGTTTACGACGGTATCAATTTAAATTTTCAATTTTCAATCGCAACAGTATACAGAGTTCGATAGGGCTGGTTAAAATCATGCAATGATTACCACGGACTACGTTTTTGAAGTGTTTTTTAATGAGTTCAAAATTCAAAAAAATTCACCGTACACTTAATTTTTAGTCCACCAAGATGATTTCGTTTCCTCCTCTTACGGCAGGCGTTTTAACAAAAAAAAAATTATAATTACAAAATTTATATAAGTAATAGCAAGGAAATTTTAATGAAATTAATTTGCATAGAATAAAAAAAAATTATTTGAAGTAACTTTACTTATGCTATTTAAGTTGAAAGTATTAATTCTTTTCAAAAAAAAAAAAACCAAGTTACCCAATATGTGAAAATTCACGTGGGCATCTATAACATGAAAAAAGTCAAAAGAACTTAAAAGAAATTAATAAACGCATTCGGATTGATTTATTGGTTAGTCCTATTCCAAATTTAATCGCCTCATTAAATAAAACAAATTTTCCAATTTACATAAAAAATAACGAAAAAATCGTAGCATTATCATAACACAAACAAATAAATTGGGCTATCCGATGTGCCTTTGGCCGACGATTCACTTTGTTTTAAACTTTATAATTTCGTAAAGTAGTTGATACTTTTAAAAAGAATTACATGGATCTTTTGCAAAAAATATTATTGTTTTTATAAATTCGTTCACTCTCGGAAATAGATTGTAAAATTGATTTGTTAAATGCCGCTCAGTAAAAAATTTTTGCTAAAATTTCCGGGAAAACTCGATACTTCTGAGAATACAAAAACATCAGAGGCTAAATTTTCATTCACATCTCGTATATGTGCTTTAAATGGTTTCCAATTATAATAGTTGTGATACGAAAATTTCACTCTGTATTTTCCGACGTTTTTGTTGTAGGGAAACTCGTTATAAGAAATGATAAACTATCGTGCAACTGAAACAAATTCGGTCAGAATATGGCAGTGATGGTTTTTCTGTCTCTGATTGACCTAACCACAAAAACACAACTGAATTAAAATTAATACCCTTACAACGTACTTTACCACTAGTAACTCCCTCCTTTTTATCTATTATTTCGTTGTTCATATTCACATTTTGAAAGAGTTGCATTTTCTTAAACTACAACTCAAATTAAAACTTTTAGACCTAAGTCTGATTTGTTGCACAATATATCGTTGCTTTGCTTTGCTTGCTACACTTACCCTCTGCCTTAGCAGTCAGGATTACTATCAAATGTGATTTGCCCTCAAGGCATGCAAAATTCCCATAAGCTGGCAAGAATACCGATTAATCATTTTACTTAAATATCAATATAACTAATTGTTTTAAATATCAAACGATCGACAACCATTAATATGAAGATAAACATTTCATACTACTTTCCAATGTAATTTGAGAATTTCTTTTTGTTGAAGTTAGAATCGCTTTAAACTTAAAACGAATATATAAAATAAATAAAATCTTGAAAGAAAGTGATGAAGGTGATGTTTATAAGATTCATCTTGTACTTTAGAACTGTTTTAAAGAAGATTCCTTGAAAAATTAAAATTCAATTTTCCTTCAAAGTAAGAAGAAACTAAAAATTTTATATCTAAAATTACGGTTAAGAAACGAAATCACTTGTGCAGACCTAAAATCTTTTTTAATCAGTTAGTCAATTCAACTAGAAGAAACCGGGAAACAGGGAGGTGCTCCATAAAAGCTAATGTCCGAAAATAGTTTTAAGCATTACGGCCAATTCGATTCCATTGAGTCACAAAGATAAAGTCTCTCGAATAATTTTCTTGACTGCACTTCCTACAGACGGAATGACTGCACTGGAAGTACTGTGATCTATTTTGAATAAATATGGCTGTACTTCTGGGATGTGTGTATTATACACCCAGTCAAGTTCACTTTTAGCTGGTGTTCTAGGCACATAGTCATATCTATTCATAACTTCGGCAATGTATATAACTTTCTCTGATAGCGTTTCGCTAACAATTTCTCTGCCCATTTGACGGTCATCTTCATTTTCATAATTAACTATTTCTATTTTAACCGTCCACACCTCCCAGGGAACGCATTCAATTGTACCTAGTAATGCGCTCCTTTTCTTCTTTTGGAAAAATTCTAAACTGATTTGGCCTGTACCAGTACTTTCATCGCTACGGAGCTTTTCACTGAAGAGACTCACTGCGCTTTTCACAGTATCCCTTAAGGTATCGGATGAAACGCACACGTAGGTAAAATCAATGAAATGACAGTCGATATCAGTGAAACCGATTGTTCCCATTGTGTAGGATTCATCGGTTTCTCCGTATTCGAATTTCCCTTGACATCTATGAAATAGAACTGTGTGAAAAATACTGGATACGGCCTCGTCCACCTGTCGCCCTTCGCAAGCGAGATCAAAAACCTGAGATCTTGTATTCATTTTTGGGGGCAAGCTACTTAAACTTTAAATTGTCCAGACGCAGCAATTCTTCAAAATTTCGCGTTCTCTTGCAACAAATTCAATGTAAAACTAAACCGTACCCATATATTGAAAAGTTCCACACATGGTCCTGGTTCGTTCACCAAATTTCAACCACTTGCTTAAACCGAAATCTGTAAGCTTTATGTGCCACCCCTTGGAGAGCAAGATATTTTCTGGCTTAACATCTCGGTATATAACTCCAGCATTGTGCAGGAAATCTGTAAAATAAAAAAGGTTTTATTGTCATTGGAATTCTTTAAAAAAGTTCCATACATTACGTACCAATTGCAAGTGAAATCTCTGCGATGTACAATCGGATCAAATCATAAGGGAATTTAGAAATTTTATTAAACAATTCGCCTTCACTGATATATTCCAGCACTAAAAACGACTCATAATTAAACAACGTTCTTCGTTTAACTGAATTTACTTACAAATATGTAGATTGCTCTTATTTTGCCATGAATCAATGTGCTTTACAATAAAAGGATGGTGTCCACAGAGCTTCTGAATATCTACCTCGTCTTTTATTTGCGGTAAGCTATTGTCTTGAATAATCTAGAACAATAATACTTTAGTATGTTTAACTATTAAAAGCAATTCTTACACACCTTTGACTTTTTTAATACTTTAAGTGCATACTTCTCCTCTGGGTGATTCTTTTTTTCAACTTTAAAGACGATTCCAAACGCTCCTTGGGCTATAACATCTTCAACAACAAATTCGTCGTTTCTGCTAGAACGCTTAAAATGCGATTGAAAAATTGAATCAGTATGAGGTGTGGGCCATGATGTCTTCCGATAATGCCGAGAAGAGTTACTCCTTCATTAAAAATCATTATTAGAAATAAACTGTAAAACTATTTTTATTTTACCTATTCCCGTATTTTTCCCTATTCGATCTAAAGAAAGCTGAACGGGATCGTGGCTCTGCACTAAAACTCCAATTTAAACGAGCACTTAGACTACCTAAATTCCAAGCAGAAATCTGGAAATGTATAAATCCTTGGGTAAATAACCTGTTTTTTTATTATTATTATTATTATTTTTTTATTAACTTGTTGAATTGATTTCATTTAAATAATTAGTTTAATTTGCCTAGGGCGTTTGCTATACACTAAGAATCAAATAACTTACTATTTTTTTTTCCACAAATATTCTTTTTGCCACTAATATGTGCTGTTTTACAATAAAATCCCCAGCAAAACCCTCAACCAATTAAAACAATCGAAATTGTGGCCACCAGCTTGGAAATTTTTTAAGGATCACAAAAATGGCATTCTTTCTCCTCTTTCGCTTTGGGCTAGACCAAGCAAGTAAGTGCATTGGATAACCGGTCCTCATAACCAAGTCACACAGGGCAATAAAACTGTCCTGAACTTCTCGGATGGGGACAACACACTATTTCTAGTTAAAGTGGTCTCATTAGGCTATGTATTTATATGGCGCCATATTCGATACGTTTACAGATTATTCGGACCAATGCAGTCTCTTATTATTTGCTAGTTCTTAACAAACAATAATTGTTAACTAAAAAAAAAATATAAGCAAATGAAATGGGTACGTAATCTACCTGCAAATTTTATGAGAGAAATGTCATATATATATATATATATATATGTATAATGTATATATATATATAATGGTCCATACCGCCTTACCTGAATCGTTTGACCCCGGTCGCAGAGGTTGGACTTTTATCCTTAATATTTCGTTTTAACGATGCAGTCGGTGGTTGTCCGGAAATTTATTGCGCATGGGCAATAAAATGAGAGCAGTTGCCAGAGACAAATTTGTGAACACAAAACATTAGATCGTTAACTAGGTACCTCAAATAATTTTTTTTGTTTAATAAAGGGAAAGCTCTCTACACGTAAATATTCAAAAAACAAAATTATAAAAGAAAACCAAGAAAGATGATAAAATAGACCGTGTACAAATTTATGGAAAAAGAAATAAAGTGGAAAACAAATAATTGTGCACATGACCATCATCTTATAATGTAAATATTTCAAATCAAATCTGTACATATCATAAAACTGGGTCAATTCTGTACATTGAAGATAACTAAGAAAAAATTATTTTTTGGAGGCTATTTGACAATAGAAAACAAAATTAAAAAATTGTTTGTCCTGTTGTGCACGCATCACACAGAAGATTTTAATGAAACTTGGCATATGGGTCCATAGGATACATTTCAAGTCCATCCGTCACAGAGTTTCCGAGGTATTTATAGAATATTTCCCTGCAACGCAACAATCCTGTTTGTGGCTTTCTATATATCCTATACAAATCCACAATTTTTAACCGATTTCGATGAAACTGCATAAGTACTCTTACCCACCCCACCCGAAATTTGCAAGGCAGCTAAAGTCCCCTTAATTTACCGAAATTGTTCAAGGACTATTCGACGTAAATTACTATAAATACTAAGTACTAGTACTACTTTCTCCAAAAAATAGTGTCAAAATCTCCCAATCAAAACGGCTCGCCGAATTAGTGAATTAAATTAGGAAGTTGAAATGTTTCTTTAAGGAAATTGCTCAGTTTCATCAATACTCGTCCTCAGAATTATTACTGCACCGTCCTGTTATATCCTATATATGCATGTCTATCTAAAACACTTCATTATACTATACAACAAAAACTCAAGCTCCATACCAACAAATTCGCGGGCACATACACATAACGTAAAACCCTTTTCTAGCAATAATTTAGAGAATAATATGTGGAAATCGGATAAATAGCCCAACGGTGTCTACATAGGGACAGAGAACACAAGGATTGCAAACCATACTAAATTACAAATGTCCGCAACTGAGACCTGCATAATCTTCCTTACACCTTTCTGTGATAAAGACTAACCCCACGTTGTCAGAGTACAAAGAAAACACACGGAGCCTCTTGCCTCTCTGCTGGAGGTCATCTGAAGACCTAAAGACTACAGCAAAAATTTTTTAGCTGCACTAGGGTCTAGACTATTGATTAATCTCATCAACTAGATACATATCAATCATAAGCCCACAAGTTAACAGTGCAAGGCATGACAAGTGCATGTTAGACATGCACTGGTTGAACTGTGCATGTTAGACATGCACTGGTTAAACAAAACCAGAAGTGTGGGAAAACTTACCTGCTAATCTTTGTTTATTAAAAAGCAATTGGCTTACTTTGAGAACACTCGCAATAATTAAAAATTTACTTTCCCTATTATTTTATGCAATAGAATTTTAGTGATCGCTAGATCGAGGGGCAATAAGGCTGGCTCACAAAGAGAAGTAAGGGTTTATCGTATGTCGAGGAATGACGAAATCCCAGCCTAACTTACAATGTCTAAAGACACAGGTTCTGATTTCTAATTGTATAAAAAAAAAACGTCAACCCATGCGCGCCTGGTTAGCCGAGCAAGCTCTCCCGTCTTCGCTGATTGATGAACCATCTCTTTCGAGTTTGTTTTGATGAAAAGGCAGAATTCAGGAGAGCGACGAGGTGATTTTGGAACGCTTTCCCTAACCTTGCAGCGGACAAGAGTCTCCTACGAACGTCTTTGGGGGTGAACCATGAACCAGGCCAGATGATTATACAACATGCGTGCGCTGTCTGTCTGGTGGTTAGTTTTTCTATAAATAAAAGCGATAAACCCCATGGCTTGTATATACCCCAGCACTCGAGGCCTCAAACAATCGGGGTCACAAAGGAAACAAATCGAATAGCGCCTACCGTAGCAGGGAACAAACCCAACTGTATTCATGATTACTTTTTTAAACTGTATGCAGCTTCAACATTTTCCGGGGAATTACGCAGTCGAATGAAAGTTGCGAATATTTACCTTGCGGAAGTTTATCGATCTTGACAGATCAACCTTGTCTTGCTGTTTTCGTGTAGCTTTTTGGTCACTGTCACTGCATGCTGGTGTGTTTCTTTTTAATGAGTTTCCCATCAAAACCCCCCAAAATCATTGATTCGCCTACAGTCTATTTTTCCACCAAACAAAAATATTGGAAAGGAGCAATTGACAGGGCTGTCCCTTCTTCTCTTCTGTGCTCCACACGTTGGCCAACTGTTAAATTAAATTCTAACTGATTATTGGCCTCGAAGTTAGTGGCGATGTTGTATTAATATTTTACTCTTTAGATTTTACGAAGCAGACGATTTTGGCAATATTTCACTTCAAATTTTAATGGAAACATTTTAAGGAAGTACCTTAATATTCACATAATTTAATAGTAAAAGCTTAAAGATTTATTTAAAATGAACGAACGTATCCTAAGGAGGGATTTCCAAGAAAAAACGGGGGTCTTAACATGACTAAACTGTAAAATAACGACTGATAACGATTGGTTTGTATCTAGCTTCATGTGAGAGTGGCAGTGCGTCTGTCAAATATTTTTGTAAATAGTTTTCGTCACGGAGGCATCGCTTGTTAATTTACAGACCCAGAGTCCCGACAGAAACTGAGTAAAATGGATCTAAGTCTGGATGAAATAATAAAAAAGAAGAAAATTGGGGTAAAAACTGTTAAAAAGGGGTAAGATGGCTAACCGAATATGTCGCTGAAAGGATAAGGATCTATGGAAACTTTATCTTTGCAGTTTCATTACCAGAAAACCTGTAAAAAGTCCGGCAAAGGTGGTGACCAGAGTTGTAGACGCACGCAATAAAATAATTCAGAAAAATAGAGCAAAGATACGGGATGCCAGAGAAAAGCTAGCTCAAATTACTAAGGCGAGTGGAGACGCCCGGCTCAGGTTGCAGAGGAAGCGAAGGCAGCCCAGTCCGCAGAGAATTAATAGTAATTTTCGAACGAAAAAACTGAGCCTCCCTGCTCCGAAGGTAAGCCTACCGCACCTAATTGGTGTTCCGCGTGGCTATGTGGACTATGATAAAATGGACACCGAAGAAGGTATGTTTCTAAAACTAACAATATCAGCAAAATTTAAATGAATTGTCCCCCCTGTTCCCAACAGAATACCAGCCGTCTGCTACAAGTTTGCGCATGACTGTCCGTAATAATCTGATGGCTCCATTTTCGTCCTACAAGCCAAGCGATCGCAGCATGGGTGTTCCATGGAACAATGATCCTTTCGACTGCTATGAAATACCTCTGAAGAGGCCTGCAGACGTCTCCGAGTCCGTAAGTATTCACCGCCAAATCAGGAACTTGTCCCCAGACATACTTCCACCCAAAGGAATCCTAAGGTATGCAATTTTCTAAGACCGACATATTTGAACATGACATTTCACCTAACATAGATCTAGCCGCCAAGTCAGTCCCTCCTATTCGAGACGGTACATACCCGCAGAATCCTCGCAGCTATCTTTTGAAATGCGATCTCGTCTCGAACACGCGCCAGATCCCCACGCATCGATGGGTATCTTCGCGAATCCGCTGAAACCGCAGTCACAGCCATCGTCGTCCTCAGGGTTCCGCATAGTAGTTAGCAACCTCCATAACAGTGTAACACAGAGTGATATTAAGGAACTGTTTGAAGACATCGGAGAACTGCATGAGGCCCGCCTAGTTCGACCGGGCGTTGCCGAAGTCATTTTCAAAACTCTTAAAGACGCTGAGAAAGCAGTAGACACATATCACAACCGTCAGTTGGACGGGCAACCGATGAAGTGCTTACTTGTCAATCCTAGAGCCTCGAATAAACCTACTGCTCCCGCCATTAAGACTAGCAAGTACGAATGAAGAATCCTTTTCAAGGGATTTAATTGTTTATTTACTGTCTTTCAAGTTCGCACTCATCTAGATCGTCGAGTAAAACACCACTGGAAATCGATATAGATGCTCTCCACAAAGTCTTATTCCGCAGACACTAGGGAGTGCGGACCATTTAAACATGTATAGAGCTTTCGCATTAAGGCGTTTTGGATGTTCACTTTTTATCAATGAAGGTAAATAAAAGATGTGAAAAGACCAAAAGGCGTTTAACTACCCTTCAATTCCACACCCTCCTGTTCAATATTGAAATCTTAAAAAATAAATAAATCACGAGAAAAGACAGTTAAAAGAAATACTTTAAACATCTATTAGTTTTATTTCGCTAGAAAATAAGTACATGATTTTTATTTGTTTTTAGTTTCATTCACTTTTGTGGTTACAAAGCGTAGCTTATGAACAGAACCGCTTAGGCTAGCGTGTAATGTTATGTCGTTACCCACTTGTTCCTCAGCTCTTTCACGGCCCG
This sequence comes from Proctacanthus coquilletti, assembly GCA_001932985.1. Taxonomy (NCBI): domain Eukaryota; kingdom Metazoa; phylum Arthropoda; class Insecta; order Diptera; family Asilidae; genus Proctacanthus; species Proctacanthus coquilletti. The sequence continues at coordinate 1,462,494 of MNCL01000005.1, forward strand.
TTTTCCCATGAAAACTCCTGGCCACCCGCTTTGGAGGATCGATGAACATTTCCTTAACCAAGAGCGCCCCGGGATGATGCGCAGTCGAGTAACTTTTTAAATTGATGCACGATTTTGTTTTCGTGTTTTTGTTTACCCCAATGGATGACCGCTCCACCGATATGCTATCGTTGGATGATGATTGCGCCAGTAGAGCTGTCTCGGTGGTGTCGAATTTTCGGCGCCGAATATTCAACGGTGGACTTTGCAACTGCTCTTTGTCTTCTACAGCTGCTAGTCGTTCGCTTTCAAATAGACTTATTTGCTTTTGAACGCGGAACAGTAAACGCTTCTCGTGGTACTTAGCTCTGGAATCAGATAGGGCTGTTCGTTTCGCCGCTACGGAGTCGTCTGTGGTTATCTCCGGGCACTCATCGACTAGCAGAGTTGCTTCGTCTTCGTCAATATCGTTCACCTAAAGTTTAAGGAAAGTAGTAGTAAAATCACTGTAATGATTCCTTCTGATCTAGAAGCTTAAAAAATAAATTGGATAATTGCTGCATTTAAACCAATTAAAAGAAATCTCGAACCAAACTAAAGATAACTTGTTTGGAATTTTGTCGAAATTTCTTGTTTTTTTATTTTTTATATACGTATACAAATTTAGTCTCTTTTTTATATTCTAGACCAGAAAAGGTATTTTAAAATGCCAATGCGTTGCTTACAATTTCGGAACATATTGAAGATCCCTTAGTTGCTTCCGCGCTGTTGATATCTGAAGGCAGACTAACAGGTGAGGTGCAATCCACTGCGCCCTTTTCTTGGAAAAATACCTCCTCCGGCTGCGGAGTACTTAAATCAAGTTGTGTATATACAGAATTTAAGTCATCGTCCAATTTTGGAAAATATTTGGATATTTCCCCTGCCGTAGGAAGCAAATTCGCTCTAAATACGTTTCAAAACCTTCATTAAATACTCCCTTTATTAAATTAATTATTCTCACCCATCTCCGCTGATGATGCTCGAAGATATCTCTGCACTCGACTGACCGCGCGAATAAGATTCAGAAATGGCTGGAGAAGAGGGTTCTGTCCCAGAAAGGTTCCCCGTGCTACTAGCGACGCTAGACTGCTCACTCCAACCTTGTGCGTGTAAGCAAGGATTAAACTTAGGGAATGTAATAAGAAGCTGACAACAACTAAAGCAGAATAAATTCTATCCACTGCTTTGCCATTTGCTGATTTGGAACATTGAAAAGCCAGAATTTTTTCGAAACATGCAATACTTTAACTCCTATAAAAATGATGAATAGCCACTATAACCCTGGCAGGTTTTAATTACCTTAAAATTGAATTCAGTAATTGTTATATAAAAACGGATTTCTCAAAATATTTTAATTGTTTTCGGCAGTTCTTTTGTATAATAATACCTTAATGATTTTTTTCTTGGGGGGAGAAGAACTTTTAGAAAACGCTAAAAAAAGTAAGATAGATTAAAAGTAAGGGTAATTATTTTAATCATTTAAATTGCACTAGTGCTTAAAAAGTGTATCTACTACGGTTTTAGATAATATTATTAAACCAAGTGATCTAGACAAAATAATCCGGAGGAAAAAACAAATCACTTGTGAAATTTTCTGTAATTATTCATCTGCCTTGTAAACTTTTCATTCAAAGAATTCGACAGATTTTACCAGCTAGTTCTACTGTATAAATACTTTTTTAAGGGAAACTAACACAATGTATATCTATAAATACCTGAGTGTCCTAAGCGAAAACAAGAAAATAATAGAAGATAGGCAAAGTTGACATCTGCCAACAGGGTGAGACTGTTAACTAAAATTAAGCTGAGAATTAGAACCACGAAATTGCCTAGCACATCTATTGATTTTCTCCAACCTACTTACATGAAATCGAACATAGCGGATTTGAAATAGCTTTGCGCTAGCGTGCAATATATATAAAGATTTAAAAAACAAAAATACGTAATAATTTTAACGCGATAAGCCTGGTGCACTGAATAATTAAGAATTGTGCAAAGAGAAAACAGATTTAACAAAATGTTCCAATGTATTAAATAGTCAGATTTATCATACAGAACACATGCATTTAAAAATATACTGAACAGAAGAAACTGCTTTAGAAGACATTCGCAGCGCAGCGCAAGTAACAGCCGTAAAAAAAGTATCGTTTTTGATTCACTTAACATTTATTTGGATAAAAACGGCGATGCACTAATTGGTGGCTTCAGTCTCTAACTTACTGCTACAAGTTGGCGTAGGTTTTTCAATGATAAAATTTTGTGGCGTCTGACTCGGTGTGGGTACCGGAGTGGATGGATACTTCGGTGGTGATGAAGCCGGTGTTTTAAACAAGGGAGCTGAAGTCATCTTCTCCAAAAACACATCGAGCTGTTTTAATGACAGAGCGTTATGCAAAGTTTCCAAGGGTCGAATCGGTGGAACTCCTCCAAATCCTTCAAGAACTACTCAAAAAATTGTTTGGATAAAGATATTACTCTCGTTTAATATTTTCTGTACTTTTTCTGGTGTTGGAAATTATAAGAATTAATTCAATAAAAAATATTTCAAACCGAATGCGTAAAATGATTGGTGCATTTTAGAATTTAATACTTTGTTATATAAAAAGTAGGACTTCTCTTTTTCCATTTTATCTCCCTTCCAAGTTTTTAAAAAGATTCAGATTTGGCTTGCAGAATTTTTACTAAATTCTTGAGAACTTTTACAAAAGGAAAAGGTATAATGTTTTTCTGGAAAAAGACAAAAATTAAAGCATGGATTTTAAAAGTTTTAAAAATTTCTGATAAATATCAAAGTAAACAGAAAATGAAGACGAAACATTTAAAAAAATATCCAATCATTTTGCGCAATTTATAAAAATCAAAAGCTAAAAACGCAAATAAATTAGGAAAGAAATATTTCAATTACCTGAAGGTGTTGCAGTGCTTGGGATCATGTCTCGCAAATTAGGCGCCGATGAGCTTCCACTTATAACTGCCGTGCTAAACAAACTGTTAGTGCTAGTAGCCATCTTTTTTCCGAATCCTCCAAAGCCCAACATTTTAATATAGCTCATCTGGCCGGCAATGCTGTGCCGTTGGCGTCGAGATGATGCCGAGGATGAGCTTGATGCGGATGTCGTATTTTCTGAATTGTGTAGTTTATTGGTTTTTCGATGAGGCGCGATTGGGTTCAAATTAGTCAAATAGTCTAAATGACTAGGTTTCGAGGAGGACTCCTCTGCCGTGAAGTCGTCAGCAGAGGATAATGAGGGAATAGATGTACTAATTAATTGTTTACAGTTCGCTTGGGAGTCTATGGGATTTGGATTTGGGATTAAATTGGGTTCCTTAAGGTCTGACGATGATATTTGAGATTGTGATGCAGCATTAATGAAATGTTCATTACTCAGTAAGCAACTATTGGTTCGCTTTGAGCTGCTAACCGCCAATTCGTTAACATTAACACTAGTTTCCGAATATGATCTGACTATAATGCACAAGGGGTAACTAATTACGTCACTACTTGAAGCTAAGAGCGCAGGTGCTGAGCTTGATGTATGAAATGAATCATAGGAGTCAAAGGGGTTTAAAACATTATCAGCAGACGAAAAATACCATTGTCCCAATTTCTGTTTAGCGTTCACCAATGATAATTTGCACGGTGTGTTAATTAATTTTGAATTTCCATCGTTAATTTTAAAAATATTATCTACGCATTTCGTATTTAGCCGTTGTGATGAAAGCGGGCGTTCATTAGTGGCCAAAGGTGATATACGATGACAGGAATCATGGGCTTCAAATGTAATGGATTTAATGGGATTATTATCTAGGGGATTGGTTCTTATTAATGCTTCCGGAGTTACAGGATTTACAGAAAAATCTATTTCAGACAAAGGAAGCTCATTTGTTGATGAATCAATTCTATACAGCGGAGTGCATCCAACTGTGCTAATTTGGAGGTAATTTTTGTAGCGAAAATCTTCTACTGGTGGAATTGATACAAAAATTTAAAAGTAACATTTAATATTCCAAGTTAGTAATATTTACCATACACAGTTACCATGTAAATTGATTAATTTCCAGCAAAAACAAGCACATTCATTGCATCGTAGTTACATGTTACAACATAATTAAAAAATGAGTGAATACGAAAATGGCGATAGTGGATACATGTTTTGGAGTTAAGAAGGATAGATAGAAAGAAAGAAACGAAAAAATACACCATTACTTAGTTGTATCGATATGTAACATTGTCAGTGGTTATTTACACAAAAACATGTACACAGGTAAATGATAAACGAAAACCACACGCTATACATCATGCTGAAGTAAACGTAAGGAATCTATGGGTGTTGGCTGTTTAATAAAATCATTAACACTAAAACATCGCAATCTCAAATTTTTAGTACAGTAAATTGTGTTAAGTATAAAAACTTAGGTGAGTGGAGTGTTTCTTTTCTCTATAGAATAAGGATGTAAGGAATTTACAAATGAATACAATTATGACCGCAAAACAAGTTCGACTATACCGAATTTGTTAAGGTAATTTTTCAATTACAAAAGTTTTTTCATTTGGTATCATTTTTTTATTTTTTAATTCAAACCAGAGAAAAGAAAAACATTTTTTTTTCTTTAAGTCCCTTTTTAGCAGGTTTGAAACGAAAAAAAATTTCTCTGAAATATTAGAAAAGGCCTGCAAAAAATCCTTGTATGTCGAGAAACACCTATTATAAAAAAAAAAAAAGTCAGTACAGACTGTATCGAATCGCCCTCATTTTCCGCAAACTATTAAATAATTTTAAACTCTTTTACTTACAGTCTATACTTAAAAATAAAAATTATATACATAAATATTTACACCTTCCAGCCAAAGATTCATCTGGAACTGTACAGGAAAATAAGTTATATAAAGAAAATGAGTTTCAAGAATACCCTTTCCTTCATTTTCATAAAATAAAGACATGCAAATCGTAGGAACTTGTTTTGAGGTCAAAATATTCGATGTATCCTATGAAAAATACGCATTATACAACTTTAAAGGTCTTTTCATAGTCAACATCGAAGCAAATGCGAACAATGTGGATATTTTCATTAGCTGTTCCCAATAATTGCGGCAGAATAAAATTTACGATGGTATTTATATATTTGCAAAATTGTGACCAGTTAATGAAAATGTGGTGACGATTCAGCCAAAGACACGGAAAAGACCGACCAGATGCACTAATTATAAAATCATTATAATGAATTTTTTTTTTCTTATATTATAGTTGATTATTGAAACACGAGTTTCGATATAAAACATTCGAGAAATTTCGAAACTTTATGGAGCTTTACAAAACACCAAAAAAATTACGAAATTCCATGAAAATATCAGAGTAACTGGAAATGAATAAAACTAAGCAAGCATATTCGAGATATAGAATAACGGTACTAAGGAATATGCTTGTATTTGCAGACTTCAACGACTTAATATTTTTTTTTATTTACTCAAAAGTTACCTTGCTCCCTCGTATGTTCCAAATTACAGGTGTCCTATAAAATTATATAAGAACAACCGAGGGAACAGAACAGTAAATAAGTTAAGGAATAGCTCTGCATGCGCCTCACCCGCGCAGTTTCATGCTGTTATATCAAATCACCAAAATCAAATTAAATTATACACTTCAAAGTAGTTAATCCGAAACAGATTTTTTTCTTTGAGCAGTAGTTAGGTAAACGACTGGTATTTGGGAGAAACCACTGAATCTGAAAATTACCTTTGGTTTTCTGGTGTCGCTGTTCATACGATCTAGACCTTGGTTCGGCTTCTGGACTCAAGGGACGATTCGTCTCCAAAGAACCACTTTGTTTTGTTTGTTGAGCGGCTAGCTCTTCACTTAAACGCTTTGCTAGATCCATAGCTTCATGCCCACATACCGTGTGATGCGCGCCGATAGGAATTGGCTTAGAAGCTTTGTAGTGCCGGGTTCGATGACCAGGTTTTGGTAAAGCACTTATTTCACTCTGTTCTTCAGGAGATGTTTGCTATATAAAATGATTGTTAATAAATATTATCTACTATTATCACTTAACATACTTCACTGGGATTCTTTGAGGTATGTGGAGGGGTTTCCTCAAAATTAATATCATTCTCTTCATCAATTCTAGTGTGAGTACTATCGTCTGGACTCTATTGAAGAAAATATTAGATGGTTATTTAAATTTCGTTTAAATGTAATATTACAATATTTTTAGACTGAGCTGAATCGTTTCGACTGTGGGGACGAAAACCTGGACCTGGTGGTAAATTCTTTTGGACACAACAATTAACACCAGGACTGAAGTGTAGTTCTACATGAAATCTTTCTTCAGAAGAAGGATCTTTAGTTGGATCTTCGTATAACATTATAACAATTTGAGACATGTAGTTTAGCTCAGATACCATCGAAATATATTCCATCGCTCGCCGCCATTGTTCATCTTTAAGAATATCCAGCAAACCTCCGAAACGTAAGACTGTTAATAGCGAATGGACATGGCTTTCACTAGTAAAGTAAAGACGAGTTCGGACATGTCTTCCCGGGCTAGATACACCATGGCTATACCGGGGATTCAAGCGATTAACACTTTCATCGCCAGGTTCTTCGATATTCCTTTGAAGATCGGCTTTAATCTTTTTAAGTAGAGGCGTACAGATCCCTTGACCAATCGCAAGCTTTTCTTGGATTGTTAAGCCGTACTCCTGCGGTATCACAATATCAGCTAAGTACTTTGCGTATATATAGAGCTCTTCAGCTTGTTCATACTGCAGAGTGTGTTGATTATGTTGCAAATCATATTTTATGCAATCGTAAATATCTGGGATTTTCGAAATATCAAATGTCTTGCTTTTGGTGGAAAAGTCTTTTTCGATTTTTTCCCATCGTCGTCCCATTAAATCCCATGTTTCACCGTGGTACAGTATAGCGTCTTTTGTCTTCAGATCTTCCTTTTTTATATTGATTACTGCCAACAACGACTGTATTAAGGAATGAACATGAGCACAACATTTCACAGGATTCTTAACGAAATCCATTGCTTGATTAATGCTGATACTGTCTCCTGGGTTAATTGCTTCTCGATCTTCTTTTGTAAATTCCCTATCAATTTGCATTAGCTCATGGAGTCTACTTTTAGCCCTTTAAAAAAATTGGGTTATGGAAAAATCCTAAGAAACTTTTTCTTTAAAACCTTACATATTTTGATATTTACTAGAATCACAATCGTTGTCGAGCAGACCATTTGTGTTAGCGCTTTTAACCATTTGCACTAATATAGGCGTTAATTCGCCTTCAAGAGCTAAAAGACCTTTCGCAAAAGCTGCTGCAGTCATTTGAACACGTCCTTCATCTGATGCATATATTTTTAAATCATGGCGAAAAGTTGAGTGCAACCTGTAAAGCAACTTACATAAGTATATAAGATTTATTTAAGAGTATGAAAATTATAAAAGACCATGCTTTCTTTCCCAAAAATTACAAAATGAAAAAAAGTATGAGAGATTTGTTTTAAAGAAGCAAACCTCAACAATCCTAATCCTTGTGCCCCGGAATAATCGTGTCGGCCTTGCCCTCCAGGATACATACATCTGAAAATCCGACCTAGTTCTTCAGCCTGTATTCTTCCTGCAGGAGTCAATTCCCCACCCCATTTAAGTATAAGTACTAACGACGGTTCTTTTGGAACATCTATAAAATATAAGAAACAATTAAAAACATTCCCCTGAATTGTTATATAAAATATGTGTAAGTTAATAATAAAACAAAATATCGAGTAATCTGTACTCTGGAAGGAAATGACGCAAGAAAGATGGCTGATTAGTATGACGAGTATAATGAAATGTTTATGACGTACTGCATAGACCGTTACCGTCATCGGAACTGGAACCTCGTGGCCTCCCTTTTGGCTGGTATTTCATTTGGACTTTACGATTAATTCCTGAAAAATGGCCGTACCTAAAAAAGTAAGAACCTTCAGAAATTGTTCACATTTTGTTAGAAATTAAACAACATTTCTAATACGCTCTTAAGCTGTTCCAATTTGCTCTGTTTTTCTTCAATTTCACAATCTGCTGCTTTCGTCTTTATTTCATCTAGAAGAGATCTAGCAATATCTAAAATTTCCTGCAATTGTTTTGGTCGCTTTAATTTTACATGACCTTGTTTGTATCCATCATATTTCTCAAAGATTTCAAAAAATCTACGATAAAGGTGAGTTAGAAATAGTCCAGATAGTAATTTTCCTTTATATACTTAGGATGCCGGACTTCCACCTTCATTTTCTGCTTTGGCGTTCTATCTCCATGTCGAATTACTGCGACGACACATCGCAATTCCATCATTTTGCCAAAGGTTGTAGGTACAATTGGAGGATCATCTAATTGGAATGGTACCGACCATGGAATATGTAAAGTTGGTGTTAATTCCCTCAAAATCATATTTCCCAGAATTTTAGCACAATCATCGTAATACTTGTTGGAATTCTTAACAAAACTAAAGCCGTTCACATCACAGACGTAGGATTTTCCATTAGCTCTGAAAAATACTATTATGTAGCTACATTGTTCTCTGTTAGAATGTAATTAAACTACCTAAGTAAATCGAAACCACATACGGTTTGCTTAAATGCCAAACAAACTTTACGCGAAATTAATTTTTCAGCATTGTTTAGTATAACTGGGTAACGTATTTCCTTGCCCTCACTATCCCTTTCAACTTTACCGTCCAGCGCTGGGCTTTTTCTAGCCTCGGCGTGTGCATAGTCAGGACCGACGGTGTACACCTTCACGTCCGTACCTGAAAAATACACTAAGTTTTAAAAGTAACGGTGGAGCACCTGTGACAAGCATGTGTATCACAATATAATAAGTCATATTCCAAAGGAGCAACCTTCATGGAGTGATACGTGATAGCAAATGCTCTTTAATATTGTAAATTTGATTAAAAAAATTCTACCAAACACTACTTATAAATATATTTCCAAGAGTTAATAAGCTTATCCCCCCTATTTAAATATATTAGTTACATAGAGTCCCTTGAATATAATTTTCCACCTGTTTTTAAACAATCTGTTCTGTTAAATACATAAAACTTTTTGTAAACAAGATAAACTTAAAGAGTTAAATTGGTAATTTTATATAAGTAGTGCCAATACGGGTAAATATGAAAATCGAATTAAATATTAAACTATCTTAAATAAATTTAAACTCTTGCTAGTTATAAATTATATTTTTTCCATATATATGTGTATATATATAGATATAAGATTTTAAATTTTATTTTTAATGATGCATTGATTTTAAATGAGTTCGAGGCTTGTCTGAAACGTTTGTTGGTAATTTTTAAATACTCTGATTCAAATGATACGCTTAAAATTGTCTATACCCTTAGCCTCTCCTCTAGAGTTCCTTGGGAATAATAATCCACACATCAGGGGACTCTTTCTTGCCTCAGCATGTACGTAGTCGGGTCCTACAGTATAAACTTTAATATCCAACCCTGCAATTACACCTTTTTAAGTGCTTTCATATTTAGAGCAAGTGATACGCACAAACAGAGTAGACAAATTATATTTATAAATTATTAAATGTTAGTTGTTATTCGTGTTGCTAATGTTGTGTATGTGTTGTAGCTATAAGCAGTTGTACAAGCAAACAGCAAAACTGTGAAATGTGTGCATTTTGCATAATAATTGTTTCATTGGAGGTTTCTCTATGAGCTTAAAGAGTGGACACAATTGCCGATTTTTTGGTGGCAAAACAACTACTTTTATTAATTTTAACAAAGTACTTTGCATTACTTAAATTACTATCTGCGCTCCATAATGGAAAATTCGCATCAATTTATTATTGCTTACTTATTTCAAAATTCATTAAAACCCTGATATACTCACGATTTCTTTCTTCATTTAAGAACTTTATTTCCGCGAGTCAAACTACTGATTGTTTCACAATTCAAAATTTAATTCAATTTTCGTAAATCTTTGCAGCATGCAGGCTTTAAACAATGCGCTTCATAGGTATTCTAACGTATTAGTATTATTAAAATTTCCTACTACAAAATCGTATATTTCCTGAAAAACTTACCAAATTTGCCTTTAATACTCCAGACCAACAAATATTTATTTTATATTTGTTGTTCCTCAAGGAACTTGTCTAGACCCTACCCATTTGTTTACTATTATTATTAGAGTAATAATACAATTATTATCAGGCTTTCTATGTACACCAATAAAAATCAATTTTCATTTATTACAAAACTGTTTGAATCCTCAAACCCACTACAGAAAGACTTCTCGGTTTTCTTTATTTTTACCATTTTGAATTTTAAAAACACATTGAAAACTTTGCAATAGTTTATAAATAATACAAACTTAATTAAATGATATTTCCATAATATTATTAGGCCTATTATGTAATTTACTAATAACTAATACAATTAAACACGTTCACCATTATTAATTCGCCTGTTGAATAGAATATCTTCAATTTTTAATAAATAAGTGAAATATTTTACCCCGCTTTTCTAGTAATTTAGCCAATTAGTAAGCTTTGGTGTTATAACATTTATCAGTGCGTGCACTTGCTAACACCATGGTGTTTTATACCTGAGACTTTAGATAAAAATAAACAGAAAATTATGGAAAACTCACCATCTGTTGGCATAAAATCTTCATAAATAAATGATCCTGTTTTTCGTACTCTTGATTCCGGCGAATAAACACTACTGCGACTTCCGATCTTTAAGAGAACCATGAAAACTGATTAATTTTATTTATACTATTACAATTACCTTGCGAAATAGACGTTGGCTGCCTCCCCCTGCGGATGTTGGATAGTATATGTAGATATTGTGGTCTTCAGCAGAAACAGGCTTTTCTACAAATGGTTTATTAAAAATAACTCCATTAACTTCTACATGGTCTTCGGATTCAATGAGTTCGTGCTCTGATGGAAACAGATATTAACATATTTCTAACTATAAGTTAAATATAGGTCATACTTTTTGGGTCAGGCGAATCTCGGTCTAACACTGCGTATCGAGGAATTTCTATGCCTTCACTTTCTAGTATAGCATAGACACGTCTTCTATCCTAAAATTCACGTCGTTAGGAAGATTTACATTTAAGTCCTCCTAGTTCCAACTTACTTGAATATCGTACTGCATATGCAAATTATTAATAACATAAGGTTTCCTTAACTGGGCGTAGTTAATTGCTTTTTCGAGAGGAAATCCTTTCGAATGAAATGATATGAGGCAATCACACACTGGCCATTTTTCCACCGGTTCCTAAAACTCACGTACGGATTACTTTTAAAAATAAAATTTCGGATTCATACCTTAATTATAACATCTTCTGGGAAAACCACCATTTTAATATATTCAAATTCCTGAAGTCGTGTTAAAATTTCTTTCATTGGTTTGGATTGGGTTTTCTTTGCCATAGCACAAACACCGACGATGACCTGCTTTCCTGAATTCGAGGAGACACTGCAATCTGAGTCCATGCCATCGTTGTTTTCTCCACATATATCAATGTCTCCCTAAAAGCAATTTCCTTTAGATCGTTTAATATTCACAATAGTGCATATATATTTTTAAATTTTGTTAAAGATAACGTTTTACACAAGCCTTGGATATTTATACGATCAATTGTATTTAAAATGATTTCGGAAATCAAGCATATGGCACTAGATAACAAGATATACACTCTGAGAAAGCGGAAAGTAAATCCACAACAGCGGAGGAGTTTGCAGTGATATCCTCCAAGCGGTTAACAAGTAACGTAACTAACTAAGAACCATGAACGTTTTTAATATATGAAACAATTTCTTTTGATTAGTAAAATAATAACAAATTTTAACCTTTTTTTCATGTTTTTAACTTTGGTTGGAGTTTTTTTGCCGTAGGAAATATAATTAAATCTTGCCACTCAATTCAATTAACCAATTTCGTCGAAATCTGTTACACAGTTTTTATTATGTAACGAGGAATTTATTTGGAGCAAGGATTTTAAATTATTCCTAGTTTATTTTAAAATTAAAAACCCGAATAGGCCTAACCAAATTTCGTCTATACTTTTAAAATTATAATAAAGGAAGAATACCAATAAATTTGCATTGGTAAAACATGACTTTTACTATATATATTATTATTTTACAAAATTGTATTATATTTGTATGTTGCATAAAGTGGGGCTATTGGGCATACTTGAGGTTATTAAATACATGTGTATAAATTAATTATTTGAAGCTGGAAAACTAAAAATATTTATATATACGCCCCACGATTGCATTAATTAAGATAGATTTTATAAAATAAAATAACCTGCTCATTTGTGTAGCAAATAGCTCCACTTTATATGAGACAATTCAATGAATGGTGTAGTAGGTAAAACTACACACTATTACTTTAAATCTTATATTTGCTGCATTAGCGAACACAGTTGTTAATAAAAATAAGCTTCGTATTTTCAAAATGTACACCAAAGAAAGCATTAATGATGAGGAAGGAATAAATTTCATTACCAGATCAAATAATATTAGCTTTTTACATTTAGTGTACCCATTTTACTTAACTGCATAACTTTTACTTTGCATACTATTCCTAAGCAAATAAAAATCTTCTTAATTTTACCACCGAGCACAAAGTATCACTTTTGTAATAGCACACGATATACTATTACATAAATTTATTTAGAAAATAAAACTAGTATAATTAATGACATTTTATAAATAAAAAAAATTTATTTTACACTATACCATTTCCATGTTGCTGAAGGTAAAGCATCGGACTTTTTGCAACTCGATAATTGAAAAAGGTTCTAAGAGCAACTTTCTCTTGAAGTGATCTCGTTATGCTGATAACTCAAATCTAAACACACGCATTTTAATTAAAGTTTCATACTCAAAGCAATGTTTGTATTGAATTTATCAGGAAATTAGATTTCGAGATAAGAATTAGGAGGAGCGCACGAAAAGAATTCGAATGATCAAAGCATTTTTTGTCGTGCTGATTAGTAAGTAAGGCCAAGATTACATAATTAGAACATGCATTCAAGCTGAGTTCACAAGGCTTATAGTCTTGTTATTTCATTAACTTTAAAATTTCTTTAGCAATAGAATACAACTCAAGCGAATTAAAAATTGAAATTTCAACTGTAAATGAAAATTCAATTTAATTATGTAAATTAGAAATGAGTCTAGATCTTGCTCTTTACTCATATATAGTTTTTTCTTCATTTTTGGAAAATTATAAAATTCATTTCTACCGTTAGTATTAAATGCAAACTCAAAACTATCAGCGATACAAAACTTTAATCCCATTGTTGAAATTTCCTATAGTCTTCCATATATTTTAATAAATACATTTATATAAATTAGGATATTTGGAAATAATCCAATCGTTCAAAACGCTCGTAAATATTAATTATACATATTAAGGGTACAGATACTACAGAAAAACAATTTTTCCGCATAAAATCTTTATATTTGAAAATTAGTTTGCTTATAAAAATTCTTTTTCGCCTCATGAGGGACAAATTATGCAAAATAACATAGATGCATATGAAAACGTAGTATTTATGTAACAAAATTGCATAAATCATAAATTCGAGATTTGCCAATAACACAAAAAATTCATGCAAATAATTTTAATACTGAAATATTCACCCCATATGTGAAAGAAGATGACCGTGCGTCCAGAGGGCTATGTTCGGATACTAAAAATCATAAGAAATGTCTTTATTTTTACTCTTAACGTAATTAGGTACTATAAACCATTTAAATTTGGCGACGAACAAACATGAGGTATGTGGCTTTTATTTCCTTCATCACGATTTTGGTTTGCAATCATTTTGTCCCAACTATTTCCCATTATGCGAAATAAATCAGTACCTTAAATGGACGCATGATACACATTAAATCAGTAGTTTTCAATTAAAACAAAAACATAAATTTGAGTAATATTTGAGGGATGTTGTGAAACTACCTTCCTAAGTATTAAATACTTTGGTATGCAACACAAGAATTCAATTGATGAAAATTATGAAATTTTTATTATATTTATGGGACTAATTTCGACTTATGTAAAGACCTATTATGGTATTCTAATTTTACCACTGTGTACAGGAACAGATAGAAGCCCAATAATTACAAAAATTAATGCCCAATCATTGCCGTTAGTGACCGAGTTAGTTAGTCCTATAGATTTCATTATTTTTTAAATATAAATAACATAAATTCCTTATTTTGAATGTTTACAATATGTACCTTATTTGTTTATTCATCTGATAGCTTTATTTATTATGTCGTAATACAATAAAAATATAAAATGGCAGAGATCACGCTTTTATATTATACAGAGAATTTTTTTATGCGTGATTTTCTTTTAGCAGGAAAAATCTCTAGAAGCCCCTAAGTCTGAATACTGGAAATAATTGAAAATGAGAGTGTAACATAACATATAACGCCGAGCTTATGGAAAATGGATTCCTTATCGCGATATACAACCAGTGTGTCCGAATCTCCTCCGTTTCAATGTATTGAAACGTGCAGGTTGTAATTTCTAAATATTTTTCGAAAACAGATCAAACTAATCTGTGACTGAAAAAGCTTCATAACAGGCTAAAATCGGGACAGAAGTGCCGCAAGTAAACATCTGTGCCTCTACGCCTCGGGAGCACGGACTCCCCAGTGTCCGTCACCCACAAGAATCTATAAAAATAAACACTCCATCAATCTCGGGAGCACACAGTACTACGTGCATATTAGTCCACTTCTTTCCGGTGTTACGCCGTAGCTCCGAAATCCGAAATCTATAAATTTGTGCATTAAAATAAATCGGAAGAAGGCAATTACATTTCCATCATGTCCGACATAAAATCCGGGTCGATTCGCGTGTTTTAGGTCCTGATATCCACTCTCTAATTCTGTGTATGACATTCTGCCCTAGTTACTTTGCTAGTTACTTATTAGTAACGAACCAATGAAAACCAATTGGCAATTTTCTACGCTAAATGCATTTTATTAGGGTAAAGAGTAATCACAAAAAAACGAAACGATAAAACACTAGGGCACTCTGCTTCATGAGAATATTTTTGGCTATTTTTGTCAAAACACCTCGCGATAACTGCGTCGGGAGCTTATTATCACTTTTGTGAATGTTTCCGGATAGTTTTCTGGACGATTTCTACTCGAACAGCACCGCACTTTTATTATTTTACCGACTTATGTAACATGACTCGCCTGATCCTCCACAGAAATGCCTTTGACACCGTCAAAAAGTCGATTGTCAACTGGGAATTGAAGGTGCGTATGATGCCGACGTCAATGGTCCTGATGTCACTGCGAACAGCTGATTGGAAGCACGTGCTTTTGGGAGCAAAATATGTAAACACACACCACGCACCATGGCTGATCGTGTACAGTTCTGTGCCTGTGTGCATGGGTGATGTTCCGTTATCCCGCTCGGACGCACCGTTTTCGTCATACTATTTCAAATATCAAAAATGTCCTTTTTCTTCCTAAGGATTTTTAGAGCCATCCAAACAAAGTGACAATCAGGCAGTGAGGATTTAAATCGCCTTCGGCCAACGTTCAATTTTTATTTTATCTCAAAATCATACATTATTAACTAATATTATAAAAATTGATATGCTTCTGTTTGACCTGAATTTTAACGGTTACGAAATAGTAAAAAAACGAAGGTTTAATTATCAATTTATGAAATTCTCTGGTCGTTTTTCAAAAATTTGCTTTAGTCCAATTTGATAATCGATTGAAAGGTCACTAAATGTTTTTATAAAGTCACATTTCTAAAAATTTAGTAAAATCTATTTGGAAGATACTACTTTGTAAAAGAGACGATTAAAGTTTCAAGAAGAGCTTGAGTTTACTAATAAAGCGCACATTTTGAGTCTATAACTCTGTCATCGATCAATTTATATAATTTTATAATATGTAACAACTGTCCAAAAATATATTATTAATAGACGGTTCCACGTCTGCAACTATTCGTAAAGTATCTTACTGGCTTTCCACCTTACTATATGAAATATATTGGGGTATTTTTTGCATATTACAACGACCACCGTGAAAAACGCCACGTTATAATGGATGATGTATTGTTTATTGTTTATTGTAACATCTCAGGCCGAAGCCTGGGTAAATAGCAAAAGCAGGCGTCATTAAAACGCCCGTCTGCCCTCTATTTGTACATTTCAACGACGATATGTGTTTCATTCGAAACACTTGTATCAATGTTTTAGTTAATTTATAATTCTATTGTTTGAAATTTAAATATAAATGAATCTGCAAAATATCACTTAAAAGACGAGCTTCAGGTAATTGTCTGTCCAGTTATACTTTTTGAATTAGAAAATAATGTGGTTAAATTATTTTGTACTTTTTTTGACTCTTAGTTTTTCTAAAACTGTTCATACACTTAAAAGTAAAGTAACTCTAGATCGTGAACATGAACTTCGGCGACTGATTAATTTTTCAGTGGACCCTTGTGAGAACTTCTACGATTTCGCTTGTGGGAACTATGAAAAATTTCATCCTATACCCGACTACGTAGGAAAATTTGAAACTATGGATTGGTTAACCCAGGAAAATTATGCGATTTTAGACAGACTGCTGAAAGAAAACGTTCTAGATGTACTGCAAAGAAAACCTTTTTCTGCCGAGGACAAAGCTAAGGCTTTTTATGCAGTATGCAACGATGTAAAAACGATAAATCTGGAAGGAATTGCATCTCTATTTCGACTTTTAGACGATCTTGGAGGTTTCCCAGCCGTTAGAAAACATTGGCTAAGCCCAAATTTCAATTGGCTTCATCTGGTCACGGAAATCCACAGTATACTGTATACGAACCCATTTTTCTACGAAGGATATATACTTCGTGAACCACAAAACGTTACTAATCTAATTATACCATATTTCTCCTCTGAAACTTTTTCGATCGACAAAACAAATAGCGATAAGAATAAATTGCGTTTACTCTTGGAGGCGTTCCAATTAGATGAAATAAGTATAAATCGTACTATTAGCGAATATTACAAATTTTACGATGATTTGGATAAACTCAAAACATCTGGCAGTACAACGAAAACTGCTTCAATAGGTGAGTTTGAAAAATTGGTTCCTGGTTTTGATTGGAAATATTTTCTAAATGGCGTATATGGAATTCAGTTTACTGATGCAAACTTAATTCACGTTATGGACGTGGGGTTTTTTCAAAATCTGACACGTTTCATAAATAGAACGAGTGCCTCGCAAATAGCGAATTTCGGAATTCTCAATCTGCTTAGTGATATCCTCCCTGGCTTGGATCTAGGATTTTTAAGAATCCAAGATAAATATAATGAGGAGACCATGGGATTTAAAACAGCCGCGCCCAGGTGGAGACAATGCATTGAGATCTTAGTGGAAGTTATGAATAATCCTACTGGGGCTATGTTTGTTAGAGAAATCCATCTTCCCGATAATAGGAATTCTATAGCTGAAATGGCAAATATTTTAAAGTCCCTGTTTACACGATTTTTACAGAAAAGCTCTTGGCCTGGAATTAAAACTAAAAGAAAAACTATTGAAAAACTAAACGCTTTTAGATTAAACATAGATTGGGACAACTTTATTCACAACACATCTTTAACAGACGAAAAGTACAGAAGTCTCCACATAAATAAAACCGATTTTTTGCAGACTTATATCAAAGCTAGAAAAATGCAGACAAGAGAACTTAGAAACATGTACATTACTCAGAGCATTAAAGATATATGGCCATACCCATTAGTATCAGCCGAAGCATTTATGAGCCCTGTTTTTAATATATTTTCAATTCATCCCGGCTTTCTTAAATCACCAGTTTTCGATACAAGTTTTCCAAAGTTTTTGGTATATGGTCACTTGGGAATGATCATCGCTCACGAAATGTTCCATTCTTTTGATACGCTTGGCTCTACGTACAATGCACAAGGATTATTGGAGAACTGGTGGGATGATAACGACAAGAAAGAATTTGCAAACAGAGTTCAATGCTTTAAAGATCAGTACGACAACTTTACATTAAATGGAGTTTCGTTGAAAAAGAGAATGGGCGATTTTGAAAATATCGCTGATGGGACAGGAATTATGTTCGCGTATATGGCATATGATGAGTTTTTAACTAAAAACCCTAACATCATGGATGAAGTTGTTGAAAATCTGAATCTAACTAGTAGACAATTATTTTTTGTTACGGTTGCTCAAGCAGTTTGTTCGACAGTAAGACCCGAAGCGACAAAATATTATATAAAAAACAATCCCCACTCCATGGGGCAATGGCGTGTGGTTGGAATGGTCCAAAACTCGAAAGATTTTAGTCAACAATTTCACTGTTCTCCCGGAAAACCGATGAATCCGAATACAAAATGTAATCTTTATTCATAAAATCTGTATTACATTCAAAAAATTCGATGGTGTTAATAATAAATTTACTTTTATTTCCTAAAAACTCTTTCTTTACTTTAAGACTTCCTGGTATCCTGGATAACGTTTCTAAGCTTAGGTTTAAGTTTGTGGAAGGTTGCTTGTAAGATTTTTGAAATATAGTTAAGATTCCTTTCTAAGACGCCGTCGTATCACTAAAGACTTAGAAATAATTTTTTTATCGTAAGTTGGGGGAAAAGGTACATTAAAGTAAAATTTAATAGTTAATTTTTTTTTTTTAAATTAAATTCAACGTTTAAAACATATAACCTTCCCAGGGAAATATTAATGTTACTTTTGAAAAAAAAAACGCTTGCTCTATCTATGCTGCATTTGTATTATTTATAATTAGGTTACTTGGTTGAAAATACGAAATTCTAATTATTAGATTATTTAAGTTAATATTTTCACTACTATGTTCAGAAAAACATAAGAAACGAATAAAAATAATGTCGGCTAAGGTTTATTGTGTACTTTTTATGTGTGTATTAAAAATTGTTTTTTTTTCAACGCCATATATAATAACGCCTTTTCAAAAATGTTTAATGCATTTTACTAAGTTATGAAAAAAGAATAAAATGTTTCGATTCACATGGTTTCTTTCTGTACTTGCAGGTTGTGTTACTTAAAAAATAAAAATAGTTTTCTTGAATTCCCGGGTAAGAGGTGAAGATTAAACCTCCAATATTTCAGGAATATTACGGACTGCCTGCTGTATTGATTCAGAACCGAACTTATTATTTTATTGACCAGGTAATGTATATGTTATTACACTTGCATGGCCCTATGTTCCTAAACGCTTGTTTGCCTTTTGGGTAGAAAAGAAAAGAACCGAAAATTTTAATTAATATGCCACTACTACTGTATAATAGTTATTATTATTTCAAACGCAGTATTATTTCCCCCCGATAGTAAAGGACGAACGATGTAACAACTTGTTTCCATGTTAGTCAACAGATCTCAGCAACCTTGTGCGAATCACCCTAGAAACGACGGTGCATTGAATATATTTTGTTTGAAGAACAAATGACAAAAGATATTCTTTATTCAGCAGGTTTCTGAATATTTTAGCAAGCAGAATCAAGAGAATACTTTCAACAATAATGGACAATCCGGCGTGTAAAAATGATACCTCAAAGGATAGTTCAGTGATTATGAGAAAGCCGTTGATTTTGACCACACAAAAATGGAACAGCATTCACTACCCTTTGAAAAAAGGAGAAGACGCCATTCAGCAAGCAGAACAGGAAAGGAAATACAAGGAATATCTCAAGGAGGGTTCCCGTGAACTAATGAAGAATTGGCCAGACGCCATCCATAAAAGTGGGGATCAAGAACCGGTGGATATCAAAAAGCAGATGCAACTAGAAAAATTATTAGAGGGTGGGTTCTACCTAGTTTTTTGATATTAATAAAAGTAGCTTCGTAATTTAGGAGATAAGGAGTTCAAAAAAATTAAGGAAAATGACGAGAGGATGCGCCAGGAGAATATAGCCAAAGTACAGAATATGATGCAGAGACTGAAGCCTGGACCAAGGGAACTTAATACTGCCGCCATTTACTGTGAAGTATTGCAAGGACGCGAAATTCAAAGGAAGGTCAATGCCGAATTTAATAAAACTATACGGGAACAAGAGCAAAAAGACGAGTTGAAATTGCAAGCTACGGTGAACCCATGGGTTGAGGAGGAGCAACGAAGGATTGTGACTAACCGAAAGAGAAATGAAGAATATAAGAATGAACTTATTAAAACTATTAAAGAAGAAGAGAAGAGCAGGGCGGAGAACAGCAAAAGGCAAAAGGAGTTCGAGAAGAAAATACGCGAGCAGGCTGATAAAGATCTACAGGCTCAAATTGAAAGGGAGCGTGCCATACTCCAGCGAAAGAAGGAAACCATGCGGAAAAATGCTTTGGAAGCTATGAAAATGGTTGAGCAGCGTCGTCTAAGTAAGCCTTTGCTTTATTTGTGTTTAGTCGAACTGTTTCATTGTAAAAAATAATCCTTAATTCGGTTTACTCTTTAATTTTTAAGAAGGACTTCAGCATAAATTTAAAATAACCACTTAAAGCTCTATTATTCTTATTCACACTTGCAGGAGATAAATTTGAGAATGAAATTGATAACCAAATCATAGCAATCTTCTCAAAAGGCAAGGAGCAAATTAGGAATATGAAAGAGGATAAGGAGAAGCAACTGAGAAAGAACAGGTTACAACAACTTGAGCTTAATGCGAAAAAAGTCTTTATGAAAACTACAGATGAAGCTGCAATTGAAGAGGCGAAATTCCAGAAGGCTTTGGAGGAGATAGCAGCGAAGTATGATCAACAAGAAAGGGAAAAGCTACAGAAGGATAAAGCACTTAAGGCAGCTCGAATCAAGAGCTATATGGAAGAAATGGACAGGCAGAAAGCATTGAAAGCGCAGCAGTTCGAGCAATTCAGATGGGATGTGGCAAATAGACTAAAGAACGAGGAGGTGACTGAGGACTTTGAACGACAGCGACAACAGGAAAAGTTAAAGAAGGCGAAGGAAATCAGAGCTGTTCTTCTTGAACAAGCAAAGGAGAAGAAACTGAATGAGAAGATGGAAAAGAAAATTGATCAAATGATTGCCAACATACCGAACGATGATAACAAGTTCTTCCTACAATACGCTGATAAGCTGATCGAAGATGCAAAGAGCAAGTCACGCCCAATACTTCCGTTGATAAAAGCAGTTGAGAAATACAAGAAGGAAAATGAAATCGACATGGTGCGAAGGGAGCCAAGACATCTTAAATCGAGTATTCCTATTGACCAGCCGTGCAGCCCAAGATCTTCTGGGCAACCGGTAATCAAGTACGATTTGAACGAGTTGAAACAAATGAATCCGCGGTCTTCCCGCAGTGCACCCCTTTGGGCATAATTCAAACTACATTTTATTATAAAAATTTATGTATTTTTAATATTTGTTTAACAAACCATAGCAAATTGGTATTCATTTAATTCATCAAATTACTGTTTGCGTGGAGACCTGAAATAAAAATTTTTAAAACCGTATTATTTTTTTCTAAAAATCCTTTGGTTGAGTTTTCAAGACTTTCCCCGGAAATTTTTTGGCTAAGAATCTTTGATTTCTGTTAGAGTGGACTTTTGTTTTCTGTTTTTCAATGCAAAACTGCTAGCAATACTTACATTGGTAAACGTTTGGTTGCTAATCTATCCTTTCTTATGATATCCATTCTTTGGCTCACAGGTATATCAAAGAATATTTTATGTAGATTATGAGATGATGATGAAAGCTGAAAATCAAATTCATATATGTAGAAAAAGGATTCTTGAGATTTAAAACTTTAAGCCTCAGACACCCCTCTGAGTGTTTACTGGAAGCACTTTTAAAGATTTAACCCCAATACTATATACACACCCCGAAATTAAGCTCAAACAAAAAATGGTGATAGTATGGTGCCTAATAATTAAATAAAATGTACTCACTTGTTGCAGCAATCTTGCTTTCAGTCTGATATTCTCTTCACTGTCGTCGTACCTAGTTTCCATGTGCAATTCCAAGACGAATAGAAGAGTATCTCGAATTGTCTGCACTATCTTTTGAACATCTTTTGTCTTGAACAATCTTCTAACCAAGAACCCTCTAATGTAAGCTTGTAAAATTGTTGCTGCCTGATCCTGTAACATATATTTAAAAATAATTAGAAAATATTTTCGATTAGAAGAACATCTTTGATTACTTATAAAGCCACGGGACCTTAGAAAAAAGGTCAGCCATCATTCCAGAATAGAACGCTTGTTAATGGAAATTAGTTTTTTTTTAATTATTAACGATTTTTTTGGTAAATGCATCGTTAGGAAATGTACTTACTTTCAAAAAATTGCTTTATCAACTGCAGCATGCAAAATGTTATCGAACACGAAGATGTATTAAAAGCTAGCTTGTAAATTGTTTACACGTAATTTTTAAAGATCGTTAAATTCATAATTTGTAAGAAATTATGACATAAAATATAAAAGTCAATATAAAAAGAAAGTAATCTCAGAGTGCAACACTCCGTTATAGCAAATTTCGGTAAAACGCTTATTCCGACAGAACATTTTCCCGATGACCAAAATTAATGCATTTTAAAACTTTACTAAGGATAGTTAGAGCGGTAACACAAATATAAATGTTGTCCGTTATTTTAAAGCAGAACACAAGCAACTATAATTATCAGCAGAGAAGAATGATACATGCAAGAAAATTAGAAATTCCCAACCACCTCATGCTGGATTAACTCAGAATCGAACAGCAAGACTTTTAAGAAACACTAAAAACATTTATTGAATATGTTACAAAGTCAATTATTACTGCAATTTGGAGTCAACTCATTGAAAACTTACTCTTCGTTTTACTTGCGCCAAAGCTCGATCTCTGTATTTATTTGTGTGGTCGTCCACAAATAGTTTCTTCCTTGGACTTGGAGTCACTTTCTGCATGTTGAAGGCGTGTTTTTGCAAAGATATATTTTTAGTATTTCTACTAGATACAAGTAGATCTTCTTGATTAGAAGCATCAGGAGAATTTTGACTTGAATCCCCTATTGGTTTGGAAGTATTTTCATTAACTTCCTTACTAGCAGAATCTGTAAGTTCGAGTAAGAGCATCTTTTGTTGTTTTTCAAAGTTCTCCTGCATACGTTTCTGCTCTTCTTGTTGCTGCTGAAGAAGTTCCATAACACGATTCTTTTGTTTCTCGTCCATATCCTTGAGGACCCCTAAAATATTCATGTCCGTCTGATTTTGTTGACGGGCAGAGGCCTTTTCCTGATCGCCCTTCTTAATAGAATGCCTACTCCTATGCTTTATTGAAATAGCTGACATCGTCTTGACGACGGGACTCTTGTGCTTCTTCAATTTCGTGCGACCGCACAATTTAGTGTCGTAAGGGCTTTTCTTATTTTTGTACATAGTACTATTCGTTATGAGTACAGTATTAATTTTAGATTCAGATGCAGTCTTACGGTCACGCTTCGGCGGATATAAAACTATAACATCTTTAGGTTTTACAGGTGTTACTTTAACCTTAGGCAATTTTGATTTGCTTTTGGTGCCTCCTTCTAGAGGAAAGTTTGGCTCGCAGCTGGTTCTTTCGTAAACCGTCTCTATTACATCTTCATAATCACCTAAATGTGTGGCCATGTGCTGTAACAAGACGCTGCTGGGTGCCTCAATGGTAAATGAATTTGAACGAATTAGTGTCGGCGTAGAATCATTTGTTTTCAGAGTAGGACTAGTTTTTAACCTTGTTGGTGTATGTATTTCGTCTGTTTCTACTTTCTCGTCATTAATCATTAAATCCAATCTGTAGGTATCCTCGCCACTTTCTTTAGATGAATTCGATTTGGTTTCTGGTGTGGGTGGCTTCACGGAAATCTCAGGCACCCTGTTAGCAAGGTCACTTTGTGGTTGTGACGCCTTTTCGGTGCTCTGACTAAAATCTTGTTCTGCGATAGACTTTGTGGCAGGTGGTAAATTTCTTCCCGCGGGCTTATTGGATGTTATTTTGGTTACCTCTTGGAAATTCGCCCTCTGCATTTCTTCGCCTTGGTTGGTTGATTCGTCGTATGGGATTATTATAGTATTTGTTATTATGTCGTATATGAATGTGTCTGACTTCTGCAAATTCGCAAGATCTTGTTTCCTCTGCTGCACTTCATCGAGTCTACAAATCGGTTTTTCCGGAACATCTTGTTTCTGCTCCTTTAGTAAGTTGAAAATCTGCAGATATTCGTCCTCGAACGGTCTTTCACTCACAAGCTCACCTGGTCGTTTTCCGAGTTCTGAATTTCTGTCCGATTTTCTATTCAATTTCAACTTCATTTCAAGCGCCTGGGCAAGTTCCTTGTAACGGAGCATCTCCTGGCGTTTTTCCATAGTCATCTTAAAAGAAAGAAGCCATAAATTTGAACTAGAACGTCTATAAATATTACCAGTGGGGGTAAAATTGGTACATTTTGAATTTTGAACATCGACGTATATTTAACTCCAGAATTCATCGTTTAAATTACAAAAAAACTGCCTTCTGTCCTAAACGCAGACAGCTGTTATAGCTTTTGTTTTGATTTTACCGTTCCCATGACAACAGTAGTTGTAATTAGGCTTCCTAACTAATTTCTTTAGAAATGATAAGATCAATTTAGCAGAAATTAAAAGTATATCGGGAACTGGTATAAACCTTATTAAATTGTAAAATTAAACTTCTTTTCGTATTTTTGAAACTACGTTTAAATGTAATAGACAATATTATTGTTATTTTTAATGTTCTTCTAATTAATGTATAAGTGAATTCATCTTCACTGAACGTTATAAATGAATTCATCGATGAATGGATGCAAGTGCAGATGGGCCAAAGTTAGGGTAATTTCGAAAAGCGCGTCTTCCAAAGGAAGTTGGGCAATTCTTCAAAAAAATACTCCTTTCTAGAATGAAACGAAAATGTGCAAATGTGCAAACTTTTATAGTAAATTTTACTTCACCCCGTAAATCTGTGTTATCCCAATCGCGGTTCTAAAGAAGGTAATGTACGATTGTTGAGCAGAGGTGAGTATTTTTAATATTGTTAAAATCGGAAATTCGTAATTTGCAGAAATTCGTATTTAAAGTTTGGAACCACGTACTATATTTCTCTTGCTTTAAATTTAAATTTTGTATTTGCGCCGGTTTCTTTTCGGGCTTAATTTTTTGCTTTGAACTCCTTAAATTATTAATTTGAATCAAATGGCTCAAATTGATATTTTAACATTAATTCGCCTGGATATTTAGTTGAAATTGCACTAATAAACTTCACCAGAATGCTTTTCAGTAAATCCCTGCAAAGTTTTTTGAGGTGGGACATTTTCCTGTTAAATATTTGAGTACATGTACACTGTAACTGTACACTTGTACACTCTTGTGAGCAATTCTCTACGCAATTTATTCCCCAGTATCTTTTAACTTATACGAATTCCACAAAGCCTATATTTTTATTCTTTAACAATTCTATACTGAAGTCGCACATTTCCAACAATACCTAAATATAATTTATACAAAAGTTACCAATTTGCATGCTCGTAATTTAAACGAGATTAAATGTAAATGAAATTTCAGAATGAATATGGTAATTAAATATTTAATATTTCGATTGAATATTTTATTAAAATCTCGATATTTGAGTTGATTTCTTGCATAATAGGCAAGTTCTACGTTTAGAGTCTTAATAAACTTTAAGTTTGCATATCTCGAAATTTCGCCTTATTAATTTATTAATTATAAATTCCCATATAACGTTGTAGTTTAAAAAAAAGTCGATTATAACAAGCTACAGCAGAGGAAGTCCAGTAAAAAATAACAGAAAAATGTTGCAATAGGGTGCATTGTCTACATATTATTATTCACAATTTTTTATATTTGTGCATTACTATGATCTTAAAACGTTCCTCAGAGTAATTAATGGTAGTATTAAACCATTATATATAAAAAATATTATATTAACACTCAATATATTGGTCTAAATGTGAACAACTTCCGACCATTGGGATGGAACCTTAAGACTAGTTTTGTATTGAAAGTATCAATAAAATTACAGAAAAAAGCCAGCAGTAAATCAAAACTTTATTTAACTATTAAATTATCATATTCCCGTTACCCAAAAATTCGTTATTATAATTCGACTGCATTCCATTCTCCAAGTTGCTTGAAAGTCACTCCTTAATAAAAATACGTAATATTTCGAAATATTTGCATGACTATTAAATCTCTGACTTTATATAGTGAATTCGATGTGTCTTCAAGTAACAAGGAAATACAAAGCGCGATATGACCAGCTATAAGAACTTGAGTCATCATACTGAAGGTCTCTAAGCATCTGCAAAAATACCGGCGAAACGTTCACGTGGTTTAAAATACCAACTCATACAAAAAAAAGGTGTGTGATTGATTAACAGTCCTCATTAATTTCCCTTCTACTGGCACTAGAAATGCTATTTAAAGTAAGAACCTTATACGCATACGTGACCTATCATTGAGAGGCGGTCATTAGGCTCTAGGACTGAAAGTGATAGTGCCGCCTGGAGCGTTCAAACCTTGAGAAAATATCTGTCTCATAATAGTCTCATATTCTTGGGCTGATGTCGATTCATAGAAGCTTCACCGGAGCATCTTAATGAGATGTTATGCAAAACATGTCGGATTTTAAATTTTACCGATTCGGACGTGTGGTACCTGACCACCGGGTGGTGGGAGTCCGTCTATACTCGCATTTCCCCAGGCCGCGCTTGTCCAAAAGGTTATGGTAATGACTACTACATCACCTTTTCTTACTTCTTTCCTCGACGATGAAGCGTGAGTGAATGTCTTTTTTACCAGGCTCTCTGGTATGGTCTGGTATGGTAAAGGTAAAGAAGCATCACCTGTACTGTTTGGCCACGTTCGATTACCATAAGTTAGGTGCCCCATAGACCGTATAGAGGTTTGCCTCGATTTCCAGAGCAGACATGCCACGGCGGTGAGCCCCACGAGTGCAAAAGGTGCTCCACCTTGATGTAGTGGCAGGCTTCGCAATCGGCTCGCTAGTGCCAATCTGAACGGTGTATCCCTGGTTATTCGCGGCTCTGGTTCGCGAGGAATTTTCTGCCGAGAAGTGGAGATGGTAATCTGGGGTGAATGCTGAACTTACTTTACCTATCTAGGTATCTCTAGTTAATCCAGCAAACAGTAAAAGCTGCTAGACTTTATTGCTGATTCAGTGCATTGATGACTTTTAAGAGTAACACTTGAACGCCGTGGTCGGAGTGTATATACTTTTTTTTTATATCGCGGGGTACTATACTTGAAACTGAAAGTAAAGTTTTGAATAACAATAATAATACGAAAAATATTTGTTTTCGGGGTTATTGTTTCGTATTATTGCTTAATAAAAATTGTATAACGTATTGTGGGTTTTGCAAAAAAATCAAAAAAAAAAAATTTACAGTTGGACAAAAGTTCCATTGGTGTAAATATTTAAGTTTATTTTATCATTTTGTGTGGTCCTAATTTTAAATCTGGTGGCGGTTCAAGACTTGCGAAACCTTAGTCCAACGATCCAATGGAATTTCGAGCCTAAATCGACAACGACTCCCTTACGTAATCTACCTGAGCAGTGCAGCATAATTTTGGATTAATACTGAGGAAAACTGAGAAATTTTTTAAAAATGCTTCCGGTGAGTATGTAAGAAACTGATTGTGGCGAACAGTGTAATTGTGGTCGCCGGAGGCTTACCGTCGTCGGCGCCTTAAACCACTTTCATTTCGGCGTTCATTGCACTTCTTCTTCTCGAAAATGCACACATAAAAGGCGTAATAAACAAAAACTTGTTGAATACATTTTTTTAATAGAAGGGATTTATGGACGAGGATTGCGTTTTGCGGAATGCGACATTATTTCATTTTGCTGACGACGTCGGCGGCACCGAATAAGTTCAAGGAGACCTCACTGACCTTTTGCATAAAATTGTTGCGATATTAAATCAAAACGTCTTATAAAGATACCCATCGTGTGTTGATAAAGTGTCTTGCGAAGGCTACTTTTAACAATTGCTGCATATTTAATTAATTGCTGTTATAAACAATATAAGTTAATGAAAACGAAAATTTGGTTCAATTTTCGAATTTTCAAAATTGGATGTTTTTTAATGTAAGTCCATGCATCGAACTCTTAAATTGGGGATTAAAATTAAAAAGCTGGATTTCTTGAGAAAGTTGTGTGGCAACAAAATCGTATTAATGTCAACATTATTGATTTATTGTGATACTCAATTAATTTAACTCTTTGCTAATATTTATTCAAAACACAAAGAATAAAAATAATGAATATTTCTTAGCAACCACAACAACTTGGTTACAAAGATTTTTTTTTCTCATTCCTCGTTTAAACCAACAAGATAAATCACACTACCCATTTAACTTTTATTTTATACAAATTTGCTTGTATTTTAAATATTCTCCCAAAAATATCTTGTTTTTAACTCAAATTTAATAAATAGCATTTTTATTGTCGTTGAGATATGGTTGGATGTGGGTTTTAAGAAGTCCATAAATGAGAAAAATTTGTAAATTTTTTGTTTTATTTGGGTTCAGTGGCCATTGATGCTAATTGGAGATATTATAAGGATCGAATGTGTGAAATCGTAAATTTGTACGAGTATTGTTGTATCCGTAGTAAATACAAAGAGAACAAGCAAGGACGGTTTTGTACGCATCTAGGATATTAAATAATATTTATGTAATAAAATTATATATTATCTGCAGTACTGTTTACGAACAACTACGTGACTTTCATCATGAAAGTTCAGTTTGCTTTAATCGGTTTTTTCTGTAATGTACGTGTGCCCTCGATAATTCAATCTTCCATTATTTGAAAAAAGTAAAAGAGTTAAAATGCCGCGATTGAAATAAATGCTTAAAATAAATGAATAATTGCATTTAACAACTAAAACTTATGTGCTAGCGATTAAGCATAGAAAAGTACATAATAAATTAATTTTCAAAACACTTTTTCGATCAGCGTGCTTTATGCCCTTTTAAGCAAAAGAAAGCATATCTTTTCCTTTAAAGCAATCTGCAGAGATTTCAGAATTCTTACTAAAATATCATAAATTGAAGGTAATGAGATAATTAAATATGTTACGAGAATATTTCCATACTGTATCACATTTATAATTAATAATTTAGTGATAAAAAAAGCATTGTAATAATATGACAGGAACTTAATTTTGTTTACAATGCCGAAGATATAAAATGACAAATAAAATGTAGCAATGGGAAGCTCGAAAGTTCTGATTTTTTAATAACAATGCACGACTGAATTATCTATGATAATTATCCGGTTCCCTTAAAGAACCCCACAGCATACCGGAAAGCAGTGAAGTGTGAATCACCTTGTCTATATTGATAAGTTTACATTTCCTACTTGGAAACATCGATCTATGTCGAATAGCGTTCTTTTCCTGAAGGCCGTCTTCTACAGTACTTCTGATTCTGCTTTAAAAATGTATTATTAAAATTCACCTTGTTGATATGTGTGCTTCAGTGGACCGTTAAAATTCATAAGACACTTTATAACTTCCAGATTACCGAAAAATTCGATCTGAGCTCATTAGCCTGATTCAAAGTTTAAATTATTGACACATATGTGGCGGCTTCTTATACAAATCATATCACCGATTCATTCATTTCCCTTTCGGTAGAAAGTGCGGCGCGGCGGTATCGCGGATTGGGCCGCCTAGTTGTGACGCTCATTTTATTTATGCCGGCCTTCCTTGCATTAATTTCCATTACACAATTCATTATATCATATTTCTATGTATTCGACTGAGATGGGCATTCGGCGCTATAATCTGGTTTTTCCAGCTGAGTGCATTTTTAACCGAAAATGAAATTTTAAAATTAATTTCATTAATCCCTTCAATGATTTTCTGTATTAATTTGATGTTTCAATAACAACATGGACTTTGTTTTTCATTATCGGTGAATATAACAAGATAATATTAGAGCATCGCAAAAATACATTAATGCTCTTACATTTCACTCTCGCTTTCTAGAGCACATTGATTAAGCAGAATTCAAGAAAGGTACACAATTATAGTAAGAAAACCGTAATTGCATACTTATTGTACTTTGCTAAAACCGAATTGATTTAACGATTTGTAATAAAAGCAACTTAATTAGAAAGGAATAATTAAGCCATGAAATGGCTGAAAATGAAAGTATCTGCGAAAATCGAATTTTATGCTATCTGCATCATCTGCTAACAAGTGAAAATATTCCTGATTTTTTCGTGTCCCAGAAATCTAGTGTGAATACAAAGCAAGCAGATGACTGGACAAACTGGACACCGACAGCAAAACTTGTGTTTCTTGTTGTGCTGAATTCACTTTTCACGAGACACTATCACTTGTGAGAAATATCCATCCAGTTCGCAATAGGTGGTATGAGCTGCACATCTGGAAAATTCACTTTTCGAGACAAATGGACAAATTAATAAACTAAAATTTCTAATGTACCACATATAAAATTTAACAACCAAAGTTTATCATTTATTATTTTCTATTAGTTGCATTTAAACGCCACAGAGAAGTGTTGTAATTTTAGAGCAAAGTGAACTGAAATTTAAAAAAAAAAATTCTAATATTATTGTTTATAACTTTTAAGGTTTAAATATACAAATTGTGCAATTTTGAACTTAAGGTAGAATTTTTGTTTAACGCATTAATTTTAAATTAATTAAATGTCCTTTGGTATGAATATTTAAAAAAACATTCCTGTGTAGTCAGAGTTTTCCCAAAGATATAATTAATGTACAAATTTTGATCAAGTTGTATGTTATGTATTAATTTTTATTTTTTTATTAGCAAAAACATGTATTTCTTAATATTTATTTAAAAACATTTAAAAAAACATAGAATTAATGAATGAATATGATACAATAATTAAATCATAAATAAAAATCAAATCAAGTTCATTATTACAATGACAATGGAGATTGCCAATCCAGGTGTGGTAAGTGAATTAAATATTTCGTAAAACTTCAGTGGCCTGGCATTTATATAATTTAAAAACGGTTACATATGCATGTTCCCGACGTTGATTTATTAATTATTATCAATAAAAGTTACTGCCGTCAGTAGCATTCGCTATCAATGTAAAATTATAAATTGTAATAAAACGGAAGTCTTTATGAAATTTCCGCGTATTGTTCAATTTTATACTACTGCTCAATTTTATTTAAAGGAACGAAAGTGCTTTCGTGTCGTTGACATGATTAAAAAATGAGCACGCAAAAAATGAATACCTAATTATTTATTTCTAAATTGAAAGTATTCACGCCTCACGAGTGTGAGATTTATTTTAAAATAATAATTTGCATAGTTCATTAATATTAGGAAAGTCGATTGTTTAAAAGATGTTCATTTCCTTAAAAAAACAGCAGGGGATTATTATGTGCATGCATCAAGTGTAGGCCATGAGATAAAGAAAACTAGTAGCAGGTGATTAATTTTAGTCAGACTTCCTCAAATTAAAACACATCGAAAAGTATATCTCTTATTGTAAGTAAACAGATTGGTGCCACATTAAAAGGTCAAATACGCCCCTAAGACCTGAAAACGAATTAGAGTTTAGTGAAGGACTTTGAAAAAATTTATTGAGCTTATTAATTATTAAAAAATTTCTTTTATCTTGTAGAAAGGGTTTATCAGTTTCCAAGAGTGTAGAACTTTTATTTTTAGGTTGATGATGAAGATGTGCACAATTTGGCTTCCTTATATATATTTTTTTTAATAGCTGCATACATTGATTACTTAATTGTTAGTAAAAATGTCCCCTACTAGTTTACATTTAAATTAAATCTTTTGAGGTCGAATTCACCGGTGTACAAAATGGCACTGCATTTTGATTGAAGATGGCGAAAAACCTATGGGACAACCATTAGCATAAAATAAAGAAAAATATGTGCGAATTATTGAAAATATACGATCTGCCGGGGTAATAAGTTCCCAAAAACAGCTGTGCATTGGAAAAGTCAATAAATCGTGTTGCATCATTAAATGGTGATCGCACAAAAAATATAGTGTGATCTAAAAGTATATTTTATATAAGATATGCATTGTTTTACACATAGTAATTTTAAAAATCGTCAGTATGGCCTATTTAGCGTAATCTAAAAAATTTATTATAAATGAGAAGATTTCGATCACAATATTTCAAGCGCCATGCTCAGTCTGAATATTCAGTTATCAGTATTAGACCGTAACAACGTAGAAACGTTTGTTCATTAATCTTTTTTCTAAATTGAGGCTCAGAGAAATAAATACTCTTTAGATTTATTAAATAAACTACTCAAATGTTTAATTAATTACTAAAACATATAGCAGAAATTTACTATTTAAATATGCCTTTAAATTCTAAATGGAGGTTATTAACTTCGTCTTTGTTGCTAATTTTCTTTGGGTGATATTTGTGTTTAACATAAATGCAAATGTTAATCATTTCTTTTGGATAAGTACGCAATAATAGTAGATTAATTGACAAACTAATAAAAAGCTGAAAATTTTACGACTATCAAAATTCGAATATATTACCTGCCATAGCTAACCTATTAATATTTAATCATATGCCGTAATATCGCCCGTAAGGTCGAAAAAAAATTAACGTTTATTATAAATGTCAACTTAAATTTTTTAAAAGGGCAAATCGAATATTGAAATATTTTACCTTTTTATGGAAATCTGTAATTCAGTTTGCTAAAAAACGTTGGGACGGAATTTAAACCCGTGTTAATAACAATGATGAAAAGGCATTATTTTTGTTTTTTAATGAGAATTTTCTGATTTCATCTCCAAATTAATTTTTACTTAAAAAGTATGAAAATTAGAATTTCCCGAATTCAGATTTAATATTTATTTAAGCTATAAAATTTATACATATTATTTATATAATTATTATGCTGTTATGATTTATATTTTATGATATTTATGAATTAACACTTCCGGAAAATCCGTGAACCTTGTGATTCTGACCATAGGATGTGCATTTCAAAAGATGTACAAGTCTCTATTGAATTGTTTTATGCGATTTTGAAGGGTATCTTTAGAAGTAAATAATAAATATACCCATCATTTAGCTCGGTGTGACGCTACTTTAGTTTTAAAATAATAATAACGTCCACGTCGCGTCACACTACCATTAATTATTCATATCGTGTGTTATATGAGCAAAACAAAATTTAATGCCTTTTTGAACAGTTCGTTAGTTTTTTCTTACTAGTCAACAAAAAATCCTCGCAAATTAACTGTTTTCGAATAATTTTAATATCCCTCATCGGTGAGTTAAAAAAGTAAATTGAAAAAATCGACTAATTTCTTAAAGCGGTAGATGAAAGTGTAACATGCTATTCAATTATATTACAAAATCTGCGAGATACAAAATAACATTTTGATGAAATTCGAAAAATTGTTACTTAACTTTGTAATTGCCTTTTTGGTGTATGATCTTGTTTTCCACTTGCCAAAGACGGTCAGTTTATGTTGGTAGCAATTAACCAAATATGCTGACTACTAGCACGGTGCTAACCTTCACCTTTTGTGCTTTCTAATCGGCTTAACTTTTTAGGAATTCGTGATTTTCAAGAGCGTGTTGACCGCATTTATTTCGTCGCCATCTGCGAGGGCAAACCCATAAAGATGTCACAGCAATTCGCGAATCAGTAATTTTTGATAAAATGTGCGATACCATTTTTTCTTTTCCGTAAAAGTAATAATGACCTCAAGGATGATAAGGTGAAATATACGAGTGGGAGCTATTTTCGTTGCAAAAATTCCAAGGCAGTATTTATTTTCTTTGAATTTTTACTCTATTTTATTTGGAGGAATAAACTGGAGTGAAATTTTTTTAATTGAATCTTTTTTCCAAAGTAGGAATTAAGTGAAAAGAGAAATGCAATGACGACGCAGCTCCTCTTATATATTTTTTACATTCGCCTGTTTTTTACTTTAAAAATAATAAAACTGGTTTTTATTATAAATTAGGGAAAATAACCTGTTTCATTTTATTTATTTCCAAAAAATTGCTTAATTAACTTGTTACAGTTTGTAAGTACTAAAAGAAGAAATTCACCACACATCGCACATAGATCAACTTACACTGAAAAATCAAAAATGTGTAAATATTTCTGGAATTTCAAATGTTTGTTCAACAACATTTTAAGAATATATTTTTTCCTGAAAGAATATGGTCTTAATGACCTCGATGGTCAATCACTGTCTTTTTAGAAGAAAACATTAATAGACATCAGAATATAATGATTTTTTATTAGTACTATCTCAAAAGAACTCATATCTGTAAGAATTCGATATGAACCATCGATTACTTTATATTTAAGTTTTCCGATTAAATGATTTCAAAAAACTATGATTAAGTTAGCTTAATGTACACAATTTTACAACCTGTCCCTAGACCCCAATTCGCAATGTTCAAGGAAAATACCTTTAAGCTGTAATTTTAGTAACTACTATAATCACGGCACACTAAAAGGGCTCACTAAAAATGAAAAGCAATTTTATAACCCAAAAAATTCGAATATTGCGTTACTGTTCTTGTTTTGACCTTTTTTGTCAAAGTTTTCAAAACTAGAGCGCAAATTATTAGTACGGCCTTTTTACTTGTATTCTTTTAGATGACTACTAAAATCCACAAAAGATATTCATAAAACGAATGAACAATCTAATTCATAGCATTAAATAATTAAAATCAAGGATACAAATGTATGTTATTCAGTGATGATGTATTTTCTCAAAATATGCCTACGATGTTGCAGAGTGTCTTAAGACAGGTATTAACACATATGCTTCACCATAGTTTTAGAATTCCATTCAAGTTAGTAACAAAGAATCATCAACAGATTCTAAAGTCTCTGACCTCTGACTTTAAGCATCTCGCTGAAATACAAAATCTAAGCATTTTCCTGCTCCTCAACTGATATTTTTATATTTTTTCTTTCAATCGAAAGACGATGGCAAGGTCATCTATAAATCTTGCTACACAAATTGCAAATTTATTAAAATGACTCACGTTTGTAGAACGATCATCAGTAGCTTGTAGCTTACCTGTCGTCTTCAGTTAACTCCGACGACCTGCGCGACTTCTCTGCGTTTCGTTGACGCCTTTGAAGATAGAAATGTAAAAACGTCGTCGGATTGAGACTCACTCTGGAAATCTGAAGAAATTCGCATTCACGCTGTGAACTGAAACTCTAAAACTAACTGTGGAGGAAGACCTACCTTGAATGACAATGAGATGTATTCCTTTTGACAATGGCAATGAGTGGGATTGGAAGAGTCTCCCATTTTATTTTATTGAGACACCTTAATTGAAAGAAGCCACCAGAAAATAATCCATTTTCTTGCTTTTACTTTTTAACGGGAATAGTGGAAGAATTTAAAGTTGAAATTTTTTAAAAAGGTCTCCCACCGTTTGAATTGTTCGGTGATTTATATTTATTTCAATATATACAAATAAAATTTAGTATAATATTCATACGGAGTTAGTATTACGTAACTTCGAGTGATTTTGGCCAGAATTATGGTAAAAATCTTGTAAGTTCATATAAGGGGCTTATTTTATATGGGACTTATTTATATATGGGACTTATTTTGAATTTGAAATCATTCTTATGCCATTTTTAAAGCGAAAGTATTGCAAATAAAAGGCAGTCGATGGATTTGGTCCTGCAATCAATACTCATAAGAAATACAGCATTTGAAAAACCATTCTCAGTTTATTAGTTTGATGCATAACTTGCATGTTATAACAGGTAAAAATATTGTTTTATATATTTTATCTAAATGTATTTATGTAGTTCAAAAGCTAAATAAATAAGGATTTTTATTGGAGTCATAGCTTAATAGTAAAAAACTGATTAATTGAGTTAATCAGTCAAGCGTTCAAATCAGTTCCCAATGGAAAATCAATTTTATTTTGATGCGAAAGAATTCTACTTACATTACTTGTTATGGCCAGTTTAGTTAATGCGTTATACGCTTATTTATTTTATAACATAGTCTTTAAAAGCATGTAAGGGATCTAAGCAGTAAAACTTCAATTTCAATTTACATTTGTTTGAGACCGTTAAACATTTCAAGATTTACAACAGAGCTATACCAAGTAAACGAAATTTATCTTAAAATCATTACCTGAAGCGAATTTTTTGTCAGAAAAATTACTAGACAATTTTCATTGAATATCAGTAGTGTAATCAAAATTTTTTTTTCTGGGATATAAAAGAAATTATTAGAATTATATATTATTACTATTATTATAAATTATCGTCCTGTCTTATCTTGTCTTCGTTTTTATTTATTTTAAAATTTGCCTTATTATATTTTAACCCTAGGTCTGTAGTTTTCTTACTAAATTTCTCCATCATCTCCTACGATAGAAATTTAAAAGGCAATTCTATATTAACTAATAAATTATAAATAAAAACAAGCTTTTCTCAAAATCTTGTACTAAAATTAATTATATTTAACACCCTATGCACATCAGAAGACCTTATAATTACCAGGTGCATCGTCCCGTTTGGCGTCATTTATAAACAAAGCTATTCGAGTATTTTTAAAATAAAAACTCCGAAGACGTTATCATCCCATTAAAGTATAACACCTATGCAAAACAAGGTTTTAGTTTTTATGAAACCTACTTATAATAGCTTATAATATACAAGATATATCCTGTTTCGATCCAATCCAGTAAAGATGTAAAACTTAGATATACTAGACTTGTTACTTCAATCTTTTACCTTGAAATTAATGTTTCCAGACCGGAAATGTGATTTCAAAAAGCCAGTTTTCTGCTATTTAAATTAGTTGTAGATTTTGTTGCAGTTTTTCTGGTCCAACAACTGCATGTAGACTGAAGAAGATTATAAGAATATATTATAATGGCGCTAGCCGAAGTTTTAGACTTTCATTATGGTTATTTCCGTAAGTCTATATATAATAATATTTATCCTATAGACTTGTTTTGGCTGGAAACTAACTAACTGTGAACAAATATACCTTTCGTAGAATCGATTGTTAAACAATTTAATTGGAATTCAGAGATGAATCTGCGGTTGTTTAAAAAAACGAGTTCTTTTAATGCATTCTTAACGTGCTTTAATTTTAGGCATGTCTTTTTAAAACTTGCCGATTAAAGCAAGGTCAACCAGATCCGGCAAGACCTTTCACTGGTGCTTTTAATATTCATGGCTACTCAACTCTCGGGTGACTGACTAGTGATATCATGCAGATTCTAAGACGTCGCTTTCGGGCAATTATTCGTCCTT
Organism: Proctacanthus coquilletti; assembly: GCA_001932985.1. Taxonomy (NCBI): domain Eukaryota; kingdom Metazoa; phylum Arthropoda; class Insecta; order Diptera; family Asilidae; genus Proctacanthus; species Proctacanthus coquilletti. The sequence goes on from MNCL01000005.1 coordinate 1,499,852, forward strand.
CTTTAAGACGTCTTACGTATACCGGAGCGTGATAAAATACAACGATGAAAGTGTTTCACACTGTTGACCGAATTTTTACTTTCTTTATCCAATGTGCAGCAACGCGAATAGCATAAAAATTTTGCGTTGTAGCAAAATAGATATCACAACATGGAATTCTTGTTCGTTTTTAAATTTAATTTGCAGGCAATCTACCACCGGAAATTTATAAACTCTTCAAATCAACGTTCAGCTTGCCTTACAAATCACGACAACTTTCGCGAATGAATCGCGAGCTTGATCGCGAATTGATTTCTAGAAAGACTCACGATGGTTTCTTTAGCAAATCCAGCGACTTTCCTTGGTTGCAGTTTTGCAGTGGCCATACGCAGGCTACACCACCACTCGTACTTCACGTAGTTGCTATGCCTTCTCTTTCCGTGGAAGAATGTCGATTAAACTTGAGCTCGATCTACTTGCATACCTGGGCTCATGTGTGTGGACAGAATTCCACCATAGTACGACTAGGCTGACTAACTATCTCAAACTGCTCCAATAATAATGTTCAACTTTTACTTGACTACCATCCGAAAAGTTGCATTTCGTGATAGACGGGACTTCAATGAAAGTAAGAGGATATTTTGGACAGAGGCTCTTAATGGAAAGTGATCTCTTAGAAACACCGGAAACGGCATATCTGTATAGATTCACAGTTATTTGATTATGTCACATAGAAACTTTTATATGGACAGATTTACCTCAACCGGTTTCGAGCCGCTACACAGCCGGAGGTGTTAAAGCCGCATATGAGCTTATTAACTTAAATACCTGCCTGAGCACATCGACCTATTAGAGATTATAAATTCTTACAGTGCGCTCCTGTATCATTCGACTTTAAATGTCGCAACTCATGGCGCTACGATTAATTGAAGCGAAAATGAAATATGATTTAGTTTATTCGAATAAATACTGATAAAAGTGTCTCACAATAACCTTTTAGGAATTTACTATGAGTTTATCTTATTAAAAATTCCATTACGCAAAATATTGACAAGTTTTTAATTGAATTTGGACATGTATCATTCATACCGAAACAATCAACTAGAAAATTGACTCATATTCAACACAGAAAATATATTTTTTAAGAAGAGGTAGATGCTCTATGATCAATTTTGATATAGCGAAACAAACTTTGGCATTTATAATGGCATTTAGCGCCGAAGGAAAAATTATATTATTAATAATTTGTCGCATTTTGCATGCAAAGAAAATGTCATGTCGGATTTTAATCAAATCTTACTAGTTGAAAGGACGGTATATACTATAAAAATATAATTTCCTACAACTTTCAAAATTGACTTAATTTAACATACTTCAGAGATGAAGAACAAAGTTTTTTAATATTTTTTTAAAAGCATTGCAACTAAAGTGTTTCCTTACTTGTTTGATCTCGAAAAATATTGTACATAGCAAATAGCTAACTCAAAAATTTTTCTTCTAAATAAAAATATTTTTAAATAGCTTTATAAAATAAAATAATAATAATAAAATAATCGTACTTTATGATTAGTTAATTTCCCAATTTACGAGAATTCTGGGAAAGTATTTTATTATATAATCTTTAAGATTTGTAAAGGTTATTATTATGTTATATAACTTAATTCATCTGAAATTGTTTTAAATGCGTTTTTCAAATGTCTATCATCAATAAATGCAAAAGAAAAAAAAAATTTTTCTTAACATTGTGCTATTGCTATTAAATTCGATTCAATTAGTGGATTATGAATTGCCAACAAAATTTAGACTTCCAATTACTAAAACATCAACAAAGCAACTCGACAACGTAGCCCAAGAGTTTGGTTTGTGAAGGTGGTAATTGCCCACATAGTTCACATCATAAACATTTTGTAGAACAGTAGCTTCATACAGTAGTTTCTTTTTACAGTCTCTTGTTTAATCAACTGAACAGACGTACGAGTCAAAGTCATCAACGGCCAATAGCTCGTCTGTATAGAAATAGATTACATATCCTAGCTTTTTCACATGCTGACAAAGCACATCAAACAAAGAGCCCATAAGAAAAGCATTAACAACAGGTAAATTTAATCAAGACTGCAGGGGGATCATTAAAGTTCACTGACAAGTACATAATCGAGTGGACATAATACCATCATGAAGTCTATTAGTTACGATCTTACACAATTATTTCAAATTTTCATTGGTCTTTGAACGGCAGAAAATAATTAAATTCTTAAAGAGAATTTTTGCATATTCGAAATTGAGGTGAAACGAATTGACTCCACGCAATCCAAGGGACTACCCGGTCACGTCTAACGGATAAATCGTGACGATATTTCGCGATTTAGTCACCATTACAAAATCAGGTGAAAATAATTATACTATCTAATTGTAGAACGAATGATTGCTCACTTAGCCGCGGTTGTCGGTTGCCCCCGAAAAAACAATCAAAGACGTTTCATCTGACTGCCAGAAAAACCAGTTATGAAATTTTATTGTTGTTAAATAAAAAAGAAAAACAATAAACAGACAAGGTATGCGCCATACCTGTGCCACCCAACTGGTAATTTTGGGTAGGTATGAACGTAAGACTTGCTGCCCGCTGGGTGAAAACTTTCTCTTTCGATCACCTACATTATTGCCGAAATGTACTATCAGATTAAGAGTACGCATTCGGAAGACGAGGAGAGCTCATCTAAAAGCTTCCTCTGTAAGTTTTCCTGCATAAATCTTGAGTATTATTGCAGAAATACCAAGAAATGCACCTCGCAGAGGTAATAAAACCTGAATAGGCTTCTGGTTAAGTGCTCCGACTTAGTGCACACCTGAATGTGTTTGTTTCGATGGCCAACCACTTCTTCTGCTTGAGTTGCGTTCCAGCGGAGGTAAATTGCAAGCAAATAGCTGCACTTACTGCAAACTGGATCGGTTCACTTGACTCGTAGCCATGCGGATCGTCTATAGTAAACTTAGTGCCCAAATGCGAACAATTATAAACACACCACGCAAGACCTGTAGAGGTGTCAGTCAAAACGCCAGATAGGCTACACTCGCTTTTAAGGTCGTGCGAATATGCCCCCCAGGTTGAGATTCTTATCTAATTATTCATTTGCAAAGACTTTGCTAGTTTTCTATGGAATTCCACGGCAGGATGTTATGCAAGATGAATTTGTTAAACGGTAAATTAGGTACCTACTTAACAGTCTTAAGACCCACATGCAACTTGGCTATGCTGCTGGAGACGAGAAGAGAGAAATCATTTTTTGACCGCTAATGGTAGTAGACTTGACAGCCTTAAGGCCGGCCGCTGCTCCACTGCGTTCTTTGCAAGTTGCAATCAAGGTGTTGAGTATTCAAGCGTACCTCGACCACTTGGGAGGTCATAAAAGTAATTGAAGATGTCCACGAAATTCCTATTATACCCGCTCTAATCACCAGATCTTCTGAATCGTAAAAATCTGTAATTAAATTTACTCGATTATTTTTCAAACTAAAGTATTTGAAAAAAATCAGAAGTGGCTTTTGGTAAATGCTATGCAATTAATTTTAAGAGAGTATAAATATATACCACTTTAAAATTAACGGCTCTGTGTTATTCAGATACTAAATTTTATAAAAAAAAAATAATTATATTAAAGAATTAATATTTCATTTACTACCACTTAAAATTTTTAAATATAATTTAAAACAAATTTTCTTAAAATTTCGATTTAAGAAAATTAGTAAAATGTTTATTTATAGAATGCATTCTAGCGGATATATAATAATTAGTTTATTTGAAAAAAGTAGAACTGCTGCTGGAGTTTCACACTGCATAGCTTGTTATATAAAATAAAAGCGATATCTCTCGACCTGATTACCACTGACATAATTTTCTTTAATCCCAAAAATTATGAGATAAAATCGATTAACTGGAAGCATCAGTTGTATAAATTTTTACAAAAATTACAAAGTAAGCATGCAACACGGTTCAGTTGCTTTATCCTGAATATGGAGTTTTTGTAATTTCTCGTTTTTACATCTACTATTGGTCTATCCCGCAAGTGTTTTTGTAGTACTTAATAGGAAGTGCGCACAAAGTAAGTAATTGGTTTCGAATATTTGGTTTATGTAAGTTTACGCACGTAAAATTAAAATCTTTCTTCTGTTTACTTACTCGCTATGTACAATACGTAACAAAATTTTTAATTAATAAAAAAAAACTGAAAGAATTTTAGATATGAAACCTAAGAAGCATCAAAAATCTTACATAACTTCGAATTCTGTACGTATAGTATAGATATTGTATTTGCGGAAACTAAAAGAATGCAGTCAGACATGCAAGCAGTCCGTCACCAAGTGGAGCAAGCGTTATACATCGCATCCATGGATCGGTGTTATGCAAGACAGCGACGATTGAGGATTGCAGGTATAACTGAAGCCATCGAAGTCGTCTTTTCCGAGCATCAAAAAAAGCCAGGCAGGAATAAGTAAACGCGTTTTTACCTATAGGCAATTTATTGACCATGCCGACGTAAGATCTTCGCGTTAACGTAGAAAATTGCATACGGTGACAGTTGGTTAAGCGCGTCGCACATGCTCAAGAAGAACTGAATATCTTTAAAGTAGATCTCATTTTATGCACCTATAGCATATTTTTGTATGTGGACCATGGGCTTAATTTCAATAAATAATACGACAACAATTTGCCATTAATTCGTTCGTTCTTTTATGGCAAAAGTCGTTTGTATGTGTAACTCGAAATGCTGTGATAGTACAAATAGTACTTTTTTTTTCATATAACCTACACCGCAGCATTACACACAAAAACTTTAGTAAGCAGACTTTATGTCTGAATTGACTACAATACATTCTTTCTTTTTTCCTTTTGTCGTCCCTGAAGAATATTTCAATTTTTATAAATTTCTACCGCTTACACTGTCGCATTAGTTTGGTACTGTTAATTGTAAAGTGCTTCTTACGTCTCATTCATTTATTTTAAGACCACTCTTATAAGTTGTTTATTTAGGGAGCTTATGCAGGTAATTTTCGTAAACAGTTATAAAATCAAACTAAATTTGCCTTTGTTCATTTTATTTCCTTAAAATAACCTTCCAAAAAACAGTAGCCTCTTAATTTTTGTAGCCTCTCAAACAAAGATTCCAATACCGATTATGTAAAAGATAAAGACATGTTAGATAACACTTTTAGCATTTTTAACCACAAGTCATCTTCAATAGCATAACTAGAATTCCAAGGTTTATGAGGATTTCCCACAAAACAATGGACAAGGGGTTCACACTAATTCTTTTCAGGCAAGTTGTTTTTTCAAACTGTGTCAGGAAATAGCAACAATGAACGCTTTTACTTTCAGCGCCGATTCTAAAGATTTAACATTTGAATACCTGGAGTATGATTTGCTGCTAGATTTCACTCCTCCGGGTTATCACCTTTAATTAGATAATGCGTATCTTAGCACTTCTCGACAAGCCTCGTCCTCTTATTAGAGACGGTGTTTTTCTTTAAGCTAGATAAAAATTCCAAAACAGCATTGAACGCCTAATTCATCAAATTTACACGGTGGTTAACCACTTTCACGGTAGCTGATGTTTTCCTTGAGCATTTTTACTATGCCAAGTTTTAGATGAGGCAAAAACGACTGGCACTTGCTTTATGAGCGGGCTTAGAAAAGTGCATGCTATTGATATAATTATAAATTATTATTACTGATTAAAGGACTTAATTTGTACAGTTATTGATGATACGTCCATTAATAGTATGAGGAACAGCTGACAAGTTGTCGCTTAAACTATAGCCTCGAATACTGTAGTCAAAACTAAGAAAAATCTTAGATTGCAATCCAAATAAATTAATTTTAAAAGTTCTTGACCACTGCTCTAAGTTTCAGATTTCTAGTACAAGGTCCATTAACTCTATAACTTAATTATGTTATGGTGAATCATGCACGACTCAACTAAAAATTTATAATCACTTTTTGATTTTTTGAGCACATTGCTTTCTGCTGTTTCGGTGGTTTAGACGGTAAAGCTGTTCTAACGAGAAATTAGGAGTATGTGGTTTGAAAATATATGTAAGACATAAAAGACAAGTAATTAAAAAATATCATAAATATATGTTAACCATTAATAAAAAGACCAAAAATATTTCGCAAATTAAATTAATTTCTAAAATCGTCTGTAAAATAAACGAGGTGATGATTAACGCCATGTAAACATTTATGTACACTATCTACAGTATTTAAGAAAAAAAAAAACAGGTCTAGGCTGCAAGTCGCTTGTCTTTGCTTCGTCATCTTATAAACAACTTGAATTAAATTCTATTTTAAATCCATGTGCACTAGAATGTCCTTCTTACGCGGAAGGTGTTATTACAGACACGGTGACATAATCAATATTTTAGATTATTACTAGACCTTTCGATCTGTAGTATTTTGTAAAGGTTGCCAAAGATGAATCAGTACTTTTTTAAGTTAGAGAACTAGATGATGAGAATATTCTTTTATAAACGTACGTGTGCCAAAAGTTAAAATGGATATAAGATTACCTTAATAATATTTATCTTCGAAATAAAATGTGAATTTCCTTCTAAAGTTCAAGAGAATGTTCAAACTCGGAATCTTTTAAAGAAGATTCATTTTAGATATCACAAGTATTTTATAGTTTAAGTGTTGTATATCTTTGTACTCATTTTTCTGGATTTTTGAGGTTTGCAGCTTTTTTTATAAAAAAACTTTTTTTATGTATCTTTAATCGTATCCTAATACTTTCAGTATTAAACCTTACTCTTCCATTCAAGCTATTTTACGAGTTATATAGTAGACGGTTATTTTTATAAAAATATATAAAAAAAACGTGGCGTGGCGTTAGCAGAAAAAAATTACATTGAAATAAATCGTTTGCCTAATCAATCACAAGTCTGGTGATTCGTTTTGCATCTAATTTCAAATGATTAATAATACATACATATGATGCAGTATTTTTAAATTAATAGCTCCTCTGCCATAAAGGTCATAGAATGTAAATGTACCCGGCCAATAAAGTTCTTTAACTCTATTTGAGTGACTAACGTCTGGGGTCAAAGATACAATTGTATGTTTTCATTGAAATTATACGAGTTTATTTTTGTTTTTCTAATCTCAAACTGAAATATTTTATAAAATTTGTATAGTGTAGTCAAACTGTATCCGAAGTGATTGGAATACCAATGTCGATTGATCCATCGCTAGGTCCAAACAACATTCAGAGGTGACGACGTGATCAAACTGCCGAATTACACTTATCAACTGTCTCTCAACCGGCTTTCTTAAACATTCAAACTCGAACGTGACGACAAGCCGAACCTTGAAATAAAAAGCAATAGGTAGCGAAGGTAAATAGCATTTTTGGGTATGGTTTCACCCATCCTTATAAAAAGGTGTACAATTGAGGCAACTCGCTGAAATCAAGGTAAAAAATACTCCTAGTTGCAGCGAGTGTTGCAAAGTAGGTTGCGTCGTAGAGGTACTTTGCAGAAATTTACATATCCGCACTTGAGCAATGGTTCCGCTGGAAGCCTCGAAGTCTTCTAAGGCTCACGCAGCAACTGCGGTATTCGAGCTACCTGACCATCTTGCAAACAATGTGCTTTGTTTGGTCGTCTTACAAACTTACAATCCACTCGGCGATTTTAGGAAGACGATTTATGGAACTAAAACTAAGGGCGTACTACAGTATTACGAAGCCTTTGCCATTACCGCCATAAGACGCTGTAATCGCCGTGATGAATCTTGATATGGTTTTCATAGATCTTTGCTCACCTTTAAGAATTCCTTACATGAATTCATTAGAAGTTTTTAAAATGCAAATTACGTTGCTAAGCACTCCAGACAGAGATTCTAGTGTACGTAAACCGCAAGAAGAATACCTAAATTTTTTCTTGCTAACAAGTCATTGTTATTCATTTCCACTTCAGATTCCATGTAATTAAAATGGTTAAGTAGGATAACTGTTCATCTATTTATGGGTGCTAGACAGCTATTGTCTACAGACAAGGACCGTTAAATTGATGAATTTACAGTCATGTTATGCGATTATATCTCTTTAAGATCATACTAGTTGTTTATAGTCGGAAAGTATGTAATGCTTCTACTCCCGGTCTGAGATTATCTTCCTACTTCGAAATACTTCCTCCGGCTAGTTTTATCTAAAGGAGTGATGGTTTTTCCGAGGAACTTTTTCTTTCAAAATTAAAATAATGTATTAAATGAGATTAGATTAAGTATTTTTTTCTCATTAATTTTTGTTTTTTATTTTTATTTTTTTTTACAGTTCTCGCAAGGAGCGGCCCCAAAATTTATATTTCTATTTTTGGTGTCACTCCTGATAAAAGGTAATTACATTATACAAATTTTACTACATTTTTTCATAAACTTTATTAAATTATTATATTACAGAAATATCTTCGGAAGGTAGAGTAGTTTGTTATTACACGAATTGGAGTGTTTATAGGCCAGGCACAGCTAAATTTAGTCCACAAAACATTAATCCCTATCTCTGTACACATTTAATATACGCATTTGGAGGTTTTACAAAAGATAATACACTCAAGCCATTCGATAAATATCAGGATATCGAACAGGGTAAAGCCAATAAAGCTTATTTGAATGAAAAATAAAATGCTTACATGCAATTTAATAATATAGGTGGATACTCAAAGTTCACTGGACTAAAGGCATACAATAAAAATTTAAAAACTTTGTTAGCTATTGGCGGATGGAATGAAGGTTCATCTCGTTTTTCCCCTTTAGTAGCTAATGCAGAAAGGAGACAACAATTTATTAAAAATGTTTTAAAGTTCTTGAGACAAAATCATTTCGACGGTCTTGATTTGGATTGGGAGTATCCAGCTTTCCGAGATGGAGGAAAATTACATGACAAAGAGAATTATGCTCAATTTGTCCAGGAACTTAGGTCCGAATTCGACAGAGAATCTTCAAAAACTGGACGACCACGGTATTAATAAAATTTCCTTTTATACTAAAGTTTATGATTGAAACGTGAGATTTTTAGGCTACTCCTCACGATGGCCGTTCCGGCTGGAACCGAGTACATTGAGAAAGGCTACGACATACCAAAATTAAATAGATATCTGGATTGGTTCAATATTTTAAGTTATGATTACCACAGTGCCTACGAGCCGTCAGTAAACCATCACTCGCCGTTATATTCCTTGGAAGAGGAATCCGAATACAATTATGATGCCGACTTAAATATTGTACTTATACTAATTGCAGTTCTAGCTACTTAGTTTAAACGTTAATTTTTAGGACTATTCAGTAAAATTCTATCTTAATGCTGGTGCCGACAGGGATAAACTAGTTTTAGGAATTCCAACATATGGTCGAACCTACACGCTTGTTAGTGAGGATCTCACAGAACTAGGTTCTCCTGCTGATGGACCTGGAGACCAAGGTGATGCGACCAGGGAAAAAGGATATCTAGCTTATTATGAAGTATTACTTGATAGAAAATTATTAGTATTAAATTTGATTGTTAAATTGTCTTAGATTTGTCAAAACTTACGAGAGGACCCCGACTGGACGATTGTACAGCCAAATTCAAAAGCTATGGGTCCATATGCATTTCGAGGTAATCAGTGGGTTGGCTACGACGATGAAGCTATTGTAAGAAAGAAGGCCGAATATGTTGTCGAAAATGGACTTGGTGGAATTATGTTCTGGTCAATTGATAACGACGACTTCAGAGGCGTCTGTGGAAAGAAACCGTATCCTCTTATTGAAGCTGCTAAGGAAGCTATGCTGGATCGACTTGGGTAATTCGGATTAAGATTACGTCTTTATAATTGACTAAAAGTTATTTTTAGTGTTGGTGACAATGAGGTAGCTCAACCAAGTCGTCCAAGAAAACCATCACGGTCCAGAAGTCGATTAGGCTCTTCAAATCGAAACAATGTTATTAATGAAAGTAGTACCCATAAAGCCATTCAGTCTGGAAAGAAATCTTCATCGCGTCGGAACTCTAGCAAAAAGCGAATAAACAGGGTCACAAGCACAACTACTACAACAACAACCACAACGACTCCTTCATCTTTGTATATTGGAGGAAGAACTACTACACCCCCACCACCAACTACCCCGGATCCAGGAGCAGGTAAATTTAATTAAAAAATAAGTAAAAACCTCTTAAACTTTTATTTAAAAATAGGCTTAAAGTCACATATTTTTAATATTATTTGTTCATTTACCATTAAAATCTTACTTTATTTCAATACTTAGATTTCAAATGTGAAGAAGAGGGATTCTTTCCACATCCACGAGATTGCAAAAAATACTTCTGGTGTCTGGACAGTGGACCATCTAATTTAGGAATAGTTGCACATCAGTTCACTTGCCCCTCTGGGCTTTATTTCAACACAGCTGCAGACTCGTGCGACTTCGCAAGAAATGTTCTCTGCAAAACAAAAACAACAACAACAGCAAAGTAATTTAATACTAATAATTAAAATTAATATTGTATCAACTTGAAAACTTTTCGTTTTAAGGCCTACAACAGCACCCACAACTACGACAACTACAACCACACGTTCACCTAGGATTACGGCTGCAACAAGCCGCCAGACTTTCTTAAGGCACACATCGACAACAACGGAACCAATTAGTGAAGAAGAATATGATGACGAAAGTGAAGAAGATGATCGTAGTGGATACGAAGATGAAGAAGAAGATCCCAAAGTTATTAAGGAACTTATTCAGCTAATTAAAAAAGTAGGTGGTTTAGAGGAGTTAGAAAAACAACTGTTGCAACAAGAAGACGGAAGCATGGTTTTGGCAAATACCAAACCTGACTATAGTTCTACAACACCGTCAAGCATTAGCAAATCTCTCTATCACAAAGTTTTGAGCCGACCAAATAATCTAAGTTCATTCAGAAGACAGTTTGAAACAAATAAATTAGCTAGGAGCACGGTTAGTCCAGTACGCAAAGAAGAGGAAGAAAGTGTTGAAATAGAAGAATCATCTAAGAAAGTTGATAGTAAATATTCTTCTGTTGTTCGGAATAGTAGGCCAAGTCCACAAAATGCAGGCATTGATAAATTGCCAGAATTTGAAGGGTTCCTGAAAGAGAAACCTAAGTATGTGACCATCCAAAGGACAAGACCAACGGTCGCAGTAGAAAGCTCTGCGGAAGAAGAAGAAAATGAAAGTGTCAGTACTGAATTTGTTGAAGAAAATACGAGGGATAGTAAGAATCGACGTGTAGATTCGAATTCGGCTCAAACTACTACTGCTACGCCTTCATATGTAAATATTCGACGAACAAGACCATCAACTGTTGCTCCAGAACCTATCGAAGTAACTGAGGAAGACAAAGTTATCAGTAGTACAAGAACTTCGTATCAGCCATTAAACAGAAGAAGGATAAGTACAATAACACCTGCAACAGAAGAAGTAACTATTTCGCCATCTACAGCTACTCTTCTCGCTAGTACAACACAAAGGTATGTTGAACACTCAATTTTTGCTTAACCTCTAACGTTCTCTCAAATGATTGTTTCATATTAAAATTATTAAATTTTTTATTACTAGGTATAAGTACATAGAACGAACGAAATCGTCTACAATTCAACCTGAAGAACCAAAGACGATAACTGGTGGATTTAACAAAGGCATCTTTAATAACGTAGATGATATTACTTTACCCATAACGGTACAAAACTTGGAACTAAATGAATATACAACACAAGCACCAATACAAAAGATTGCAACTACACATACTTATGAAAACATCGCGCGTAGGACAACCCTTATTACAACACCTTCAACTACACTTGTAGAAACAACATCAACCGCAGAGCCAACAACAATTCGGGCATTCCCAACCACTAACCCTACAAGTACATCAACAATAAGCTCCTCAACAATATCTGCTCCCATATTAGAACAGAGTCCAAACCCTGTAGAAAAGTCCCAAAGTACGAATTTAATCTTGCCTATAACCGACAACCCTTCTCCTAACAAATCTACTGGCTTAGATACAGATGGAAACGACACCACTGTTTTAACAGATACGAAGACGGACTCAATCTATCAGAAGAATGGTGAAGATGAGGTAACATTGACTGATAGTAAGGTGAAAGTTAGCACTAGTAGTTCTACCACACTTTCAAGTTATAATTTAACTAAGTTTAACGAGTTTGAATCTAGTCTAAAAGCAACTAATCCTAGCTTAAGTAAAATAGACAAACAGGTGACTGTTACAAGCATTGACATACTAACGACACCAAAAACTACTGACGCAAAAATACAAACAACTACACCCACTACCCAAAAAGACGTTATTACCACTACTACCAAGGATTTCCTGGAAACTGTATCTAGTCCAAGACCATTTGGTTTCCCTCGTCGAAGAACACGTCCCACTACTACAGCCCGTAAGCCTTCTAGTACCACTAATCACGAAATTCTTACCAGTACTAGCACAGTCACGCCACCACCCACCCAAAAGGTGAGTCCCTTGAAAACATTCAAGCCTAATAACAGTAGAACAACTAGTAGATATCAAAGTAGAACATATGTAGAAGATGTAAGTAGTGCCTCTAACAGCGCAAGCGAATCTAATGAAGTTGGAAAGGGTAATATACAATCGAGCGAAAGTTCCCCAAAAAGATTATTAAGTACATATTCCTATTCCGACGACAGTTCAGAAGAACTTGATAATGTTATTAGCTCCAGAAAACGATCGTATTCCTGGAGATCCCAAATTAATAGAACTTTCAGACCGTGGAGAACAACTGCGACTGTGGGAACTACACCTTCTCCTGTTCTTGATCTAGATCGTCCATACCGTCCTAAATACGGTGATGAAAGGGACAATTTAGAAACTGATGATTCTTACTTTCATAATTTACGTCGTGTTGTATCTGAATCTGGTTCGCCCTCTGCTGCCAACAAAGGCACAGAATCTGATAGAACACGTAATAGTTTTCAAACGACTTCAGGAAGTATAGCAACTCAAAGAAGGCTTAGGGTAGGACTTCGAAAGTCGAATACGGCTACTACTGAATCCGCAGAAATACAAAGAAGCAATCGGAGATACGAGGGGCAGTCTGAAAACCAATCAACTGATAATTCTTCTTACAATCATAAATCAAACCGGATTGTATCTGAATCCGAATACTCCAAGGATCATGTTGATTCTGAAATAAATCGCGATAATCTTAATAAATCTTCGGAAGATGTTCCAATACGGAGAAGAATTGGGACCAGATTGCAAAATTCAACCTCCACGACTAATCCATCTGGAAACACACGAAATAGCTTCTTAAGAAATAGATCGAAAGTTAATAATGAATCCACCGAAGAATCTTACAGACGTAAATTGCAGCGTGTTAGTTCTGATTCAAAATCTGAAAATATTGCATCACGGCAAAGAATAGAAATTAGTTTCCGAAAACCTGTCGGCAGTCTTGAATCTGAAGAGGTAAAGAAAAGTAATCGCGCAAATAGAACACGAGATCAAGATCAATCCAATGATGAATCTGATCGTTCGAAAACGAATAGGGTTCTCTCTGAACTCGATGCGAATTTATCTGCTAATGAGGAAAATAATCGCAATAATCAGCGCGTAGTTTTGAACATATTTAACTCACAAGAAAGGACTAGAATAAGACTAGGAAACCCAGGCAGCGTTGATGATTCGAAAGAAATTCACGACAGCATTCGAAAGCATGGCTTACAAACGAAGGAAATTAAAATTTCTTCCGAAAAGAAAACAGAGGAATCTTCTGAAGCTGAAGAGGATAAGGTGGGGGTATCCGTAAATGATACTCACCTTAACAGTAATTCTGTCTTAACTAACAATACTTATACAACTTCTGCGAATGACGAAAGTACTCAAAAGAATAGTGAACAATTACACCTACACACAAATTCCACGGCTAATAGTTCTGAACTAAATGCTCTTCACTCCAAAAATGTAAACAATGCTATTCATGAAAATATTAGCATCTCCGAAATTACGAAAGAAGATGATGATTTAACAAACTCAACAACAAGTCAATATAGTGATCACCAATCGGTGCATTCGAAATTAATTACAGAGCTTAATAGGGATGATTCTCTAAGTAATACATCCTCCGAACAGTCTAAGGAAATTAAACTAACTACAGACATTAACCGTTCTAAGGAATCTTCAGACAATTCTTCCTCCGAGCAGTTTAGAAAAACCAAAATACAAAAAATTAATGAAGGAAGTAACGATCATTTAGGTAAAGGTAATGTACGCCAGTACTACACCAGTAACAAAGATAGTAGAAATACTGTAACTCCTACTTACGAATCTGGAATCAAGTTAGAAACTCAAAAAAGACTTACGCCTGTAAAAAATAGAACAATAGTTACATCCAAGGTAGATGACAGTGCAAGTGAAGAATCAGCTGAAATATCTTCTAGACTAGGCAAGTCTAGTGAGGAATCGGTTTCAAAACTCCGGCAGAATCAATTGAATTTCAATCAGTCCGCTGAAGTAATTCAAATTGCTAGGAACAGTCAACCGAATAATACTGGAAGTCAGAACAGAACTAATACTCCTGGTAGAAGAGTTGTTATAAGAAAACGTATTTACAGAGGAAGAAAAAACAACACAGCCGGATCTAATGAAGATCGAAAAAATACCATTTCAACATTAGGAAATCGAGTAGCTCACTCAAAAGAAGCTCCTGAAAATAAAGAAAATTATGAAGCAAAATATGGAATTCAAACCCTTAAAAGTACTGAAAATTCGAATAACATACGCGTCAATGCGTCTTCAAGAAGACGTTTAATTAGCTCTGAAGGAAAGCCTACGAATGAAGACAAACATATAAAAGAACATATTGAAATTCCTGAAAATCAAGAACGAAATGAACTTCGAAGTCGTCAAAGAGTAAGACCAACTAGACCATCCACAGCAAGAACGATTTCGCATGAAAGAAGAACCCGGCCAAATATTGAACATGATATCAGTTCATTACTAGCGGTAGATCATTCTAAGTGGGAATTCATAGATAAAACAAAAATTCAAGGGAGTGTTACGATGGTAAGGAGAAGACGACCTCTTATTAGAACAACAACAGAGACTCCACAAGAAACAGAAACAACGCAATCTGTAAATCGAGGAGTAAGGCCGACTATTTCTGGAACTACAAGTAGAGAAAATGTAAGGCGAAAAAACCAATACTTATATCGGGGCACTCAAAGAAAGAACCAAGCTGAAGATAGTATTTCTACTCAAACAAAACAAATAGTCCCAGGGCGTTCAAGCACAAACTCAATTTTCGAAAATACTACTCTTACAACAATAAAGAATAATTCGTCCGAAAAAGGTATAAGTGGAACGTCTACGTCACGAGAATCTTATTTAATAAAAACTTCGGCCAAAGGAAATGAAACTACACCTAAATTTAAAAATAAACAAATAGTAACTGATAATAACAAGGTTTATGAAGATATATCTGAAGTTGATTCAAAACATGAAATTTTATCATTTGAAGAATCACAAAATGGAAGCTTTCGTGGTAGATCACAAAATTCATTAAAATCTACTTCATTACATACATTAACGACAGATTCAGGAAAATCTAAATTATTTACATCGTCCGGTAAAGGCGAAAACGTTAAAACAAGCACTACAACTATTTCTAGAGATGATTCAACCACACTAACTTCAGTAATTGATTCTGATAATGAAGGCATCATAACAGCTACAGAAGTTGTGGGTGATCTTATTTCAACTACTACGGCAAACGACTCCTCTGGTGCGGAATTTGCAACAATGATAGAAACGCCAACAACAACGGATATAACAACAACAGAAGAGATGCCAGCAACGGTAATAACAATAAACAATACACCAACAATATTGGATTTATTAACTAAGCAACCAAAAATAAATACAGTAATGGAAACAACTACAGCATTAATGGATAATGGACAAATAACAACAGATGCACCACTAACGACGGATACACCAGAAAAAACGGATGCACCTACAACAATGGATACAGAAACAGTAGCGGATGTGCAAACAGATACACGTACAATAAAAAATGCACCTACAACAATGGATGCGTTATCAATTAACTATATACCAACAACAATAAATACGCCATTACCGGATTCACTAACAACGACAGATACAGTATCAGATACACCAACAACAATTGATATAAAAACAACTACAGATGCTTCTTTTACGGATACACCAACATCGACAGATACTCCATTTATTATAAATCTTTTTGATTCGCCGATTAATGGTAATGTTAAAAGTAGCTTAAAAGGGAATCAATTTAAAATAAAAGACCGAGCTCGATCTACAGGCAAAATATCAGAAGATAACAAGACTTTTAGGAGTTTTCAGTCTTCCAAACAACAAAATTCATTTGAAACACAAGACGAATTTCATCATCACGAATCCTCCTCAATAAATCAAGATTCGGGTTCTAATTCCCACTATACAAAGCCAAAAAACTATGAAAGAAATACACAACGTCCTATTGGAAAAGACGGAGTTGAGATTTTATATCACCGTAAAAAATATTGGGAGACTTTCAATAAAACAACAAACGTAAACGAAACAGACTCTCCAATTATTTACATAGGCACGTTTGGTGGCGGGAGCTTTAAGCCCGGGACAAATGGCAATTTTTCGCCAGATGAAATAAAGAAAATAGAAGACATTTTCTCGCCTAAATATCAAACTGATTCTTTTTCCGAGCGAGTAAAAGACAACGGTGGTAGAACGAAATTCTTAAGAACTGGCAATGTACAAACAGCAGGGATTAATAAGAGCAAGAAAATAAACCTTACTATGGTTAAAGAAGATGGTAAAACAAATACTCTTCTGGCGGGAAAGGAGGATTTTAATAACTTAACTCCCTCACAACTAGTAAGGAAAAATTTAAATAAATATAAAAGTGTAACAACTGACTCTACATCTGCCACAACTACAGACAATCCAAATTCTGTAACCAATGAACCCAATCAAGAGTATACCACCACTGCCTCTTCAGTAGGAACCACTACATTTAGTAATGGAAATTATGAAACAACCACAACGATTACAGAGGAAGACATTCCCACAGACTTCTCAGTAATTGATCAAGATAAAGAGTATTTAACATCCACAATCGCAAGCAACGATAAAGAAGCTACTACAGTACCTTCTATACCAACCACCACTGACGAAACCACAAATGCTTTAGACAAGACCAGCTTCACCGCTTTTGAATATAATATTTCCGCAACAACTGATGCCTTTGTAGAAACAACTAATTCTAATTTATTTTTTTCTGAAAAGTCCCAAAATTCGGCTCAATCCTCAGAAGAATCTTCATCAAAATTTAAATCTGGTGGATTTAATAGAAGTCGCACCAGAACTAATGTTACTAATCAACAGAGCTCGTCTAAGAGGACAACTGCAGCACAGGCAAATTTTCCAAAAAACAACAATTTAGATTTAAATTTAGAGATTTCTAATAAAGTCAATATTTTCAATGATTCTGCTATTGGCTTCAATCAAGTAAATACAAATACATTCAATTCGCGTTCTTTGTTGTCAAAAAAAATTCATTCTGTAGATGTTAGTAAAAACTCTGAAGAAGAAAAAGCTACAGTAGGTTTGCAATATTTTGAAAATCGATATGGTTCAAATACGGGGAGGAATTTGAAAACTTCAAATTTTCAAACGAACAGACGACAATTTATTCCCTCTAGCAAAAGAAAACAAGCCTCATCTGCTGAAACTACGGAATCAACTATAGAAAGGTCTTCAGAATCAACAACGACTTCGTCGGAAGTCGAAGGCCCAACAATAAGGAGTACTCTGATATTCCTTAAAGGACCCCGTCCCGATGGAAGATATGCAGAAGAACATGGCAAAGATACAATTTTTACTTTCCATAGAAGAGGTAGTTCCTTTTCTGATACATTCTCGGAGAAAGAATTTATAAAAGATGCTGAAGAAAACGTTTCAACACAGATTTCATCAAGCTTTCACCAAGGTTTTACGACTAACTTACCTTCAGGAGAAGAAAGTAGAGAAGATCAAAAAGAAGAACATTCATTAAGTACTGAGACAGGAAAGGGAAATGAAGAAGTATCAACTATTCGAAGCACCTTGATATTTCTTAAGGGCCCTAGGCCATTTCAAACAGGTGAAGTCAGCACGACTGAAATAGAACACACTACGGACTTAAATGATGCGTCCACCACTGAAACGTCCAATCTAGATAACGCGGCTATAACGCCAACTGAGAGAGTATATGTTGCTACAAATCCTTCCAAAATACACGCGATATCAACAGATTCGTTAACAACTCACACTGAACAGCAAACTGACAAACAAGCTTATCAAGCTGAGGATGACGAACTCAATTCTAAAGAAATTGATTTAAGTTTAAACAACAGAGAAGCTTTAAACAAGACCTATGCAACAGTTAACCGAGAACGTTTTAAGGATACACTGAAAACTACTACACCTAGTTCTACAATTGGAAATACTCCAGATCTAAACAAGGTAACAGAAGCTAGCACTTCTTTACCTACTAGACGACGTTATAATCTGCCCACTCGCCTAAGGTCTACAACTCCTACACCAAAGTTAACTACAGAAAACTCTCTAGAAACTTCTTCCGAAAAAAAATCAATTAGAAAATATTCCTCTTTTAGAAGGAAAACCTCGGCGACCACGTCTGATGAAGAACCAGACACCTTTAAGACTATAATACGCGGTGATACTGTTGCTAATAATGCCGAATACGAGGGAATTGAAAACAGAGCGGATAGCTTTCAGGAAAACGAATTTGAAAGCACTATCGCAAAAAACCAGTCCTTTCGGAAAACTTTCATAAGTCGATTTCAAACTAATAGGGAGCGAACAGATAATCCAAGAGCAAGGAGTTACGGTTCAACGTATCTAGATAATTTAACTCAAAATGGAGGTTTAGCTAGAAAAACATTTTCTTCAATAAATAGGAGCAGAACAGCTAAAACAACTATTGAACCTGAAGCAACCTCTACAGAAGAAGAAAATACAACATTCACTACAGCAGATAACACAGATCAAGGAACAATTCTTCCAGGAATTGATACGTTTCCTAATTTACCTGAAACAACGATAACAACTACTACAGAGTTTGAAGAAGATTTTTCAGTAGAAAATAAAAAGTACGAGGGAGATTTAGAAAGTACTACATCAGAAACAACTATTCTTGTAACTGAAGAAACACCTAGCGAACAAGACACAATTACGGAGAACAATTTAACGTGGGATGAGAGTTCCACAAGGATAACCGATACTCTATATGAAGATAACAACAATACTAACACCAATATTGCAACAGAAAAGATCGAAACTGCATCAAATACCAATGAAAGGACAAAATTTCAATTGAATCGTGTAAGGACTATTGAACATATTAAAGGGTTTGAAAATATTGCCAATAGACGTAAATCCATTGAAAATGAAAAGACAGGATTACGGAACCTTTATGCCGTTAATGCCCGTCAGAAATATACAAACCTTAAGCAAACATCGCTCTCAACAGAAGACACAACTACAGTATCTTCCCTTGAAGAAGATGAAACAACAAATGCCACCACTGACGCAGAATCTATTGAAAATGATTTACTTGCGTCTAGCTCATCACCATATTCTCCAATAACTGACTCAACGGAATATACTACGGAATTTAATATAAGTCAGGATGAAGACTTTACTACTCCACTAATTATTACAACAGAAACAACCGAAATTACAGGAGAGAGTGAAAATAAAAATAATTTTGAGGTTTCAACAGAACAGGAAAACGAAAAATTAAACTCAACTCAATTCAATCAGACTTCAAATGTCGAAAACAATTCCATTACAAAATCCAAACGGCCATTTTTAGGAGGGAGAAAATTTTTAGAAGCTCGACCAGGACTTAAATCAATCACAAAAGACGAAAATAGGATTGCTAGTAACGAAGAAAATAACGAAAAAATAACAACAACAGCCGCCAGAAAAACCTATTCCACTTTCGGCCGTAACAGATTATTTAAAGCGAACCAAAAAACAAAGGAAGAAGTTACAGGAGAGGAAATTACTACTACTACGAGCGAAACCTCATCAAATACTGAAAACAGCAAGAATGGTGCCAGAAGACCATTTGAAACATATGGAAGTCTACGTAAAAAATCTGTTGACGCAATATCTTCTAAAAACGAGGCCATTGACCAAAAATCCGCTCCGGCTTATTCCGCTTCTATAAGAACTAGACCCAAATTCCCCCTCAGAATAAATTTTGGAAAATCTTTTAATAGTCAAGAAAATACACTATTAGAAGTGCAAGATCAAATCGGTGAAACAAACGAAACAGAGGATTCTTCTTTTTTAGAAGAATCTACTACGGTGGAAAATGAAAAAGGGGAGCAAGCAAATTCTACAAATACTAATGTTGCGGTAAATACAGACGGGCAGGAAAACTCAACTACCTTAAGTCAAACAGACTATTCTAATTCCACGAATAACAGTTCTGTTATTGAGAGGAACCAGATCTCAAAGGAAACGGAAATCGAGGGCGATGTTGTAACATTAGATCATACAAAAGATTCGGAAACAGGTATAAATTTGGAAAATGAAAGTATAATGACGGAGACAAGCGAGGATACGAAAATTCCACTTCAATACCCTTATCCGCTTCTTAAAAACAAAAACACATTGAAAATTAGCGAAAGTACAAAAACATTAGCACAAAATAATTCTGAAGAAATCTTTAATCAGGAGAAAACTGATTTGCGACAAATCAATGAGGACACCACTAATGCTGCAAATGAAGGCCTATTTTATAATTCTAAAGAAGAGCTTTTATCCTCTGAAAAAAATGCAAACACATCAAACGAAATTAATAACAACAATGAAACCAAAAAAACTAACATAAACCAGTCTGTTAAAACTCCTACTCAACTTAAATATCAAAGAAAGCCCTTTTTTCTAAATAGAAATTTGTCTAAAACCCTTGAAAAAAGCAACAACGAAGCGGAATCTACAACTGTTTCGGAAGAAAATAATGAAACCATAAATACAACACTTGAAAAGGAGGAATCTACAGTGATTAAATTGTCCCAAGAAACCATAGAATCGCATGAAATCCTTAACGAAGACCATATACCTGAAATCCTTGATTCTACTAACTCCACTGCACAAAATGTAAATAATTCTGCAATTCTTGTTCAAGGGGACAGTATTGTTAGAGATCTTAATAATCAAACCACAAATCCTTTAAACTTCACTCGCCGTTTTCAGAAAATCGTCAGCGGAAATCGTTTTCAAATAAATAATAATCAGAATACAGAGAGCAACGTAAGGACTGTGAACGGTCGACGAGTTAGAGTACTTAAATTTAGGAAGCCCAACACAAATACAATTGCTGACAAGGAAGGTAAAATAAACAACACCAACGCATCACAAAGACCATTTGTGCGAAAATTCTTCCGAAAAGGACCTTCGGCTACTGCTACTACCACCACGGATTCTGAAGGATTCATAGGAAATACAGAAAACCAAAAGGTGGAAAAAGTTTTTCCTACAAGAAAATTTAGGAAAATTCTAGTACGAAAAACACCAGTATTTCAAGAAGATACTGAAGAGGAATTACAAGAACTGAAAGTTAACAATACCGAGAGCAAATTTGTTCCGATAGAGAAGTCGGAGGGAAGGATACATTTACTGAAGGTTCAAAATTCTAGTGAAGAAGCAGAAAAAGCGGAAGAAAAGATCGCTCTTGATCTAGAAAATGAAGTTGGTAAAAGCAACTCTACATCTTCCCACAATGTTTCTTCAATAACTGCAGAAATTATAGAAAATGACTTAATTGAGGCAGAATTTAACAATACTTCCTATGACATTTCTTCAGTAAATACAGAAATTATAAAAAACCACTTAAATGAGACAGAACTAAATAACAACTCTTCGATTTCAACGGAAACTTTAGAAAGTTTAACTGAGACGAATCTCAATATGACTTCAATAGAATCATTTGAACAAGCCTCTGACGAAAATATCTCCACAACTGAGAGTGAAGAGCAGAACACCAATGGCGAGATTGTAGAAAGTACAGCGTCAACATCAACGACCAAAAATAAATTGTTTGCCTCTCGCAGGCCTTACAAGCCGACAAAACCATCAATCAGCGCAATTACTTCTACTGAAGCAACTTCAGTAACCACAAAAACCTACGTTAGGAAGTACAGCAGCAATTTTAAAATTCCGAAACCACCTTCAGAAATCAACATCAACAATGGTGGTAATGATGAAAAAGGAGAAGTATTTATACGCCCACTCTCCTCCTTTATTAAAAACAGACCCTCGTATCGGAGCAAGATCAATCCTTTAAGAGGAGATGATGAGGACGACGCTCCTATGGAATACGAAGACGAGGAGGAGCAAGAAATAAAAGAAGATTCGGTCGAAAGGGATTTGCCGCAAAAACCTATTCGAGATGATTACGATACAGAATCTGAAGAGGTGGTCGAAGAAGAAAAGAAAGAACCTGAAGCAACCATTGCAATACCTAAACCTCCAGTAAATCAAAATATCAACCGGTCGAATACAAAATCTTCAGGGATACCAAATTTAATAATTCGCTTAAACCAAGGCTTTGACAGTCAAAACGAAAGATCTGAGCTAGAAGTTGTGCCTCATAGTTCTGAAGAGAGCACAGATAGTTCTTCTACATCCTACGAAGATGAGGATGAAGCAAGCACCGATGAAACGTCCGAAGATGAGTTCCAATCAGCAGAAGAATTAGATTTACCAATGCTTAATAAAACGCCACAACTACAAACAACTAAAGTACCCCCACTAATCAATCATCCCGGTTTTGTACTTAAGAGACCCCAGAGTAATAAACCCCGGGTTATAAATCGCCCCACCTTTACAACCGTACATCCTGCATCCCTAAAGTTTAGGATAACAAGTCCTCTGGCCACACCACCTTCGTTTAAGAATAATAATACACGTTCGTACGAACGAAAATATTCACCAAGTTCAACAGAACCTACATCCCAAGATAATTCCCTTCTCGAGGATCTTAACATAGATGCATTAAATGCCCGAAATAAGAAAATATTTGAATTAAATAGTAGGAAACACACCACAATTAAACCAAAACCTACAGGTGGAAGAACAAACACTAGTGACTCGGAGACAACATTCAACATTTCACACAATGTCGTCCAAAACAATTCAACCACAAATGAAATCTTAAATAATTTTGATCATTTGCAGGAAAATGTTTTAGAAAACGTAATTCCACCGCCTACAACAACACGACGGCCCCCACCTTCGACGACGACCACAAAAATGACCACACTTTACCACGTCTTCGCACTAAGTGCCGAGGACGATGCAACAACTGAAAACAACAGTGGCGATGAAATCGTTACGAACGAGCGAAGGGAGAAACTTGTCGAAATTAACAGGGTGGTCGAAGTTTATTCGAAGGAAGACAAACTAAAGAAGTCCAAGAAAAACGAAACGGGAAAAATCGAAAGCTCCGAACTGAAGTTGGAGAAAAACGCCACTTTAGAAAAACTTGGTGAAATCGGCAGAGTCACACTGGTGAAACTTGTAGAGTCCAGTCGGGTCAAAGGGAAATCTTTAGCAGATGGAGGGGAATTGGTAATTGAAGGTCGAAGCACTGTTGCCGATTACACACCTACAGAACCTATTCCGGTCAGCAGTGATTCTGGACCAATAAGAAATGCCATACCAGTCGCAGATGGTATTGAAACAAGCCAGAAAAAAGAATCCCGAAAACTCCAACTTCCAGAAGTGATACTAGGTGTTGAAACATCTACGATACCTCTAGAAGGTTTGTTTGAAGCTCCTAGAAAGTCCAAGGAGCTAACTGTAAATGACGGGCCGGTATTTGCATCCTCCCTTGGAGAAGTTTATGCCATGAAAACGGAGTCAAACAGCCTGGAACCGGTTGTAGAAACTACAACTGCTTCTCTAGTTCCTACACAAGATATCAATCCACCCCAAGAAGCAACCACTGAGTCGACTCCGAGTATAGTGACCGAGACTAAAGCGGAGAAATCGCATTACATCCGGCCCTTAGTACCTCTTCTGAGGCCAGAATCCAACGAGTCTTCACCTTTAGTCATCTCGATTGCCAATCTAGACAAAGTAATTCTTAGTAAAGTCCCTAGATCCGACTCAAGCGTTGCATCATCAGGACGTATATCAACTTTTGTCGAACCACCAAAGACAATCAACCTTCTCGGTGATGCCACGCTTTCTAAGATCAAAAGTGCAGGTAGTTCAAGTAGTAGCCAAGGTCGCAACGAAACAGTTGTTCAAACCCAAACGAGTTTCAGTAGTGAAATTCAAGTTGTCCGCAAAAAAGTCCCCCGCAGATCTAAGTCCACAAGACGACGAAAGGTCGAAGTAGAAGAGCCATCGAATTGAATGCAAACCAAAATGTTGCAGTTCTTCCAAAGTCTTTAAAATTAAGAGAAGCACGGTAGCCCACGTGGCTTATAGAAGCCCTAAAGCCAACTATTTTATGTTTAGTGATAAGAACCGGCCATACTTCTTCTCTTGCAAGAATTTTAAAAAAGAATTACCAACCAAGTCACAAAAGACAACGAATTCTAGTCGAACTCAGCCTTACGTGATACTTTCATGAGTGTTTTTAGGGAATCAAAACCAGCAAAGGCACATTGCACCCAACTCGTTGCTTGCTTTGTTCCATAGCTGCTTCTGCCACATTTTCAAACCGCGTCAAACAAAAAGACCAACAAACAATTAAAATTAAAATCAGCTGGAGTCGAAGATTTGAGACAATATTGACTTTGCACAATATTTTTAGTTCTTATATACGCATTTTTAATCGAGCTTTCTTAGTTTGTGGAATTACTGGATTCCTTATCTAGTTTTAAGCAAATTAGCTTTTAAGTTTTATTGCTGAGGTAAAATAAGTACTGCACCATGTTGTTGTTGGTTCAATGTAGTGTCTTAGAAATGTTTGTTTCGCTATTGTACGGTGTGTCTAGCCATATGTTTTCATTTATTTCAAGTTACACTTTGATACTATAATTCTACTGCACACCTTTTGTAAATTTACAATACAAGAACGCTTAAATTGTTAAAACTGATTTGTTTTTATATACAATACACTCTAAAAAAACTACTAGCTAGTATATTTATAATGTACTAGCTATACACAGGAGCTTCGTCAATCAAGCAAACACAGGTAATACAAAAATTCTTTACAAATTCATTGTACTAATATATTTCGCTTCATAGTATACAATTTAAAAGCATTCTATATAGTACACATATTCTCTAAATAAATAGTGTCAGTCTTTGTACTGATCTACCATTTTTTCTATTATATATACTGCTAATAGTAACATACTGTAGCAAAAAATGTAATCATACTTCTATCTACACATTTAACACACACATGTACACTCTCGTGCACATTTTTGAAATAGTCTTCATTTTAATATAATTAAAAATCATAAATTCGATCCCCACGTTCGAATATTTTTTCCCCTATACACATTCTTAACATAAATAAATATATATAAATATATAAGAAAATAATTGATTAAATTTTAATCAGAGAAACTGCTTACTAAAGCTTAGTTATTTTCGGATAAATTATCAAAGAAATTTAAAATAGTAACAATAAGGTGAATTAATAGCTCCAAGCCTTAAAGTGAATATTAAATTAATAATTAAAAACCCCATAATGCAATAATAGAAATAACTAAATAACTTTCATTTTTATTTTTTAATGCTTAAAAAGATACAATCGCATTGTGAGAAAAAAAAGTTCTTTTATCGAAAATTCAATTCTGTGTAAATTCAAATTTATCAAAAAAAATATTGCATAGTAAAATCGTATGTTAACTAATAGACTAATTTATAAAGTAGGCTATACCATTTTATAGACTAATTTATAAAATAGACTATACAATTATATCTTTATTTCATATATTTTTTGAAATATCAGATGGGTACATGATTTAAACCCTAACCTATTATTAAAATTCTTCACTATTTCATATTTATACCTTTATTAATTACTGCAGTTACCAAAATGTTAATTTTCACAATTTAAATAATTTATTGTTGTTCGTTTTAGTTTTATTCCAATTTAAGCAGCAAAAGTCTGTTTAATTCAAGAAAAACAATAGGTGGATCTTGACATGACGTCGGCGCGATATATGGCTTTAATCCATATTTGTGTTTTTCACCCACTTCATTATGTTTAGTTTTTTAGTCTTTTCACTTTTCTGTTTATCTGTCTACATATCTTTTCAAACCTTGAAAATATAAGGAAGCAACAAAAACATTATCTGAAGCAAAATAAAGAAACGAATGACATTATGTTAATAAAATTTTTTATCTAGACAACTAAGAAAATCCAATAACTAGTGATGGGATAGTAAAAATTAAATTGGTACTACTTGTTGAAATAACGGACCTTTCAATCCACCCCATCATTAATTGAAAGAAATTATTCGCAGTTTGTAAATTAAATATTTAATTGCAGTAGTTCTTAATTTCAATGAATATCTAAAATTTTGGCTGAAATAGGAAAATTTAAAAAAACTAAGTAAAAAATGTAGCCAAATGTTTTAACAACTGCTTAATATGTAAAGCAATGTGCATCATAAAGTTATTCATTTTCAAATAAATTTGGCCAAGAATTACCAAAGTACAAATTTGGAACACCTTTGAAAACACGCTGCCTTTGGGTCTGTTGCTGCTTTGATCATTGCACCTGTTATGCAAGAAACCAGTCAGCTTCAGAATAACTTTGATCCAGTTACTTTTAATTAATTCTCGTCTCGACCCAGGCAAAATTCACGTGGTTCTCTTAGTAACAGAAAGCAGCAAGAGCGTTATGATTTCTTTCACGACGAACTGCGGCTACAAACAAGCCGCGATCAATGAAAGGGACTGCATTTCTCTCGGAACTTAATTACGGAGTCGTTCAGATTTTTATGGTACATTATCGTTGCATTTTGCAATATCTTAATGTTTCTTTAAACATTTCTCTTAAAAAGGACTGGTTTTAATGAAAGTGAATTTTTGTTTGTAAAATTCAAAACGAGATTATACAATTTTAAAACGAAAGTTTTGAAATCAAAAATCCAGACAAAAAATTGCCGGTGCAAGTAATTGAAATCTGTGCGTTACGTTATTGTTTAAACCTTTGCTTTTAATATGTGAGGTTTTATTACTGGCAAAATTAAACCTGTTTTGATAATAGCAATTATGAAAATGAAAGCTTGGATATGGAGGAAGAAACAAAAAGTCATGAATTTTATTATTAAAATTGTCTAAATGAAAGTATGTAGATAAACAAAAATTGTTTTAATTAAACCAAATTTGGCGAAACCAAATTCGGAACGAATATATCACATAATGTTCGAAAATTTATATATACAAGAAGTAGGTATAGTTAATTTTTTCGTAGTCAATTTCTAATACATTACTACTCCGAAATTTACTTTCAATTTTTGAACCGAACTTAGCCCAGAACGAAAAACATCATAATTCTGAAAATGAAAGCCCGGCAACATAAAAATGAAGAGGCATAAGAAACTGAAATTGATTGGCCCATGCTTCCTATCAGAGCGGATTACATATATGTACTTTCATTTGTTGTGATGGCACTTCACAACTTTCACTTGTTTTAAGCAGAGAGCATCGTCGCATCGAGCGGTACATTCCAATCGTAATTTTACCTGCATCTTCAATCTGTGTAGCCAATCAATTTCCTTACGAAAAGGCCATCGGAACATGCCAACAGGTACTCAACCAATCGCTCGAAATACTTAATTAGATGCTATGCACCAAGCTAGCTTCTTCTTTTTCTTAAGCCTCTTCTTTTTTACACGCTAGATGCGTATTCCGAAAAAAGCCTATGTACGTCCTTAAAACCCCAATGTCAGCGATTAATAGGCTCGATCAGGTCTCTCACGCAGCTGCCTTGCATAATCGATGAAAATAGCAATTCTGGCTTTTTACAGCGGAACTGGTTTGGTGATGGAATCCTCAATTAAGTACAACGAAAAAAATTAAGAAAATTATACAGATGGGTTGATAATTTAACCGCTGCTTCAGCTTAAGACTCCAGAGGATCGTATATCACATTCATAGGCTGTTTATTTGCAGCGAGTTCTTGTGGCTTGCTGCACGGTGAAATTTAATATTTTTTCTTGAAAAATATTCAAATAAACACGCAGATCTTATGTGCTCATCTGCTAGTCGGAATTATTGCGAAAAATATTCAATGGAATTTTTAATCAAATGGGAGAGGGTGTAGGAGTGGTTTGTTCACGGCGAATATTTGCTCACGTCACGAATTTGTATCGAATGTTCCATTTAATTAAAAAAGTTAAGTTCTCCGTTAAATTTAAAACCGGAAATAATAAAGGTCATAATATTTAATTTTGTTTCTCTTTGTTAAATTAATAAATTAAAATAAAGTCACCTATCAAATTTAAATTTAAATTTAATAAAAATAAGAAAATTTAAATTTAATAAAAGTAAGAGCGAATATAATCTCCTGGGGAATAAATCCTTAAAAATAAAGGGAAAACCTTTTAAAATGAATTAGTTAATTAGAATTTTGTGTACGTCGTTCATATTATAAAAACATTACAACATACAACATTTTCTACCGCTAATAAATTTCAATAGGAAAACGTTTGTTCGTTACAAAAAACATGGAAATAACGCTAAAATACTTTACATAATGGCATTGAATAAGGATTTAAAAAGAAAAAATTAAAAACACAAAAGTTCGGATTGAAATAAAAAACAATCGCAAAATCGGCTTCAAGTCCAAAGCCACCCGAAAGTCAAGGTTTTTGGAGAAATTTTATCGGTATGAAATCATCATCTCTTCGAAGACGGTTTCCTCGTTTAAGTAGTGAATCATTCAAACAGCAGGCTATATATTTTTCATTTTTTGCTAAAATCTGTTAAAAATATGCTCGAACAAATAAAACTAAACTGACTCGTTAACAAATAAAAGAAAAATTTCACGAACGAATTGATTATTCATTAAGTCCAATGTTAAGGTCTTCTAATGACACAAATTCAATTCACAATGTTTTAACTTGAAATTTTTCTTTTTCGTTAACATTATTATTCAATTGGATGAAACTATCGATGACTATTCATGTAATATGCTGTTATTAACACTTCACGGACATTGTAAAAATTAAAAAAAGGAGCGCGAAACTTTAACACTAGGTAATAAAACCACCAGAACCAACAAACAAAAATCATTGCTTTATTATTTTACCTCAGTATGAACTAATATTTAAGCATATTAATGAACAAGAATATTTTTGCAATAAATATAATATCACCTTTTACACCTTAGAGACGGCAAAATACACGTCGTCCTGTTTTGAGTGTCCGTCGCAGAGTAACAACGAGCAGTAGCAGCAGTAGCAGCAGCTCTTCGGAAGATTCAAATCTTCCAGCGGCGGCGGACACTCCGACTTCGACGCCTCTACTAGCGACGGGCAACGCGAAATATACTCGCCGGACCAGACCAACGTCTTACACGACGTCGAATCCAACAACTGAGACGGATCCAAAGACAGTGACGACGGCAAGCGACATCGCCAAGTCCACATCGAAGATCGTGATCCGAAGGAAATTCGGTAGGCCAAGTAATGGAGGCCCAAGTCGAACCAGTAGTACAGCCTCTACAGTTTCTACGCTGGCAGATGAACCCGGTAAGTGATTTACCTTAGAAATGCGGATAGGCTTCCTCTATCTGCTTGATGATCTCATCTTGCGAGAAAGATTTTAACTCATATTATATACTGTGATCACAGTGTGAGGTAAGATTAAATGATATCAAAAAAGGTGAAATGAATGAGATGATGCTAAACTTGTCGCGCTTGCTGTAAAGAACTGGCATTGGTTGCCCGTGACAAGGTGATCAAGCGCGCATCACAATAGTAGTCTAGAATATTAAATTTCACAAGTAGCCTCCGGGAAAGACTGGTTAGCATTCGGTGCATTTCTATTCTTGCATATGCGAAACCGTGCGAAGTGAAATAATCATAGAAGAACATCTGCCGGCAGTTTTGCAGACGACCATGGTGGTATTCTTCAATTAGTAATTGCAAAAACAAATTCTTAGTTTAAATTGCTTTATTTGCGCTTAAAGAATGCAAGTCTTCAGTAATTAAATGCGAATTTCAGCATCGGAAATGCAAAGCGAGTGGTCAATAAAAGAAAAAGTTCAAACAAGAAGGATTTGTCTGCACGATAGACCTCGAGCCGCGACCGGGTCTATGCAGACCTTGTTCGAGTACCATGCAGAAATTATAACTACATTGACCATATTCACATTTTAGAATGCAAAGGTTTGCAAAGGTTATAGTGTAGCGTGTATAAATCAATTCTGTCAATTTACGGAGATTCGTATCTCACACTTATACCTACAATGGCTCAATGTCGAGCAAAATAATATTTGTTACTTTTATGAAGTCCCAACCTTCTTTAAATCACGATCATATAACTAAAACAATGGTTCTTTACAACCAACTATTGTGATACTCGAGATGGATATACGCTGTAAATGTTTGTCCGCATGTCCGTCTGTCTATTTATTACTTTATTAGAAAAAAATAAACTCTACTTTTATTAATTTCTTTGTTTTTCTATTCGATATTTTAATATGCTTTAATGGAACTTTAAATGCATTCTATTGTATTTATGTTTCACAGGTCCACCTAGCCTTAAAGACTATTTTTTTCATTTATTATTTTATTTTTTTACTTACGCATGCTGCTCAATTTAAATTTGTTCAAACTCTGCTTCTGTCATTAAATCATTGGTGATTTTTTTATAAAAATTAAGAATATGAAAGAAGACAAATAAAATAAAATCCATGAAAAGCTCAAAATAAATAATTTTATTATAGGTAATCAAAACTATAAAAAAAATAAAATATAAAAAATAAAATCGATTGGAGTGAAAAACTAACAAACTAGCATTCTTTAAGAAAATAGAAGAACCCAAATTAAACCACGTCTACCATTGACAAAGTTTCTCAGCGAACTAACTCAGCTAAGCACTAAGCAGCCGTTTGGCTACCGCTCGTAAGCCCGGTTATACCCATCTAACAATATTCGTTGCTGACGTCACTGGAAACCAGTGACCAGTGAATCGCTACGGATTCACTACCATCACCTGTCTATGTATACTTGAGTACCCAGAGTGAACCGTTCAAAACCTCTCTGAGATTTAAGCATATACCCATATTGAAGTCAGCCTAAATAAGTTTTCAGAATCACTAACATCAGTTTGTTCGCCACCTTTATTCGTTGTAGACCTAACAAAGCCTGGCTGCCTTTATTAATTTTAATAGAGATAATATCTTAAAAGCATCCGCGGGGAGGACTAATGCATTATTCACTTTCAGTCAATTTGTAAAAAACTCGTGGGTGCATTCACAAATAAGAATCAATTTTTATAAAACACGATGTGTTAAATTTTTATAATTAAGTAGATACTTGTACAGAATCGGCTACATCTAAAAAAAACTTCATATTGCTGAAAATAAATTTATTAGAGTGCACTTTTGTACTAAAAATATTATATAAATATAGATTCAATTATAGGTTCAGAGTACTTAGTGCACGTATAACAAAAAATGCACAAAATCTCTTTAATAGTGTAAAACCCAAACAATATTTTAAAGTACAGTTTTGGTTTAACCAGTTAAAACTATGTAAATATTTTTGTACATACGTTAATATTTGCACTGTATATTCAAGTGGAAAAGTGATTTTATGAGTGAATCTCGCATTTTACATAAACGTAATCAACAAAATTTGTACAATGGACATAAAAGACTTAACAACTAACTTACATACTGACAAACATATTTTTACTTCTACTTTTCATTTAACATTTTTAACACAATCCATTAAAATAACAAGGTAAGATTGAAATTCAATCAGATAATATAATTTTTCGACAGCATCTACAGAAATACCGTCACCTATAACGAATCCTCTGTTCAAGCGAAGGTTCAATATTTTAACTACAGCCACTCCAAAAGCCGAAATACCATCTGTTACTTCCTTAGATGAAGTAACAACAGAGGTCGGAATAGATTTTACAGAATCTTTAGAAGATGTTGATCAAGAGGCAAAAGATAGCATTCAAGATAGTAAATTCACGAATCATAGATACAATCAAATTGGGGAAACATTAGAGGATGATCTCGTTGGTGCAATAAAAGCTATATCAAATGCCCCAATTCCTAGTGTATCTAGTACAACACCAAAATCACCTAGCACAAGTACAGTCGGTAAAAATAATGGAAGAAATGAAGATACAAAACAACGGAGAATTGGTATCGCGTCAAATACACGTAATGAAATTGTTTTTAATTTAATATTGCGACAATTACAATTACAAATAGTTTTTTTTTTAAATAGCTAACAAATAAAACGCAACTTTTTAGTCATATTAATTTTTATGGTGAAAGAGTGGTAGGTAGAAAATACAAACCTAACTTACATTTAAATACGTAAATGAAAATCTCCCAGAAAAGATTCATTCATTCATTAATATTTTTTATGTTAATGAAATATACAATTTTGCAATTGAAATTGTCGCTTAATTAATTGGTCAAACGATGTATATATTTTGTTATAAAGACATTCCATATGCAGGAAGGCCAGTGGCACGTCGTCCTCAAAAGACCAAAACCACGGTGCCTCCAAGTTCAAATGCAAGTACGACAAGAGTAAGCCGAAGGAAGCCAAAGAAACCCGAAACCTTCGACAGAATTGGTAACGATAGACAATTTGCTGGACGAACGTATAGACCAATCACAGACTACGACTATTACGATGACGATGACGTACGAATTGTTGGAAAAACCAATTCACAGGTAAGTCTCGTATGCATGATAATTTCCATTAAGTACAATTTCCGGAATAACCTCAATTTTAACACCTCTGCTCTCAGGTGAAAGTAATCCTTCATGGACCTGGAATCATTGAATGTCTGGACCAGGGTAACTTCCCTCATCCATTGTCGTGTCGGAAGTTCATATCCTGTGCTAAAATGGAAACTGGAGGCGTTGTCGGCTGGGAGTATACATGTCCGAAGGGACTGAGCTACGATCCCGTGGGAGGAATTTGTAATTGGGCAGCAGGTCTGGGATGCAAAGAATAATCACATTGGAAGTCATATATAAAATAGCCAGAATAGATTTTAAATTTTAGCAGTCGACGACTGAGGACTGACCTTCCAAAATGAGAAATTTAATTATTTTTTAATTAATTGTTTTTTTTACTTTATTTGTATGGTGTGCATTTTGTTATGCATTATTAATTTTAGATTTTGTTAAGCAAAAGGCATTTAATTTGAAATAAATTAAATCATTTATACATTTGTCGTTTCTTTTGTGTTATCTGTTTCTTCTTTGTTTTGTTCAAATCAATATATTCCCAATATAATTCTCTAAAACGAAACCTCGTGTCCAGAAACTTAATAAAATATATAATGCGTTATCATTTAAATATTGTATTTTTTTTTTTCGCCAAGAAGGATATACAAATACTTAAAAAAATATGTATTCGAAAATTATTTTTAAACTAGATATAAAAAAACAAGCATGAATGTCGAACACCGTTTTTTTAATTTAATGGATATGTAGCAAAACAACATACAGATTTTGATACTTTAGGGCATTATTTTTTTTTATTTTTGATTCTTATAAAGCATTTATTTAAATAAATAAAATACTGGTACGAAACTTTACAAAGAATTTATAAAATAAAACAAAAGCTTTTAATAAAAATTATTAACTTACAATGTACTTTTTGACTTCAAATATTTCTAATCTATCGGTCTAGAATTACTCATATTTTTAAATTTTATTTACTTACTCGTGCAAAAGGCAGTAACAGGTAAGAATCTAATGAATTATAAATTTCTTTTCACATTAAAGCACCTTTTCTTCTGTTCTTCTCCTCTACTTCACTGTACAAGACTAATATTTTTACTGCTTTACACAGTTAGAGCTAGCACGGAAATAGAACCATTATACATATATCTAGTTTTCTAAGTTTAAAAAAAAGATACATTTTTTCCCACTAGACATACCCCACACTCGATTGATAAACCAACACCAATCAACACTGGTATATCAAATACCTTTAGAAGAATTCTTGACATTGTTTTTTTGTTATGCATAATATTGTCAGTTTAACGACTGTTTAACTTAACATAGAATTATTTGAGATCAAATTTTTAATTACAGTTTTCTTTTTATCTTCTACACAGTGAAAGGCGAGGAGTCAACGTCTATTTCAAAAAGAGTGGTCAGCCGAATTTCACCTTCACTCTTAAGACGTGTACCAGCAGCAACCAATATGCTGACAATGGCACCTGAAGATTTAAAAAATAAAAGAGCAGAAGAGACAGCGAATAACTTAAGGGATATATGTAAGAAAAAATAACTGGCTACATGAACACGTTTCACTTTGTACATCGGGTTACAGGTAATGCTGCTACTTCTGTGAATGCTCTCAAGCCAGCAATAGTTCCCAGTGGACAACAAATTAATGTTAAAATAATGGGAGCGGAAAAGAATGCTACTCGGTCTGAGTTTAGACTTGATGATTTT
This sequence comes from Proctacanthus coquilletti, assembly GCA_001932985.1. Lineage (NCBI taxonomy): Eukaryota > Metazoa > Arthropoda > Insecta > Diptera > Asilidae > Proctacanthus > Proctacanthus coquilletti. Next base: position 1,534,574 of record MNCL01000005.1, read on the forward strand.
CAGAAAGTAGGGAATTTTATTGATAGTAATAACGACATAGTTGTGTTTGTAAATGCATGGAAATCAAATACCTCAGTTGAAGGCAGTTTTGCAGAGTTAGAAACAGCTTACCAATGTCGAGGAAATACAACTTTAGTGGTAAGCTCGATCCTCCAGAAAATAATAAATCTCTAACTAATTCTTGTAAACCTTAAAGGTGATCGACCTTGGACCCATATTAAAGGATATCCAAACCTGGATGACACTAGACTATACCCAAACGGGCGTTATGATCAGTAAAGTGATCAATGATCTTGCGAAAACCTCAAAAAGCACCAAACTTCACGTAATTGGACACGGATTGGGCGCTCATATAGCCGGAGCAGCTGGTAGGAAATTCGCTGAAAAGTCAGGAAATTTACTTTACAGGATTACTGCTCTTGATCCTGCGATGATTTGCTACAAAGAACCCCAAACAATTTCTGGCCTGCAAAGAGGTGATGCAGAGTTTGTTGATGTTATTCATTCATCTGCATATGGCTTGGGAAGAGAAGAACCAATAGGAGACGTTGATTTCTTCCCTAATGGGTAATAGAATATAATACATGGCCAAAACTTCTGGAATAATTCAAATAAAATATGTACGGATTTCCAGTATTCGAATAACATTTGCATTATTGAGAATATTGAGAGAGATTTATTCCAAGACTTTTAATGGCCTATTCAAATCTTCACTAGATTTTATGCATTATCTTTCTTACAGACCATCGGTTTTGCAGCCAGGATGTGAGGATTTAGTTTGTGCGCATAATCAAGCCATTAGATACTTTGCTGAAACCATAATACCAGGAAATGAACAGAATTTCATAAGCCAACAGTGCAATTCAATAAAAAATCTTGATTCGAGCACCTGTAAACAAAATCAAATTGCGATGGGCTTGTCTGTGCCACGAAATGCCAAAGGAAATTATTTCCTCAAAACTAAAGCAAAATCGCCCTATGGATTTAACACCAATAAAAGTTCAAACAACTGCAATGGACACTGAAACCTCGAACTAGGACAGCTTTAGTTTTGTGATAAACAAATAGGGCTTATTTATTGTACGTTCGATTGTAGCCATAGGTAATTTAAATATATTTATACAAACCTTAAAATGGACGCAATAGTTAGGATAATGTGGAATGATGAATATAATACGATGCTTCTCTCAATAAATATACGGTCTATTATGATAAATTATTTTAATTAATAAGACTTAGGTTTATTATTAACATTTCTACTAACATATGTTGTTGCTAACTAAAATCTTCAGAATTTTTGACCATTCTAATTACTTTAATTATTAATTAATTATTCTTTAACAAAATACTTAACCGCTTCGTCTTACTGGCGAGCATAAGGTCCGAGGCAAAGGAACAAGGAATAATTGTCTATTCATAAGTCATAAAAGTTTTCATAAGGATCCACTGAACAATTAATTAATTATCGAAGCTCATTTTCACGACCTAAAATTGTTTTATTTTTGAACGCCTTCACACTTTGGATAATAACAACAGTAAAACTGAATATAAGATAATTTAACGATCTTTCAACCTGCAGGTAAAAAATAAATTAAAAATATTGCAGGTTTTTTTTCTTTCAATATGGTCTTGGGCATTTGAAGATTTTTCTACGCATAGCTACGAACTATGGGACTTTAAAAAAATTATTGATACAAATATTTCAAATTAATTATGTAAACTTAAGCGTCATCTTCTTTTCCTAAGGATTAAAAAAAATAAAAGTTTTACTTTACTAACGCTAGATTATAATTTCGAGAATTGTAGGGTAATAGGTAAAAGTTTATTGGTAGGAAACCGATAACCATTCTGAATTGATTTCAATGTGGCTTAAGTTTAAATATAGCACAATAAATACCACTTTATTTTAAAACGACTCACTAATTCGAATTAAAAATGAAGGCTGTAGCAACAATTTCATTAAAATAATTTTTATATATTTCAATCTAAATCCAAATAAAGGCCAATGCATAAGATCAAACCATTTTTATTATTTTTTCTCTTGAATCACTCCAATAATGGAAAAATACCTAAAATCACTAATAGAAGAAATGATCTTAGTTCTTCCAGCATTGATGATTTCTTGCAGATTGACTAGCATTGCTTCCGTAGGGGTAGACTGTCTTGGTCTGGAGGAAGAAGTTTCCACTTGCGTCCCGTGGGGTTGCAATACCCATTGGAATCTGTTGGCGTTGGCAAGCTCTGGTGCGAAGATTATTTATTGAATTGCACTTTTGTGCTAGGAAGTTCTCCTCATTTCCTGGGATAACAGTCTCAGCATAGAAATCTACAGCAATGTTGTGTGATGAAACCAAATCTCTGAAGCCAGGCTGGACAATAGATGGCCTGTGCAAATGAAAATGTTTACATTATAATTAAATACCTTTTAAACATATTATTTGCATACCCGTTGGGATAAAAATCGACATCCCCCAAAGCCTCAGGTTTTCCATAGCCATAAGTAGAAGAATGAATAACATCAACGAATTCAGCATCTCCCTTCTGAAGACCGAAAAGGACATTGGTTTGCTTGTAGCAGATAAGAGCAGGGTCAAGACCAGTAATTCTTGGCAAGAGATTTCCAGTAAGTTCAGTGTATTTCCTTCCAGCAGCTCCTGCAACATGGGCACCAACACCATGACCGATCAGATGGACCTTCCTCAGAGGAACCGTCTTGGTCAATTCATGTAGGAATTCAGCTACCCACTCTCCAACTTGTTCACTGTCAAGAGTAAGCAATGTTTGGACAGTCCTCATATGACGACCTAAGTCGATTACCTGAAAAATTGAAAATATAAATTAGTATTATAAGTAAAAGGCATCTAGAAGCTATCTTGCCAAAAAGTTAACATTGCCACGGCATTTGTAAGCCTCCTTTAATTTCTCCAGTGGGCTGCTTTCACCTGTCGATTTCAAACCGGTGATATAGACAACAACTTCTTTTTCTTCACGCAGGGCAGGTACTTCAACGATCCTTTGCGGTTGGCTTAGAGGTGCAGAAACTACACCAGAAGGTGTCTTAAGAGACATGTTAATCTCTTCCCTAGCAGGTGCATAGTTTGGCTTAATAGCTCCATACATGAGTCCTGCATTGCCTGTGCAAAAATTAAATGAAAACGTTAATTAAAATATGAAACATAATTCAACCATTGACTTACAAACTTCATCAAGAGTGTGTATGAATCCCTCTGCACTTCTGGTCTCAACTTCTTCGTTGGTCATTTCCAAAACAGCGGCGGCATTTGGAACCCTCTCCAAAAGAGCACCAGGAATTCGTGAAATGATATTCTTGGAGCTAATTTCCCCGCTTCGAAGATAAGTTGGATCATTCTCGGGACGAGGACGATCATTCCTGGTCATTGGAGTTGCAGCGGCTGAGACCGCAAGCACCAGAACAGCAAAAATTGCAGGCTTCATGGTTAACGAATGTCTGTAGTCCGGAAAACAGAGTCACACTCTGACTTAAGGAGGTGTACTTACTTCCTATTTATATCGCAGTCCGACTAGCTCTGAAAAGCTAACACGACAAAATTTAATCAGCCTCAGTAATCGACCAAATTAAATGAATAACATTATCAGCTCTGCGTTTTCTCATACGACATTACCCACAATATGCTTCGCTAGACAACGGACGAGCGCTCTGCTGACTCCAAAGATGAATTTTCGCAATTTTCTCTCTGTAGAGCGCTAACTCGACTTTTCTTAATCAATATCAATAAAGTGCAAGTGGATTTCGGAAAATTTTCAACTTGCAATGGGTTATCAAAATCATGCACGTGCTGCACTTATTTAAGTAACGCAATCGATGTTCTTGACTGTGAGAAAATGAAATTTAATATTAAAATCGATCAAGTTCACTGAACTCGATTATACAAATCGAATCATTATCAAGTCTAATTTGTATTTTTTTTTGTTTTACTTACAATTTGTGAACAAGATTTTACAATGAAATATTACTTAAAAAGTAAATAAATGATAGTACTTTTTAATACAATAACCTAGCACCCTTTTTCTGTTAAAGCAAATGCTATAATAGGGACTTTTTCTTCCAGGGAAATATATTGAACATAATTGTGTATAAATTATATGCTCGATATACTTAGCAAAAAATTTGCTCGAAATATTTTGTAATCAGTTTCTCAGAAAAATAACATAGCCGTTTTCTTCTTAACAATTCTTCACTTGTTTGTAATAATATGATCTTATCAAATTAATCGACCATACTCTAAATAAATTGATTAATTTATTATTTTACATGGACTATTTTATAGCAAAGGTTTTTTTGAAATCTGAATATCTAGTTCTTTGCCCTGATAGTCTGGTTTAGTTTCAACGAAGCAAATCATATCAATTTTCGATCTCAGACAGAATAGCTTTTAAGTATTTCTTCCCTAAATGACTAATTAGTTTTTAGTAAACAATAGCAACTGAAGTAAGTTTATTTCGCAGCTTATTACATAGAATTAATTAAAAAGGTTAAAGGCCTGTTAGAATAATGAACTTCGCATAAGCGAGACTTCGGATAAACAAGGGTAAATTAGAACCAATTAAGATAATTTCTGGTCAAACTTAACGTAATCAAACTTTGAAAAGAAGCAAGCCTAGTGTTCTGCTCAATATAATATATAATAATTTTATTACTTTGCATTGTTCGATTCAATGAAGATAATATTTAGTAATTCTTACAATAAAGAACAACCTCTTTTTTAGTATGTAAATAGAGTGAAATTATAAATTTATCACACACAGATTTAAATTAATGCAAACAACAAATTAAATTATTTAAATTTATATAAATATCCCAATAAGTCGGAAAGCGAAAGCAAAAGCCAAAGCAAAATTGCTACCGGCCTTGCATCTGAAACCGGAGTTTAAAATTTTGAACGGAAGAAATTTCCATGCCTTTTAAATTACCCTATTTTCTTTCTTTTAAGTCTTTCGTATTCTAGAGGTAATTTACTAAATTTAATTAATTTTTAGCGTATTTCCACCTGTGCCGTTAATTTCTTGTTCTAATTTCATCAAATTCCAGGATTCGAAAATCGATATCGAATTTTAGTTGTTAAACTGTTTCCACAAGAACTTGTCTACGATCTGTTTGCAGTATGTTTACAACTTAAATGTCAAAAGCACGTGTGAGGGTTAATTTTGTGAAGTGGGACTTTGCCAGCAAATAAGTTGTTAAAATATGCCTCCAATTGCAAGGGAAAACAATTTATTAGTATACCAAGGAAGCAATTTCCTTAAGCAGAGGCTTGTGTTATCAACGCTGAGCGGGAAACCTGTCAAGATCTTAAACATTAGGAGCAATGATGAGAACCCGGGTCTTCGCGAATATGAAATAAGTTTAATACGACTCTTTGATAAGATCACCAATGGCACGGAAATAGAGTTAAACAAATCAGGAACCTCGCTGCTGTTCAAACCAGGCCTGATTTGCGGAGGAAGTCTTCAACACGATTGTTGCATCCAACGCGGAATAGGTGAGTTAATCCCAAATCACTTCACGGATTTTCCTAATATCTTTTTTTATTTTAGGATATTACTTAGATGCCTTAATAGCATTGGGACCATTTTGCAAAAATCCCATTAATGCAACCTTACGTGGCGTCACGAATAGCAAGGAAAGTCCCTCAGTGGATCATATCAAAGCATCTGCAATTCCACTGCTAAAGAAATTCCTAGTAGTCGACGATGGCCTAGATCTGAAAATCGTTAAAAGAGGTCTAATGCCTTTAGGTGGGGGAGAAATCGTCTTCAAGTGTCCTGTACGGAAAAACATAAGGTCTGTACAATTTCTACAGCCAGGAATGGTGAAGCGTGTTAGAGGAATGGCCTACGCAACTAAAGTTTCTCCTGCATTAGCCAATAGGACCGGTAAGTAGCTTAAAAATTTGATGGCCTACTTTATCTAATCATACTTCCTTATAGTCGAAGCAGCCAAAGGAGTTGTTTTAAATTATATTCCAGACGTTTATATCAATACCGACCAAAATAAAGGAAAGCTTTCAGGGAATAGTCCTGGATTTGGTGTGAATTTATGTGCTGAGACAACCGAAGGGGTCGTTTATTCCGCAGAGATCGTTTCGAACACAAAAGAAGAGGTAAATAAAAAATACTTTCAATACACTTATGAACTTTCAATAATAATTACTATACTCATTTTCCAGGGCCTCGAGCCATCTGTTCCAGAAGATTTAGGCAGGGACGCCGCACTTAAGCTACTTGAAGAGATCTATCGTGGAGGCTGTGTAGACTCAGCCTTTCAATGGCTAGTCGTTTTATTTATGGCTTTGAGTCAGAAAAACGTTGCAAAATATCTAACTGGTATATATCATTCCTAGATCAAGGAGAAAATAATGAATGAAATTCTTTTTAAAATAGGTCCTCTCTCGCAATACACCGTTCACTTCCTTCAGCACTTAAGAGATTTCTTTGCAATTGTCTTTAAATTAGAAACCCCAAACGTAGAAGATGAAGCCATGCCCGGTGCTTCAAAAGTTCTCCTGACATGTGTAGGAATCGGTTATACAAATATTAATAAAAGAGTTCTTTAAGATTTGAGTCTTTTAATTAAAGCATACTGAAAGAAATTGGATACCCAAATTACTCTAGTCGTTTGCACTATATCTATAATTGATAAGGGAAGAATTTCCCTATGACCACATTTACCACCTCAACAAAATTCTTCACGAGTTCTCTTCGGTTTTTATTCTTATTATTCTTGGTTCGTATTCCACCTCATCCCCTTCATACTCATCGTCGGAATATTCCTGCTTTATTTCATACTTCGCATGTCGTTTACGTTCCGCCTCCCGGAAGGCCTTCCTCTCGGAAGGTAGTGCTGCATTTGTTTTCCTAATAATTGGGGCCCCGCAGGCGTATTCCTGTGGATTGTAAGTCCCAGCATCATCATCATCCCAGTTATCCTCACAGTTTACCACATCCTGGGACGTTATCTTCACTTCGGGTGGCTTCGTGATTTCAATGTTGTACTTGTAATTGGCCACATTTGCTCTGTCGATGCATGTTGCGCAGTGATACTATAATGATGTAAAACTGTTACTTTTAAACAGGTGGATGTGAACGTGGATAGACTACCCGGTACTCCGGCTCTGGAACCATATGCGACGCATTGAAAGGGCACTTTAGCAATTCAACGTCGGGATAACTCAAACGGCATTTCGACAAATGTGGCTGCAAACGCTTCCTCAACATCCTATGTGCCGAGTTATAGGGGCACTGCACCATATCGTTATCTCTTTCAATATAATGAGCCATACAGGACTAAAATCACAAACGGATAGAGAACACTTCCCTGACAGCTGAGAAATAAACTAAATCTTCTTCTTGGTTAATAGAATTCATTTTGTACTAGTATTTAATTTGAAAATAGTGCTTTATAGCGAAATATGAATATCATTAGTTTATTCATACTTCGCTTTATAGTAATAATTGTCTACGAAAAGATCAAAAACTTAAACTCTAAAGATCCATATAAAACTAATTTATGCAATATGATTGATGTGGAAATGTGAGTAATCCCTAATTCAAAAATTGTAATCCCGGAATTGACTTCGTATCTACATTAGAATCTGCCTACTAGCTGTTATTAATCAGTATTTGGCGACTTGCTGCTTAGGCCTTTTGTTGTCCTAGGACAACTTCGTTCAGGAGTGAAGGTTGTAGCCTGGTGTGGTTTTATATTGATTACTTGAAATAAAAGGCTTTTTTTTAAAACAATACCGAAATGGCACATATTTTCCCTGCAATTGGCGACGAGGAGATGCAGTGCCCGTACGTGAAAGTGCATCGTCCACTTCGCAGCCACTTCGAGCGTCATTTGGTGAAGTGTCGGCAGACGCAGAAAAATGTTGATCTCGCCATATGTCCGTTTAATCAATCCCACAGGATTAACGAGCCGGAATTAAGTGTAAGAATGCCGAACACATAATCAGCCAGGTATTTAACGTTACTTTTCAGTGGCACATCTCTACATGCCCCAGTAGAGCCTCTTTCGAACGGTACAAGAACATCGTGGACACCGGAATTTCAAACAGTGAGCGAAATAACGCCAGCGCTTCGTTTCTACACGAGGAGGTCGAAACAGAGGAAAATTGGGATGAAATGGATGCACCGACGTACAACCCTTTGGAATATGCGAGCACGGCCCCGATCATTAGAGTTAAAGTAGGAGCTCCTCCGTCAGAAAGGAAAGCTTTTAGGGAGGCTGAGAGAAGGCGCCTCAGAAACCAACTGAAATAAATTTTCTCGAATAATTTGATTTTCTTGTATACGTTTTGTGCATAATGAAATACAGTAAGTTTTCTAATGTTTATTTTGAGCTCTATTTCTGGTGAATAAAGCGAAGGTCGTAGTATTCTTATTATCGCCCATTCAGCAATTACACCATCTTGAATAATTTGAAACTAAGACGAATCGCAGCAAAGATATCGAAATACCACACATCGTGCAGAATATCATTTTTTATCGCTTGCAATCATTTTTTTGCATAGTATTCCGAAAAGAAGAAAAGCAAAATTTTAGACGTGTCTTTGAATGAAGTAGAAATAAAAGTTTGCGCAAATCGTAATATTTGCAAAAATAAACTATATCATAATTTATAAAAATATGGACTTCAGGAATTTTTATTGTTGCGATATTAGAATTTTGAAATATCAATTGGTGAATACATCCCATTAAGTTGGCTCCACTCAGAATAATACCATTTTCGAATATAACAATTAAGAAAATTCGAAATAACAGCAGTGGCAATACCAAATCTTAGCTGTCATCTTCCCTTTTGTCGGTGTTCGCCGTTTAAGATGGTGGGTTGGTGATTTGTGAAGAGTAATTCTAATTTTTCCAAATCATCCTTGGAAGTTTCTATCTTTCGTTACACAGATTTTGTAAAAGACATCTTTTGAAACTGTTTTGATAAGCGATTTTCGTGCGCAACTTCCTAAGTGAACGTATTTTTTTCATTTTTAGACTAAAGGTACTTCGAGCTTTGGTAAACGTCATAACAAGACGCACACCTTGTGCCGTCGTTGCGGACGATCATCATATCACATTCAAAAATCAACCTGTGCCCAATGCGGCTACCCAGCTGCTAAATTGAGATCATGTAAGTACCTTAAATAGTCGAATAAATCACAAATAACGGCGCAACGATGACTGAGGAAGTGAATTTAGAACAGAAAATTTAGTACCATTATGATTATTTTCTGCAAATGTACACCTCCGATTTATAAACTAGGCGTAATTTATAGAATTTACACAATTACAATGTAGGGCTTGCTTGCTAAGGTGCTTAGGGGAGAAGCCGGGCGAATCTAATGACGACATGTTTTGGCTTCTGGCTTGCACTTGGTTTTAGTATTTGTAGGTTGTGAACGAGGGACTATAACGCAAAGAAATATCAGTGGAAGAATTTGAATTAAAATATGAACTCTGTACTTATCATTATCAATCCAGTTGTGCCTTCTGTTCATGGGCAGGTGAATTGGAATTAAAACTACCAATATCTCCAATTACAGAAGGCTAGAAAAAATCGTTCAATCTTGCCGGATCGGAGGAAGTGTTTTAAAGTAACTTTCTGTGGTCACCGCTATAAGGTTGAATACATTTATCTTTTTTTAAAGAATAGGATTTCAAAAAGATTAGGAAAAAGCTGAAGACACATTCCGTCACAACTCTTAGAATCTACAGAACCCAGCATTTTTTGTTAATCTTAAATAAATCACCATCTGAACATAAAGGATTATGTGTATATTATAATTAACATGCCTCTTCTTGGGCAGGAGAGTGGTTTAATTGTTACCAGTACCTCCAATAAGGAAGGGCTAGAGCAAATAGTTCAATCTTGCCGTACCAGAGCGAGCACTTTATAGTGGCTTTTTCTGGTCATTATAAGGTTGAGTACATTTCAAATTAACGCCTAGCATCATATGCGAATGAGTCGAAATAAGAGGCTTGCATAAATTTTTGTTGATACTACTAGTTTTTAAAATAAGATTTTTTCTGAAATTCCCTATTCTGTGATTTTGAGGGCTTTTGCAGATCGATTGCGTCCGCCCCAAGCACACAGATATATCAAATCGTGAATTCATTCAATTACGCAATTTCGTTAATATAAGATGGATTTGTGTTAACAGTTTTCATACAAAAATTTAAAAATATGAGTATTAAGATGCAATTGCGTTACTGTTTTCTTCTTTTTATTTCAGATAATTGGTCAATCAAGGCTAAGAGGAGGAAGACCACCGGAACCGGCCGCATGCGTTATTTGAAAATCGTAAGAAGGCGTTTCCGTAACGGTTTCCGTGAAGGAACTCAAGCAAAGCCAAGAAAGTCGACGTAATTTGTAGATAAATCATACAAATAAAACCGTTAATACAAAACAAGATAATTTTATATTTATTACAAATGTCAAGAATTGAGTTTTCCATATTTTAAAAACCACAATCCAATATATTTATTTAGATTCTAGAGAAAATTACAGATAATTCTCTTACGATGCATAGTAGATCTGCAACACAGCATTTTGGTAATGCATACAGGATAATTATTTAAATTCCTTAATAGAACGAGAAATGTGCTTTTCATTTAATTCAGGCTAATACACCATATAACTTAAGTTTTAATAATTACTACCCGAATATATTTGAGTAAGATTTTGCACATATTGCGCTCTCCATAGTTAGTTTTCTAGAGAAATATTCTAAATGTCCAAATATCCAGCTTCGATCTAGTCCGATCTATTCCGAAAATTCTTTTCGGCAGCACTTTTATAGTTAAATAGCTCAAGGGCCAATATAATTAGAGTGTTTTTAGTACAGGTAAGAAAGAAAGCCATTTGCAGGCAACGTTACGTGTTTTTGTCGTTTCACTTATAGACTAAAAGTAATAACTAACTTGTATGCGTATTGTATAGGGTAGTGAGGGCGCAAATAATTTGCAGCAATACTAACGAACAAGATGCTTAAGCGGCTAATTGAACGCAATGGTTGGCCAAAATAGGTCCAATCAACATTCCACCGAAACGAAACTAGAAAGCAACCTGCGCTTTCTGAACCAGGCGTGCATACTAATTGACGCCCATGTCCATACGTAGATATGACATTGAATGGTATTTTAGTAAATCAAAATCCGTTTAGAGATAAAATTGAGGCTAATAATTATGTGCACTGAATCTTTATCCTCTTCACAAACTGCCCGCCGTCGCATCAATTTACTTGGTAACCTCTTTGAACTTTGCACTGCTTCAGATATGCGTCCAGTGGCAATGTGAAATGATATAACTAAACTGAAATCCAATGAAAAAGGTGGTAGTGCATTACATTAGCAGTTATTTATCAAAAATTCTGCGCTTGAAAATAATATTAGAAATTTTAAAGTCTTGAGGAAAAATAAGTATATATTCCCAAAAATCTAAAGATCTCCCTTAAAAAATTTAACATCTCTTAACAAAATATAATGTTATTATTTAGAAGAAATAAATACAACTAACAAATTTAACTAGTGAGTAACTGTAGTAGCTGAGACCAACCTTTCAACCAACTGACTTTTATGACCCCCTACACGCTTACCATTGGCTGGTAGTCAGAACTTTACTGGTTTAGTGTCTCACTACCTGACAAACCGATTCATCGGCTGACCTTCCGACCCAATGACTGCTTCACCCAGTTAGCCGATTGACCACTTGGTCAACTGGCCACCAGTTACCTGGTCTGCTAACTCATTGAACGGCAGAACTGACGAGAGCTTCGCCATTGGCCATCTGACCTGTTGACCCACGACTGACCGAGAAAGCTTCACCATTGGCCGTCTGACCTGCTAACCGGCTACTCGTTTAATTGGCTAACAGTCATAAGCATTATGGACACCAAGATTTCAATATTATTATTAAGATTTCAAATTTATTATTATAATTATTGTTAATTTCTCATTCCTATAACTGTTCCTTGAACCCACAAAATTAAGAAAAATCGTAGAATAAACATTTTGAGAAAATATGCAAATTTATTATACATTATCATTATTATCTTCCCCTTAATTTGTACACAAAATAATTGAACTTACTAAAACGAATAAATCTCGAAGGAATAAAAAGAGACCTCTGTAATTTGCGCTGATTCCTTCAGCAAACGTTTTCTTTAAAGTTTTTCGAAGAATTTAGGTGAACAAATGACAATAATGTTTCGTAAAGCACTTTTATTCATAAAGTATAATGTAACAGAAATATTTACAAAATCAAATGGTTTTCTGCTTCATAAAGGCTTTTCGAATCTGTCGTTGATCTCGAAATTATTTACACCGAAAATGTGTTCCACACGCGCAGCCGCTTAAAAGTATAGCTAGAAGATCAAAGTTAATGTTGCCTCGACTACTTAAAATACAAATATGAAGGGGAAACAACTTTCTACAACAAATTAACATTATTTGTACATCGTTTACAAGAAAAGCACATTTCATTTTTTTTTTGCTGAGCGCTTCACTGAGTCTGGATTAATACGTTTCAATGCATCCTTAGACTTAGAAAGACACTGTCCTCTCAACTGGCCTCTTCTATGTAGACATTTCCTCGGAGGGGCGTCTTCACTGCTTCTTTATCTGCTGTAAAAAGAGAATACCTTGTTATTCATAGGACAAAATCTAGAAATACAAAAAAGCCTAAAGATTAATTAACATTGCAAATGGAGATCTGATATAGCAAATAAATCTTTCCAGGCAAATGATAAAACACTAAGTTGATTTGTGGAGCTGGAAACAATGTTACAAGCGGACGTGATGAGGGAGACCAATAAGCCTATAATCGCAATCGAGCAAATCAATTAAATGCTTTATTGTTGCGTGGCTTATTATTATTTATTTTACTGTCTTTTTTCCAGAAAGAACGATTTCTTCGCGGGGGCTCTAGCCAACAAACGGGATGAATTAATCGACCGTCGGAAGCAACGACTTGCTGTTGCTCTGTTGTACTTCATACGTACACTCGCCTATAAATAATCAATGGCAGATCTAGGAAAGTAATTTTAAAGTCAATTGAGGCGATGGTAATAGGCGATTTGCGATCAGTGACGAAATCAATTGTTACCATCCAAAGTCTTTGTCCGTGTTTTATAATTTCTTCAAACGTTTTCTATTAAAATAATGCATATGGAAGGATTTAAGAAAATTTTTCTAAATAGTAAAGTTGTTTTAAATAATAACGACTAAATGAAACTGAATAAAATTAAATTTATGTCTTACCTAGAAGCTGTTCCAGGTATACACAATGGACTTCCACTGGACGAGCGTTTTTATCTGTGATGGGATTTTCGAGGAGAAAAGTTCCATTTTCAATATTTTGGACTTCTGCCAATCGTGCCATCAATTTCGCAGAAAGTTCTTCCACGTCTGCAAGAAAAATTTATGAATTTTTCAAAAACGCAAATAACCAAATTGGATAATTTTTCCGTTTTATTCAAAGATCAATCCAAGGTCGAAATACTTTTTAAAATTTATAATTTCATCGACCAAAAAATACATCTTGAGTTCATAGAGAATTTTGCTAAAAGAACTAAAAATAAACGAGCAGATGTTGCGTTGGCGAAGTTATTGTTAAAACGCCGTTTGTTATATATACCTAGACTATATAAGACAGGAAGCTACTAAATTGCTTTGTACTTCATATTTTCTCTAATATAACTTGAGAATTTTCGTGTCCAGTTTCCCAGTGGAACCACATCCACTACTGGATCGACGTCAGTGCGGCTGTTGGCACTGGACCGAAGGTAACTGTTCCCAGATAGCCGTGAAGGAGTGGGTCGGCTTCAATGAATTCAATTTCGCACAAACCCAGCGATTATTGCTTCTAAATATAAAATCTGGTTACGATCAAGCCTTCGCCCAGAAACACTTCTTCCCATTGAGAAACTGAAATTTATTAAGCAGAAATTGTTCGTATTACGTCCGTTCGCCGCATGCATGTTCATCTGCAGTGCCTTCATTTGGCATATTTTCAGACGATTGTTTACTAACTCTGCTAGTCAATAAAACTTTTATTTCCTGCTCGTTTCGATGTAAATTACATTAAATTTAGATTTTTCTAGTGTGCCGAGGTAAAGAAACTACACCCACAGTCAGAAAAAAAACTAAAGACATGTTAATTGATAGTTTATTTGTTTTTAAACTAATAATCCTCTTCGATAATTGAATTTAATACCAATTTCCGTGAAGTATGAATAAATTAGATTTTATGCTAATGCACAATTCCTGTGTCAAATTGTTGAATGAATATTTGCCATTAAAATTGACCTAGCAACAAGAAACCTCTACAATTCGAAATGTTCACTTCCATAAAAGTCGATTATTATTATGCTACTAAGCGGTCTACAAGGATGTTATGTTTAAGCAGAACATATATGATACATATATGCAATAGAATTTCGAAATTCTAAAGGACAAAGTTGAAAAGGTAAGCAAGAAATCTTATAGTAGGCATCAGTGGAAAAACCCAGCTACCCCAACCTATTTCATTTCGTGATTACGATCATTCCACTGTACCCATCCTACGACATGAATTACTATTCTTATTAAGTAGAAAATTTCTGAGAAATTTATCGTAATTTCTTTCTTAAATTCATTCTGGAGATTTTACGAGCTGTACATTATCAGTCCGGTCATTTTGCGCTACTGACCAGTTCGGTACGTTGCCGAACTCTGAATTAAATTCTTGACTACATACTGGGAGCATATTTCTGAGAAGAATTATTGAGTTCGTGAATTGCAAACAAAATAAGGAATTTCAAGTGATGGCCGCTGGTGGGCTCAATATTTAGATTGGAAACTTAACGCACGCATCCAATTGAAGTTTATGTTTAGAGAATTTAATTAATTAGGCACAAGGTGATGGGAAGAATTCTCGCCAAATAATGCATGCATGATAGAAATAGTTTGTTTCTCGAGTAGGTTTCAAGCAGTATATACTTTACGTTTAGCAAATAAACAAATAGAGATTAGCACTCAAAAATAGCAATTCATTAGGCGAAAACGTAGGCTCTGTTAGTAATTACGTACCTTTAATTGCTTACTCGCCACGAATCTAAAATTTTTAAAGAAATGGGCTGATTTTTTTAGCCTTGGGCTGCATGTTTTTAGCTTTGTACATAATAACTAGGCTATTCCCTAGAAGGTTGCCTTCAAATATATAGCGTAGTGCCTATAAGTGGATTTTTGGAAACCACCGTAGGATAATCTCTTAAAAGGGAGATGACGTTCTGCAACACCTCTCATCATACAGAAATCTGCAACACCGTTCATCATACAGAAATAGCTTTTTTTTACAAAACTATTAAGTCCAACGTTGGCCTGACGATGACATATAATCGCAATTACATCACTGTTCTCATCAAATATTTTTCGCAGAGACAGCTAGAGCTCATTATTGCCGTAGAATGGAATGTGACAAAGCAACTTCCTGTCGAAAATGTTCGACATCCAAACATGCAAAGTGACAAAAACTTAAGTGCGCCTGATCTAAAACCGGAGCTTCCGATCCGAGCGCCGAACTGGAGGCGCTGTTCAAAAATAGTCCGCACCTTATCAGCGTTTTAAGTGGAACCGGAAGACGAATATTAATGAGAGCGCACATGCGCAACAGGAACCTTTTGGCGGTACGTGACGTGCGCACAGTCCAACTTCAGTCCAGTTCTCCAGGCACCCGCTACGGGACCGGTGAAACCCTGCCGGTGACGCAAAAGTAGCGCAGGGATCCGGGATCTTGTCCTTTATGGGCGCGTAATTTAATTACGCACAGGATGCCGGCATGTAATCACATTTTCCATAGTTGCGGCAGCACAGCTGTTGCGAGGCAGAAGCCGTTGGTTAAAAATGGACACCACGCGCGGACATGCGTCTTCTTGCCAAGTGGAAAGTGGCGTTGCAACGAACAGCACTGAAAGTACGCAGCTAGCAGGTGACACAGTTTTCTTTATTTTTCAAATATTTCATTGTCACCATAATCATTTTCAAATTCTTCTCTAGCTGTTCTATTTTCTTAACGAGAACGAGAAAAACCTTTTGTTGTTGTATATCAGTTTTAAGAGGAATGAATGCTAAACAGGCTTAATGATTTTATTTTATTTTGTCTTATATAAGGGTAAAACAAATAAAGTGCAATAGTTACACTTTTACAAAAAAGATTGGACACTTCTTAGATCAATTTAAATTGCTGTGAACTTTTCTTTCTTCTTTCTGTATTAATATTGTATTCTTCACAATAGTAAAGAAAGAGCAGTAATGTGAATTTTTAATAAAAAATAAGGCGAATAGAGAAAAAAATTATATAGCATATTCTATATTTATCCAAGAATACTTTCCCTTTTAAACTAAAGAAAAGTTAAGAAAAACCAAGTCTACAACCGACAGTAGAGTTAGAGCTAGTAAATCATTTTATATAATACAAACAGAAATCAAAACAATTTCGAAAAGTGAAATATGGAATAGTTTCTCTGAACACGAAAACATATTTCAATCCGTGTATTTCGCAAGGCCTCCTCTAATATTTATGCTTTATTTCGGAGGTCTTTTGTGATGTTTGATTTTTCATTAGTATGTAAGACACAAATTAATAAACGATGCGCAGATACCTCAATTCGGCTGAACCTGCTGACCTTCATTCAAATGCAGAACACGTTGGTGTACAATCCCTCAAGGGAAATATTGAAGTCGATCGTGCGATCATTGGAAATTTTGTTTTTACATTTGGCAACTGTTGGTCGGCAATTGGCGAGAAATATAAAGGGATATTGACGGCAGAGCAGAAATATATTAGTTTCGAATCTTGAAACTCTTGAAAAATCGTAAAACTACAATAAATCACAAATCTGAGCACAAGGGTGCCGTCCGAACAATATTTGAATAAAAGATCAGGGTAGGACTGAGGTCCAACATTATCAACACTCCTCCCCAACGTTCTCGGTACTTAAGGTGCTAATAAACTTCGGTTAGTAGGACGTTTCAACGATTCCAGAATATTAATTAATTTCTCCCCAGCCCATGCTTACCTCTGTCCAGCCTTCGCTCCATCCGTCGCCATTGTCTCATATGTTGGAGTGAAATGTAAGCAGCTGCCAGAAAAAACAGGAGACACGCCACCACGGCCAGGACGAGGGACGTCGTCTGCCAGTCCCAGTGATTTTCTGTAGCGTTCCTTTCATTTTCGATCGGTTCAATTCGCTCTTTTCGTCTCTGTAATTCGATGGAAATGGAATTTTAAAGGTATGCCATAAATGCCTTAGAGAATTACGACCACCATTTCAATTTTTTTTATAAAAGCATTTCACTATGTTAAACCGTTCAGTCGTGTTTTTGTAACAAAATAATAGACAAACAATCGGAGCGACAGATAAAAATGCGCAGGCCGTGTCTGCTTTGAGTACCAATTAGTTAACTTTTTGAAGGATTTCAAATAAAATAGTTGAAATAAATTATCGTTTGACAATAAATGAAAAAGTCTTGTATCTCTATTGAAATATAGTTGGAGTAATTAACAAAAAATACTGGTCAACGTTCCTGCTCAGTCCTTTTATTTTCTTCAAATTTAATACTTTTAAATATGGCAAAGAAGAATTGCAGAAAACTAAAAGATATTTGTAATCCATATAAAACAAATTGTTAGTTAAATATAACTGTTACAGACAATTAAAACTAACTTTAAGTTAATTACATAAAATGGTTTTTTTCAGACTTACCTCTTTCCAATTAGGTTCTGTTCTTGAAAGAAGCATCCAATCAATTTCGAGATCATGTATCGTCCCGCACACTGTGTCTTGGTGCAGTTGGCATGGCCTTAAAACTATTAGTTGGTCCTCACACAGAGTGCATTGTATGCACTTATCTTGTTTCGGATCCCACCAGCTATCTGATTGGCAAGGTGACCCCAAGCAAGAGGAGCATGTCGCCAAGATCGCTACAGCAAGATAGGCAGCGGCAGTTTGTTGCTGCAAGATAGTCTGCCATCTTCGCATAATCTGCAAGAAGTCGAACCATAGAAACAATCCATCAAAATTGATACCTAAAATTATTCTAGGAAATGAAATCTTCCCACGTATCGCTGTCCTCTCGGTATGAAGAGGTATTGACAGCCCATTGAAAAACCCCACTGATGCCTCTGAGGCCCCTTTTATAATTATTTCCGATTGAATAAATTTTATGAACACAGTCGAGTCGCCTCAGACGGTGGTCGCTTGTAATTTTAATTAAAGGTTTCTTCCTGTTTATTTCTCGTTGCTGTGCTAGAATTACCGCTTCACAATCATAGCTGCCACTATTGAAATTCTAACACATCGGTAGTGTTGCCGGCATGCCGGCCTCCAAGCGGAAATGCAATGGCCTGAGAATTGCTACCTGGTTTTTACGTTTCTTCAAATACGAGCATGTGATATCTTTCCGCAAATAAGACAACCCGGATTATTAATTTCACTTCATTTAAATTTCAAGAAATGCCTTCTACAAATTATGGATATGGATTAGCATATCTACGAATTCTAAGAGCTTTAATGTTTTTAAAATTCGGATTTTAGAAAACATGCCGATGATAACAAGCCGTGAAATCATTGCTGTAGTCTATGTTGGGAATAAAGGGGATATGAACTAGGTGAAAAAGCCGGCAAGCTATAAAATTACAATTTACAATTTATTTTTGATGAACGACAATTATTCCAATTTTTTTATGAAGGTAATCTTACACAAAATTTTTGATAATCATTATTTCCATGTAAATTTTTCCGAGTGCACCCAGCTGGAAAAATTCTTGCGGCACCCATGGCTACTCATGACCTTAGAAAAAATTTGCGGATTAACTTGACCTTTAAACTATCTTACAGTGAAAATTTAACTTGCGATTAAGAAAACATCTAACAATAACAGCTTATGTTTTAAGTTAATTTTTATTAAAGCATATTGGAGATTGTTTTACACTTAAGACTATTTGATGTACGTACGTAATGTGCCTGCTACGTAAGCTAGAGTGTGACATTTTTCCCATCCTTCTTTCTAATAACTTGAATTTTGTTCGAATAGGGAACAAATATAGAAAAGAACTTTAATTGACTGATTGATGATAACTTCATCAAAATTTCCCCGTCTTTTATATAATGTAATGTGTAAGTAATAGCATAATAATTTTCTAGTATCTTCATATATACGCATATGTATATATGACAAAGCGTCGGAAATTAATTCATCATCGCTACAGTTTCCCTTAATTTGTATACGAAATCGCCGCTGTACAAGTACAACTCGTTTCATTCGATTTTTATTTTTATTTTTCATCTTTTCTTAACCACGGAACTGAAAGGTTGATCCAAGAAAAATTTGTTTTACAAGTTCTCAATTTGCAGTTGTAAAGTTAAAACAAAGAGCACAGCAATTATCAGGCGACGTGCCATGCTTTACGTATAAGATAGATTATTTCACATTTATTTAGAACAAATGTATGATTTGTCATGAAAGATTAAAAACTACTTTTACAAAATTACGACTACGGAAGAATATAAATGAAATTAAAATATGTACAGAACGGCCGCAGGAAAATATAATTTCTCAAAATATTGGCGACAGCTGGCAACTTAAAGCAATTTAATGTATGCATTAATTTGTCGTCAGTGTAAGCAGAATAAATTGAAGAATATGAACTAACAAAAACTGTGTACAATAGGGTTTTGAAATTACTTGAGAATTCTAAAGGATAAGAAATCTACGCTTACAAAAGAACTGTTTAGTTATTCATTTTCAAAAGTGCCTTTTGGAATTCTCATCTTCTAAGAGCAGTGCTAATAAAAAGCCTTTAAATTTTGTATTTTTTATTTTTTATGGCTGGAACAAACTTTAATTGCAAAACCATGCAAAGAAAGGAAGCCTTGTACAGTTCTTGGAAATAAAAGTTCTTTGAAAAGATGGTCATATATCTCCGTACTACTTCATGCATGGAATTCTGTCTCGTCTCGGCTCAACCCCAGATCCAGACGCAATCATTGCTAATCTTTGCATTAGGAAACTGGTTCTGAAAGTTTGTTTTAAAAATCACTTTGAAAATAAATAAAGTACCATGAATAGGAAAGGCGTACAACTGAGGATAAGAAAGTAGAGACTATACATAAACACGGCAGAAAGTGTAGGATGTTCGTTGTACCTTTTTAGCTTTTGCTTAGGTTTAAGAAGATTCCAGCCTTCCTTCTTCTCTCTAAATTTATACGAACCTTCTGCTCGGTGTGTTTGGACATCATTTTCACTATGGGACGACGGCAGTCGCACAGCACAGTTATGTATGTATATATCTATGCCCGTGGGCGAGATAAAAGTACAGATGAGCATTCAAAACACATGATATACTCGTATTTTAAAAATAGATTCTCAATAGTTTTATTATTCAAGAGCCGGCTGTTGTTGCTAGATTATAAACTTAGACAACAGCTTAAGCCTTTCATTAAAGGTATCCAAAATGGTTTTAAAATCTGATTTGGTAATGCGATTATGTTCGCATCATTTAAAACTGGTAATAAACAAACTAGAACTGCACTTTAATCTTAGCAATTAAACAATAACTACGTGAATCCAATAGTGTCGAAGCACTGCGAACTTTCTATTAGTAATCGTCAATCAACTTCACTGAGACAGAGCAATAAAAATAGATTCGTCTTTCAAATTAAATGTATATTTGCAACCAATAGATTTATTTTCATTTATTTATTTGTAAGTTTACTTCTTCGCTGTATGGAGAAGATGCAAATCCTCACGCCTAGAGAACAAACATTTGAGAAACGAATTCTTAGTATCTCAAAGAAAACATGTAAGTCTAAGCATTACACTCATAAAATAGATTTTCTCAAGTCAATCACATCGTGTAAACGGCAATCACATAACTTTAATAATTGGGAGGCAAATTGTACTTTCTTAACTTTCTTAAACTGCTATTTAAAACACAATAATTGAACAGGGAACTGACTTCTGTTTAATATTTGCAACGCAATTGCATAATATAAACAGTGATCGAGGCAAAAATAAAGTAAGCACAGCAGAATTTTTTGGACGGAGATTCACAAATTCTCGGGGACTTTCTTTAAAGCGATCTTAACATAGGAGTTCACTTACGTCCGCGCGCCTCAGGCCAGCTAACCATCACCGCTTCAAGTTTTAGACTACTTCTCCCGATCAACAGAACTTGTGATCGGGGATACTCCTCAAGTGATCTTCACAGAGCAGGGGTAGAGGAGGTAGACTGGTAAATTAGTGCTGCCAATTAAAAAGATCTTTAAGACATCTTCAAGATTGCAGATCGTTTTAAATCTATTTAGAAGTCGTATATGAAGTTTTATAAGTTTGGTCGTTAATAGAGAAAAGTATTTTGTAGTTACGTTTAATTCTAATGGAAAATAGTAACAAAAATATAGGAATTTAAAAATTGTTCATATTTTTGTGGAAAAATGCGTTTAACATTCAGGGAACAAGGATTGATCAAGTAATAAACTTCCCTGAAGGAGTTTCTAGCTTAAATTTGATTTTACAATTGACTTAAACTCCTACTAAAGAGTTTTAAATGTTAAAAAAATTGTTTGAATCATATTGTTATATAAATCAAAATTATCCACGAAAGGCGAATTAAATAAATTATCAATTAAGGAATTTGGAATGGACTGCCTTAAGGCTCTCGATTTGTGTTTGTCTTCACAAAACAAGCTTTGAATTTTTATTTTATTGTTGACTAATTTTAAATTTGAGCACAATATTTTTTCCCCAAATACCTTCAAGCATTTATATAATTATTTTTCATTTAGTACACCACAGGGATGTTAAACAACTTAAAACAACATAAACATTTTAAGAATTTCGGCTTAAAATTTAATGAATAGGTTTTTGGGAAACATCTCTTCTCCTTCATCCTAAGTATGTTTAGAAAGCAGAAAATTTGTTGATATTTTTCCTAGAGCAAAAGCACGAACGACTTGGCAACAGCAAAAATCGAACATTAGGAAGTTATAAATGAATTTTTGTTTTGACATCAAATCAGATTTAAACAGACGTTTTACAAATACTCTTATCGCTTTGTTTTAGCTTGTTTATGACATAAAAAATAAACAGTTGACTTTATTTTTACCTAACGAAAACTTTTTTTTATTGAATCGGGTTCTTATAGCAAACTCAAATACAAGAAGTCAATTTTTATAAAATGAATCGCATTGTTTTATGAAAGTAAAATTAAAATTAGACAAGAAAAAAATATATACTGAAATAGATCGTTTTATTGATACTAATAAAATGATTTCAAACGAAAAAAAATAATGATAAAGATTTAGAAAATAAATAAGGCTCAAAACAATCATGTCCCAATCTAACAAACTCTGATTTAATAGACACCTTTTCAAGAGTTAAACTAAATCAACTTAATTAAAAACAAAAACACACAGAATATAGGATATATCAATAAATACCTTTTATTTTATTACTGCTAAATTAATACTAGAAAACATATCTGTGACATTTTCCCCAGAACCAAATAAATGCGTTAAAATATAATATATTAAAATATTTTTTGTCTTTTTTGGTAGATGCAATAAAATGTCTAAACACTTTCCTCCTTTATGTACAAAATTCACAGTGCTTGAAAATAGTCAGAGTTAAACAGTAAAAGATTCTTTACAATAAATTCGTTTTATATAAACTAATCATCTACAGTAAAGGGAAACGAAGTCACGGGAGTATAATAATCATTTTCAGTCCATGATTAAAAGCACTTCCCGTTGGAAGATTGTTCGGTCTCAAAAAAATGTTAATTTTTTATTTAAAAAATATCTTTTTGCTGCAAAAAGCACAACAGCGAAGGCCACATAATCATCACATCGAAGGCATTCTGGTGAAACATAGTTTTAACCACTATAAAAATATGATATTTAGCTACTATAGGGCCTCTCATATAGAATTACCTTTTAGTGGAAGTTGTCCGAGTGTAAGGATTTTGTAAAATCTTTGGATGAGTTTCCATAACTCTTAGTAGAAGATTATCCAAGTAGTCCTCGAGTTCTTTAACTTTCTGCCGTTGAATGCTTGCCTCACTTTCCATATTGTTAGCAATGAGTATGATCTCCTAAAAATTTTCAAGGTATAAATTTCACGAACATTATTGATTGTAAATTTTTTAACTTACTTCACGGCTTTTTCCTTCATACTTTTTGAGAAGTTCCGTAGAAATTTCAGGCTGAGGCTCTCCGCCTTTGATGAGAATATTTTCATGTCCGATTATAATTCTTTCTCCAAATTGTCTTAG
Organism: Proctacanthus coquilletti; assembly: GCA_001932985.1. Lineage (NCBI taxonomy): Eukaryota > Metazoa > Arthropoda > Insecta > Diptera > Asilidae > Proctacanthus > Proctacanthus coquilletti. The sequence continues at coordinate 1,557,921 of MNCL01000005.1, forward strand.
AGCACTTTGTTCCTCTATTTCTGTTTTATCTATCAAAAAAAAAAAAAAAAACACGAATATATACACATTATAACTTCTAGACTGTTAAGAAAATTTATATATATTTAAAATCCTGGTTTACAACAACTGAGAATTTTCGGATATTTTTTTAGCAAATAGAATAATTTTACAAATCCCCAAATTATCCAGCATGCATTTTTAATATTTCAACTAATGCAATTTCTATATGCATACCTTTGCGGAAATATTTCAATTTTCCAAATCGCTTTTTCTCACTTTTCTCCTGCTTCTCAGTTTCTTTATGTACATTTTTGTCAGCCAAACAAGCAAAAGTGTTGCTTCTCGGCAAAGGTTGCGGTCTTATCGTCGAATCTTTAGTTGTGACCTTCTCCTTAGGACGTTCTTTAATTTTACTGTCCAACATTGGAGATGAAGGAGCAGTATTAGATTGGATTATATCAGGCTCCTGGATAACTTGTTTCTCTTTTTTCTGTTCAATTTCGGGTGTGGGTTCTTCTTTAGTTGGTAATGGAACCCGAGACGGTTCCCAGGATCTACGTTTAAGGGAATCTGTACTGCCAATGTCTAAATTCTTACCATATAATTTTGTTTCCCATTCATCTCGTTTTGGTTCTGCAGGTGCTCGCGGAGGTTTAGAAGGAACACTTTGCTTATCAATGTTCAAAACAGTATTCGAGTCATCCTTAAGAGGGACTGATAAAGGTAGCTGATGGTTATAAGTTCCACGAATATTCAAAGAGCTTCCAGAACTTTTATGTGATAAATTATCAAATACGAATTCGTCTTCGTCTTCGCTAATTACTCCTGGATCAGCATCCCCAACAGTTTGACCAATTCGTTTATGGCCGGTGCTGTTAGGAGTGCCAATGCTTGCAAAGCTACCCGTAAATGAATCAGAATCTGATATTTTATCCTTTTTTGATTTCCCAGTTATATGCATCTTTGAGCCCAGAGATTTTGCGAATTTTTTTATGCCCTTTCGTTTCTCCAAAGTTCCTAAGCTTAATAAGCTGCCACCGACTGAAGAAGCCAGCTGACCTATTGAAGACTTGTGCTTTTCCTTTTTGCTCAAATCAGTCAAAGAGCCCGACTTAACAATAAATGAAATGCGAACTTCAAGTTCACCGCGCTCCTTTTTCTTTTCCTTTCCTGGTTTGCTTTCTAGCTTATACCACTTAGACCTTGGGTGGTCATACACGTCCATCTCATTTAGCGGCAAGGTCACTTGCCCTAGGAATTCATCTATTCCTAGATTGTTGCGATGAAGACATGTTAGCACTAGTTCTGCGCGATTACCTCTGTCCGGTATTGTTCTAAAAATATATTTTTTGTATAAAAAAGTTGCAGACCTTGTCTTGTATTACTCACAGTTCACATTCTTCATGCCAATCCACATTTTCAGTGGCTTTATCCTTAATAGAAGTCTGGTACTTTTCTTTTCCTAGAGCAATTGTAACGAAACAATTGTTCGTACCATTTTTGCCCTTTGACAGAAGTCCCTTGGCTCTTTGAACTGTTGATAGAAAGTACAATAATTAGTGCCATGGACGTTTTTTAATTAAGATAAATTTTTTAACAGATGTATTTTACCTAATAGAAGTGGATAATCTAGAAAAAATAAAAACAGATTCTTGTACCCACAATTATTTATTACATTTATATTTCCATGAAATCCTTAATTAAGCGCTTTTTTTTTGAAATTCATAGGCTCATTGTCTTTTTACCCTAAAGGTTAATTTACTTTGAAAACGAATTGTTTAATGCTCATAATTCACGACAAATTTGTTAAAAATAAGAAAAAGAAAAATAAGGCTATGTGGTTCATACACAGAGGTCACGACGACCGACGTTAGCTGTTAGAAGCTAATTTTAACATCGTATAATTTATGGAATCTTGCAAAGGTATTATAGCCGACCTGGTCTGTGAATATTTGGTGATAACACGCAAAGATTTGCGTACAATATTTCCAAGTGATTATAATCTGGCTCCGAAAATAGTAAAATTATACAGGTTCACTCTTCCCTCACCTGCTGCGCACTTGTTCTCAGTAAATAATAAATATTTTTGTTTCTGACATATCTGAAATATTTCTCGTCTACCTTTTCTCCTTTCTTTTTGAAAAATATTTATGTAACATTCCCACCTTCACACTTAAAAGTACTTGTGAAGGTTTTTCGGATTTTAATTTAGAAATGATGCGTGGGGCTATCTATCAACTTGTTAAAAGTTTAAAAAAGTAATCGAAGAGCTATACTATCCTGGTATTCTTACTTATCTCGGAAATGGGAATGGCGACCTGTTAAGGTATACAACGAGTGCAATTGTTTGCATTCCCACGAATCGGACCGAAGCAATACCACTGAGTCACGGGTCTGTTATCGTTTTAATATTTGTAACATTATTCATGCCGATAAAAATTTCACGCAAAATAAAACCAAATAAAAAAATCGGACGAAATTCCCACTTGATCTTTTAACGAGACAAAAGATCAAATGTCACCAGAGAGGCAAAATTAGGTAACTCTTCTATCGAAATGATCTGATCGCATCATCTTTTTTAAGAACCTAGTGGAAAGTTTCATCGGTATAGCTTGCAAACGACTGCACGTCCGAATGTAAATATATACAATGAACGAAATGAAACTGCATATGATTAGATCATCACCAGGGTCACGACGTTGGCTCTGAAAGTGCCGTAGACGAGCCACTACAATGCAATTGCTTAAATTACCTTCGCCTAATTCTCCGTTGAGTTGTACTCCATAATAAGGTGCACCAACCTTTGTTGAATGAATTACATTAGAAAGTGCTAAATTCCTTCCGCAATAGCTTCGAAAATCACTTTAATGGACATGGGTAACTAAAGAAAACTTGGTTTGCTAGCCCATCCCTCGCTCGGTGCATTCCGCGTATGCGGAAAACAGAAAACTCTCACATTATGATGAAGCTCACCCTTGAACCGTAATTAATAAAGAAACTAAGGAAAAATGTAGACGAGACTACAGGTGGTAAGGCGATAAGTACGTCAAATCTATGTAGGATTTTGGATCAGGAGCAATTTATTACCCGTTACTTGGATATGAGTCGGACTCCACATTGCGCACTGGATTCACACAGAACTTTGCAATAACCACTGTTCGATAATTTTTAGCAATTTTACTTCTTTTTTACAAAATCATGCGTCTTAACACCCCAACCCAGACCCACTTTTCACAAAAACTGCCAGCAGTGCCCCAACCTGTCAAAGTGACATCACACACTGAAAACAACAAACCGAATTTTTTCACGTACCAGTTTACCGTAATCAGGTGTTGCCATGATTACTTATGTACGGGATTTTTTCTTAAACCTCACGACATTTCACGGTGCCCGTTCTCCGTTCTGCGCAACCGCGCATGCTCTGCTCTGCACTGGTTGCTGCATAGTTGAATTCAAGTTCTGCTTGCAGCTGTCGGACGAACTTTCTGCTTACAGGGGAAGTGGGTATTCAAATTGGAGTTGACTGTCCGGGGGTGTTAGTAGGAATATCCAGATCAGAATCCGACCACTGTCGAATTCAAAACCCGACACGAAATTAATCTTTGCAAGTATGCATCTTAGGAATTAATTTATCATGAACGAAAATAGTGTAATAAGTAAAAGAAAAATATCTTAGATTTCATATCCATCCATATTCTGTGGACATTCAGTTCTACAGGGGTCTGTTGCTCCTATTTCCCTTGTATTTAAGCACTCAAATATACTTCAAATAGCTACTGCTACTGCCAATTATACATAGAAATAACTTGATTAAAATGTAAAAGCATTCCCGAACGACTTCGTTTTTGTTTTCTTCATACCCAGAACTAGATCATTCTATGATTCACCTATATGTCGTAAAATACCCTTTAGTTTGTAGCTGATATACACCTAAGAACATGTTTAGTGTTTTTAAATTGGTAAAATATTATTTTCAACAGAAAGGCCTGAGAACATGACGTGTTTTATTCAATAACATGACTCTCAAATTTGTCCAGTCGTGCTGGACTGCTTTTGGCATTGAAAATGCTGTGGGTGTCACGCTTTGTTTACATTGCGATATCACGACAGCAAAAGACTAATAACTGATTGATATTAAACATTTATTCACTTAATTTGCTCCATAAAATAAAATTTATCACATACTGTCCCGAACTCTGTCCCTGACAATCCACCTCTAATCCTCTTTTTTCTGACTGGAACTGCAGTTGTCTTCTCCGGAAGGCTCACTATCCTTTATAGCAGTCTGCTTGGACTTGGAAATAAACGCGCACGAACCCCCTTTGCACTCGAATGGAAACTCTGGTCCAGCCTTAATAACGTTGCCCTTTGCATCCTTTTTCTCCCAGGGGTTCCAATATCGGAGCAAAATTGGCTGGACGAATTTATGCCATAGGAAAAGTAGAACTGGAACAATAAAACATGGAACGCAAACCATAATTCCTTTATCTAAATGCTAGTAAATTTAAAACTAGAATTGCTGTCGTCTGTAACTTAACACTAGTACTACTAATTTGCAACCGAAGAACAGGTAGATTTTATAGAATTTTAAATGTCAACAAAGATGAAAGCCAACAGCTGAAGACCATAGAGGTGCTAAGTAGAAATGGAACGGTATTTCTACAGAAGTTTTTCATGTACAAGGACTAAAATTAAAATATGAATTCCGAATATTATATAAATTAAAAATGGAATTTATACTAAGGAAAATTTTAATTTGCAAAAATTATTGAATCGATTTTTGGAGCCGTTTGAAATTCACTATTCGGACCTCCAATAATTTTATGACAGCCCGTGACATCTCCACGGGTCCATTCGTTTAATTTCGAAGGAATGCTCAAGTTGTCAGAACTTTCATTCCGTTGCTGTAGGCGTTTTTAAAATTAAGGAGAAATAGGCCATGGCTGATACAGATATAGAAGACGACGATTTGGATAGGTATGTGCGAAGACTTATAACGTTTTTCCTAAATAATTCTTCGAGCAAACTCCCCATAAAACGGTCGGACTTAATCGCGCACTGCGTTAGTGGCAAGCCAAAGTTGTTGCCCAGAGCATTTGTAGTGGCTAGGAGAAAACTCCTGGAAGTGTGTATTATTTTCTAGCTCACTATCGAATTTTATATGAATATCCCCACAGGTATACGGAATACAAGTTCTAGAAGTAACAGATTCATCGAACAAGGTGTACATCTGCGTTTCAACGGAGCCCTGCGCCTCGGTTCTAGAGTACACGGAACAACAGAAGAGGGACATCACTCTGCTCTTCATTATTTTATCCCTTATTTTCATGAAAGGCAGTGCTGTGAGCGAAGGTAATATCTATCCATTTACTAATTTTAATCTCACTTGTTACAACTTATTTTTAGAAGGCATATTCCAGTTCCTGCAAAGATTTAAAATCCACATTGACCAGCCTCATCCGTACTTTGGGGATAACATAAAAAAACTGATTACAGAGACTTTTGTTAAACAACTTTATTTGAAAAAGGATAAGGTCATTCTAGAAGGAAGGGCTGATGATAGGTAATTTATCATACTGCGTTGTACAAGACTTATGGAAAGATTAATTTTAACAAACTTAGTTATTTGCAATATCTTGTCTATTTCAGCATTACGTACTCATGGGGATTTCGGAGTTTACACGAGTTCCCTAAGAAGGAAGTTTTAGAACAAGTCGCAAAAGTAAAGAGCTCAAAGCATTGCATTTTTCAAATCTTAAGCTTTCCACTTTTAGCTCCTTTGTAAACCATCGATGTGCTTTGTTAAACAGTATCAAGAAGTCTACGGGGATAACCCTTCTAATTCTATGGATTTAACAGTTGAATGAATTGTTACAAACTCTGCCGTATTTATTCTATCTTTTAAATTAAAGTCTTGTTTTACATCAGTTGTAGTCGATAAGTGACTTTGCCTGTTTTAATAATGTACTTCAAGTAAATTCAATAAAGTGCTTTTTATATTAACATTACTTTAAATAATAACTGCTGCGTTATATATATTTTTTTATAACTTGAGCTTATAATACCTGACCAGAGCTATAAGAAGTTTAAGCGAGTTTTATTTTTTTATTAATCTTCAAATGATTCGACCGGTAAACAAGTATTCCTATCCTCTATATGAAACTACCTAAATGATCATACTATTTCATAAAAAATGGGCAATCTAATTAAAAAACCAATTATTTGATTACCTAGAAAATATTAAACAATCTGAGTACTGGACTAGCGACCGTACCAACCAATAACTCTTCCAGGAATCGATATGTTCCTCCTTCAGGTGTCATTAAGTCAATGATCAATGATCATTAGTAGTGCTCTTCAAACCCAGCACACCGCACACCTGTTCTCAGTTAAGGAATCTCATAAGGTAAAACCGGTTCGACAAGATCGGTCTAAGAGGTCATTAAGATCGAAGAAATAGAAAAATAGCTGCTCTTTTGATGCCAAAAGCCGGTCTCCAGATCTCTCTTTTCCGCTTTATACCAAAATTTTGTAAATATGGATGTAAAAAGAGAATAGAAAAGAAAACATAAGAGAAAATCGTTTGCCGAAAGATCGTTACCGCATGGTTCTCGTCGATCAAGCCAGTTGGTCTTTCCAGTCAGTGATCGTCGGTCCGTACACATGTGAAGTCCAAGTAGTGCGTATTGCAAGTATCTTCAATATGAAGACGTGCGAATTTCTAGTGAAGAACTTATGACACTGAGCAGTGCGTTCTATATCTATTTAAATTAAGTCACATTTAAGAAAATTTTCAGCGGTTGTTGGGTTACTATAAAGAACATATTGTTTTTGATATTTTGGGATAAAGGACTTTAAGTAAGTAATGCGAATACTTAATTTTTTAGGCAATTAAGAAAAGGAACATGAGAGAATGTTGTTTACGCTTCTTAATCGACTTGAATGCTATTTTTGGTAACTCATTTTAACGGAGGAAGAAGTTAAAAAAAATCTGTAAATTGAGTCAAGTTTTATTTTCTTAGAATGAAGAACGAATGGTAAACCGCAAATCATATTTACTTAAATACAGTCTGTAAATGATGTCAACAGTACGCAATAAAACAGCACCTTATAGCAGAGTCCGTGACCAGAAAGTAAATAATTCTTTTTTTTTTTTTCTGAAACAGTTCAGAAGCCAAAAAGGTGACCACTAAAGCGAATATCTAATATCAAAAAAGGCAAGTAGAGGGGACAAAAAACTGGCTGTTTAAAGAATTTATTGAGCCTTTGCACTGCTTCCTTTTTCTCCGTTGAAACGCCTATTTCGTTTCATAAATTTCTTTTTACACAAAAGTCTTCTTTGCTTTTTTACCATTCGATGAGGAACGACGACGACAACCGGTCTCGCATGTGCACTTTTTAGAGTTACCAGATTGTGCAGGAGTGTATATTGCAAAATGTGAGGATTAATTGATTAGCCAGTTTCCTCCAAAGCATGGTATCTCCGCATGAAATAGCAAAATTGGCAAAAGGATTGTAACTTTAACGAAATCATAATATTAAACGAACCATTTCCGGTGGCATTGTACGAGCGCTCTTAAAACAGAAAAGACATAACAAAGAAATTTAAAACCTCTTTACGAAGGAGGTCAATTGCTTCCACATTTTTGTGTATAAAACGTATAAAGAAGACCCAAGGTCTATTGCCTTCTTCGTTCACAAGTATAAAAAGACGTTTTGTTAATCGTCAGTTAAAAGAGAGTCATAAAAACTCGAAAATGTGTGTAGAAATATTTCCCAGATTATATCTATGGTGTGAAAGTTCATAAAAAGATAACGATCTAAACAGAATGCCAACATCCCAACATAAATTCTATTTATAAGTTATAAACCCATATAGAAAGAAGCACCTGGCTGGTGTTAAAAATTTGCCCTGTCAGTTGATAAGGGACGACTTAATTTTATAGTTTAGTTTGGCTATATAAAAGCAATAATTTTCTATAGTAACCTGAATGATTGAAATGTGGCGATGATTTATAAATAATAAAATGTTTTCCGAAGCGTGTGGAACAATAATTAAATCCTGCATCATTTTACAGAGCTTTAAAACGCTGAAGGGGAGATATACTAATAACTTCAAAATCTTGTAATCTAATAACTCTACTTCTGTTTAACCACTCAACGTGTGTTCAAGAAAACCACATTATGTCAATAACTTATCACAGGGTACCTGTCCAGTTAAGAAAACTGAAAAACCTCAAAATTGAAGCGGCGAACAAAAAACTAGTTATTTACATTTTCAGTGAGAAACAACTCAATAAGCTCGGGTTGGACATAATTAATGATACAAGATTACACTCACGTCGCCACTTCTTTTCAGAAGTCATAAAATTGTGAAGTCAAGCGGGAACGTAATCACCTCTTTTTTATCTACTCCCCGTAGTTCTCCTCCGGTAATATATATTTTTTTGTTACGCCCACATTGTTGCCTTTTTGGGTGACCCTTCATTCATACTTATACCTAAGGATACGTTTAAATACCTGGATTCCCTAAATTTGTTACCTCTAATCTCAATAATGTTATACAAGACGAGTAATTTTCTCGTTGTTTAGGTCTGAACATAGAAAACTACTGTCATCCCAACTACGGGGTGCACTTTACAATGTTTTGTATTGTAGACAAGTACTTTTGAACTTTTGAATTGAACAACAAATAATTGGCCAATTGTATGAATAAAAAGAATGTCAGCATCTTTAGCTATGTGTGAAGGAATATTTTTAGTAAATTGCAGTTGTTGTATAGTAGACTAAAGAATACATTTAAGTATAGATAATACCTCAAAATGAAGGGATCTTCCGAGCAACAGTCTGGCTAGTTAAACGCCCTTAGCTCAGTCTAATTACTTACGATTAACATTATAATTTGAAATTCCAACACAACGTTTTATTAGGTCAGTCATAAAAAAACAATAAATGGAGACATAAATCACTTAATTTGTTTGCTGTTAATAAATACATTCGCAATAACACATTATACGAGTTCATATAAAAATACACTTAAGTTTATTTTATATTAAATAATTGGAGTTTATTACCGCTAATAATAATTAGCATATGTTTTAGAATTTATGCATTATATAATCGTGCTTTAAAAACACCTGAACATTAACTCATATAATATTTAAACAATATTTCTGTGCTAAAAAACATTTTTTATAACTTCCCATCAGCGTTGATATTTATTTTAAAGCGTTGTTGGGAAGATTCCTTAACTTTTGATGAGTTTCGCAGTTGAAAACTGTAATTAAGTATTGTATTTAAAAAAATAAAATACAATTTGTTTAAGTCAGATTTAGAAAAAGAGTGATATATGAAAGCTACAATTAACAACTTGGCTGGAAATAGACTATAAATAATTAGCAAAAAAAGTAGTTTGGTGTTTTCTATAAATAGGTACTCCTGATGATCGCACTCTTGTATAATAAATAATAATTGTTTTGTCATTAACAAAAAACGAATTATTTTAAAGTGCACCATTCGTCGAACGATGAAAAATTATAGGTTTTTGTAAATTTTGTAGAGATAATACTACAAACAAGAATGAAGATATAATAATATTACAAACAGCGAAGCCGGTTTTTTAAAAGTTTTTTTTTCCGGGAAGGTTGGGTTATAATGGGTTAAGAGATTTATATTAATATTTGCTTTAAGATTGTTGGATAAGAACTCCCTGCCTGCAATCACCTTATTGATCGTTGTAGCTAAATCATAGTTTTAAATTTTAGTTAAACGAAAGTCTCGGACTGTGTCAATATTAAGTGCTTCGCAGTAATCATAGTTGAGTACTAGTGTTTTGTAAATGTTTATTTGAAATATAACAAATGGTATATCCACCGACCGCATCTTGCTCTTATTTTATTTACCATTCAGGCATGTAGTTGCCTACAATTTAATAGTAATGGAACAGCTGAATCCAATAAAATACAAAGCATTTTAACTACAAATTCTATTAAGAAATTTTATTATTTATTAAAAGATCAAAATTACTTTTTGTGTACACAAAATGAATTGTGCCTACTACACCAACAGGCTGAAATAAAGAAATATGTTTCGGAAACCATAATTCGCAGACCGCACGTTTTGTTACGGTCATAAAAACAACCATCGATCGACTTGACCATTATTTAATCTTATTCTGGAGAAATTGGCTAGTGCTACAAAGCGACCTATGTCTGCCTTATTGCGCACTTGCTATGGTCTTATTTTCAAACAATTTTAGCGTAAACACTAACTAGCGGAAAGCAGCTCAAGAAATTTCGTTTTAATTAAAGTTCTCTCTATATTTGCGAATAGCCCAATAAACTCAGTCTCGGCTATTTTTATCGATGTTTATTAAATCCAAACATGCTTCGATTGAGGCATATTAATTTTCTGTGCATTCCGTGATATATACTTTAGGCCTTCTAATTAATAATTGAAATCGTTATGCATAACCATGGCATACGAAGTTTAGAACTCTCTGAGCAGTGGTGTATATAATTTATTCAAAACAATAGATGATAATAATTTATTAGACATTTGAATTAAAATTAAATTTGGAAATTCTCGCAACAATACAATGAAAAATTAGATAAAGAAGGAAAGATTTCAAAAAGTGTATTATTCCAACTTTTGCTTGCCTTTCAGGAAATGTATACATCAAAAATATTGTACCTACTTTTAATACACATAATATTAGTATGTGGAAGGAGGCAAGATCGTGACCGTGACAAGGACCGATATGAGGACCATGACAACGACCTGTCTCTATGGATCAACGAGCAGCAATTAAAAATGCTAAGCGGTTTGTTATTACCACTAATAATAAGTGAACACCTACTATGAAGTTATCCTCTTAAGGTTTCTCAATGAAAGTTTACGCCATTATAAATGGCAAAGTGACCACAGACCTACGTGATCCTAATTTTAATCAATATCTGCCCACGATACCATCAGAAGTAAATTACGTGAACTTTACGTGGAAGTCAGGACCTAAGAAGTATGATTATCACTTCGATAGACTAAAATCACTGGATGAGAGCATTTTGAAGTCGCCGACGGTTTCGATAAAGACAAAGGGTAAAATCCCCCAAAAGGAAAAAGGTAGTTATAACAAAAGCAGCTTATTCGATTGGTGGCTGTTTAATATTACTTTATAAAAGATTTCAGCATATTTTTGCCATGTACTGGTAACAATTCCGGAACGGCAATGTTTAGTATTGGTTTGTTAATTCAGAATCGAAAGGGTAAACCCTTGCCGGGTACACCGTTGCGTTTAAGATTTAAGAAGGAATGCGCCCATAGAGGTGTGTATGATAGAACCTCACTAACATCCCTGCAAGGTAGTGTATGCTTTTTCCTCTTTTTCATAAATTACTACCGAAATCCTCTAAATTGCTTTTTTAATCACAAATACCTCCATTTCTGTGAGAAAGGTGACACGTACGTATAATAAAGTAACACAGTAACTATCAATAAATCCGTGTTTGTGATTATGTCTTAATTTTTTGTTAAATCTTCTTCTCAAACTGCATTTGCATATTTGCTTTTTAACGTTCGCTGATTAGAAAGGCAATTTAATTAAAAAAGCTTTTGAAATATATCGGCTCTAAAAATATTACTGTAGTTTTTTAAATTCTATTATTAAGATAAATGTTAAAACATTATTCAAAAATATTTACTCCGATATTTCAATGGCTTTAGCTTTTTAGTTTTAAAATTGCTAAGATTTGTGTTGCCATGCTTTAGACATTTTTTAGTGATATTTATGCTTATTCATATTGATTCCGCTATTAAAAAATTATTATTATATTATGAAAAATTGACGAACATTCACATTTTAATACTTAAATCTTGAGTGTCTTCAACTTTTAATTTAATTTTTTAACATATAAAATGATTTTGGCACGTTAAGGGCACACTTTAGACTGAAATTACTTCTATTCATCAAAACATTACGCTCACAGACTTCAAGGACTGCGTTTTAAAATAATCATTTGAAAATTTCAAAATTTTCACGAAATATTCTCAAGGTGTCTCTTCAGGTCATATAAAAAATCCAGTTTTGGTCGATTTTGACCCCTTAACAAGTAGTTTACTTGTTGCAAGATGTTATTTCATGGTATATTAGAAATCAGAAATGCTTTCTCTTCTACCGCTTTCTTTGTTTCAAATATCGTCCTCTTTTCAAAATTTTTTACGCAATTACTTCTACATGTGTATTTAAAATTAATGCTAAAAGCTGCATGACTGTAGCCAAAACAGTAAAAAATGTGAAAAACCTTTGGAGTATGTCTAATCTTTTTTACAGAGCCGTAATTTATGAAATCGTTGATTTTTAATTAATGGCTGCATATTAATGCGCTTGTAAAATATAAAAATTTAAGTCTGTATAGCCTCTAAAGAATTACTTACCTTAACAGGTCCAGATCCTGAGTGTGATAAAAAATGTGGCAATAATGGTTTTTGCAATCACGAAAAGTTTTGTCAATGCAAAGAAGGATACATGGGACAGTATTGCCAAACGGCCTTGTGTTATCCTCAGTGCATGAATGGGGGGAATTGTACAGCTCCAGCAGTATGCTCATGCCCTCCTGGATATCAAGGACGACATTGTGAAGGTGGTAAGTGTATTATTTTTCTTCAAATTACAATTAGACTAATGTGCGCAAAATATATATTTCTCTATTTTAATTTAGATGGTCCTACTTCCCATAACCCAAAGAGAATGCTCTTTCAAAATATGTATTTTAAATATAAATCTAATTTATCATGATCTAAATCCTCTTAGACAAGGCAATTGCAGCTTTACAACCCAATTTGATAATCTCTGTTAAATTTTTGTATAACGGAGCTTGCTCGGCGCCGCAATTAATACCAGTATCGTGATGCTCCTGCTCATCATCACGGAATTTTGTGATAATCTCCAGCAATTCCTGTTACAAACAGATTTATGTTTTAAGCTTTTGCAGTATTAGTTTTTAGTTAATCACCTTATCAGGATGTTGAGCCTCCATTAACTGCCTCAATTGATCATTGTAATGCTCTACAATAACAGTCTCGACGGCAACTGTACATGCCATAGCCGCTTTCTCACCCATTAGAGCAGTTCCTGTAGAACCAATTATTAATCTCAATAAAATTGAAAAGACCAAAAATCACCTGCTCCTAAAGCAAAGCCTGCAATATTCCAGATAGGAGTTAAAATAGTCGGTCTGACCCGATATTTATTTATAAGTTTCTCAAAAATCCGTCGGTGCTCCTTCTCTTGTTCCCACATATGCTGTATAGTTTTCCCCATTGGACTTCTTCCAAGGACGGCCATTTGGCCCTCGTAGATTCGGTCAGCGCCCAATTCGCCGGCATGATCAACACGTATAATTTCATCGGTTAGGGCCTTTGCTTTTTGATGGAGCAATCTTCCTGGCGGTGCAAACTGCAATCCCCTTGATAATCGAAGCATTGTATTTTCTGTAAAAATTTTATTTACGGTTTGTCAAACAATTCCAGGCATCTGCACTGAAAAATGTCTCAACGGAGGAAAATGTGTCCAGAAGGATAAATGCCAATGTTCAAAGGGTTATTATGGATTACGGTGCGAGTTTTGTAAGTATTCAATTTACTTCCTTCTTCGTTAGTAAATTTGCAAAGTCTGTTTTGAATAGCAAAATGTGTTATTCCCTGCATGAATGGAGGTCGATGCATTGGCAATAATAAATGCCGCTGTCCTCCCGGCTTGGGAGGTAATCACTGCGAAATTGGACGAAGGCAACGATCCACGTGTAAGAAACCTTGTCGTCATGGAGTCTGCACACAGAACCATACATGCAAATGCGACAAAGGATGGCATGGACGGTTTTGTAATACAAGTGAGATTATGGCTAAGAATTCATTAATTCTTAGAACTAACAAAGTTCCTATACTTTCTATACTTTAGGGGAACGACGCAGACATCGGGCAAAAGCTGTGTGGAGATAACTTGAACACGTGCACGCCAATATAACTTATTTTGTTCTCTTGCATTAATTAAAATATGTTATAAATTTATTGTGATACCTATTTTTAGTAAACTTAAATTATTTTACAGATTTCTCAGCAGATAAACAGCTCTGCTTGTTTTATATTATGTACTTGGTAAATCAACATCTAATAAACATTTCTGCTACGTAAAGATTTTAAAATAAAATAAACTAAAATACGTAATCTTATTTATTTCATCAATATGGTGTTTTCAATTGGGATAGTCTTCCCCCTTTAGACTTCAGATCCTGTAGTTCAGTTTGATGCATAATGTTGGAATTTCTTTAAAAAATAGGTAAATTATTTACGATTTAATATCGGGAGAAATAAATAATGAACTACATCCATTGTTGAGGGCAGAGGGTAGGTAGAACAATTTAATATTAAAAAAACAAAATTTCCATATTAATTTCATATGAAAGTCTTTGGTTTGAAATTGAAAATGATTTTACTTTTTGTTTTTATCGGTAAACTTTTACATAATAAAATGTTTACAATGTCACAATATTTAAAATATATAAGTTCTTAAACTTACGTCGAACTTAAAAATGTCAATCTGATTTAAAATTATTATTATAATTATTATTGATAACAAGATAAAACATTTTGTGCCAATTAAAAGCTATTTACACATTATTTTACATTTTTTACGTGTAACAGACAGTGAACCCATATACTATGTGTTCATTTCACCAAATTGCCGTAGTAAATCATTAAGGCAACTACTCTTTTGTTTAAGAAATTTCGTTCAATTTGTATTTTATTTCCAGCTCCCGCAGTTTTTACGATTTGTTCTGTGTTTGAATTTCTAGGCAGATATAAACCAATGTCGGATGTGATTGTTTTACACTTTTCCAAAAGATCAATAAGTGGTATTGGCATATCCTTTTCAATATCATAGGTAGAACTTTTAGAGTAATCTGGACCTCCCCAAGGAGGACTCAAGAATACAATATCTGCAGACAATTTATGATATATATGTAAAAAATTGCCCACTATGAATTCAATTTTCATCTCTACACCATAAATTTTAGCATTATTTTTTGCCATTTTAATTTTCTCAGGATCAATATCGACTGCTATGACTTTTTCACACATCAGAGCGAATTGTATTGTATTTCCACCGCAACCACAAAATGCATCCAATATTATAGGACACTTAAGGCGTTTTGCTATGTGTTTTGCGACTTTCTCGGGTGTTACAGAAAACCAACTTTCACTATCAAGTTTAATGCCTTCATCGAAACGTGAAAAAAGTGAAAAACGTTTTTTCCAATACTTAAGTAAAAGTTTGTCCTCAATAAAGTTATGAGGGTCGGAATCACACCTATTACTCGTAGTTGATATTTCATCCGATTTCTCTTTTTCGTCCTCTTTAACTTCCTCTATTAATCTTATCTTTGATTTCTTTTTCCTGCCGAAAGAAACTGGCAGTCCAAGGGAAGATAAGGCCCTAGTTTCATCCAGTGTGGTATATTCCATATTCAGTGAACTAAATTCATCTGTTTCTTTGAAACCCATACATTCGTTATGACGCTTGTTAACACTAATGTCGCTTATAACTTTTAAAGAAAATATTATTTCGCGAAAAATGGAATAATGAAAACCATATTGTTGTTCATAGTGTTTTCCCCAAAGTGTATCCCAATCAAAATCAACCACGGAATCTAGAATACCATTATCTGTGGCACCATTTAATTGGATGTCAAAAATACTTAATAACTTATTTAAATTTAGTAATGCACAACAGCATTCCAAACTACTTATGGGTTCATCCTCAATTTCAATGCTTCCTTTCGGCTCTATATAATCTCTATACTTCACATTCCATGCATTGAGTACTAAATTTTGACCCTGTTCAGCCCAAAAATCCTGCCACAAATTATTTACATCAGCTTCTTCTACATGTTCTAAGATTTTTTCATTATCAATATTGTTAAGATTAAGGCATTTTAATGTGTTTTTTACATATTCCTCATAGTAGATTGCAAGTAAGATATGTCTTTCGCTCTCCTCAAAATGTTCATCCAAGATATTTCCGGTTTGTTTAGTATATAAGGACCTGCTTGGACAAAGCGCCATGTGTATTTTATAACTATGGTGATACTTTAAGAACTTAAAGTAGTAAGTCCAAGATTCGCTTTAAATCCCAACTTTTCCGAAAGTAGTTGGTTCACCTTAGAATATAAACGGCAAATAAACGCATCCAATTCCTGAGAATACACATAATATTATTTTTTCGATTTTAGTTTTCTGTTTTACCTCGTATCGTAATTCCCTAAAATTTTGAACACCTGGTTCACCTCGTAAGCTTAAAATCAGACGCGGACGTTTTCCCTTTCAGCAAAAATTGTAGCCCGAATGCATTTTTATAACATGATTTATTAACTACATTCACTGCAACATAAAAAATAGACTGTTTTACAAAAAAATGCAAATCAAAATGTACCAAAATCTATATAGTTTTATATTTTTGGGAACTTTGCACAAATTTACTTGGCTAGATTCCCACGATTTTTCGAATACTCATTAGACGTTAATGGTAGCTTTATTTCCATTAGACAAAAAATATTGCAACTTTCAATAAAATTCACAAACAGGTGTAAGTAAACCGATCTTCTTGTAAGCAAAATTAGATATTTAATTTCTAATTAACTAGAAGAAATAGAGCGAACTTTGGATTCGAAAAGATCTCAGCGCCCAATCCGTTCCCCAATTTGAATACAACTTATATAAAATAAATTACATCTTAAAAGGATTGTAAATGGAATTAAACATCTACTGAGTAAAATGTATAAAATATAATAAATCGAGTCTGTACTATAGGAACTTTTTGGACGTTATTGAGCATTGGGATACCAAACATGATGCTACTTTAGTAGCGCAGTACTCATTTAACAATACGCGTAATAAAATGTAGTCATAAACACGAATTGTATACATTAACTTGAACATGTAAACCCAAGCTAAGCAAGCTTAAAAAACAAATGAAAACCTATTCTTATCCTTCAAGAACCTTCGCGCTATGCACCTTAAGTACGCACTCTATGTGCTTTACATTTTTAGAGAATTATGTTGATAACTAATGAGTTGGCATTATATATAATGCTGTTATAGCTTACCTTACAGATTTTATCCAAAGTTTTAACCGAAGTAAATTTCACAAAATCTTGAAAGCAGAACGTTTACGAAGAGCCAACTTTGAAATCTTGTCAAGTGAAACCTACAAGAGGTAGAGATACACCTTGAAAAAGAACGGCATTTGCACATGAAAAGCCGATGACTCGTATATTATAAAAGTGTTAATCATGCAGGCGAAAGGGAACATTTTTAACCAAATTATAAATAACTAGAATTAAAATAAATAACTACCCATGGTTTAATACAATAGTTAATAACTTGTCCTATTTGGAATTGACTTCAACTTTCGCTGTTTATAAGCGGTACCATTTCTAAATCGCACCTCCATGGGAGCAGAGAAAGGGACAGATCTCGCACGTAAACAAGAACTACACCCAGAGCAAAAAGTGTGCGTTATTGGTTAGGACTGCCGGCGAGACAATTCGGGGCACGATTGATATTGCGGTTAAATAATGGGTGAACCCGTACAAATTTTGTTAACAAGTGATTCAAATGGATCCAAGTGGAGTTGTTGTGCATGGGATCCGAAAACAAGCACGAATCTGATGGTCTACAAAGGTGGCGGGACAGCGGTTCCACATGGTCTGTCTTTGCTCAACAACAAATTCGTCGTCACAGCAAATGCCACGAAGCCGTTGATACATTTGTGGCCCCTAAATAGCCAGGAACAACTGCCAGGTCTAAGATTTGTGGCCCCTGGCAAAGTTAACTGTTTGACTATATCACCCGACGGAGTGTTTTTAGTAGCTGGCGTTCAAGAGTCGATATACATATGGGAGAT
Organism: Proctacanthus coquilletti; assembly: GCA_001932985.1. Classification (NCBI taxonomy): domain Eukaryota; kingdom Metazoa; phylum Arthropoda; class Insecta; order Diptera; family Asilidae; genus Proctacanthus; species Proctacanthus coquilletti. The sequence continues at coordinate 1,575,880 of MNCL01000005.1, forward strand.
TTGTTCGGGAAAAATGCTCCAGGTACTCTCTAAGCATTATCAAGCAGTATCGAAGTTACAATTTGTAGACGATGGCTCGCATTTTGTCTCAGCTGGGCAGGATGGTGCCGTTTTAGTGTGGAATTTGACAAAGGTTGTTGCAAAAGAAACCAACTCACAAGATTCCCTTTATTCCTTTAACGACCATGCACTTCCTGTTACGGACGTATTTGTAGGAGCCGGAGGAATGCGTGCTTTCATGTGTTCCGTCTCGACAGATAGGACTTGCCGAATTTACGACCTCGCCTCAGGATTGATGTTGCTCACCCTTGTGTTCACGGAGCAACTTACCTGCGTTGCAATGGATGCTCTTGAGACCCAAGTATTTGTTGGATCAGCAGAAGGCCCCATTTATTTATTCAACCTCCATTCACCACCCAGAATGAAGGAGTACCACTTAACCAACGAAGATGGTAAACATCACTTTCTGGGACATAAGGGAGGTGTTACATGTCTGGCCCTTTCAATGGCTGGGGATATATTAGCTTCTGGTGGAAAGGACGACAGTGTTTGTCTTTGGCACATAAAAAGTAAACAGTTATTGAGGACATTAGCACATAGCGGTGCTATTACAAATGTTGCATTCTTTCTAACTATGAGATCCATATTTAATCCGGACGTTCGACTGAACATTGTCGCTTCCAGCCTCAACAGGATGATGGAGAAGTCTTCGGCCGAATCTCATATCGTCGAAGTGCTTGTTAATAATAAGATAGCATATGATGAGGATTCGGGGAAAACAAGTCCATCTCATGTCTCTGTTGAAGGCGGTCAAGAAGTGGAAGAGCTACGAAAAGAGGTATTACGACTTAAAAAAATTAACAAGAAATTATTTGAGTACTCTGTGAACAACATTTTAAATAACAAATAAACTTTTGTTTCTATTGTCTATTTGATTTATTTATAAGATGTGAATGTTTTCCTGTAAATGGAAAAAGCCGTACTTTACGCACACCTACAAGTCCAATTTACAGTAAAACAAAACGAATAAAAAATAAATTATATATTACGAGTTAAATTGCAATTAATTTTTCAAATCCTTTTAAAAACTGCTAAAAAACGGTCCCCATTATTCCTGGAGACTTTTATGCCCTCCTCGCTGCTTTCATAAAGTTTCTCGGTAATTAGATCAGATTTCTGTAAACAGGGAAATTGAGAACGGTGTATGAAAGCAAGATCTTGGAAAACTACCAATTCCTCATCAGAGACTTGTTTGTACAAGGGGTGTTCGATAAAGTGTTTAACAATCCATTCATGCAGATCCCGGACATCGGTGATCGTATATACTAATGCCTTTGAGGAGAACTATCATTTGTGAATTTTCTTAATTTCCAAAATTACTTACTCCAGGCATTAGAACATAAGCGTATTCAGAAAGTAATGCGTTGTTGATTATTCTCCACTTGTGCTTCGCTTTTTTAAAGTGGGGATCCGGATATAGAAAGAACATCTTAGAAAGTTGTCCTTTGTGGAAAAAATTAGGCAAATATTTCATGGCGTTCGTGCGCAGACATGCGATGTTGTTGTACTTCCCAGGGTACATTTTCCGTAGAGCCTTAATGCGATCAACAACGTAATCCGATACTTTTACCCTAATTTCCATACCTATTGCAAGTTTTGTGGGGAACAGTTCGCCCAGCGTAACCAAAAATCCTCCGTACCCACATCCGATATCAGCGAATTCGACTTTTCGATCGCCAATGTCTGGATATAGTTTTGTCCAGTCAAATTCATCAGGATGAGACGGACTAAAAGTTGAAAAAATATTTGTTGGGATTTTTGGATATTTTACAAAACAAAATGCTAAAATTATTTTTTATAAAATCTTTCTAAATGGACACTAGAAGTTTAATCCTCTAAACAAAATCTCCTTACTATTCGAAACAATGGTCTGCAATAGGATTTGAATGTGCCCTTTGCCTGTAGTATCTTTTCTGTGGTAGCGATAGATCTCCTTTGTCTACTTCCATTTCAAATTATCAGCTTAACTATCAATTTTAACCATCAACTCTTAATCTCCATCAGAATGTAAACATCTCCATGCCGAACTTCTTGTCAAGTAGGGGAAATAAATTGGAAATGGGACGGGCGTCACACGTGGAGCATGTTTCTGAACTTAGGACTGCGGACAATCTTAAAGTGGAATGTATTATTTATTATCTGTTCTGTTTCTGTCTAAAATTCAATTTCATTTTCATGTAGAGCTTCTTCTTGTTTAAATGGACAATGCCTTGTTGTTCTCAATAAAACAAACTCTTTCGAAACATTTAAATATAATTACACTCAAAATGTTTTATTGAAATATAATTGAAATCAATAAAAAAAACTATTTTTTCATACTTAAATACGTATTTTATTTCAATATTAACAGATTGCAATTTAAAATATGTTAAAATAATGAAGTTATAACTTTACATTGCCCCGCCCAAAACATGACAAATTACCTTCTTTCAGAGAAATGTTCAAACTTGAAACGGATATTACTACAAAAAGTCAGAGGTTTTCATAGTTAATAGAATTATTAAACTATTCGTTCTTTTTGGTGTTTTACACGAAAAGTTATGATCCTCTTATTCGAAGGAAACCACAAGGTAAGATTTCTTTTTGGGTAAAAATAGGATACAATAACACCAGTGCATGAGCTCCCATTTTTAAATAACACAAAAAAATATCCTCTACAAAAGAAATTTCTGCTATTTATAACTTATTTTATATAGTTTAAATATACCACGTTACATATTTAAAATTTTAACACTTTCACCTCAAGTAACAAAAATTCGCTACATTTTTGCAAAGAAAAAAAACAAACAAATATATTAGTTTTTCAGTTAAAATATCTTTATTGTTACTGAAATGCAAGTATAATAATTACTATAAGTAATACGACTAGAGCAGCTATAAGGATAATCTTCTTCTAAAAGTGAAGAATTGATTATTAGGAAATGCAGAATGATTCAAAATACAACTAATACCTTCGTAGTGCTCTTCTTCAAGGTATGTGCCTTGTCCAGTTGGTCAGCTCCCTTGTCGACTCGAACTGAAGCTTGTTGAGCGTGGTATTCCACAATCTGTATCCGTTCATTCTGGAATAAAGTCCAATCGTTTTTCGTGTATCGATCTATTGTCAGGAAAGCACTAATTACCTGCTCTGCCACAAGATTTTGTATTCTTAAAAAGAGATTATGTACATCTTCTATTGATTTTTCCAATCTTTTAAGCTCAGAAAACCTTTGCACAAGATTACGCAGTGTTTTTCTTTCATTTTCTATGTTTTCTAAGATCTATGAAAAGAAATAATCGCTTATTTCTTTCTTCAAATAATAAATTAGTCCTGCTACTCAAATTACAAGTTAAGCAGAAATGGACATTTTTTTATAATTTGATTTCTAAGTAGTCTAATTTTAACTCACATTGTCTACAAATAGTGAAGTTTTCTTATTGGCAATTAATTCTTCAATTTCCTCCTCAGTCGAATTGCAGTTCACTTAAAAATTTTTCTTTTACGTTCCAATTTTATGTTAAGTACTAATAGAATTTACTTATTCTTGAGTGAAGTTGTAGATTCTTCTTCAAACGGTTTTCATAAGTTTGTAGGAATTGTTCATTTTGGCTCCACAAATTTAAATACTTTTGATGTAGACCATAGAACAAAGTACGTTTCATTCTTGCCTCTAGAGTAAAATCAGTTTCATCCGGTAATTGATCTTGCAAGTTCTTGAACATCTTCATAAGTTCAAAGCCAATCTTTAAGTTTTGATTCCGCAGACTGTCCATTTCAGTCTCTACAGATAACAAAACTGAAATATATAAAACATTGTAACTAGATAAATAAAATACCTTGAATGTTTCTAAAATTTGTTGATTGTACCATTTTTGCCATTATATCCAAATTGTTTGATATGGTAGCCAGCAGTGTTCGAATTTCTCCATACTGTGAAAACAACAAATTAGTTAAACCTTTTTTATATAAAAAAAATTATCTCAACTTGATTAAGTAATCCATCTATGGTGGACTGCTCCGCCTGGATTTGTAAAGTGCAGTTGCTTTGGAAATTGTCCAGAGAGCCCTGAGAAATTCGAGTAAATAATTTTAAAAGTTATGCAAAACCATTTATATTTTTACCTTTGCTAACTCAAGCAATCTGTCCTTAGCCATTTTAAGTTGGAATTGAATATTTGAGTTTTAATTAATAAGTTCACATAATGCGAAGCAGATTCAAATTAAAGAATTCTCCTAAAAATAAATAATAGAACTTAAAAAATAGAAACGTAAGTTCACTGAAGTATATTAAAATAAGTAGATGAGTACTAGTAATAACATGCAGTATAGCACTGTTTTGAGCTAAATATGAAGGCAACGTAATTCTGTTCAATTTTTTTTTATTATGATTATTATTATGATTTATTGTGATTATAGTAATTGTAGGTATAATTTATATATGATGTCGGAAAAAATAGAACACACGCGCTTTAAAACATAAAAGAATACTTAAGTTAGGATAAGAGGAGTAGACTGCATTAAAGGTCACGTATACAGAAAGTTACATTTATTTTATGTTATTATATTGTATAATAGAATACAACAAATTTTGCGCCTAAAATGAAATCGTAAAGAACAACTGGAAAAAACTCAGTCACTTGTGAACTACCCTGTTGAATTAAATTTTTGTTTACAGATGAATCATTCCTTGAATGATCTGATAATTATTTTCAATTCCTCAGTTATTTCATATGACACAGAATCACACAGAAACTTCCGTAATTCAAAAATTTTTCTTTTAACTTTGGCCGTGAATTTAAGTTTTTATTGTGCTCGGATTTTTTCTTCATTTCAAATTTTGTTTGTACCTAAGAATTAGAATCTAAACCAAAACAAAAAAACAGAAGTTTATACTAAATGATTGTAATTATTTCATAATAAATAAAGCAATAAAGTTATTTTAATACGTACTTGAGCCGTACCATGTAGTTATTACATGTATTTTTAACCGATGTTAGAAACTTAGTTTCTCATTTAAACTTTGAAAAATGTTGCTTCCCTCGAAAATGATTCATACTAACAAATTTTACGCCAATGTATAAATCATAAATGTAAAATAATATCCCAGTTCTCACTTTGTGAAAAGAACATTTATCAATGAAATAATTAATCGGCTTATATTAAGAAAACAAAAAAGTTCTATCTACTTGAAGCACACATTTCTAAGAAGAAACTCAAAGATGCAGGAACATTTTATTTTGTTCTGTTATATTTATATGAATGTGTGTAAACAGGTGGTACAAAATGAATTAAAATAAGAAAAGTTAATTTTTATTAAATTACAATGTGGAACTAATACCACTAGGGAACGAAATATATATTAACTTTATAACCCTTTCTGTTGGAAGAGAAGGGCTTACTAATTATAGTATATATAATGTATCTAAAATTCACCAGCTAAGTGTACGATTTTTTGTAAATTCCTTTGAGAGAGAATATATAATCGAATAGTAGAGAATTGTAATTTCTGTAAGCTTATTTATTGGGTATCTAGGAATAAGTATTATTTATGTATCTTCAAGCGTTTATTAAAAAATGGAAAAATAAGGAGAATCATCCTTAAAACCCTTATTGCAATTCTAAGAAAATCAAAATTTATTTAAATTAAGTATTGAAAAGCAAATCAAATAATGTAGCAATTTACATTAAGTTAAAAGGTTCAATAGGTGAGACAATTTAAAACTCATATTGTCCTAACAAACAGATCAAAATTCTATGTAATATATTATTTCTAATACGTTCTAAGAAATTAATCGCTTCTAGGATGTGAAGAATTCATAAAATTCAATACAGCGGTATTTCCCACTTCGTTTTGTACACACGTTGTTTCTGAAATCGATTGATATCTACATCCGCAAGGAAAACAACGCCATGTCGACGTTGTTGAACCTGTTAGAACTTCTTTCGATTAGATTATTGTTTTCATTAAGTATTAATGTTTACTTCCATGCTTATGTTATTGGTTTATACTTCAAAAGAAAAGTTCACTCTAAAGAGCGGACTTCCTGACACTGCTTTGAGAAGAGACATGTATTTTTTTAAATTTTCCAAATTTACGATTCACAGACTAAAAGTTAAACCCAAATTGTTGGGCTTGTGAAAACGGAGAATTTTGAATTTTATACGAATTTGACCAAATTTCATCGGGTGCATGTATCATCAATATAAAATAAGTAAAATATTGCACACTATTTATGAGCTGTGTTTGAGAACTGCACACACGTAAGTGGAAAATAATATTACATTACCATGAGACGAGTTATCGTGAGGACTTAATCACGGCCGGTATTACCTCATTTTCCACAAATCTGATATACTGATAATCTTCCAAAATTAGCGTAGGTATAGAGAGATTTTTATTGTTTCACTGTTCTAATTATTGTAATAAAATGTACAATCTATGATCTCACAGAGTTTTATATTTCACACGATATTTTAAACAGAATACTCATTTGAAACTTACTGAAACGCACAAAAATTATTTCAAGACATTATTATCACATTGTGCTCTTTATCAAGACAAACATTTACCGTGTGAAAGCTCGAATAGACATACTTTACTTAACAAGTGTTCTAGAAGAAGTACTTTGTATTTTATATAAGAAAATGGTTCACTATAAGAAAACCAATTAAAATACTTGAAGTTGTCTCGTAGAATAAAAATATCTAATAGATGAAATGAGTACGTAACCGATGTTGCTTTAAGGGACGAACGAATGAATTTTAATTGAACTGTAGGAAAACGCGCGTAAAGGCTGATCGTGCTCGGTGAACTCACTCGGCCGTCTCAAGCCTCAAGCCCCGACTATATTGTGTAGGCCCGGAAGCTTTGATCAACTTTATTATGATGAATGCAGGCTATCGCTCGCTATAGTAATTATTCCTTTGTATACAGTTGACACCGATTTAATTAAACATTAAAATTACACCAAGAACTGTGCTGCTGCTGCGCGCAAATGTCCAGACCATTATAGCAGTGGTTTTCAGGTATATTCGTATGAGCTCTTTATTTATAAAAGCCACAAAAAGCTTCCCGCAAAGGTGATAATAAGATTATCATGAAACAAGGTGTCTACGAAGTTGGCGTTATCAGTTATACAAGATTAAGAATAAAGCAAATATTTCTCGATATTTCTTGCTAATATTTTTTAGGTCCAATCCCTTACTTAGAGAAGCCCCATTAAATTTTGGGCCCATTGCATAAGCAGGTGTTCTTTCTTTTTTGGTAGATAAATCTTCCGGTTATTATTTTCTATCCAGAAGAACATCATGAAATACAAGATATCCATCACTACCTATATGAAATTTGAAAAAGATGGACATGCGTATTATTTTAAATATGCGTAGCAAATAACTTTTTCATTGAATAAATATAGAACTATTAAAATCAAGGCTACCAAACAGAACAAGAGATGTAAATAGAATTTTTATTGTTTTTCTGAATACAAGATTAAATTTAAGTGTTTTTAGTTGTTTTACCTTATAAGTAAAAAACGTAATTTCTGTAAGTTAATTTTAAAGCATTTTCTAAATAAATATTTGCAGGTTACATGCTTTTCGTTTGCTCGAGACTACTGATTTTTTAACAGAAATGTCGTATCTTCAAAAAAGAGAGGTTTTCGAGAAAATTGGAATTTTGTTGTCTATAATTTGTTAGAGGAATTTTTTGATTCGTATAAATCCTTCCTAGAACTTGAAAAAATGAAATTAAAAAAATATATATGTATATATATATACATATATAGAAGTCGCACATTATTTCAGCCTTAATATTTATTAAAATAAATTTTTAGACAATAAATACTCATACTATTAAGCAATTCCAAAAGAACATAAAAACATATTTAAGCCCTTAGTTTGGTTTTAATGACAGGATTTTTTATTACGATTATTAAAAATTTAAAACAATCAAACAATTTTTTTCACGAATGGTATCTACAGTGAGTAACTGGGTACCTAACTAGCAGTAACAGTAGCAACTTCACTGACTGTGACTCAACTGGAACCTTCCTTTGCCCGAGCGCATCTCATTTTTATTTTTACGAGTTGGCGAGGTATGTACCCAAGTTAGACTTGCCGGCAAATATAATGAGTGAATAAATTTTCAGCTATTGCAAATTATAGGCACTCTCACAAAATGTATATTGACTTTGCCAGATTCGCGATTGCTTTTACTGAAATAGTGGATAAAGATTTCAGTCGTTTGAAAGACGTTGTGGTCGATGATAGTCTAAAAAAGCCCTCAAATCACAGTTTGAATGCTATGGGGAAAAGAGATCAGTTTCCTGATGTAGGTTACTCATTGCATTTTTTGCAATTCGTTTTTTGCAACTTTTTTCTTTTATATTACAAACTGAGCAGTACGTTCTGCGTAGTCCGAGCATATCTAAGACGTTCTGGCCCGAACAATTTTTTATTTATTTTTAATTTTGTTCATTGTTCAACCGTATGACGAACTGTGAGAGATATTTAAAATCAACTGGAGAAAATTTTCTATTTGGAAGTAACCAAACGCGCGCACGAAAATAAACATAAACAGTTTTGTAGAGATGAAAACGACTGAAGTCTTTCGTCGTAGAAAATTGCATGACGACTTTCATATGGTATTATTAAAATATATAACTAAAAAATTCTGGAATTGGTTTTCTAGTTCATGTGAATTAATTATTAATGGACAATTTAATTAAATATTTAAATTTTCAAATATTCATTTTTGTTTCGAAAAATATCATATAGAGTAAAAGAATTTTTAAGGCTAAAAGGCTTTTTTTTATTTTTATTTTTATATGAGCAATATTTCACAAATACTAAACATTTCAAATAACGAAATGTTTTTATTTCTTTGCATCTTTGAATGTTAATCTTAAATGGGTTTAGACATTTCCACAAAACGAAAAATCTATGTAATTAAAATCTTTAATTATCCACTTTGCACATGATCTAAAAGCTCAACTAATTAGTGATTGAATTAATTAGCTCATGGTCAACCAATGTCCTACTTAAAGTCAAATATTTATAAAATTGCAATGGTGGTACAAAAAAATTTAATTCTTGCTTTTTAAATTTTTCTTAATCAAGTTAGAAACAGAATAAAGTATTTTAATTTAAATATTTTATTTAACTCTAATAAACCTTTCAGTTTTAGCCGTCTCTTCGAAATGCATAGCAAATGTTTGAAAATTGCATTTGAATAAAGTGCGTAATTGTTGTAGAGTACGGCAGGACGTCGGTTGGAAATTCAAATAATACTAGTAGCAAGCAAGTGGTCCTGGAAGTTGATTAGACGTCGAGAGGAGTGGAGTCAGGTAGTAGACAGAAGAAGACGGCAACAGCGATTGCCACTGTCCGCCTTCAAACTTCAGTGTTGTTTTGTAAACTGATCGGAGCGAGGATGGAGAAGTGCCGCGAACGTCAATTATGCGGGATTATGTGGAAATAAGTTGCCGAATTATCGCAACCTGATAATTTTCGAATAGTTTATGAAATTGTGCACCTGTACAAAAGGAACTTTTCCACGAAAATAAAATTATTCGCCAGCCAGAAGGTAATAACTTCTCTTCGAAATTACGTGACAAATGCCATTCGCCATTTTTCATTTCATAAAAGTGAGAAGTTTCGATACGATTATCTCGGAGATTCTTTAACAGTTTAAATCCTTGGATTCAATGCAAGGTCCTACAATGATCAGGAATAATATAGGAGTGCCTTAGGGCGCGGACGAAGCCTCAATCAATGTAATTCGTTCCCTGGAAAACCCAATGGCGAGAATGCTTTCCCATCTTTGGGAAGAAGTCTTTTTAATAATTGAAGAAAAACCTCAATAAAATCAGTTCAAAGAATCTGTCGGACTCTTCCTTCTAGGCTCAAAATATAAATACTGCCCACTACTAGCTGGATAAATCACGATAAAATAATAAAATTAGTATCAATGTTTCATGCATTGAGGTCACGCAACTTGGCGCGAGAGAAATCATCATAAGATCAGAGCCTAATATTTTCAAGTGAAAGCAGATTATCCCTATTTCAATACGAATAATATTTCATAATGATAAACAAGTGGGGCGTCTCCAATTTGACCGAAACGTAGCAAGTACTCCTCCTCTCCTGCTCCGGCGTTCGGATGTCGCAGCACTCTGTAGAACCTTCAGGATTTGTTGAATTGCGTTTCGGGGATCTTTCAGGTTCAGGCAATGACGTTTTAGATTTCAAGGAAATTGACTTATCTTTTGTATTCATAATACACCACCGGCTCCACCAAGATATGAATTTATTGTTCCATAGGTGTCGATTTTAAACTTTCGTCAACTACGTACTTTGTCCATTCCAGGAGATCGTAAACCATTTGCAAATTGAAGTGCTCATTTGTTTAATTACTTGAAGATGTTTATATTCTTTGGAAGAGAAAAAAGAAGATAAGTGAATTCTAAGTCTCATAAATATCAATCAAGTTGGGGATGAACATCTTAAGCATCGACAGTGTAATTAACATCAAATAAGTTATACGGTCATAAAATAAACTAGTGGATATCAAGTCACTGTGAGAGATTTAGTAAGATTTAGTTATTCTAAATAGCTACAATTAAAATTAACCATTTTAAAGACGTTTGGCTTTTAGCGAAAGTATCTGCGAAATTAGAATATAATAATATACGATGTTTTAAGGTTAAAAAGTACAACTAGAAAATAACAATAGCAATTTATCTCTCAAAGGTTTGTGTAAAATAGATTTGGATGTAACCGCGAAAATTGTGGCTTATAATGTTTATATGAAAAAAGACGCTTGTTTGGTTGTATAATTAAATGCTTTTCAGATGCGTAAATATAATCTATCTTCATAAAAAATCTTCGAATTTTGTTTCATCCACCATCAATATTATTTTGAAGCAGATCGAGTTTAATACGCATTGATTTGTTAATTCTTGAATATTCAAAGGAATATCCCGAATGGATGCTCAATTGGACGATTTATCTCCTGAGAAAGAGGATATAATTTTTCCAGATTTTGAAGATAGAAAAGAAGATGAAATCTTAAGAGAACTTGGTTCTCCAAAAGAAAAATTCTCAGAAGAAAAAAGATGTGGTGGCGAACTTTTAGGTTCAGTAAAAGCAGTAAACTGTCCTGGAGTTAGAGCAAGTGCGAGAGTAATTCAGAAAATGAAACAAGATCTCACGCGACCCATAACACCGCCTCCTGATAGGAAAGGTAAATTAATTTAAAAATTTATTAAGCCACTAATTGAGTTTAAATAAACAGTAGATTTTATGAAAGAAGAAAAGAGTCTTCAGAAAACGCCGAACCAGTCAAAGTCATCGAAGGTTGTCTGGTCAAATCTTGAAAAGAATCTATTTTTTGATGCACTCAATGAATTTGGGCGCGACTTTGAATCAATTGCCAATTTCATAAATTCTAAACTTAAGCGTAAGGGCTCATCGGATGCAGGTTTCAAATCGAAGGAGCAAGTTCGACAAACATTTTATCAAACCTTTCACAAGATATCTAAATTTATAAAGTTCTCTGATGGTAAGTTTCATTGCAGTTACAGGATAAAAAAAGTGATAAAATACTTTTCTAGAAGTGAAAAAGCCGGCGCAGGAACTTTACGCACTGATCAACTACGGGGAGATGAGACGCAGACTCACGTTTGTTTCTGAAAAGAATCTGATGAAAATTAAAGATTTAGTGTATAAGGGTTATGCCACATTGCGGAGTAAGGGGAAGAATGTTCGGATAAAAACGCCATCGTGTAAAGCTTTAAGAAAACTGAATCAGTTGGAAGGTAACATTAGTTTTGGGTGAAAAGCCTGTTCAGATTTAACGCGAAAATTGTAGATTTGCTGGAAGATATAAAACTTCCAAGCAAAATAGAAGTATGTCTTCGTCCCGCTACAATGGAGTCCTGGGGCAGAGTGCAGACTCTAGCACAAAATCCTGTTGTACGCACAGTAGTTCCACTACAAAAGAAACTCGTTAGCGTTATACGAACTTTTCAACATCGGTGGCGAAGTCAAGAGGCCAAAATTGTAAGTATTCAGAACTGTTACGACTTGAGACAGAAATTAAGGGCTAATATAATATACTATACAAATAAACATGATTGTCGTACTTAGAACGAGGAAACATTAAGGGTGATAGGTAGCGGGCTTATAAACGATCCCATAAGGAGTGAGGGACAGGCCAGCTTTGAGTCCACGACATTTAATTTAAATGAGCCGCTGCTTTGTTTTACCCCCCATCGCGATGCTGTGATTCATAGGCCTCTAGTAAGCATAACCGAATACTTGAGCAGCTTTAACATTTGTTTAAACTCCTATGAGGAGCGCTTGGGCGTTAAAGTGCGGGGAGAGTTGCTTTGCCATGAAAAGCAAACTACAAAACGACAACGATCCGATAGCGGGTGTGAAAAGAAGAGTCCAGAACACAAAAGGTTTCGAACAGACGGTGATCGGCAACTGGATTCGGACCTGGGCTCGGAAAAGGAAGAAAGAGATGACAAGGACATGCTGCAGTATTCCAATGACCTAAATGCGGACTTACTGGGGGACGTATTTAATGACTACGGGATCGAGGACAGGATTTTTCCTCTTGATCGGCAGGATAGCAACGACGGTGACTACTGTAAGTCAGATTCAGCGTACGAGAGCGAGTACCAGAGGAATATTTTTTTATCTCTGAAAGAGTCCCAGTCACCTGAGTCAGGGGTCAAAGTTAGTGATAGCCAGAGTAAGTTACTAGAAGCTCAGAAACAACAGAAAAAGAAAGAAATGAAGTATGCTGCTCGAAAGAGGGATAGGAAAGAGGCCAGCAACTTGAAACCTCTGATAAGTGCGGAAGTTATAAAGCAAGTGAGGAAAGGCTGGACGATGCTTAACTGTGGTGATATAACTATAGGTGATCTGTATATTGCATTTGGACAGGATTCGAAATTGATGTTCGAATACAGCTGGCTGGATAATAAGGATTCGGCGAAGAGCGAGGAGAATGGAATACTCTCCAACGCTAGCTACGATACCGAAGAAGGAAACATTATTAGGCACGTGAAGGAGAGTTCCTTGGGGAATAAATTGAAGCAATTGCTTCTTATCGCCCACCTGCATGAGAACGTGAGACGGAAACCTTGTTACTGCGGACACACCTGTGAGAAGAGTAGCAGATCTTTAGTAAGTGATGGATTTGGTAATGCTGCCGAACTACTTTTGATTTCTTGTATATTTTCCAGTCATCAGAAGACATTGCGTCGAGGAGTTACATATCAAATAAAACGTTTGCCTCATCACAGACTGACAGTGGTGTCTTCAGACAACCAGTTGCGCCGTTCCGGAGGAATTCCTTGGTAAGTGGATGTGTGCATGGGACTGGTGTTCGAAGGAACCCAATGTGTGGTGAAGGGTGTACGCTTTACGTGTTGTGTGCGAAAAAGAAGCTTGTATTGATTGATCTAGAATTAAGTATGGATTTTTATTTACCAGCCTTTTGACTTTTTTTCACTTGCAGGGTATGAAAAATAAAGCAACTCGTTTTGGAGTGATCGGTTCAAAGCAAATAGTGGTAAAACGGCTTCTACCGGTGCAAAATGGGGTTGTTCCAGAAATAGAAGTTAAAACTGTACAAAATCACTTTGCTAGTGCTCAAAAGTGCTCAGATGATGATGTAGATGATATGATGGATGATGACCTCGCAAATGAAGAGGATAACGAGGAAATTTGCGAAAATAGCAATGGTTTTCAGTCTGACGAAAATAACGTTGTGGAAAGTTCACAACAAGAAGAAACCACGGACGTTGTTCCATCACATGATAGGCCGGATTCTGAAGTAGTAGTGCAAGAAGACAGCTCCGTTGATGTAGAAAAGGAAAAATCGCCAGCGGATGATAATGTAGAATCAATATTCAACGATAAGGTGACTAGTTCTTTGGACGACGTGCCCGATCTGTCTCAATTGCTGTCTTTGACCTCCCCGTTGCCAATTTCTACACTAGACGAAAGCACAAGTAGATGTACTTGTTCATATTACTTATTGTTGTTTAACCATGTTGTTTGCAGATGATATAATGAACACTATACCTCCCTTAAGCCCAATGCAAATAATCAGAGAGAACATCTCAGACCCGAAATGGCTCGAAGATAACATTAATGATTTTTCTCTAAGCAGTTTTCTCGGCCACTTGGAGGAAATAAGCAGTCGTGACGGTTCGGTAAGTTTATTATATTAGAATTCCTTCGATTGCTTCCAGCGCTACTGAAGAAGTATTTTGAAAAAGGTGTCATTACAGGAAAATACAAATATGTCCGCTTTAAACGAATCGAGTATAGATTTAATGAGAAAGTTTGCTGATATAACAGCATCCATGCAGAGCGAAGAAAAGGACGTGTAAAGCAAATAATTTCTTCAAGGAATTCAGCATCTGTGAGATTAGAGAGTATTTTGTTTGGATGTTATTTATTTATAGAGGTATTGTTGATTGACGATTTATATGTATATAGACAGTATGAAAATAGGCTTCCCGTAAATTATAGTTTTTGTTTTATATACTCATTTTTATTAAAAAAGAAAAATCAATGTTTTTATGAATCGGAAACCAATAAATTTTAATACATGAAGTGATATGGTGTTATTAATTTTCTAAACCATGTTGCAACCCGTGAGGATGCAGAGCCTTTTTAAAAATTCCTCTTCGTTTCTCCTAAGCATGCAGTTTTTGGTGCCATAGCCTGGATAATTATTTTAAAATTTAATGAAGTGTTACTGAGTCAAAGAAAAGCCGTAATTTAATGTTATTTAATTTTATTGTATAAATACCACAATACAAATACAATAGCAATGAATATATAAATATAAAAGCGATACCAAAAGTGTATAAATTAGAAATAGATGTAAGCTTTTTTTTTTTCTTAAGAATAATACAAATAAATAATCCGATTGTTGGATAAGTTGATCTTAAAAATGCTACAGTCATTTTACTAGGTATAAAATGGATTTTGTTTTGTGTTTTTTTTTATTTTTTTAGAAACAGTGTACTGAAAACTCTCGTCGTGTTATAATCAGGCTTACTTTCGCGGAATGTCTGGTATAAAAATGTAAAATCTATAATTTTTTTCCGGCTACTGAATATGTACGTTATAAAAATGTTTGTATAGAATATTATTAAAATATGTCTAATATATACCCGGGATCACTAAGAGCCCTGAGTTATGGCATTTATTGAGAATTAACTAGTGAAGAACGCGCACGCTATAGCGCTCTACCTTTGCCGCCCCTTGTCAAATTTTCTTTAAAGACTAGATGGCATTCTTACGGATTGCGTAAGAGTTATGGCATTGCCTTAAGTCTACTATCCGATGCTGAGTCATGTTAAGCTTAGTCTGGCTTAAATCTGTTTTCGACTCATTCAAAAATATGAAAGTTATAACGAACAATCCATCCACACTTTGCAGAAAGGAGCTTATTCCTTTATAATATCGCGATTATTTTTTTTTTCTCTGTTATATTGTATAATTTCGAGAATAATTATTTTGCTTAAAAGTACAGTTTAACTAGGCTCATCGCTTTATTCTTCCCACTCGTTTTCGTCCACCCCCTCCATGTAGTCCTGTTCAAGAGATGTGGTGTACTCCACACGAGCACTAACGGATTTCTGTATCTGTAAAATTGAAATATATAATATATAAGAGCAATTTAGACTGCAAGTGGGAGACCAATAAATAAAAAAGAAGCAAATAAGCCAATATTAGATTTAACTTACTTCTTTCTGTTTGCTTTTTTCAAAATCAGTACGACTACCAACTATGTTTGGAGCAACCACTTGCTCCGGCTTCTTAGTTGTTTGTATTGGTTGAATGGAAGACACTACAAGAACCGCACGTTGAAACCTTTATGTATATTATATTAAATAAAAATTCACTTACAGCATTCCATTCCTTCCGGTTGAAGACTTATTCGTTTCGGCTTTTTGTCCTTGAACGAGAACCATTCGTCGGCGGTCATGCTAGGAATCCATGTAACTCGCGTTGGAGGGAATAAATCATCTTGGAATAGTTCATTCTGAAATTTTATTTAAATAAGAAACCAGTTCCCCAGACAAACTAAAAAATACCACCTTTATCCTCGGGACCGAAAAGCTAATGGGCTCAATGGCGTTGTTGGTGAGGCGCAACGCTTTAGCAAATTCAACACTACTAACATCACAATGATTCTTACTGAGGAAACTTAATCCTTGATGAAGGGAAGAGCATCTGTGGTGCGACAGAGCACAAATATAGGGCTCCTCATCAGTAATTTCATAGCAGTAGATTGTGGAATCGCCCTAATTGGAAAAATTGAGCTGCAAACTCATTATGATCAAATTCATAAACATACTTTTCCAGTAACAAATAAAGTCGAGCTGTCTTCATCGTAAAAAGGAATCAGTATCGCTGGTGAAACATCCAAACTGACTGTGTTTAGAGGAGTCGAGAGATTTTGGAAGTGATATACACTAATTTGGCGCTCAGAAACTCTATGGAAATGATTTCTTATTAGAGAAAATCGATCTAGACAAAAAAAAAAATAAAATACTAACTTGTCGAATCCCGTTACGACTAAATATTGCCCTTCAATAGTCCAAATGATTCTAGCACCTCTCGTTCCAACAGGACCCATACCTTCTCTTATAGGATTCTCCGATTTGCGAGGATTATATATTCGTAACTTCCCATCTCTGCAAACTGTGGCACCAAAACCTCCACATGGGCTCCAAGCGTAATCGAAAATCTGATCAGTGTGTCCTTTCATCGTAAGTTTCTCCTTCATTGTATTTAAGTCCCATAATTTAATAGTCATGTCATAGCTCGCAGTCAAGAATACGTCTTTAGCCAAAGGATGAAATCTTATAAAGTATATTTTATCTAGATGAGCAGTGAGTTCTTTATCAGGAGTATTCGTCGGCTCTGTCAAACCTGAAATCATTTATTTTGGGTGTCTGTTCTGCAAGGAAAAGGACCTTAAGTTACCGCCTTCTTGAATTTTCCATAGCTTAACAATTCCGTCGTCGCACGCGACAGCCAATGTTGTAGTGTCGAAGGGATCCCACTGGAAGTCCATTATATTGCTACCATTTACTAAAGACGGTATTACACCGTCTGGCAATCGTCCCGTTTTCTTCAACTCAAATATTGCTATTTTGCCGCCAGGACCCGACAAGGGTACTGCAACTCTTTCATGATTCGCTGCAATTGAATGCCATTATTTTCATGTATAATAAGCTTTAAAAAAATTAGATATTTACCATGAAATCCGTTGCACTCGCCTGGAATCTGTCTGCTAATATTCCGTAAATTTTCAATATGCGTTGACTTATGTCCAGTTGTTCCTTTTAAATGCCTAAATTTAGAAACTTTTCCTGTTTTTATAAAAAGTTAGTCAACAAGAATTTTGACAAGTATACTGATTTTTAGTACCGAAAACAGTGGATGTCCTTTTCGAAGCTGTAATAGTAGTTTCATTAGACTTCTTGTTCGAGTCCCCACTCTTTCGTCGCTCCTCTTTTTCACTAACTTTACTCTCCGGCAAAGATATTCGCTTACTTTCACTTTGCTTTGTTGTTTCACCCTTCAAGGAGTCCCGACGCCTGTAGGATTATTAGCATTATAAAAAGAAGTGTATTTAATAGTTTAAAAGGTAAATCTACAAAGCAACTGGAGACTGTGGCTTTTCTTCTTGAACACTTTTTGACCGATTTTCGTAGAGCCTTCTGCGCTCTGCAATGCTACTCCGGTTCGAAGAGAACCTTCGCAATTCAGCATCTGGCTTTTCCTCGCCTTCGGTCGAGTTCTCAGAGGACTCTGAATGATTTATTTCGAACAGCTGAAAAAGAATATTTTTGTTAATCAAACTATAGAACAACAAATTGAATAGCTGTAACAGTCAAAACCTTATCACATGTATCATCAGCAGACTGTAAATTTGAATAAAAGGTCTTATAAGTAACTTTAGTAGCTTTTTTTATATTAAAATTCTATTTCGATTACCTTTCTTCTTTCTGAAGTAGTTAGTGACTTGGGCTCATCGGTATCAACGCTGTTTTCATCCTCATCTTCTTCTAAAATAATTACTTAAATAATTTTGTAGTTCTTTAGATGGATATTTAAGTATACTTTTTATTTCAATTTCTACTAGTAAATCCGATAGTTTGTTATCAGCCTTTTGCTCATCTGTTTCAACATTATCTTGCCCGCGAAACTGAGGAACTGCGAAAACTTTATCAAAAGAAACGTCGGCGCTATTACTAGAAAATGGCTTCGGACCCAAACGTGGCTAAAAGATGGAAGATAAGATGTTGATCCTTGATTTTAAAATCTTAGCAGTTTATTTTTTAAAAAAAGAAAAACAGATTTACACAATAAATTTAGGAAATGTGGAATGAAATGAATAAACGATTTCAACTACTTGAGCTCGACTTAACCAGTTTTTTTTTTTATTTTGTTCTTTTTTACACTCTATAAAGAGAAACGACCTGCTACTTTTCAGTAATACTGTGTAAAACGCTTACTACTTTTAACTTGTAGTTTCTGTTCTGTTCAAACAACGATGGCTTAAAAATTGCTAAATTTAATTCATTCACAGCTTTTCCTTAAGGCAGCAAAATCTTCTTCTATAGAAGAAAGTAGTTGAAATCTAAAGTAACGATTTTGATAAATAATAAAACATTTGAAAACTGCAAATTTCAGGAAATATCGAAAATTCCGTGACCGTCGACACCAGTCGTAAGCAAAATATCACAAAAAGTAATAAAAAAACAGAATAATTAGCAAAAAGTAGCCACCCAAACAAAACCATGCAACTCTCCTATAACAAAAACAAAGAAAAATAAATCAAACTCGGACGGGGTTAGAACAAATCTGAAAATATGTTTTTTGAAACCTTATAAGATGATGTTGTAGTTCTTGGTTTAGCAACAGGACGCGGAATATTTTGATCGTCGACAACTAGAGAAGTGTCCGGCACTGAATTTGTTCTGGTTGTCCGAGGCAAGGGTTTCGGAGGAGTAACTACATCATTTTGCTGATTTGTGACTGGCTTTTCATCCACCTCTTGAAAATCGTAAACCAATTTCGACATAGTATGCGAATTCTCATCGATATTACTTTCAATCCTCGAATTATTTAGAACGACCTTAGTAGGAGCACTTGCCTCTTTGCCAGATTCACCCTTTAGTTTGCTTTCGAATTTTTTCACGAAATCTGTTTTAGAATAGCTTTTGCTGTGATCAGAGTCATCAATGTCCTTATTATTTGTTTTACTCAATCGATCGTCGGGCAATTTTCCATTTTGAGATTGAAGCAGAGGTTTTTTGTTCGCGAGATTTTTTGCGAGTTCTTTCAAATTTCCTCTGTGGACCTATTTTCGCAAAATACCGTGATATGAATTGTGAACAGTATAAGAAAAGAAGTAGGTGGAGTGGAATATTTATACAGTCCTATACTCACCACAATTGGAGCATCACCTTGCTCTCTTTTCGAAGGATCAAGGCTGATTTTCGGCACCGAGAAATTCATGCCGTTCATCCAGAGCGCTGCGGTTAACTCAGTCTTGTAACCATTTGTATCTGGATATAAGTCACTATGAAAGTCCCTATACGTCTAAAGAAACAGAAAACAGGGTTGATATATAGAATTAAACAAAGTTTACAAAAAATACTTTTCTGGGAACTTGGTACATAATCGGTATCACACTATTTGATGTCAATTGAAGAATCCTATTGACCTCTCCTTCCATTACTTTAAGCGCCCGCTTGGGAACTAGGCAAGCACCCTTAGTCTGTTCTCCAGTATGCCTTAGTCCTTCAATCAGATAAGGATCCTTGTCTGTTACTTCGAGATACGTTATTGTCGTATCGCCCTTGCCAGCCAAAAACAGCATATTGGTATCCGCATCAAATAGGGGCATAAGAATACCAGTTGAACAATCTAACTCCAAGGTTTTCTCAGGCGTCGTAAAGTTTCTCAAATCACGGATAATAAC
The DNA here is from genome assembly GCA_001932985.1 of Proctacanthus coquilletti. NCBI lineage: Eukaryota > Metazoa > Arthropoda > Insecta > Diptera > Asilidae > Proctacanthus > Proctacanthus coquilletti. The sequence goes on from MNCL01000005.1 coordinate 1,595,955, forward strand.
CTGCCGTAACCGTGCGGCATCGAACCCAGTAGTTAGGATACGATTTTGTTCTCCCAGCCACACAATTCTCGAATCTTTGATGCTTTGATGGCTCACAGCGGACATAGTGATTGGCGTCTTGTTGCGAGGGTCCACTATTCGCACCATCTTATCCTTGCAGCTAGTAGCTAAAACAGTTCCGTCTTGCTTCCAAGCTAGTGCCTGAATCACCTCAGGGTGCTCATTGTTAGCTACAATTGAATAGACTTAGTAATCTATACATTTTGATAACCCTGAGGCACTTACAAAATATTTCCTGCTGGGTTGAAATGTCCCAGAGATTAACATTGCCACTGGATGTGGAATGAAGTAGAAAATCTGCTGTTGGATGGAAACCAACGGTCTCTACACGACGTTGCTTATGAGAGAAGGTACATTCTGGTTCCGAAAGTGAGGCTTCGAGACCCTTTTCCGGAATGTGCCATATTTTAACCTAAAGCAAAAATTAGTTAGATCTCTAATAGGTCTTATAACTAAACGTTCTTCTTACCAGGCAGTCTTGTGAGGCAGTCGCTAGCAAACCATCGTGAAATGGGGAAAACTCAATATCAGTGATTGTGTCCGAATGGGCATGCAGCAGTGGCATGGTCTTGCTCTTCCTTCCGCAGTCGTCGATCGGAAGCACCGCCAGGCTGGATCCCGCGTGCTCCCAATTAAAGGCCATGAAGGCGGCCGAGGCTGCGATGTTGTTGCCGTAGGTCTGATAGGACCCCACGCAAATGTCCCGCACGCAGGCTTCCGGCTTCGGCACAATCGGGGCCGCATTTTTATACTTGGATGCTTTGAATCTCCAAGCCATCGTTCCTTAATCTAAATTTATCTGGAATGCGTATGCAATCATATAAATATATACATGACTTTTAAAGAAGTAGAAATTATCGGGAGATTAGTAACTATCACGAAGGCTAATTAAAGACCATGTGAGAACTATGACCCCAATATTTGAGCTTCTACAAAAGAGAGAATACAAAATGATAAGAAAAATGTCAACTACTTTGTCTTATAGTTTAGGAACATGGGAACTTTTAATATTACATGTCTAAAATACGGACATCTTAGATTTAAAAATTCAAACAAATCTGTAGCATTTCGAAGACATGGCATATTTTTCCTATTATTCTATTAGTAAGATTTTGTAACAGAAGTAATTGTTAATTTTTTCCGAACGACATGGGTAAATGAATCATGGTAGAGAGACCTACCGAAGTATGAAAATATGAAGTAGGGAACTTACTACTATCAAAATTAAGGCGGTGTGCGTAAGAATTTTGTTCACGAACGGTCTAAATTTTTGCTTGTAGTTAAAAATGGTTAATGCTCTGCCCCTAAAACTGGGTAATGTTAAAAGGTGTATCTTTCATGTGGTTGTTTATTTATAATTTGTGACAATAATTTGTTTACATGTTTTGCTAAGTCTTATTGATAAAAAATTGGCTAATTTGAAGGAATAAAAATCAAAAATGACGTCAGGATGCCCAGATTCGGTGTGGAGCACCCAAACTACATTAAAATTTTCTTAATTTTTATAACAATCCTAAAGGATTTCTCATAAAATCTTGTTTTGATATTTTAATCTAACGGCTGGCAGGTGGTACGTGTTATCCGTCGCGATTGCATTCCTTAATCTCCACTGGCTGCTTGCCGGACTGCACCATCTCCGAGAATGTATTGGTAACAACTACACCATAGCTGCGAATGCGCCCCTCACACTTTCGTAATTTCGGTATTTGATTGAAGTCAGCTGATTGCTGGCAGTATTTGCACTCTTCACACTCGCCTCCAAATGCATTTAAAAAAATTTCTTCTCTTTCGAACCAGCAGTACTTATTGAATCAAGAGCTTTGGGATAATTGAAAGCTCTACAAACGCTACCATACAGAGCTTTCAACTACTTGCATCCTTGTCATTTTGTGCTCTCCATTGAAGTGGCGCTACCTCATATTATTTTCTTCGGTTCTACTGTTCCTCAAATTAGTTCGTTAAAACGTCGACGATGGCAACACCGTCTAACTGATAAACAGAGAACAGTTTGCTGTGCAAGAGAAAACGCCACTCTCGGACTCTCTTCCGTCGAGTACAATGGAAGACGTCAAAATTTGTCATCTCAACTCACGCACACAGCCGCAAACGCTTCATCGTAAAACATACTCTACGCGGGGGGCGGGGCGCCGGGGCCAGCAGTTCTTTTGGATGACGCCAAGCACAAAGCAACGGGGCCCCACCGCCGCACCAGTGCACGCTCGCACCCCCTGCGGCACCTACCCGGGGGCAGCTTGCGTTCGAAGTGTGCCAGCGCGATTAGCCAGACTTACCAGACAACTTTCTTACTGGACTGGGCTGTTTCCTGCTGCTTCTCTACTTCTGTCGCGGCTACTTTTCCCAGCCGAGCATCGAGCGCGGCGCGGATCGGGCGACCTTTGAGCTGCTCGATCGGGCCGCGGGCGGCGGCCGGACGCGGCGGAGCACTTCTTCAGACGACGACGGCCCTTACGCTTCGCGGGCGAAACCCGCGCGCATAACACACTGCGACTGCACACGCCCTCGACCGATGCCACTGCTAGCACAATGTCAAGATCACAGGTCGCGACGGTTCTGATTCACCGGGCGCCGCTTTCGATCGCTCACTAGCAGCGGGACTTCCGGCCCGGGCGATCGTTGCAGATAAGACAACGGAGGATTTATTCGGAACGAAGGAACCAGGCAGGACCGCAATTTAATTGAAAAAGTGCGAAAACCGCATTCCCCTGCTGCCGCCTAACAAAACACTGCTCTCACTGAACAAATCGATAAACTCGAACGAAGTCGTCGTGCAGAGTAGCACGAGAGAGCAAAGGCAAGGCGGATGTGCTCTTAAGATCTCATCGTTTTGCTCTCTCACTCAAGGGAAACCACACGCATCAACACCATTTCGAAATCAAATTTCGAAAAACACCACTCAAATTTAAACTTGAAAGAAATGAACTTCTCAAAATTGAAATCTAAAAAATTAAATTAAAAACCTATATCAAATGTTTTTTTTTTTGTTTTCGCAACATACTTTGTTTTAACTTATTTAATTTAATTTACATTTTCTATACTTACATTGAATTTCAGTAATACTAATTGTGCGTTGACAAATTTTAAAAATGGATAATTAGAATTTTAGTCCTTTCCTTGAAAATTCTTAGATGATGATTTCTAGTCTATTAATTTCTTGTTAGTCGTTGAAAAATAAGGAAAGAAAACGTAAGCTTTACACCTGAAAAGAAATTTTGAAAAACATTATTTAAAAAAGCATTTTTGTGTACTCCAATATGATTAAAGGCTCCAGCTTTAACTCTCCTCACTTTAAGTGGGTACCATTACTAACCCCCTACTAGTCTTACAGATTTAAAAAACCTATTCACTCTTACAAAGTGGAGTGATAGGGCAGCCAAAGGATAGGGATTATGGGAGAGAATTGTAAATAAACATCCAATACCCAATACTTTTTAAAAACATCAATATATTCAATATTTAAATATATGTATGGAGTTAATTAAAAAATAATACAAAAATTATAAAAATTAACCAAATCGTTATTCCAAGAAGCTAACAAAACCTACCGTATTTTAGCCACTGCGTGTTGCACATTTATATACATACTTGTTTAAAAGTAACTAGATATATACAACGGATACAAAAATAGTTAAATAATATCAGACAATTTTAAAATTAGTACTGTATAAATATATGAATACAAAATTTATCGCGGATTACTTTCCACATAATCTCGTTACTTTTACTTTTTTATTTTATTTTCTTGTTTGTTAGATTAGAAGCTTTCTGTAGAGTTTTCTCCCTTAATATATTGCAAAAGCCTTTTGATTTTCGAAGTCTTTTTATTTTGGTAGCTAATCTGCTAAAATACACAGAAAATATTGTTATTCTATCGGCCAAAGCACTACTTTTATCTAACATGTTATCCCAGAAGCCGCATAGACACAATGCCTCTTGCTACAAGCGCTATGGTGTAAGCTACGAACATTAATTGATTGGTCTAATCTCATATAGTGAATAAAAACCTAATCCTACGGATATTCTACATTAAATGTATCAAGAGTGCTCTTTTCTGCGGTAAAACCAATCCGACGACGAAAAAATGCACTACAAACTTGCGCTCTTATTGAAGAAATTGGTGTTTTTCTATTCATCAGATAAGTAGTTTCTTCTACACCAGTTTTAATACAAAGGTCTAAATAAAAGTTTAATATTTCGTTCACATAATATTAATTTTCAACAAAACTAATTGTATGCATTTTATTACTAATTTTAGAGTGTCTTAGAATGCTTTTTTTTCTTTTAATTAAAATTTATAAAAACACAAATGCAAGCTAATTCGAGCGATGTCTTAAATGTAACGAACTGTAGTCGCCTGAAGTATTTTTCTTAGTGATATCACAAAATACGATTAGGAAATAAATCAATCAAATCATCTTCATGGGGATTTTACAATTCACATTAAATGCCTTAAATCTTATACACATTCTGAGATAATTTTAGGAAATTTTGCGCTAAATGCTACGGTTCACACAACATCCATTTAGTTATAGTTAGGCCGGTAATTGAACATTCAACCACGAGTTGCGTATAAAATGTCTTTATATAACCCTGCATCCAGGATGCATATTCATTTTGCACAACTATGAGACCTCGGATTATGATACTGATTTTTGTACTACAATTGATATACGTTTATGGGTGGAAATATGGCGCGATTAAAATCAGAAATATTTTAGTTCAGTGTTAAAGGCTCTTGACCTAAAAGATGTAGGGCTGTATTTTATTAATAGTATAATTTAGGGTATATCTTGAAATTGATATTCAGAAATATATAAAGATATTTCAATAATTGTCTAATGTAAATTTTTAAAGCAAAAGATCAAGTATTTGGATCTTCAATTTGTTCCTATCTTATTTATAATTAATTTTAGTTTACTCAGGCACAAACCTTTTAAGACAGAACTTAGATAAAAAGTAGAAAACTCTCTTCTCATTGATTTATTTGGATTTACTTTTACTTTACTTAAAAAAATTGATTTAATTTGCGCAGAAATGAGAAAAATGCAAAATCCGATCAATTGGTGTTTTGAGCTAAGGCTGGTTGAATGTTTAGTGTAAGTAAGACAATACTTTAAATGATTGTAATAAGTTGATATTATGCAAATTCAAAGATTAAAGTTGTGTAGATTATAACTACCACGTTAACCAGTCAGATATGATTTTTCGGAGGATGTCGGTAATTGTGTTGTGCAGACCTAACATTCGTGTAAATTGAAAATAAAATCTGTACAAAATAGCCCTACTTTATTCGGAAACAGTCTTGTTTGCATTTAAAGTCTATATGGCACATACGGCATAATACCTGCGGGCGCAGGGTATTACAGTGAATATGCATCCTAGAGTACAGACGATCGAACTACTGATTATTGCATACTTTTAATATATTATGATATTATTCACAAAAGCTAATATGTGTGCTTTTACAAGAACTGATGTTTATTTTATATCAAACCTAACTGGAAATATTCTTATCTTTGTTTTTAAATCAATGGGACATAAAAGATAAATGTAAAATGTATTACACCATTAAAAAAACGTTTCATGTAAAATTTACTTTCATGTAAAACGTATATTTTCGTTGTGCTTTTTTCATTGCATTTTATGAAAGTTTTAAGTCTAATAAAAGATCACAATTAAATACTTGCTCTCACACCTATATAAGGAGCATTAAATACATATTCTACATTTACTTTTTTTATTGTAACTGTGAAATAAATGTAGACAAAGTTTGTTTAGCTAATGTTTACTTGACAACACGATTAAATCGTTGATTAAAATAAATTAAACCTTAAAATTAGTTATGAATTGGTTTTCTTCCACGAGGTTTTATATTTTCTGATATTTGCCACATTTGCTCTTCTCCCAAAAAGTTCTCAAAATTCTCAAAAAATCTTATTACTTTTTCGTTCTTTTTAAAGGGATAAGCACTGAAACGATAAAAAAAATCATGTTTTGTTAAAGTTCATAATTTAAGGCATAGATTAAATACCATTTTTTAAATCTTTTCATGTTAACTATTATGTTATGTTGTTGCCAGCGTTTCGAGAAATTTATAATGTTATCTCTAAGGTAATCGGGATTTCCTACGTGAACGAAAGTCAAGTCTTGTAGAACTAGACCGCTGGAAAAGAAATACAATTGAACAATTTAAGGAAACAGTATTATTACTAAATTTTACATATATGGAATGCACGGCGGGTTTGTATCTGCCAAAGCCTGTCTATATACCCTAAAACTTGAGCTGGAATCAATCAATGCACAATATTCTTTTAACCCTTCAGTTATAGTCTTATGCCACTCTAATCTGAAAAAAATAAAAACAGTAAGTTGAAATTTATGTTATCAGATTTAATAATTACCTTCTGATTGGCGCCGAGTCTAAGGCAGACAGAAGTGCGAGATATGAGTTGTAATTGTTCATTTTCCGTAGATGTTTCATAATTTTTATGAATTTTATCACATGTTTCTCACGGTCTTTGGCATCGTCTTGTTTTAAAATTTGCGATCGGGCCCAATACGACATCTTATTAAAATGTTCAGTGAACTTATTTAAATTTGGCGATTTTTCCTCACATTGTTCTTTGGCAAAAAGTAGTACTTCAGGGATTTCAATTTTTTGAAATAGTTCGGCATCTAAAAGAGTCATTTGTTCGGCGATATCCCCAGATTTTAATTCTAAAAGTGTTGGCTGATTTGTCACAATATTTCGTTGTTGTTCCACTGAATTGTTTGCTTGGAATTTATACTCCTTGTATACGAGAACCTATAACCGTAAAGGTTAGTTAGAAATTGCTTACAGATATTTTTGTAGTCACCTTTTCGACAATTTTATTTCTTAGTAATTTTGCCATAGACAACTGGCCCGAGCAAACAAGTTGAAAAACGAACTCTACTAGAAGTGTTAGTAGATGGTTCGTTAAATCAGATGCTCTGTAAATTTTTCATTATTGTTCTCTTTTCTGATATCTTTCCTTCAGTAAGTACTTACGTTAAATCATTAACCACTCGTACTAAGAGGGAGAATGTTTCCTTTGCTGCTTTCTGTTTTTGATCGTTAATATGACAACAGAACACAGTATAACGATGAGTGAGCTTTTCTATTAAATCTAGTGGTTGAATAAACGTCCTAAACGTTGTAATAAAAGCTTCACTGAAGGCTGGAATACATTTTTAAAAAAATGTTCGTTAATGAAAAATATTTAACGGTTTTTCCTTTACACCCAGTGAGGTAAAATTAAACCACATTCAAACTTATTTCTACCAGTTTAAAATGTAAATTATAAGAATTCTTTTAGAAAATCAAATAAAACAGAAATTAACTCTAAAACACTTTGAAATCAATAAATTCCTCACCATCTTCTTCCCCGTCTGAGAGCACAAATGAAATTCTTTCGTTATGGAATTTCTACATTTTATTTACTGAAACCTTACCGTTTTCTCCATTTTTCTGGACCTTTGTTGCATGCACTATAAGTGCATCCAAATATCCACCTTTGACATCAGGGCCTTCCTCACCTTCCTTTTTAAAGATTAAATAATCTGATATGTCTAATTCTTCCAAAAGATTTGGTATATTTTCTGTTTTGATTGAATGTGAGGGTGAACAGTCCTACAAGAAATAAAAACATAATTTTTTATTACTTCAGTAGTAGAAAGAGAACATGAAAAAAGGAAAAACTCGACATCTCAGAAGAAACTTAATAGGAAAGATTGCGAATATTTAGAAGGATGAATCCCCTTCCTTTTATAACATCTTAGGTACCTTTCTTCGATATACAGAAAAAAGAAAGCTACCGAACTTATTGAAAATAAAAAACTTTAAATTAATTTGAACAAGGCGCTGGTAAATAGCTTTTCAAAGAAAGTTGTTATCAATTTAATTTTTTAAGCACAGAATGAAGCACATTGTAAATCATGAAAGCTGCAACAATTCCGATCTCTCTATTTATTTCGTATACTACTTTTAACTGAACTTTTGTTTTCATAATTTTATTAAGTCGAAAATGATCTGTAAATATACCATTGTTGTTAAAAAAATAATAATAAAGAACCAAAAACATAATTTCTAATTCAAAAAGTGTAAGAGTTATACTAATTTTTTATAATTTTTTTAATGATTATGAGCATGACTTCAACATTTAAATAAGACGGAATGGTGCAGTGTTCATGATTTTGAAAATAGAACACGTTTTGTTAGCATAGAGCAGAAGAGCGTTATTGCAAACAGTTAGAACATGCTCTCAATTAGCAAAAGCTACCCAGGCACCTGTTGATTAAAATTATTGTTCCTCAGAATTACATCAATTCCTTCGTCATCCTCATTGGTAATATCTGTAGCACTTTTAGACTCTAGCTTTGATTTATCGTTGCAACTAATGCGCTCCTCTTTTTGCTCCTCCTTTTCGGAATTTTCATTGACCTCCTCGTTCACTGTAGTCATTTCTTTCGGTAGATTATGCGAACTGATTATCCTTGTCCGAGTTTCATAAATATCTGAAGTAGGTTTCGGACTTGGCGGTGGTGTTGTTATAATAGTTGGTGTTTTACAATTCATCCTCTGCTGCTTCTTTGGCGGCAGAGCAGGTGGTTTCTCGCTAATTGGTGATGAAGTCAATGAAGATTGCGATGAAAGTTGTTTTCTAATGGGAGAAAGGCTACCATCATGATGTTATTAATAACAGGCGAAATATGATCTACATAGACGTAGCTTATCAATAATTATACGTACTTCATTGTCTGACTGTGCGTTATATTCCTATTCGGGGAGAACTGCTCCGATGAGTGTGTCATGTTGTAAGTATGAACCGAGTGCCGAAATTGTTCAGATGATGTTTTAGTTGATGCCGAACAAATTTCCATATATGCGATTACTGTGAAAATGATATGAAGTAACAAACATGTCTTTCTTTCAAGGCATATTACTCTTAAAAATGGTATTCATTTTAAACAAACAAAACAAAACGCATCACACAGAACGTGTTTTGTGCAGTGTCTAGTACAAGCTATCTTTTGTAACGCAAGATAAAAAAGACGTTAAACTAAACAACAACAAGCGTCTTTTTTGCTTAAAGCAGTCAAATAAGGATTATTATACTATGCGAATTGTATTTTGCTTGTCACAAATAAGCAAAATCATAAAGAAAATTGTGTTCATTTGCATTGTAAAATTTCTCTCATAATTGAGTAATATTTTATGATCCAAAATAAAGATAAAAAAGCTTTGCATTGTTTTGTTTTAATATGTCTGCAAAAAGTAATAATTCTAACACCAAAAGAACAATATGCATATATTTCTGAACCTCCACAAAGTTCCAATTATGCCTTAGCGACACGTAATGCAGAAAGATCAAGTAAGTTATAGGGCGTTCGCCTATTTTTTTCGAAATCCCATGTTTTTTTAGTGTAATATAGATTTAGAAAACAGTTTATACTACTTCATGTTTATTTTTAAGCCGTAGATTCTCAGAAATTTCATGATAATTTGTCAGCTCAATCTTTACATTAGTCTGTGTTCCATTTAGCAGTTAATAGAGCCACAATAAAATATTTATTTCCTTTTTTCAAACATTTACTAAATAAATAAATTAAAAGAACTTCTCATTTTATTTTGTGTTTTCTTTTCAATTCCATCCTAATAGAATATTTATTTAGGTTTTATGTTAGAGTAAACATTTTCTCTTTTTAATTCCTGTTGGTTTATCTTTCTTGCTTGGAAACTTTCATTAATATTTTTAAAACAAAACTAATTGTGGTAATTTAGAAATTAGCTGAATAATTTTTATGAATATATGAACCAGTGGCATCGGTAAGTTGCTTTGCATAAAAAATATAAATTGTTTTAAACCATTAGAAGTGTTTCTAGGAATTCATTCACAATAAAAATTAAACTGTAAAATATTGTAAAAGCGCTATGAAATCAAGTTTAATAAAATATTTTCCAAAATAATAACGAAAATCACATCATGAAGCTCTTATTAGTTTTTGCCAAAATTATATTTCTAAACTCTTCACAATTTCGAAACGTCCATTTTCTAATCAACTTACCCGAATATGCCACGCTTTGAAACACTAAATTATTGAAACAAACCCACGTTAGAGTAGTTCGTAACTTGATTGCAGTTTTGTTTGCTAGATTTTAATATCTATGGCCTAATACAAGGTGAAACATTAATAAATGTGTTATACTTACTGTGCTTCTTCTTTGCAGGCAAAGGTGGGGGCTGATCATTTCCTCCAGCAGTGTTCATTCTTCTCGGCTCGATCAAACTCTGATGTTTGCTCTGTAAATGGAACGCTGCATGCTGTCGCATTTCAGGAACTTCGTCTTTCGCAACAGAACTGAAATTTCTTTAAGTTATTTGGGGACATCGTAGTCAACATTTTACCTTAAAATGCTATCAGTTTCTTCAACGTTATCATACGTCGACATGTGTCTTTCTTTATGTATACTGCGCTGGCGAGTTTTTGCTGGTAAAGCCGGTGGTAGAGATTCTGGAGTTTGTGCAGAAAATACTTCATCCGATGCAAAATCTAAACTACTATTCTTTGATATGCTACTAAAACTTCTTGCATCCTTTTCTGACCTTTCTGAATGAATCGAAACATCACGACTTTCATCGGTCATCATACTCTTGTTTTCACTGCCAAGTACTTTTGTATAGTTGTAGCTCTTCACTATATTTTGCTCCATGCTCGAAAAACTTTGATTCGTAAAAGTTGACATCGTCTTATGCTGTTGAGTTAACGAACTGCTTTGCTCCGTAATCGATTCATTTGCTAAATCGAATTTCCTTATGTTCATTGAATCGGAGCTACTCGCTATGCTGAATTTTTGCGATTGTATACTCTGCTCTGAAGATCTTTTAGTAGACACACTTTGCATACTTGCTCGAATCGACTGCATTGATGCGAAACCTGCGAACAACAACGAGGCAAAATGTTAACATTGATCTGGTATATGCGAATTTAAGCTCCTCTTGAATTAAACCAAGCCTTCTTTAAAGTGGATATGAAGTGAATAAAAATTATGTCGAATGAAAGTGCTGTGAATTGCGAATTAACTGCGGCAATTATGAGATTATTGCAGTTATAAAAAGAAAAAAACACAACATAAATAGCCGCTAATTTTTCTAAAGCAATTTAAATCGAAATTTAGATACCGGATTCATTTGAATGCCGAGGATTTCTGGATGCGTTCCCTTCCATTAAAATACTTTTATCCGAGCTCCTTTTGTTTATGTGTGATTCTATAAAAATATATTAAATTGCTTCAATATCACTTAAATAAGTTGATGAAAATGTTAATTAGGGACGCTTTTGAGGAAATAGTGTTCGAAGACGACGTTGGTAATTTAATACAGATGATTAAAAACACTTAACATACAATTAGTTATGCAAATTTCTTGATATTTAGTTTTACTTGCAAAGTTTAAGAATCTATAACTGATATTGTTCAAAAATGAGAAGAAATTAATTATACGTATGTTAAAAACACATACTTTTATAAAGGAATGAGCAGTTCTTACTTACTTTGAGCAAACATTCTATCAACATCATCTAAAAATTGGTCTTCTAGAGAAGTGTCCATCACAAGTGCTTTCAACTCCTCCTCTTCCCTTGAGTGATTAAATGCTGAATCTAGTGAGCCGGCACTAGCACTTAAAATACTAGAATTATCATCGGGCGACCTAGATCTCATTGATATGCTAAAATAATATGCAATTTAATTACACTTCCCAAATTTTCATTCTAAAAAATAAACTCACTGGTCAACGCCATAGCCAAGCAGAGAAGAATCAGGATTATACTCTGATTCATTTCCTGCATTTTCCTGGGTTATGTGATTTTTCTTTTTCGGCGGTAAAGGAGGTGGGTTGCTTAATCTAAATAACAACAGTTTGATAACTTTTTGCACAATAATTCAATAGAGCACTTTTACCTATTTGGTAGAGGAGGTTTTGGTGGAGGACTAGAATCTCGTAAAATACTCTCCGTACTATGTGATGTCCTTATAGGATTTGAAACTGATTTCTCTAAAATGTCACGCTCTCTGGAATTAATTAATATTATTATTCGCTATAACTAAATTTAAAGTATATTATTACTTCGGAGTTAAGGGAATATCAGGCAAAGACGTTCTTTGAGCTGCAACATCAACAGATGGTCTATTCAAGGTGTTTGAAGAAGAAATATTTGATGATGCAAATGTGATTGCGTTGTCTTTTTCCTTTATTTTTTCATTGGCTATATTTACTAAGTTCTGAAAGAAAAATTTCATTACATTTCCGTTGTCTATCAATAAAATTAATGTTAGAAATATAATACGCACTTGAACTGCTGTTTCGACTAGATCAACTACTTCCTTTACGTTTTCATTACTCAGCGACGGGCACTCATTCTCGTCTTCACACAATAATACTTCATCACATAATTTAATTAACTTGCCAAGTGCAAGATATACTTGCGTTGTTGCCGAAATTAATGTGCTACTATTTTCATTAAGAGTATGTGATTGGATCGCTACAAGAGCAGTAAAATCAAAAAGGTTTCTGTTACCTAATTTATTCGATACTACCTGCATACATTCCGGCGATCAATTCCAAAACAACTGTCCCATTTCCAGGCAAGACTTCGAGTTTCTTTTTGGATATCACATCTTTGAAATGTTTAAGGGCATTTTTAATGTGCCGGACATGTATTTCAAGCGATTGGGAATTTTTGGTTTCCTCAATATGAGGTTTTGCATTTTTGCTTCTGGGACTGTGCGGAGAATGGGATCTGTTAAATATTTTATATTATTAAGTGGTCAGGTGCTTTCTAAACAGAAAATCACTTTACCTCCCTAAAGTATTTGTTGGTGTTCTCATTTGGGAGATTTTCTCGAAAAGGTCGTCTTTAAATGATCGTGCCCTTCGGGCTAATTTTGTTCCCTTTAAACTGTTTTTATGACCCGACGAACCTGCTGATGAACTTGACGTGGATGGAGTATTTACTCCGTCTGTGAATTTAAGCACTGGCTAAGTTTATTAAAGAAAATTAAATAAAAATACTTCAAAAAATGCAGGGGAAATTGGATTAATAAATGTCCGAAATTATATTCGCATGGAGTTTCACAGTTTATAAAAACATCACTGTGATTCTTAGAACAATTAAAACATCATATAAATAAATTTAATAAAAGCATATGCCTGTATTTGAACACGAAGTTCACTATAACATAGTTTTTGGACCTTAATTTCATGGATTGAAATAAAATTATAAAAACATAAAATTAGTTTTATGAAAATTTAAAAAAGGGAATATAGTACTTAAGGATGGTGTAGGAAAATATATGACTGCTAGTGTTAGAAAATTTGTTTCCCTTCAGCAAGCGTTTACTTTGTGATTCAAGAGTGGTTTATTCAGATAAATAAAGGTCCAGAGTTCAAAAACCACCAAAATATCAACAAGATAATTCTGTGTACACACGCGGCATACAAAACTGCAAAAAATCATCAATTCTATTAATCACGTTAATAAATAATACTTCTTATATCGGTGATGCATTTAAATTAATAAAATTATACGTTCAGTTTTATTTATTGCTCAAATAAGAATTGAATTGCAATGAAACTAAATCCTGTAGTGTGGAAAGTATAAACACACGAACATAAAACAATAAAAAAACACGTAAAAATGTTCCGTCATCGTCTAAACATTTGTGCAATTCATTTCTAGACGATAATGTCTTAGAACTTCTATAAAAATAAACACAATTCCTTAACTATTAGCTCACAAAATATAGACGAATGCAAATACAGCTCACTCAATTAATTGTCTACTCCCATTCTAAAAAAATATTTTAAATTAGTTCCACGTTATGGTAGAAGTTTTTTCTTAATTTATTATTCTATTGTGGTAATTTTGTCGCAATTCTTTGGTCTATTATGGTAGAGAGTCAAGTGTGGGTGGTCGCATACAAAAAAGTTTACTGACAGAAATGTTTTTAAAAATACTGTAAAACATTGGGTGATCTTATACGCTTTAAAAATCAAAATAATGATAATAAATTTGGAGATGTAAACAACAACTGCAACACAAAATGTTTTTTCGTCATTTTTGGACAAAATTAAAAAAAAAAAAAAACAGGCTTTATGAGAAAAATGAATGGAAAGATAAGGGAATTAAAGATGATCAAATCAATAAATTTGGACGGCAACAAATTCAGTTAAATACAAAGTAGAAAGTAATGACCGGATGTCCTATCAGTATGAATAAAATCGCTTTCGTCTATTTATGACTAAGAAATATGAAAAAAATTTTAATAACGTCATAGAGGTATGCTTTCATTTCCTGGTAAAGTGTATTAGATCACACACCGACTACCTATAGATCGATAATTGATGCAGAATTGCAACTTAAATATCGCTAATCAACAGTCGATAGATAACCTGATGAATGCTAATAAGTAACATAAGCACACTTCCACACATCGACCCGGGAGAGAGGGTAGATAGCAACTTTCGTCTGCATACCAGTGAAATAGCAACCAGTGTCTTACGTTTAACGATATTCTTCTTAATAATCCCGTGACATTTTGAGAGCTTCAACCTTCGATAATCTGTAACCGTGTAGGACTTCAGTTTCTTCTTTTCCAGCTTTTCGCACTTGGCCAGGAACGTATCGTCATAATGAGGCATTAGAAAATATTAACTTAAATTAACTGCGGCCACGTCTGATAGATGAAATTCAAAAATTCGTCGAACGAAATGCCACCCAAAAAAAAATCAGCACGACAACCAATGCACCGCGCGAAACTGTGCCTTTTACTTGAGATTCAGATTGATCCGATCGCCCAACGTGCGAGTGACGGAAACACGTTTAATTTTGGCGATTCAGTAAAGCGTCCACTTCTGCTAAACGGCGGCTGAAAACAGATTCACACTATTTCGTAATAATTGAACTTCAAAATGTTATCATATGTTTGCGTTCGCCTTCACTCACATTATCTAAATGAGAATTCTTAAAATAAATAGAGACGACGACGCGCTTTCCAATCATAACTTTTGTTAAAAATAAATTATGCCATATTGGCCAACAGAATCGATGAATCGGATAATTATTCGAAAATTATGTGCGGTGAAAGTGAAATAACTGATGGTTTTTTTGCATGAACGGTTCTTACCTCCAACGCAAAGTGCGCCAGATCTAAATAACCTTGTATTTATTAAATTTATTTGCTACTTTATCGTTATCATTTTGTGCCGATTCATTATCATCTCATTTATATACAACTTCTTCCAACCGAATTTGTTTTGATACAGTTTAATAAACAGATTTTCGTTCACTGGCACAAAATTATCAAGGGTTTAAATGTTCGATTTTAAGTTTAGTGGGAGCAAACATAGTTCCACAATCAATAGCGAATCCAGTTCTCGTAAATTCGTACACTCGAAAATAGTCAACCCCAAATAATCGCCTGAAAGGTGCAATGTTGTCGCCGATGTACAAAATTCAGTGGCGAGTTTTATTTATGGAAAGTTTAAAAACGACTTTTAAAGCCTTCACATGGCCGCATCGATGACAATAAATAAGAAACGCTTCATTAAACATAGTGCTGTGAAGTGTAAGCTTATTCTAGACAGGGGAAAACAAATTCGCTCGTAATGTAAATAGGATATTGAATATAAATAAAATACTCTAAGTTAAAGGCATATTTTATTAAAGTTCGCTCGGTTATTGTAATATCGGACAACAATTTTTTTTTGTAGTTAATATTACACAACAATTTTACAATTTATATTTAGTGAATCGTTGGACATTTTTGAGCAAATTGGTTTTCTTTCTTTATGATGCACTAAATTTTAAAATTAGAGGCAAAATTTGAAAAAGGCTGGAGATATACATCAAATACACGAAATACCAAATTTTATCCAACTGGTACAGGCAGAGACGATCACTCTTACATACTTACTCTTCTTTTATAGATAAAAAACATTCAAATAATATCCAGAATCGCCCCTACTAATCCAAAAAAGTTAAAAGGGTTTTTGCTATGTCTAGTAATTATATAAATCAATAAAATCATAAATTAAGTATATAACAGAAGTAGCAAGCAAGATCGACATGTTCCAGATTAAATTTAAATAGTTTAATAGCTTGAGCTAAATCAACTACGGTAATGATATTTCTATTTACTTCATACCTTACCCATATATCGTCACTTAACAATTTAAAAGCTCACCATTAATATAAAATCCGTATGAAATATTTAAATTGAAGGTGACTTGTTAAAGTGATTCAATTGAAAGGAAAGATATTTCGAGAAATCAATCAAGCTTTTAAGAAAGAAATTAATTGCGATTCTAACCCTTACTCATAGATTTCTTTAATTCTTTATATTTTTGGCAGTCGTAAAAGCTTCGTAATCATCTTCGAGAAGTATGTAATAAAAAACAAGACGACGTCCTGTAGAATGTGTGCTTCTTGACGCAAAGAAAGTACAGGGATTTCTGTTTAATTGCGCTATATTGCATTTTTTCCAAGAAAAAAGGATAATTAGGCGCTACTACTGCAACTTTTTACATGTAAATTTAAAATATCTGCAATTAATTTCCAAAACAGCCTGATATTTCAGAAAACTAACGCTATTACTAATCGTGACGATTTAAAGAAAACACGTAATATTTGTCTTGTTTATCGGGGGGAAAACTCTACCAATATTTACAATAAATTCTTACGATTTGAATACACAAAAAAAGAGAATCCATACAACTTAAATTGCTTTCAATATTACTAAAAGCTATTTTTTTCCAAAGTCACAAATCGATGACGTTGTTTTTAGAATAGTTTAGTAGAATATGATGAACGCGTTACGTTATGTAGATTGATGGTCTAATGCATTTTTGTCCGATGAAGTAATTGCTTGCCTAATACACGGCCAAGGCAATACGAATGCCAGTTTAAAAAACTAGTAGCAAGTTTGAGACAAATTACCTATTAAGGACAAGAGTTCTATGATCAATGACTCAGCATTGATCTTAGGATAATCTAGAAGAGTTATGGCCACTATGCACTAGATCTATAGATTAAATTCTTCTAATAAACTGAACTGTTTTGTACCTGATAAGAACTTAGCGATCCAGGTAGCCAAAAGATACAAGAACACTAACTCACTGCAGAAGATGCAAAAGAGCGCACAGATCGTAAAATACTTGAAATTCATCTGCCCAGAAATTGATGGAAACTGGCTTTTGTCAAACAGTGACTTCACACTTGCCTTAAATGTTTACAAAGACCTGAACTAAGACGTGAGTGCTCAGTGACTAAGCGCTTCAGGTATTTCTTACGCATCCAAAAAATCAAAAGTCTTTAGAATTTTGCAAGTGGTCACACCACATTGATGCATTTTCCGCACTTAACATAACTACAGCGGTCTCAGGCTCGTGCGGGTGCCGTCTAGTGCCCCATCACACAAGGAAATTATTATCTAAAGTGATCTTGCTATGAATATATCGTGCGGATAAGAAAATAAAAACAAAAATAATACTGGATCTTATCAGCTAAAAATGAACTCCGTTCGGGAGTGTGCAGACATCAGAGACTCTAAATTAAAGTAGAATTCGCTGGTTGTGTGCCGATCAAAACAATCCGGAGATGCTATTAATTGGAAGAGTTATAATCATAACACATACGTGAAAGCTCAAAAGTAATTCGCAAATGGAAATTGGAGGTTTTTTAAATAAAAATCTGTCGCCAAATGAATTTCTGACACAAACATTTTTCGGCAACTGCTTCAGACCTTCAGTTCGAAGGAACGTACCTAATTTGTGTGTAGAAGTCATTTTTAGCCGGACACTAGACCACCTCCAGGAACACCTTTAATTACGCGGTTTGTTTTACATCAAAATACGGAAACATCCCACACAGATCACGAATTAAAATCTACATTTTACCCAATTGTCATCTGCCTTGACGGCTGGCATGACGACATTTTGATTTCTAGGCAATGGCCAACCTCAGAGAAAAACCGCACCAATTCTGTGCCGTCAGGTGCGCCAATACAAAGCGACCAAAATCCCTGCGCTGTCTGACGTTAAATTTGACAATAACATCTCCTCTGCATCTCCTGGAGAGTTGTGTTTTCTTTTGCATCTGCGACCGGAATAAACGGACGACGAGGTAATTGCAATTTTGGGATGGTATTTGTGCTGATATGGTGCTTAACTGAATAAAACTGCACCGGAAAGTAGTTGTCATGTCACGGTTTAACACATTCTTGGGCTATCTCTCGCTGTGCATTTTGTGCAGCCAGGTAACTATAACAAATTCCCGGACGTCTACTCTGTGGAAGCTTAGCCCGGACGAGGGGAAAATAAAGAGTTTTAAGGACGAGGGAGAGGTAAGACTGCCAAGAAATACACATCTGTGTTATCTAACATAAGCCCCGATCTAAGGACACCTTCATGCTGACCCCCAGTGCGAGCGAGAAGTTCAAGGATGACGAGGTCTTCAACATCATTGCATCTACTGTAGTCGCTTACGGGTCGTTCGGTCGGTCATGGAGTAAACAGTCTATAGAGAAGAATTGTGAACCTGGTTGTGGAAGGTAAAGCAGCTTTGTAGTAAATGATATTTGTATCTTCATGCTATCCCTTATAGCGTGAATGAGAGCTCCTTAAAAGACTTACAGGGTACTGGGGTAGCTACAACTCAGAATAAAGCAACTAAAAAAAGTAACCAGCAATCAGAAGAAATGCTCGATTGTGGTAAACCAGTGAATTTCACGTTTTACGACTACCTCATTGGGGTTTCTCAGAGATATAACCATCCTCCAGTTCCTGAGCCTGAGGTACCTGTACTTTGATGTCATATGTGTCGTGACGATATTGTTTTAGGTGGCGTATTTATTTCTAAAGAACAAAGATGAACATGCTTTCAAGAAATTTGATATAAACGCCCTGGAGAGGCGATTAAAGCGTGCTAAGAAAGAAAAACCGAAGTCTGTTCATCTATACAACCAAATTGGTAATTATTGGCGAATAAAGGGGGACGCCCGACAATCCATAGAGTGCTTTCGGCGGGCACTTGCGATATCTCCAACCAACTCAGAAGTTTTGTTAAATCTTGCAAGGGTACTGTTTAATTTACAGTATCTGGATGATGCTATACACTTGACCAGACGGTATGTTTGATAGTCTTATTAAAACTAAAATAGGATAAGCTTACAACTTATAGTCCTTACACTATTATGTTTTTTTTTTTTCAGATCACTGGAAGTCCAGCCTCCTGATCGCAGTGCGTGGCGCCAATATTTTACGCTTGGGGAAATCTTTAAAGCTTACGGCCACTTTCAAGAGTCATTACTTCATCTCAGGCACGCTCTGGAACTGTATCCTCAGCACGAGCCAATTCTAAAGGTTCTGCGGGATGTCGAGAATTCACCGACCTCCCCACTACATGTGTACACAATTTTCATTATTTTCGCTTTAGTAAGTACTTTCCTACCTGCTCAGGTTGTGAGTATCGTTTTTACATTTTAAATTCGCCTGCAGATAATTGCTGTATTTATTGTTATTGTAACATCATCGGACGGCTCAGATAGCAATAGCTCGCAGTCTGAATTTGAGCCAAAAATTCAACGGCATTTTAATCGTGCGATGGCTATGCGGTCGCTGAAAGGCTTCTCTTCACGCACCTTTAAGCACAGAAGATATTGAATGGAGAGAAATTGTTTCCTCTGATATTTTTACACCGTAAATCTAAATGTGATAATTTGTTTTAGTTTTTTTTCTTCCAATAATGTGAATACTCTGCGCTAGTTATGGATTCAGGAAATCTCAAAGTCGTCGGAATTACGTTTTAAGTGAGGCTAGGAAGATCTTAGGGATTTTGCTTATTTTTTTTTCTGAATGTGTTTTAACTTTATTGTCCCAGTCGCGTGTACTTAATAATTATTGATAACCCTGACCTGGGCCTCTGATTTAGCAGTGTTAAAAGAGCTTTGAATGGTCCTATTAAAATGCATTGTAATCTATTTTTTTTATACATTTTGTCGGATTGAATTCCAAAATTCAGAGCCTGATCAGAGAACAAATTGAATTCGCCAAAGACTTATTTTAATCAGTATAAATTTGATTTTGTATCCGCTTTAGCTGTAATTCTCCTTTTTTTGTAATTATAAGACAATGAACTAAATACTAAGTGATCCAGTATCCCTTATATGAAAGGTATATCTGGAAAAATTATGATTTTAAGCTACGGATATACTCGAAATCAATGAAATACTTCTCTCCAAAGATTTATTTTTATACTATTCTCGCTTTATTATAATCAAATAACGAGAATTTTATTAAAAAAAGGTTTCACAGGAATCACAGAATTTATGGCTTCTAGCAGTTTTTGGTTAACTCTAATCATAGGTTTATTTTATATACACTTTGGAAACACGTACAATTTTTTGAAATAAAGTTAGAGAATATTTGAATTTGACAACGCAATATTTTCACAAAATTTCATACATTTGTATAACAATTTAATGAATCTTGTGATGCTGAAAACCTTGAAATTTTTATTTAAGATTCATATGAATATGATTTATAGTAGTTGTTTAGTAATTCAGAAGAAAAGAAGCTATGTTTTTAATTAAAAGACAAACACAGAAATATTTTAAGTTATTGGATTTTAATAAAAAGCAGTATATTGAAAATTACGGAGATATGGGATACTGGAATGGACTTAAAGATTTTCCTTTTGTTACCTAATAAAAACAAGTATAATGAGAATTGCATTAACACTGTTTTTTGTATGTAAGGCCGCATGCTCAATTCGATATCTTGAATTTAGGTACCTGTTTTTGTTATACATTTTTCAAGTTAGAATGTATTTATTGAATAAACTAAAAATTTCGTTTTCGAAGCAAGCATAGAAATGTAGTTTGATTTTACTGCTTTTTACGTGGTTATTTTCGAACAAATTTTCAAGCAGGTAAGTAAAATGTCGTAAGTCTTTTTATCCCCGTAAGAATCGACCTGCAGTAATTTCTGTTAGTGATAGATACGTGTTTACCGACCTTCGTGAGTATCTTAACCTTGTATAAAGTTCAGTTTCTGAAACCCATTTAGTTCGATCCAGCAATTAATTCAGACTCTTAAAAAATTAAAAATTAATTGCCATTTATGGATATTTTCAACTTATTTCTTTTTATTTTATTCATAATAACTTGAGCGAGTACCCAAAAAGTTTAAGCAGGTAGTGCTACACTTAATTTATTCATTTTATCCAGTGAAACGAGTAAAAACAAGAAAAGAAAAAAATAATAATTTCCAAGGTAAATAAGTTTTATTTTTTTTTCTGAGCACCAGGTTTAAATCCTTTTCGTCTCGTTTTCGATTCAACTATAGTATTAGCTTGTTTTTTCAAGTAGATTCGTGAAGGTATTTCACTCTCGTCATCCGAAGCAGCTGTAAAGAATTGATTGTTTCGATAATTGTACATTTTTATATTTTATATATGGCGTTCTAGTTTTCTACGAAGAAAAATATATTTTTGGAACTTAGGCTTTGTCTACCAGGGTGGTCATATATGCATAAAAAGTACATTGATTCACTTACCAGGCTGCGAGCTTTGTCCAGGGGAGGCAGAAACAGATGGACCCGCCTTCCCAGATATTAAATTTGCGTAACACAGAGGAAAAGCGGTAGGTTTTTCCTCAGCTACAGAAGCCTCTTTAGGCAATCCCAGCCTGAGGGATGGTTCATTAAGTGCATAGTCTTCTTCTTTTTCTTCTATAGCTCTATCTTCCTTTTCTCTTTCCTCCATCATTATTATAACTTCAGTTAATCTGTCTTCTAAAATCTAAAAATAAAAGCAATAAATTACAAAGCTTAGAATTTTCCGAGTTTTTTACATCAATGTAGTCATCATCAATGGCTTCCTCTGTTAAAAATTCATTAAGTTTAATAGCAGATACAACTTCTCCTGTTCGACGGACAGTTATGGTATCTCTTTCAAATAGTTCTTGAAGCTTGAAAATCATTTCTATGAGATCTTTAGTTATAGACTTTATAACAACTCTTGTTTTTTCCATAGTCTGCTGGCACTCCTCCTCTTCACGGATGTAATTTGCTATGCCATTCTTTAATCTTTCAACCTCTTCTTGATTCCTACAAAATTAATATTAAAAAAAACGCAGGCACACTACTTGTGCGTACACTTCATTATCCTGGGCATCAGCAAATTTCGACATTTCCAGTTCGTTATTGAGTTGCGCTCTCATTTGCTCTAAGTGCTTTTTTTCTACTTCGGCTGCAGCCCTCAAGTAGGTTAGTCTTGAGCTTGATTCTTTTTGAGACAGAAACCGAAGCAAGACCTCTTGAGCTGATGTTGCTCCTGTCACTTCCATGAACTTCTTGAATATCACTTCCATTTCACTGTTTTTAGCTTTTAATTGGGAGTGAGGATCGTTATCTTGTTCAGATTTTTCCGCATTTGGATCCCCAGAACTTGACCCAACACTTTCCTGGTGAACTAAGTTCTTACCTTAAAAATTATGTAATGAATAATAGACTGAACCCATCCCAGTGTGTTGGGGAACGTAAACTTAGAAGGGAGTTTGAGTCTAATATGTATTTTAGCATTAAAATCTAATTACCCGTGGCAAATAATTTTCTCTCAATCCTTTCTAGCTCCAATTTTCGTTCTTCTACCTGCTTTCGAAAATCTAAAGCTTGGCGTTCACGTGCTCGACTTGCAAAGTTTGCCTGTTGCTCCTGTCTTTGGAGAATTATCTTTGCAGCATCTCGCATTTCCATAGCCTCCTTGTGCACTTGCTATCCTTGGATTGATATAAGCTTTCAGGAAAATTAATCCAATGAAACGATTTTTACCTGTAAGCGATTTATTTCCGCTTTCTGTTCAGTCAGAGAATCTTCTAACTCCTTCAATGAACGTTCGAAACGCTCAGAATCCTTCATTAGAGAGGATTTTATGGAAATATACTTCTTTCGAATGTGCTCTGCCTCCATTAGTTGCACGTTAGTTCGATGAATTTCATTTTCCAAATGGCACACCAACTGTAATAGTATTAAATATAGAATGTGTAAAAAATAGTATATAAAATGTGTGTATGCCTTTTTATTTTTGTCACCAGGTAGCATTTCAACCTGAGATCCTGAAGAATTTTTTGAGCTATAACTCTGATTAAGCAGTTCCTCATATTCTGACACTAATTTATTGAAACGTTGTTGTTTTTTCAAATACATATTATGGAGGAGGTCTTGTTTCTTCTGCAATTCTATTACTTTCAGATCCATCATTTCCACAGCTTGTTCGGCAGTTTTGGCTCCTACAGGATACGCCACAGCAGGGATGTCGTCTTGAGTGAGCTTCACACATCTTCGACGTGATGGATTTTTTAGCTCCTTAATTTCACTTGTTAACTCTTTAATTTCTTTTTTTAGATTGGAAATAGTTTCTAAATTTGTTCGCTTAATCTTCTCCCATTCTTCCGTTAATGCCGTTTTTTGTCCCTCTACAAGAATTTATTGCGTACCTTAATTTTGCTGAGTGCAATTTGTATTATAAAAATTACCAGCAAGTTGAACCCTTTTCTTTAATTCTGCGATTTGCTTCGTAAGCTGGACATATTTGTCTGATCCTGCCATTGTTGTCTGTCTTATTGATTAAACTTAGTTTCTAACAACATATGTTTCTATTTGTCGCTATAGCGGAATTCCGTAAGGTTTGTGCCTCGGAATTTGGTTTCATTAAAAGGATTTCATATTAAACCTTCTGTAATGTGTTTTCAACATGCACATGGTTCTTCGTTTTATCGATTTTGAGATTGGTATCAGGAAAATTAAATCCTTTTCGTTTACCTGACTGCATTTAGAACCAGGTAAAGCATTTTAAAGGCATACCTTCTTAATAGAAATCTAAAGCAGCTTTTAGTAAAACCTATTCATTTCAAAATCTGTACTTTGTTTGGTTCTTTAGAATCTCCTCTTTGAAATTATACATATTTTAAACATTGCTAAACATATCGAAAATATCGTAAATCACAATTTTTTTATGAAGGGACAAGCATTTAAAAATAGTCAATAGCTTGTTTATTTTCCCACAAATAGAAAACTTGTCATGAAGAGATGGTAGTGAAATTTGGTTCCCAGGGAAAAGATTTTATGTCATGGGTAGTGCGCAAATGCAAGTGAATAAATGAAGGGCTTCGAAGGGCGCCAAAGATACTGACGATCTTCTTAAAATCTACTAAGTAACAAAACGAAAAATATAATCTGGTCTGGGAACCATATGGAAATTTCTCCCATGTCTAAATAAAAAAAACGTAACTGACAAACAAAACACCAAAAGATATAGTTTTGAATAAATTTTGATAATTAAAAAGCACTAAAAGCTCCGAGTGTTGATCAGCTCCAATTCCCACGATCATTTCTGAGAAATTATGACGTACTAATAGTTTTATAACCCTTGACACTCTTCTCTTATCTAAAAACTATTCCGTGGTGTAAGTCGGATGCGAAATCCTCTATTGCAAAATTGAGACCCCCATCCAGGTCGAACACGTCTTTTATAAGAAAACCGATGAATCGGTCAAAATGATAAATCCCCGTGTGCATTCAAATCAGCACAGAGGCCGAAAACGAAGGCTGAACTCTCGAAAGTCAGCATATAAAATTTATTCAGCTTTCTCAACTGTTGCTTGAATGATATGTGCATTTTTGGTTTTGTCGGCTGCTAGTGTTGCACTAATCGACACTACTTCATATTTGGCGATCTGTAGAACATCCGGATTTCTAGCAAGGAATATTCATAAGTTGAAAAGAGTTATGTCTATCTACAATTCCACCAAATTCTGGTAAATTTATGGAATCGGATAGCTCAAGTACTACTTCACTGATTGGCGTTTTTATAGCTCTTAATTGTTGAATCGTTAAATAACTCATTTGATCAATTCAAAGCGCGCCGGTAACCGAATAATTATTTCTTGCGTAGAGGTATCGCAGTGAAGCGGATGAATTATTTAGTGGCGCCAACCACTTACAAGCTCCGCGAAGCATTTCCCCTCGACTATGGCTGTGAAATAGTAAGGAGCTAATTAATATTAATATATTTGCTAATTTGCCACAATTTGTGAATTATGTTAATTAATATCATTTCTTTAGTAGCTTCGACTAGAATAGCTTAAAAAATTGTTCCTAGTCTCCATGTTAATATTTAAATTTTAGTTTTAACCTGGAAAAATTAACCGCCTCTTTTTGCCACCTTGCCCTTGTGTGATTTAACAAAATTCTTAATAGTGGAATTCTTGTAAATTTATTATCGTATTTTATCAGAAAACCGTGTTTTCAAATTAGCAAAAAATAACATTAGCAAATTCTTACTAAAAATCCAATCGTGAATAATTTGTATATAATAATTTATTTATAGTACTTTTTTAAACCGTGTTTAAGAGTGCAAAAAATAATTCGTTTTTTGCCTTCTCTGGTTGATTAAATTTGATATAAAAGTGTTTCCTCTTTGGATGGTTCCCACGGTTTCATCCCTCGTATTTATTTGGAGTGCAAAATTCTTATAGTTATGTGCACTTGACAATGAACTGTATATAAATTAAAATTAAAACCAGAATTTCATTTCTTATTTTTACATTTGGAAAATATCTGCGAAAACTTAAAAATCAATATTTTAAGAATTGCCTTATACTTTGCCATATAGAACAAAAATTTAATCTTTTTGTTTTGCAGTTAACTGAACTTATATAAAACATTTCTCCAAAAGCTTAAATGAAGGTAATGTATGGGAATTTTATTAGCAAACAAAGGAACTAATTAATAAACTAAACATAAAGTTTTTTTTACATAGCTTAAAGTAGCATATTAAAAATATTTTTGTAACGACATAATGCAAAATTGTAATGCGCCTTTGCCGGTAGGTAAGGCAAATGTTTACGCAGAGTAAGTTACTAATTTATTTCAATTAAGATTTGAAATGAATTTGAGAACAAATTCTTGAGTAATGCTGGAAGCGAATCTGAGAAATGTTCTGAGAAAAACGCGTTTAACCTTCCGTCTCTAATTATCGTATTACGTATAATATCGACTATTTACATGTCAGCAGAAGATTTTTAGTATTGGAATTGTGGCACCTTATTTTTGAGAGTCTAAAATGCTATTTTTACTTTTTAATTCTTGCAATTGCAGTTTAAATGTTAATTCTATTTTTTTATATCACAAAAAATGCTTATGTCAAGCTCAGTTTGCAGTCTGTAGAATATACCGTTACTTTTTTGATACTGTAATTCTGCCATTATCCCAAAAGAAAACGTGGCAACGCAGCATGAGCGAACCAAGGTAAAGTAGGATCTGCGAGTAAATTCGCAGGCGCATTGGCAGTACTGGAAATAGGGATTTTGAAAAAGTAAAAACTGGAAACTGGAACCCGAATAGAGTAAAATGAAGCGTCACAGAAACGGCCGTGCGCTGGTGTGCGGAGGGCCGCGCTTGTGTGCGTCCCGCAGCAGTAGCACTGCTCCGACCACCTTGCACCAGCTTCCAGCGATCCCAGCGCCGCCATGTTCATTCCATTTCGGGTCTCCTCTTCCTCCAGCGCTGGTCCGCAACACGGCGGCCATTTTGGAACCACTTGCGCACGCACACAGCGACGGTGGGCCCCGAGAAAACAAAGTGATCACGTCGATTAATGTGGCCTGAGACGCGAGTGTGGACGCATGCGCTTTGTAATTGCCGCCCGAATTTTTATTGGAATTTTCAATTAAAACATAACAATTGATAGCCAGCAACGGTGTAAATTATGAAATGTGCCTAAGCAAAGGATTTACGCTTAAAAACAATGGTTAAGTGGCGAAATTCTGTGATGTACCCCAGTGCAGGAAATTCCATTTGAGATTCGTTCAAAGAAAATAAAAAAGTGCGTGCGCGACTCAGTGGTTCGTTTCGTTCGGTTTTTTTGTCTGGTTTAAATTTTCATTTTTGAATTGCATCTTTTATCTGTTAAATGTGTGCTAAATGTGATAAATAGAGGATTACAATAATGTGGCTAACGACCAGTTATTTAACTAAGTTGGATATTTGGATTAAAGCATTTCTGTTCATTTACCTTTCCTGTGGATTTATTTCTGGAGCGGAAGGTTTGTGTTTTTCTTGCTTTTTATCCCTGTCTCGCTTGCCCGATTGTGCCTTCTAGGCGGTTACCAGAGCGAGACAAACTGAGCGCGCAATGGAGAACATTTTAACGAGTTTTCTGCGGGATATAGTTTTAATATTGAAATAAATAATTGAAGCACGAATGGAATAATCAAATCGCTAGTGGCAAAGCGCTCCCGTCTGCACAGGCGTGTTATTTTTATTGTTATTTATTTTTAATAAGACCGCTCCGGGGGAAAATCTGGAAATCAGCTTCTGCTGGCTGCCATACAAACGACTTCAACGGTGGGCAGGTGTGCAGCAACGAACCCGAACCTTTCTAAAAAATTTTGTTGGCGCTCCCAGTCTTGAGAGATTTATGCTTCTGCAGGAGGCTCCTCGGGGTTCGGGCTTCGCTGTCATGGCATTGAATAAAGTAACGGAGTCTCGGTATTTTTTGCTGGCTCACTGGCCGAAGAAAAATATGGAAAAAATTCGAGCAGTAGTCCCCCGTGCATCTGGGCGAAAATGTGGGCTATGGATTCGTTACGTTTTTTTTTTTTCTTCAAAAATGGCCATGTCCGCAGTTGCGATTTACTCAGAAATCGTTTCTGCTGTACGCGGTGGCGCAATGCCGCAAAATTATGCGCCGAGATGTAAGCAAGAAATTTTTACTGCCGATGCAAGGCTTACATCACTCAAATTAAAATTAGAGTTTTATTCAGTAATTGACACGCCTGCCATCTTCAATGCGACCAGAAAGGCTTAACTGAATAATTTATTTTCTCTCAATTCCATTTTTTGCTTTCACACTTTAAATATGTGCACAGAAGTTTGAATTAATAGACGTAAATGCAGACAATTTGAAACTGCAACATTAAGGACAACATTTCACTTATTTTGTTGCTTAAATCGAATTCTGCTGATGGTGAGCGGAGATGGGATTTCTAAAATACGCGTTATTTTGAAGCAAGTACAGCTGGAGTTAAACTATGAACATTTTATTGTAACGTAGTGTTTCTGTGGAATTTTAAACTATTTTACTAAATATAGCGCAACAATTTCATTTAGGATAGTCTTCTTATATCAGGAGTATAAAATTTACTGAAGCGATTTTTTGACAACTTTTTGTTTTTCTGGTAGTTCAGAAATTTATCACAAGCGAACTTCATATAAATCATAATTACCTAAAAATATTCAGCTACTATTATTACAAAAGCTACTCGTTTTCAAGAAAAGACGTGAATTTTGAGTTTTTGAAGCTACGATTTTATAGTTTTACAGATAACATAATATTAATACATAACAGGCGAAAATTTTATTCAAATAGTAACGTGCTTCAGTTTTGAAACTGTTCCCATATGGGTCAATCTTAACGTTTTTTTTTGTTTCACATGTTAGCACTTTCAACGGAAAAGATTCATTAATTTTATTTAAAGATTTTTGAATAAATTAACATAATTTTAGAAGTTAGGAGGGAAAATGAAAGGAAAAAACTAGGGAAAAGATACGTTGCAATGATTTTGTGAAATTAAATATTTTTAATGTCGTAATCTTAAATATTGCTACTTTATAAAGGCATAAGAATAAGTGATTATACTCTAGAGTGATATCCGATTTTCTTCACCTAAAACGAAAACGAAAAAAAAAACGATTAAAGAAAAATCCTAAGTCGAAAACTTTAGAATTGTTCTCCAACTTTATCTATAAAACTTGCTTCTTGAACTTTTGGAAATGTTTATATGAAATGTTTGAGTTATTTGTTCAATATTTGGCTGTTTTTTTACATCAGCTTTTCGAGAAAATAGGGTTAAATAGTCGAGAACCTCAATTTTTACCCTTGAGGAATATTTAGGAAGGTGGTGTGTTAAAGAACAAAACTCGAACGAAAGCATTTATTCAATTATATCTAAAAAAAGAAGTTATTAGCAATTGAGATCTCTGTTGCTTTTCAAAAGGTAATTAATGTAATCAGTGCTTTAACAATTACACATGCTTAAATTTGCTTTTCAACTCTGAAGTTTTGCGTTTTGCATGCAAAAAGCCGTTTCCTTCTAATTTATCTTACGATTAATCGAAGGAGGAATTTATAAAAGCAAGTTTTCAAAAATAAGCCTTACAAATTTTAAACATGCAATTCTTTAAAATTTATATCAGCAGGAATGAATGAAAAAGTTTTTTGTCTTTCATGAATTTACATTCTCACAGTCGCGATTCGTGTCACATCAATTGAATTTTAAGGTAGAAAGATTGACACGAATATAGTAATAATAGTATTTAGTAATGAAAACTCAGCAACAGTTCCTAATTTTAGATAGCCCAAAACAAAATTATAATTATCCGTTTAGGCCTACGAGAAAAAAGGTGTTTTTGTTGTCAGAATGTGTGATTAGTATGTTCTATCGTATATTTAATATGTTCATTTAGAAAGAAATTCTAAAGAAGAGGAATTCGAGATCCGAACATCGCACCTTTCCATGGGTACCTGGTTTGTTAATTTTAGAACTCTGTTAGCCCGAGGCGATCCCAACCCAATTCTTTAGGGTACCCTGAGATGCGGCGATATTCATCTCGGTCTGAGCGCATTACAATCACAATAAACTAGCGAATCCGAGTGCCTCCTTTGCCGGCTAAGCGTGGTGCGCCTGCGCCTGCGCCTGCGCCTCAAGGAACGGAGTCGTCGTGCCGTTGCGTTCCTCTTGAAAATCCGGTTACTCTGCCCCGGGCCCGCCTCCCGCTCCCCCGTCCTCGCTACAGTTCGGCTATTATATTACGGGCAGAAAGTTTCGAATTATTACACTAATCAAGCATTTCATGCCGGTGTAAAGTCGGTTGAACTTCAAAAACGGGGTTTCGTTTCGACGTTTCGCCGCAGGGCCTTAAGACATAAGACTTGGGACTTACGAGTCAGATCGCGAGCCAGAGGTGTGTTCTTACCTTAGCGAACGAGGTATATTCAGTAATTTTAACTTTTATTGCGTTTCTTTCTTTGTTTCCCTTCGTCGTCGTCGTCATCTAGAACAACTTCGACCTGGGGCCCCAAGTGCCCCTCTCAGATTTTCTTATTGTAGTTTCTTCACATTTCATTGAACAAAGTCAAGACCAAGAGTTGCTGATCGGTCTAATAAATGTGAAAAAGCTCAACATCTGCTGATAGTATTTAATAAAATCAATTTCTTATAGCTCACTTTATTCGCATTCCCGTTCCTCAGGTGGTTTACGTTAATTTCTGCAAGCGCATGCAAATTAAGCTGAATAATTTTGCAATCGCTGAGAACGATCTTCGGCTGATCTCAGCACTGCATATGCGCATATGTGAAGGCTGTGATATTATTTTAATCTTGTGTAATTTAATCCTTGACTGCCTATATCCATCTATTCGTCTGATGCGACAATGGCGGAGTATTCATCATCCGATGATTGAATTGCAGACATTTCGCTAAGATTTATTCGTATAGAATTGTGGCCATGCTTATTCCATGTAAGAAAGGAGTTATGCACTTGCTCTGCCGCTTAAGAAATATAAAGTGTGAATCAGAAATTGCTACTTAATACAAACGAATTAACATTTATAAGGTATTCATTGTAAGATATTCGAACAGAGAAAACATAAATTAATTTTAAAATTGTTCTCGCACTTGACTAGAACACTGAAGACACACTATAGTAGATTATAGATTAGATATATAAGATTAACCAGGATTTATTAACATTTCTATTTTTATTGAGGTAAATCTAAGACTAGCGAAAGTTATTAAGTATTTTTTGTCTCCTACGTCTGTGTCGTTTACGATGTATGGGGAAATTGTTGCAAATGGGTTCCTGTAAGGCTGGATATTTATCAACAGTATATTTAAATTTTGCGACAAAGTAACACAAGCCACTTGGCGTGTCGGTAAATTTATTGCACTTCGCTTGAATATGAATTAGGTCAGTTTTTTAATTAGCGGTCATTCGTGGTGTCATTATTACTGTAAAATACTCCCTGTATGCGTAATCTAATCAGTGCGCGCTTAGGAAGAGAGCTCCTTCATGCGTACTAATCAAATCTGCTGGATTTCACTTCCGTCCGTCGAAGCAACCTAATTAACCTAGTACATTACAGCCACTCCTAAGTTGCACTATTGCAGTGCATCTGGACAACATATTTCCGCCGTTTAATACGAGCCAGCTTGGCTAAAACCGTATTAACATTGGGTATAAATTCATAATTATCACGTCCAGGTAACTGAGGCATTCTGGCAGAACTCGATCTCGTCCTACTGGGTTTCGTCAACTACAACTTCAAGCGTTGCCACCGTAAGGTAGTCAGCAGCAGATAGCCAGCCTGTTGTTGTTGGTAACCGCCAGGTCAGCTCTGCTTCTAGGAGGCAAGAAAAGGCAGCTGCTCTTTTTCGTTAGGCCGACGAAAATGATAATGCCCTTAGACGCTAGAAGCTAGATATATTAAACTCGTATTTGCCCATAGCCGACGTGTACGATAATCGGCCTCCGCACTCCGCCACCTTATCTGCCGCGAACCGGAACAAACACGACTGGGTCGGGAAGAGACGGAGGGTACCTAAAGCGCCCTCCGTCGTCGTCACTGCGCTCTGTTGGCGCAAATTAAAATTGCCCAAAGGTGCAGTAAAATTTAACTGCAAATGGTTAGAGCTTATTTATAAATTCCTCAACTGTGGTCAATCCTTATAACTCAGGGAAGGTGATTTTTACTGCTGCTCAGTTCTAGTTTAATTATTATGCTCATAAAATCTCTTTTCTAGCGATCAAAGATTCTTGTTTATGTATACCATTAGATAGTAGCTCTTTACTTAGCTAGCTTAGGTAAGATGAAAATTAAGTTAATTTTGTTAAATATGGAATACAAAACTACAAAAGGCGAAAACGTCATTATGATGGTTTAATAACATGCCGTAAGGTTCAACTATAACTATGTCACTACTGTTCTTTTTTTAATATACGAGAAAAAATAAAGCTTTTTTTATGTTTACATTTTTTGCAATAGTTATTTATTTGCGCCAGTACCTGAGAACTAGGAAGAAAAAAAAAATTCATTAAATTTAACCGATTCTATTTACTACTAAGAAGACCTAGCAGGCATAATTATAATACAATAAGATAATGCAAATGAATCGTCCTATTAATTCTTTTAAAATCCTGAACATTGAGTTTACATCGGCTCATTCTTCCGTGTACGATTTCCATAGACGAGACATTTTTGGGTAGTTGTCTATATTTGAACATGAGTTCGCTAATTCTTACTAATTTAAGAAACATGTCAGGAGCAAGTTTGACCACTTTTTAAAGGTGTAAATCCGATAGACACCTTTTTCTCTTGAAATGAATATCTGTTCAAATTACTAGTGACTCTCAAAGATAAAGTACAATCTATTAGTATAATCAAATAAAAGTATTAACCAATTTAATGCTAGTGTTCAACAATGTCTAAAACATGCCTGCAAGCGTTATCTCTGAAAGTAATGAAAACTGAAGCAAACGACACTCTAGTGCTGTTTTGTGCCACCGAAGGTAGCTCACAGTTTCAGACAGAAGTATTCCAATTAATTCAGAATTGCTCATTTGCAATATACCTGCGGAGTCCCCGATGAAAGCCGAGCTGGCGAGATAGCCGGGGCTGCTCTGCGGCGGAGCGAATTTGCATCGTGGTTATCTTACATGCGCCGATTCATTAGAGCAGCTCATAATTGGGAGGTTGTACATCGATTGCCGTGAATGTTTTGCAAGATTTTCAATGCTGGGAGCATGTATGACAACAGAACCTGCAGCTATTGCGTCTCAGCTCGACGACGTCGGAATGCAATCTAACAGAAATTCTTGAAGTTTATGACAAGACACTGGGATACGATGTTTTTGTAATTCTAATGTTTTAACCTATTTTTTAACCTAGAAGAGAAAAAGGTCTTCACTAGAACAGAATGTCGAAACTAGATTTATCGCAGTAGTAACTTCTGTTACCACCCTATACCTGTCTCAACATAGTGAAGTATATTCGACAAGTTCAACCTTCGGTTAGTTATTGAAAACACCTATCTAATTTCCTATAATATTTTTGCACGTAAAAATTTATATAAAGTATAAGACAGGGGATAATTCGATATTTAAATTGAAGTGCTACTACTTTATTATTTTATAAATCAAGGGATCGTAGTACAGCTCCCTTGGCGTGATGCAAAAGGATAATCTTGACTCGTTAAACTATTGAATAGGAATGGCTAAAGTATCACAAGTTAATATAGTTTGAAATACATTAAATATAATCTTCCTATCTAAAGAGGAAATCCTAGAGTATTACATCATACTCTGTTATAACATCATCGCGTAAATCATAGCAAATGAAAAAAGTGCAACTGATGGATAGTACGTCGGAATTGACTACGATATGCTGATCCTCAATTTTATCAGAGTACAAATACGGCAGCTGGAAAGTTTTTTCTATTGAGCAATTTCGTGAGAGGATCTTATCGACGAACGCGACGAAACTTGTTAAAGTTTGTTCAAAGCTAAGGTCCGCGCACATGTGAAGTGCGTTTTGTTCCGACAACAACGGATATTCTGTGTCCGAAGCCCGATTGAAAAAAAGAAATAAATCTTATTTACTAGGAAAAAGCACAACTTTACTTATCAGAATGGTTTTCAGTGGATTTCATTCATGGCAATATTTTCGCAGCGTGCCTAGAAAATGATTCACGTCTTATTCCAACTGTTTCCTTACTCTTAGCACGTGGATAAAATAAAAAACTTTTAATAACACTTGATAAGCAAAAAAATCAGTTTGATTTCTTGTTTTTCTGTCAATAATATTTGATCGGAGTTTAAAATAGTCAGCTACTTGTACTATTAAAAGGTAAGAGTAAAAATAATGTGAGGAGAATAGTGTTAATTTTAACTACTCTATATTATTAAATAAAATTTACACTTTTAAGTTTAGAATTCGTTCGACTACTTAAGATTAATTCCAATCCCTCAGGTAGATGTGTCTTTAGATCAAATTATTTTATTTTATTTTATTTATTTTTCGTGTCCGGTTATTGTTTAATAAGGAAAATTTTATCCAAAAATGAAACATTAGAGCTCGCAAAGTTTATCTTGATAAATTAACTGTTTGGTATGTAAATTTCCTCAGACTGAGTATTTTCTTGATTTCTGTAGTGTTGCGCTGGGAACGAGGTTCTTCTCACTGAACCCTTCCACTGAGTCATGATTTCGCTCAAATAAAAATAGAAGTTAATTAACTGGCAATGACTCTATTTACCGCGAGCTGCGTCAAAGAATGGAAGAAGGTAAAAAGCTGCAAACGGATCTTTGTTAATTGAACCATTGATGTCGGCGACAGATATATTATTGACTCTTTTTCAAGAGCATTCCGTCGGCAAATTGCACCAGTGACTAGAGGTCGCGGCGCGCGCGAAACGCGAAAAAACAATCGCGCAAATGCTCGATTAACCAATTAATCATTTTGAAAGGGTAATCGCCGTGTTATTATGAAAAATTTCACGCTCCGATACTCGAAGTAATGTAAATTGTTGGTAATTGATAAAAGGGCTCGTGGTAATTGCGCGTTTAAGCGCTTTTGAAGCGATGTCGCGCGAATGTGTGCTATGTGATTTTTCAGATTGTTAAAATCAGCATAACTCCGAAGATCGACCCGATCGGGTTTGCTTCCATTCGTCTGGGAACATAACGAGGTTTAATTGGGGTCAATTACTCGAATAACGCTTGTATTTCGAATTCTTTTGTATTAAGCTCTTCCTTTTGCGAACTGGCGAATTCCCGCCTTGTGATATGCCACTGAAGAAGATACTACCGAAGATGCTGAGGACTTTATGCTCTTCTATTGTTTTCATGCGGCTAAAACCCTTGAAAATATATCCACCGTTTCTAACCACAATAAAACTAATTGGATTTTTTTACGTAATGAGGTAGATTCTATACTTTTGTCTGCGTTACAAATTGTGGAAAAACATCATGCCAGTCGTATTCCAGAAGCTCTTTGAGACGAAATTTTTAATTTAAAATAATATGGTTTCTTACGTTTTTCATTAATCTGTTAGGAGAAAGAATGAGCCTCTAAGTAGCAGTTTTAGTTATTTTCCTTTTTTACAAATTGCTTAGTTACGCTTGCTAGCGTTTAGTATGCCAGTATGCTAAGTATTTTATGTTTTGGTTATAAAATTGTTTCTGAGCTGTACGGATTGACGTAGCATATCAAAATAATCATAATTGTCAATTGACAAGATGGGTCAACAGTTTTCATCAAATATTTTTTATTTTTATTTATTTATTTATTTTTTTTTTGAATTTAGAGAGGTTTAGATTAGATAGGCGTAGGTACAGACTACGCTACGCTATACTTTCCAAGAAAATCGTTGAAAAATAAAGAAATAAATGTTACAAAATGTTTAAAGGTAACGAAACGAGTTTAGAGCTCATTGTGTTGATTAAACAAATAGTTAAAGATTATGTCCTTGCTTAACATAAATATAAAGGTTTTAGTTTGCAAGTGATCATGAGAAGAAATGGAGATTTTTGTTGTTTTTTGTGACAAAATGTTCACAGAATACAATTCAAAGATGGGGTTTCTGACTAACTTCTTCCCAGTTCTTATAAACGTATGTATTCTCTTAATTATAGTAAACCGAAGACCAGTATCAGAAAAGTACTTTGTTTACCGCGGAACTCTTAAAACGATTTCTCCCCAGAGAATTAGAATGTCGTTAAGTTTATTGCAACGGTTGTGTAAGAAAATCCCGCCTTGAAGTGGCGCATGAAATCAAGACAGATAACACCCGATCGTGTTGTTTTAAAATTGTTGCTTAATGCGAGCAGTCCTTGTCGAGGGGGTGAATTTTCCCACGGAGCTATCAGCGCGCCGCAGCGGTAAAGCCCCATAACCTCCTTCCTGAGTGCAATGAAATCGGATTCCAAACCACTTCCCCCTTTGGGTTTGGGCAGATTGTCGAAACCGTGGCCAGAAGAAGACGATATCCGACCTAAGAAAGCGCGTATGAGCCGTTCCCGTTCCTGGGGCCGTATATCATTACGCGGCTGTTAGACTCATTGAACGCCGCGTTTATTCGCCCACTCATCCTCTTCAATATTCGTCGCCAACCTACTCCATCACGCACAGAGGCCGCTCGCTAAATTAGAGGAGGAGAAGTACCCGGCGCATCATCACCAGACTGCTGTTGCACATATGCAGTACACTTATGGAATCGGAGAAAAACTCAGATTCAAAAAAACAACGGCGCGTTCACTCGGGTAACGCACTTACTTACAGAAAAAAATCAAAGAGAAATAATAACGAAGAAAAAAAAAAGAAAATTTCCTTGTCGTCGACGACGACGATAACGACAGAAGATTTTGATGCAAACCACTTAAACGCTGCTCACTTCGTGTACGGCCGCGTGTGTTTAAAAAAGGAAGGGATTCCGCGGTTTAGAAATTTCCCACACTTTTCATTAACACGATCGCTCGCAGTTGGCTCTATCGCGGCGAGTTGTAATATTTTCGGTCCAACACTTCCTCCCCACACTCTCTAATTCCACTTAATTCCGGTGCTGTTTTAGAAGTGAATAATCAATTACGAAGACGCCTGCGACTAACTCATTTAATACTCTGGAATAGTACGTGGAAAAAAACCATAGGGTAAAAAGGATTTAATTAAAGTTGGGTTTCCATGTTCCACAGATATTCTCTGTAGTAATAATCGCAACACCAAATGGATTTAATGAAGCCAATGATCTCGATAACTTCATTGTCCACTGTTTGCCCTGTTTTAAAGATCGATGAAAAACTTCAACTCATTTTTGTTAATTGGCAACTGAAATTCTTGGATGTAGTTCTGTTTCTTGATTATAAGTTAAATGGTTCGCGAGAAGTCGTTATTTCGATACTAATTCTGCCCGCAATTTATGGTTAATATTCTGGAGAAAGATCATGCGAAAAATGAACATTTTAATTGGCCTCTAACAATTTCCGTAAGGTAATAATTTTCTGTTTTGAATACGGAAATTTTCTTTACTTACACTTTATTTTCCTTCGGTTTATAAGAAAACATAAAAGTAAACTTTAAAATAATATACCTAAATAAAGAAAATATTCAACCCTATAGATAGAATTTTAGTTTGTAATATTAGAAAGTAAAAGACGAATAAACCATTAGAGATTAGACATATTGAAGATTCCCGGAAAATACAACTTAACCTTTTCGAGCTTAGATTTTGAAAATGTCTCTTTATCTCTAGAATTTCATATCCCTTTAAATGTACTTTCTACAGTTTTATATTTTTAAATTTGTATCAAAATCAAATACTGATGTAAGCCGCACTTCACTAGAGAGGAGTGCAGTTAGTTCAAAGGAACACAGAAACTTACAGTTCAAGATTAGCATTACGTAGTTGCAAATTGAATACTTCTGTATGCAGATTTGGTGCGGACAACGCGGAATATTCAACTACGGTTCTTGTAGGCAATGCGTTCAATAGAGTGCATAAGTTCATCTTTAATACATAACAGTCTCCCACTATAGGTAACAATGCCAAAAATAAACGAAATGAGCCGCCATGCGACAGTTGCTATCGCCGGCCGCCGCGCCGGTACGAGTCTACGGAGTTTGTTAAATGTTGTCAGAATGCACTTTATGTAGCGTCCACAACACAATCAGGTTTTAAACGTGCAATCAACTCGAACATATTTTTCATTCAATTGTCTTTAATCAGATAATAGCACACGGTGCCGTACTTGCGCTCGGCTAGCTCGTATATTGAATCCAGATGAGAAACATTCGGGTCTACGTCGGCCATGTAAGTGTCACTAGAGTTAGAGGGAATGTATGTAACCGGATGATGGAAATTAACAAAAGATTGGCTTAAATATATAAATATAAACTAAATACGTTAAATGACCATAGACGCAATCTTTTTCTCAATTGTTATTTCAAGCTTTGTTTTCCATCCGTCTGCATTCTGTTTTGTCTATGATCTAGTTTGTTTTATGTATGATATGTAATCCAGCAACTATTTACAATATGGAATATCTTATTTTAGATTACTTCGAAATAAAAAAAATTAATTTGTATTGTAAAAAGTTGTAGGTAAGCATAGACAGGAAATATTTGAACTTACAGAACAGAATTGGACCAAAAATCTGACTTAATTCACATAAAGTCTCAGAGTTAAAGTGACTAAATTTAATGCTTTTTTAGGATTTAGTACTCGTGGCATTGAATAAGAGTTGTAAATGTTTAACATTTTTCTAAAAAGAAAAGTGGAAAAAATACCTCTGCTACTGTACAAAACAAAAACATTCATAATGCCTATAATACTCTTAAAAAAATTATTTTTTTTTAAAAAAAGTGTTAACGTATGAAAATATTTTCACCAAGGACTTGTCTATTGATTTATCTGTGCATCCAATTATGAAGTAAATCTTTTTAAACCTCCTACCTTTAATATTGGAAGTAAAACAAAAAAAAAATTAATCTTCGTGATTTCGCTCGAGTTCGTGTATCTCATGACATTGCAAAACAAAAAAATTGAGTGCCAGGCCAGCATTAATTTCTAGAGATACAACATTCTCCTAATTAATGTATTCTTTCTTGGTAAGACATTGTTGCAAATGGGTATCGTGAGAACTGATTGCGAAAAACTATGCACAAAATTCTAATTAAATTCAATTCATGGCTTATATAACAAATGTTCGCATATACGGTGGCGAAGTTTTGATGTGTACAAAGCCAGCATATAATTTTCACTTTCTCAATTTTCTTAGGAAGTAGCGGCTACGGATTAGCCACGCCACTCACTTTCAGATCTGTGATTACTTTATGCGGCTTAATATCAACTGAATCATGTTTAATAGCATTCGTTCAATTGAATTTGTTTTAATAACTATTATTTGCTTGTGTCTTTTCAGGTGTTATATCATGTGCTCCATCGCCATGCAAAAATGCCGGATCATGTATCCAAAAAATGAACGGAAAATCATACTGCAAGTGAGTTTCTGTGGATTTTACCATTTGTGATTTTATTTTATTTAGATTTATTTATTTAACTTACATGGAATGAGAATAACACTGCTAACAAGAAACTATAAAAATTTTGGATGCTAATAAAAATATGAACTATTGAACTATTTTTAAAACCATTGTAAATAGTAAAAATGTATTAAAGTTTGCAGGAAAATATTAATTCAATTCAAAAGTGAACGCAATATAAACAATTATAATTTTTTGTGAATTAAGTTAACCAACGCTAAAGGTTTTATATGCAAAGTGTTCGGTTGAAAAAATCGTACGGTAAGGACTATATTTAAATAGGGAATAAAATTTACTTTTACCTAATTGTAATATGAAGAAGCCAAATGAATTATTTCTAGAATTCTGTCCTGATTACACCTTTTGTGTTTCTTTGTATAAAGTAATCAACAATTGAAAAGCAAAGTAAAGCATGTCTTGCATAAATTAAGCATAAAAAATGATCAAAAGCCTGTCAACGTAAAACTGACTGAAAAATCTAAAAGAAGTAGTATCTCGCGACGATCGTAAATAATCTCGTGGGAACAGGTGGGCGATTTAATTGAATTCCACTTGGATATTTCAACTTTTTGACCTAATTTGTATATTTCGAAAATGCATACATAATACCTTGGATCTGAAAGGCTTTCTTCCGTCCAGTGATATATGAAAATCAAAACGAGAATTTCAACTATTTCGTTTTCGGCGGTTCAGCGACGGAGAGATGCATGGGAACTCTGGCGCTGGCCATGTAACCGTGCTAACTCACTACCGCGGCTGCCAAGATTAAAGTGCGGATGTGAAAAGATCTTTGAATTTTAATGAACTCTTACACTATTTTTCTTTTCCGTTTGATCGTTGGTGCAACGGACGAAGGGTGGAATTGAATAAAGTGTAGAGTGGACATTTTTTGCCAATAAAAATAAATTAAGGAAATTCATAGTCGCGAATTACCATGTAAAAATATCAAAACCTTATTTTGTAAACAGGTAGGTACATTCGTTTTGGAATCGCTTTGATTGACGAAATGTTTTCTGGTGAAGAAATTCGTGTCAATAGACATGATAACAAGGTTATTTTCATAGAATGCTTTTCCTTTTTTCGATTTTTGAAAAGCTGGCCCTGGAAACCTTGCACACCTTTTAGATCTACTGCTGGATTTGAATGGTGGCTTAAAACTCTTGACACGACTTGCAGATTTTGAAGGGCATGAAATGTAAAAAAAAGTCATGAATTTTCAAAAAGTGTGACTGATCGATAAGTGGTGGGACGAACTTAATCGTACGAAAAGAAGAGGATCAGAATAAAATTCAATTTTTCAAAAGTAAATGAGTAACGATGAGAAGTAATCTTTTTAAATTTCAAATGGGAATTTTATAGGTTAGATTTTTTATAAATGGGAAGGAAGTGTTTTTAGAAGAAATTGAAAAGTACACTTAAAACCTATATAATTTACAGAGGAAAAAATCCTTTCTAAATCAGTTCTTGGGATTTATATTATAATATAGATAAATATCCTATGCATTGTATTGCAAATTATCTATAAAACTCCGATAGACTATGAAATTAATAAGAATAAAAGAAATAAAATTTAAGAGGAGTGCTTAGTGCACGAAATTCTTCCGATCTCGCATTGAAAACCCCGACAGTATATTGAAAGCGATTGCAATCGCGATTTAAATGAACTCTTGCACAGTTTCTGAAGTTCAGACGGGGAAGTGGATTGTCGAAGTCGCAAAGCGGACACTGGGCGCTCATGGGCTGGCTTATGGCTATTGCTCTTGGTTCAGTTAGCAAACAACCATTAGCAATGTTGTGCATGCTCCGGTCGTGGCACAAAACGCTTTCCAAATGAAGAAATTGTTGTACATCATTAGGAACTATTTTAAATAATAAT
This sequence comes from Proctacanthus coquilletti, assembly GCA_001932985.1. Taxonomy (NCBI): domain Eukaryota; kingdom Metazoa; phylum Arthropoda; class Insecta; order Diptera; family Asilidae; genus Proctacanthus; species Proctacanthus coquilletti. The sequence continues at coordinate 1,637,140 of MNCL01000005.1, forward strand.
CTGCCAAGAAGGCGACATGAAAATGGGCCCACTCCAGGAATATGCGGTTGAAAAGGAAGAGGGAAAATAATACACGACAAGAAGAAGCGTCGGGGAATGCGCGGACTAGCGAGTCACCCACGCGCTAAAAATTTATGCAATTCTCATGTCTCTCGTGCATTTTCTGCATGCGTCTAAGATCATCGTCTTAGGTACATGCCGAAGTCCATTTTATCGTCTTCGTTAATATCAATACGACGGGCTAGTGGTTGCTATCCGCTGCTCCTCCTCTCCCTCCAGCTTATCGTCCTGCGTCACAAAGTGATTGAGGAGCTGGACGGGACGTTTTTAAACTACTCGAAAAGAATATTTCTTTGGATCTGTTTATTTTATACAAGAGGATGCCTCAAAAGATATTTTACGGGATCTGGTTTTCTTTGATATGAAAGCAAGTTCTAATTTTTTGTGAAGATTTTGAGAGTGGCCTAGAATTTATTCTGCAAAGAAGATTGAAGACATATTTGTTATTTTTATGGAGTTTGTGTTTAAGCAAATTTACATGATGTCAAATGATTGGAAATTTTTAAAAAAAACGGAGGTTTACGAAGTGGTGTTTTAAAACACTGTCTTTGGTTTTCAAGTTTCAAGGAACTGAATTTCGATAAATTTAGAAATGCTTACTCTAGAAATTAAAAATTGATGAAGACGTTATGTAAATTATTATTATTATATTATATTATATTATTTTCCATAAAACCTCAATGAATATTGTATTAATTTCTTATGAAATTAAGTTGTGTCATTTGGAACTGAAGTTAGAGTAAATGAAATCTGAGAATTTTAATAACTCTTTCAATCTGTGCATCGCTCCAGATAAATATTCTTCCACTGTTTTAATGGCATAAAAGATCAAGGCAGCAGAGCGTCGCTATTCAGCGATCGTGTAAAGCTCCGTATTTAGCGCTCGAGTTCGGAAAGCAGAGGTATCGAAATGTGCCACCGCGACAGTTCAAAGCCAGATTCCTGTCCTTTTATATGCAATCGCGAACGCGCGGCTCGTTGCAAAATGCGCTAAGCGATTATCTATGGCTCTAAATTGGCAGTGGACCTGCGTCGAGCCGCAGGAGCGCGGTGCGTGCGCACATGGAACAAAGTGCATATCTGGCTGCGATCTGTGGCCGCGGAGATACCATCTCGCCCTCCATAAACGGTACTCGAATCTAGCCTGAATAAGCATCTGCCCGTCTTCGTTGGCTCCTCTGCTCGAGCGAGTGACTTTCTGATTATTGCAATCAGAACAATTTCTGGCCGAGCCGGAGTCGGAGCGTGTGCTGTGATCTACAAACACATTTTTGCTTAATAAGCGCAGACTCCATCTCGACTCGGATCGGAATCGTTAAACGTTTTATGGGAATTGAATAATTTGCAATTCGAATTACTACTCAGTGCGAGGTTCTGTTGCGACGACTACTAATGCGATTTTTACTATATACCTCATATTTTATATTTAAGCGTAAATTGCATAACTTTACAACAATATTTCAAAATAACTCTAATTAATGCATTAATTTTTACTTTCGAAATAAATTTAAATTTTTTCTTCTTTTTAATTTAGTCAAAGTTTTAGTACACGTTTCAAATTTTTATCTTGTTTTTCTGCATTAAGATTAATTTCTTTCATAGAACATTTAAGGAATTCCATAGAAAGGAGCAATTTTTTCCAAGATGCTTTTTTTCTCGTGTAAAGTTCTTATTGCATCTAAAAACGACGCATCTGAAAATTATAAGGCGAGAGGACAGGACAAGGGACACCAAATACCCATGGCGTTGCTCGACAGTTTTCTTGAACAGATGTTCCATTTAATCCCAGACCCAGACTACCTACGACCTTACCCTAACTGATACGTTTCCAAAGCCACGTCCACTCGACCGTGCTGAAGGCCTCGCCGACGACACATGTTCCTCCATAGGCACAGATTTTCGTCAGTGCCAGTTGTAATGATAGTTTACAATAAAAGTGACTAATGCAAATTATCTCTGGGCGAAGACACCAATTCAGGCGATAAAATTCAAGATGACCGACTTCACGGCAGATATTCGAGAGTCCTCTCCGCGAAGTGTGGCAACGTCGACGTTTTATCTCCTTTCTTCGAGCGATCTTTTCGTATTCTTGATCAGGAGAAATAAGAAGTAGCGCGGCGGCCGCGTTCACTTGCGGAGGAAAATCTTTTGTCCCACTTACACACCTGAAGACAGGCGACGATCACATGCGCGATCCGCGCGGCCAACCTGGCATTAAACATTTTAAATCACAATATTAAGACCCGCCGTGCAAGCCCGAGTTCATGATCGCTCTCTAATTGCTCACCAGCGGAGCGGCAGGTATTGCCAGAATAAAAAATCCTTTGATGGTGTGTTGTATGCTGCGGCCCGGTGCTGCTGGTGGTGTGTCTTTTGAATCAGGTTTGCCATGTAATTTGATTTGCTGCTTGCCCAGGCCCAGGCCTCGGCCTGTGCTAGTAGTAGCCCGCTAAAGAAGCTAGAGGTATATCTCAGGTGACCGGTATAGGTATAAGTAAGTACATATTTATTTGCCGTGCAATAAAAACGTCGGGTTCCATCTTACACACATTTTTATCGAAATAACATGAATTTTTTCTCATGCTGAGCTGCATGCCGTGTCCGTGCACAAGGTGATTTTGTTGAAATCATTCTTGAAGCCTTGTGTCTTTTTGTCTGTTTCAATTTCTCTGATTTCTTTTATTCTTTCGGTTTCTTCTTCTTTTGATTTTGCGGTTTGCAGGCTCCGCTCCGCGGCCTAGGACCCCCAATGCAAAAATTCTCTGCGGTTTAACACAACGGGAACACCCGACCGCATTATACCAGGATGACGCGCTGTACTCATCAATTAAAAGAGCAAAGGCGTCTTACCTGGTCACCATAGGCAGAGCACATTGTCCCAGGGCAATCGGATTAATGACTAGCTCTTTTGGTTTATTTCTCATCTTATGCCTTCATTAGCCTTGATAAAGTCTCAACTTACAGAATTATTAATTATCGGACAACAATTTACTCGTGTCTACTTCAACACTTGATAATTTTTAATTTTCTAGGTTCTTTTTTCATGTTATGGCATACGTGAGGAAATACAGAGATGGGAACTAAAAAAATCTAGTCCATCGTCTTAAGGAGGAAACATTATTTTGTAGATTTTTTTTCAGAATTTTCTTATATTGTGAACTTCAAATTAAATACGAAAGTATTTAGATTGAAAATGAAGTATTTATTTATTTAAAAAATAAAACATTTGGATGAGAAAACATTCTTGTTTCAAAATTAGGATTCTAAAAACAATAAAATAATTCAAGTTTCATATTTTGAACATGTATTTTATTTCAATCGGTATCTTATTTAAAAGAAGTATTAAAAAGGTGCGCCCAATCCAACAAATGCATAATTGTGTACATATTTATATAATTTAAAGTAATTTCGATTTACAAAAGTGCTCATTTGAAATATTGCAACGTTACGCAATATGTTGGAAAGTCGCACCTCTTCATAGACAACCGGCAGGTGATCACTAGTAAATCGCATCCTGTGTATGGGAGATAGATGCTTAGGACAATAAGATCGACCCCTTCGCGTCATCGCGTGGAAGAAGCATATTCTTTTTCGGCTACCTGAATGTACCCGGACATTGTAAACTCTCAGTAGTCTGGATTAGGTCTTAAATTTTACGATTATTTTTAGGTGCACTTATTCCGGAAACGATTTTAAACGAAACCCTTAGCAAAGAGTGTCTTTAGTGTTATTATCATCCATCATAAATTTTAAAATAATCGTTGGTTTATATTTTTCTGAAAGTCAAACATGTGAATAAAGTAGTATTTACTTGGTATACAAGTGCTAATCTGTAAAACATTGTCGTTTAAAATTGGTGAATCGACATTGTTTGGATTAGCTGCTATTGAACCGATTTTTAAATGGTCATAGAACCAGTTTCAGTAAAGTCGAATATCATATGAATAATTGTAGTACTTATTTCTTGTATCTTTATAACTTTATTCATTAATAGAAAAAAAAAAAAATGAATTTAAGAAGTAAAATGAAATTACATACTTTTTAAGATTTGAATTTGGAAATAGGCTAATTTCTTTCTAGTGTTGTTGGAAGAAAGTAGATCTTTATTATTATCACTAATAAATATAATGGCGAATATTAAAAATAGTAATATCGGAAAAGTAAACGACTATTTTTATAAATATTTTGTTTTAATTAAGACTTTTAAAAACCTAAACGAGCTGGTGAATTTCTCTGATGGAAAGATCAAAAAAATTAAGTTGTCATATAAAACTGCTGCCACGTTGTAGGACACGTCGAAGACAAGCTGACAAATATCTGGACGAACAGTTGAATTATTATTTTAAATTTCATCGAAATGGGAATGGAATAGCGTGCAATACAATTTTCTAGAGCAAATTGGTTCGTCGGGTGAACCGCTTTTATGGATGCAAAGCATTCTGTTTACGTAGCCAACAATCACTTCATTATGGGCATTAGGACAATTGAATGGTACTGTCATCGGTGACTCAGTTGGGGCATAGCCAACAACGTTATCTATGTTTCTATGTCCAAAGCGAACCGCTCTTGTTCATATTTGTTTACTCCTTAGACGGTTTCGAGATAAAACAAAAAAATAATGGCCATACGAATGTGGCATATGTGTTTATTCAAGTGCCCAACCATTCACTTATAGAAAAATGCTGTTTTGTTTTTGAATGCAGACTTCCTCATAGACACCCAACGCGCTATCACGATTTCCATGTGCGATGACAGTAGCTGCCGTAACAAGGCGCTCCTCGAGCTCAAACATAGCTAAAAAAGCTAGACCCACTATCACATCCCGATGTTGCTCGTCGATTTGATTTTATATTCAGTTCACATTCAAATTTAGCTCGGAGCTTTAATTGACTAAACGATGATCTTAATCTCGGCAATGGTAGAAAACGAGATAAAGAAGAGAAACATATGTTGCTCAGATGGTCCGAATCCGGGCCCAATGGCGAATCCGATGAATTTCTTGTGGGACAGTTTTTACTGGTCGCGCCAGTTACAGATAAAAATTCATTGAGCTCCGAATGTGAATAATATCCATATTTTGGTTCGTGAGAAAAATTTGTCTCTCAAAGTCTGTCTGTCTGTTGTGTTGGTCTGCGAGTCGTCTTAGACTAATTGAAATTCGATTGTCTCTTGAATTCGACTGTCGTATGTATGAGAAGACCTCTTGTCTTACAAGTGCTTCACCATACCTTTTCACTTCTTTTGTGTCTCGCTAATATCTCGCTGTTCCTTTTTTTGACGACATCAAATTTCGTTTTGAACGTAAATACCCAGACCAAATACGATGTAAAAAGGTTTTCTAATCGTATAGTTTCACAATTTTGTTTTTCATTGAAATATTTAATTAATCCAATATATGTAAAGGGAAAATATATGTAATAAATGCAATAATAAATTCCTGTATTTCACGTCTTTTAAGACAACTATAGCAGTATAGTATAGTTTTAATTTTGATTTCTAAAAAAATTAAAGTAGAACAATAGTTTCATTAAAACATTACATCAAAGGGTCCTTAAAACGCCAATTCTTCTCTCTTTATAATTGTTTTGCAAATAACGTTTTATTATATGTGACGTCGTCAATAATGGGAAATTTATATGGACATCCGCCTTTATCTTTATATTATTTCTTCTGAAAAGCTTATTCAATGCGACTCAGATGTGCTTTGGGGAGATATTCCTGGGCTAGCGAATGAATTTATGCTTTGATGACCTTTTTTTAGATGAAAGTAAAGAACAGATTTCAGAGAAATGCACGGAATTCTCGATGCGGGAGCATGACTCGCACATTGCGAGTTGTTTTTATATGCATATATTGTACCTCTACAGGCATTTAACTTTTTAACGAAGAAGAATGGAGAATAGAACGTTTTAAAATATAAATAAAGAAAAATCAACATTATTGAAGTTATATTTTTATAAATCAAATTGACGTCTTATTGCTTTTTTAAACTCTTTTTAGTTGTACATCGCGATACGTTGGTGACTTTTGTGAATATCCGAATCCATGCCATACGGGGCCGGGTCCGAGGTGCCAAAACGGCGGAACATGTACGGTTACGTTTCGCAATGGAACGCCGGGTTTCGCGTGTCGATGCCCTATCGGATTCACGGCATCGCTCTGTGAAATACCCGTGAAAAATGTTTGCGACTCATCACCGTGCCAGAACGGCGGTACTTGTAATCTCAAATCATTAGAGGAGTACGCATGTTCCTGTGCCGTTGGATACACAGGTACATAAAGGGATTTGTAGTTAATTTACTTTCACTATAATGATTAAATTGTTTTCCTTCCTTTGTTTTTGAATATATTTTTCAGGTAAACATTGCGAAAAACAAAACCTGTGTATATCATCACCTTGTCGCAATGGGGGCACGTGTACTTCTCTACCGGGCGGCAATTTTCGATGTCATTGTACTAAAGGCTTTAAGGGACCAACGTGTGCCGAAGATGTTGAAGAATGTCAATCAAATCCCTGCAGACATGGCGGAACCTGTGTTAATACACATGGATCGTATCAGTAAGTGTCTTTTATTACCAGCATGTTCTTTTTACATTACAAGTTTAGGAAACAAATAATTAAATCTTTAAGCCTATTGGTAAGTGCAGAAATTGATTAATGATATGGAAATTAATATAATCTATTTATAAACATAAATTGAAAATCAATAGTAATAGTAGTAATCAATTAGGTTTTAAAAAAGATACAAATACTACGTAATTTGATTTTATAAGATTGTTTTAAAAAATGTTTGCACATAAATCGAAAATGTTTAGATAGCCTAATTGCTTCAAGGAATGTATATAAACCAAGGGTTAACTAACTTTCAGTTATTAGATAATTATTGATAATTTTCAGTTAGCAAATAGCTTCCCTTTTAGGGCTAGTGTGTATCGAACAGCTTTCGGTTATTAGCCGTTAATTCCAGTTGACTTGTAGTTAAAAGATGTGAGAGTACGCGATAGGTTAAGGCAGCTTGTACTTCCAATAGATGCGATTGAAATCTGCTCATGAATTTTTATAGATGACCTTTCCTGCACAGACTGCTGTTCGTTTACTAGCCGGAATAATCATCTATGACACACGTACAAGCGCACTTTAAAGTGCGGAATTTTCATATTTTTATCGGTGGCCATTTTTTTTCGTAGAAATGTTGTCGGTACCTTTTTCTACTCGCCGTTATTACCAAATACGTGAAAAAAATCTCGGCTTCTTTCGACAGTTACAAAACAGGTTCGATGAAAGTTGATTCACATTCACATAAATTGAAATAATTTTATGCCACCGGGGTTATTGTAAAAAAGGCTTCATTTTTTACAGCACGTCGAGACTTATCCAGAAATTCCTTATGTAAATTGTGAGAGATAAATGTTCGCGGCAGAGTGAAGGCTTTTGAGGTTCGAATTTTTTTGCTCATGTGCACACCTAGCACATCTTCCGCTCAATCTCCGCTTCTTTATGGCTTAATGTAAATGCGATGAAAACTTATTGGCCGGTTGTCAATTCTAATTGATACTCAAATTCGTAACGGACATATTTAGAGAATTTTTTAGGAATCAGTTTGAATTTTTTTAATTTTGGTCATGACGTCCAAAATTTGGCATAATAAATCGTCATCTTCGTGCTATTGTTACAAATCAAGCACGTGTATCTTAGCCAAATGTAAATGTAGTTTGTAGGTCGCTATGATGGAAAAACTAAGGTTTTTTTTCTTTACCTCTGTTTGGTAAATGAGTTTTTAAGGTTGTTTAGATTTTGCTGATTTGCCCTAGTAAGTTTTTTAATGGCGTCTTTGTTTTTTAAAATTCTGAATTTTAATTGAAAGTTGTAATCTTATATAGTTTATTGATTTGAATAAAAAACATTTTATGAGTTTGAAATTTAGTTGTTTGCTGCAGTTTAGTGGTAGGTGTCTGTTTGTTTATTGCTATAATACGGCAAAACTATAGTATGAATCTTTAAGCAATTATCGCTGTTGGACGGTTTATGGAATAACTTAAAATACTACCTACTTTTTCTTATTATTATTCTTTATATTTTCCTTACATATTTTAAATGATAATTAAGTTAATTGAGTAAAAGCTTTCGAATTAAAATACATCTAAGACAGTCCATACAAAGTAAGGATCACTTTAAAACCCCGTAGAGAAATGTTAATACCCAACCCTCCTTAAAATAATGCCGTCATTTTTCTTTTTTACTCAATATCCATGAAATTTTTTATTCAATACGACATCAGGTGTCGGTCCAAAAAAAAGTAAGACGGGACATCCTGTGTGTGATGTTTCAAAATATAATTTTATGCATTGTGAATGCAGATCATTTCTTATATTAATGATCGACATTCTCGCAAACATGCCAAAATTGCAACATTCTTTGTATTCGCCACCATTTAAAATAATTAACACGTTACCGAACACGGGTGTATTTTATATATAATATTGATACTAAGTGCTGAACGCTTCAATTTTTCTGCGATACGCAGAAATGAGTTGCTTTAAGTATATTTTTTAGATATATTTTTTTAGAGAAAGCGAGTTATTTTACTATAAAATGGTAAATTATTGCACTTGTGAAGGAGAAAAATAAAAGAAGAATCGTTTTTTTAACGAGATTTTTCCTTTGAATAATTGGATAATTATGTTTGCTCAGAAGAGAAACCCTTGTTATCAGGCTCACGGTAATTTGTACGTCTATTTTGAAGTAGATTTAGCAAATCTCAACAGAGGTAGGTGAGATGTTGGATACAAGTAAATACGAAGCAGTTTTAATGTAGTATGTAATTGGAGCTAAAACGGAAGTCGTGGCAGCCCTAAATTAAGTAAAATAGCGAGCAATTTCGTTAGACACTTTGGGTTATTATCTTTGTCGATTATCTTTTACGCGTATTGATTTCTCTCGGCTTTTAAAAGTGATTTTTTAATGTTAATTTTTTTTAGATGTGTATGCGCTCCTGGATATACTGGAAAAAATTGTGAATCAAAGTATATTCCATGTTCGCCATCCCCATGCCAAAATGGTGGGACTTGTCGCCAATCCAACGTTGTGTCCTACGAGTGTAAATGTCCTCCAGGTGAGTTATGCAAAATAAATTAAAATATTTTAAAATTTATAAAAGGAAAATCGAGTGGTTGTTTTGATTTATTAAATACATTTGTAGCAGATTTTATTTTGGGCGTTTTTCAATATTTATTAGTGGTTATTCCAAAAAGAAGATATTACAAATCAACTAAGAAACATTTTTAACTGGTTGTGGGAGTATTTTTTTTCAAATTTTAAATATAATGCATGAAATAATACATACATAAAGGTAAAATACAGCCTGTAAACCGTACCCGAAATCATGCTGTTCAACCAAATATTAAAATAAATTTAAGTTATTTAATTGCCCGTAATGGACAATTCGACTCAGATATAAAGTTGTAAAACAGATTTCCGGAAATAACTCTGAGTGGATTTAATGCGTGGAAAATATTCGATTCCGGAAATATCAAATAAAGGCGTTCGGTACCAGCTGGAGGACCATAAATTACCCACGTACAAGGAATTTCCGTCGTGAGGAAAAATGTCTCACTCAGCAACACACCCGCCCTCACCTATATCATATTTTGATGATGACGAATCCTGTTTGGTAAAGAGATTAAAAATCCTTTCATAATGCAAAATCAGTCGAATGAATTAGCAACTGAATACTACGGTGGGAAAATCTTATGTGGAATTTCGTTAGCCTCTTTAACGTTGCTATCTATAGTAGTTACGATACACCCCAAGGAGGTCATGCCTGAAAAATGATTGCCCGAACAGCGGTAATGGTTTGTACATCACGAAGGATTTTTAAAATGAATTTATAGTGCAAAATAGCATTTTAGCGCTGGAGGCGATTGACAATAAGCCGACCAATATTCGTCTGTACTGTGCAGACTATCTTATAATCCGATATCTATATTGACGTCATGCGCCTCCTTACCAATTTTCTTCTCTTGAACAACGTTGATTTCCTCGAAAATAACTGCATCTATTTTCCTTTTGTCCATCTTAAGCAACCAGACCAAATTTTACAGTGTTGAGTCGCCTGTTTCCATTTCATTCACCGGAGTCGCTTCTGGATATTTTTTTACTGGACACATCTCTTACTACTATACGACGACAACTGTAGGGTCGGTCATTCGAGCATGTATTATGCTACATTATTATTAGCGCACTCTCCCGCTTTAGCTTGAGCGAATTCAAAGATTTCTTTCACCGTTCTTTTATGTGTAAACATTCGACACACAGAGAGCCGGTTTGGCGTGGCAGACTTCCTCTACCAACAGATATGAGACCGTGGGAAAGAACGCTTTCCATTGCCCTGTGGCTGTACGATCATGGTCTTCGAACGGCGGAATTTATACAATACATTGGCACATCTGCACACATAGCCGACCCAGAACGGCCAAGCCATCCATAGCCGAAGTGGCCAAGGCAGACTAAAGCCGAGGAGACCGAAGACCGGCAGAGGCAGAGCCCAGTTGATTTGGGACCGCATTATCACTTTCGTGCTATACAACTTGCAGGTTACACAAAGAAACGACGATCGATGTTAGTCGGATGGGCTTGGTTGATCTCTGAAATCTACTTAGAGGCTCGGACTACTTAAGTTAGGATGGATGAGAAAGACTTTTTATTTTGGGCAGGGTATTGAGTACTGAGCATTGCTGAGATAGCTGCTGTCTTTCTTTCCACAAAGGCTAGTAGAAATGATTAAAGTTTAAATATTATTAATCGTGATAGTTTTTCATATTTATCGCTATCACTTTCTGAATTACACCTGATCACATTTCTAAATCTTAATTTGGGTGTAATAATCCAGATTTATGTTTTAATTGAAGTATATTTTATTGAATTATAATCATGTTAAAAATGGGGCGTCGGATTACAAAGACTGTTTTGACACAATCATCCGAAAAAGTAATTAATTTTTGTTAAATGGGTTTGAGTTTCCTCAGATATGTAAACGGTGTGAAAACGACTGTCAGCACATCTCACGTTTATTGAAAACTTAAGTTTTATTGGAATCCTGTGGGTGTATAATTGATGACGATCAGGTTCTCATTGAGGTGTGATAATCCCATAATGATGTAATTAACAATTAAAAAAGGGATGTAAGGCGGTGAAGAATGAGATAATTAACTCAAGTAGTAAATAAAAGCGAAAATTGAAATGTTAGTCGAATTTTGAAATCAACTTAAATTAGAAGAATAAAAGACGTGAAAACAATTATCAACAAAGTTAATACCTCTATAATTCTTAAGGTTGTTAGATTATGCAGATGTTATAAAAAAGTTTTAAATTATATGTGCGCATTTTTAAATCACACAATTTTTAAATGATTTCACACAATTCTTGCAGATATACGGAGATTGGTTAAGCTTAGAATAAATCATGATCTTATAGATCGTATAAAATGCAAGGCCAGCTTTGATTTATAATCAGACTTAAGGCTAAAGCTGTGAGTCAAGCTTGATCTTTGTCTGTTTTATATGATAAACCAAATAACATGCAGTCCGTTGAAGCAAGGTTAATAGAATAATCAATAAATATTTTTTTTAAAATTGCTTAACTTCGCGCTTATATTTTTTAAAAATTATCCTTTTTCAGGTCGACCAAAAGCTTGTAGTGAAAGTAAATAAACAGAACGATCTTAAATTTGTATAAAATAAAATTTAAAGATGCATGATGAATTTTTTAATCAAAGATATCAAATGCTAAAAATGTTTTTCTTTAAAAAAAATGGTTCAGATCAAATGTAGAGGAAAATACAATAGAATTATTTGTTAATCAAATCTTGAATTAAGTGGACACATTTAAAATTAATGAAAAATTATATTTTTTTACAAATAGGTTTTGCTGGCAAAAATTGTGAGGAGAATGTTGACGATTGTCCTGGAAATCTATGTCAAAACGGTGGTACCTGTATCGATGCGGTCAACTCTTACCGCTGCAAATGTCCTCCAAATTTCACCGGAGAATTTTGCGAAAGTGATGTAGACGAATGTGCTTTGCGGTAGGATAAATGAAAATTTATATAACTTAAAATTTAGTTTATATAATCACAATTGTTTGATATTTTCAGGCCCTCGGTTTGCCAAAATGGAGCAACGTGTACGAACACCATAGGAAGCTATTCCTGTATTTGTGTGAATGGTTGGACTGGGCCGGATTGCAGTGAAAACGTTGACGATTGTGTAGCAGCTGCGTGTTTCAACGGAGCGACATGCATCGATGGTGTGGGGAGTTTCCATTGTCGGTGCACGCCTGGGAAAACAGGACTACTGTGCCACCTGGACGACGCATGTACGTCCAACCCGTGTCACGCGGATGCTATTTGCGACACGAGTCCTATAAACGGGTCTTTTACCTGCTCATGTGCCTCCGGGTATAAGGGCATTGATTGCTCTGAGGATATTGATGAATGTGATCAAGGTACGAATTTTGTATTTGTATCTCGTTTTTTCTCAAGAATATTATAATTGCAAAGAATAGCAATATGCTCTTTAAAAGATATAAATAGCAGCATAATTCATTATTTTGTAACTTGTTGCAAACGTTTATAAATATTTTTTTTAACGCCTATATGATTTTTGCCTTAGACAAAGTACTTCTACTTATTAATTGAGTTTATTTAAAAACGCTCTAGGATCTCCATGTGAGCATAATGGGATTTGCGTAAATACTCCCGGATCATTTGCTTGCAACTGCTCACAAGGTTTTACAGGCCCTCGTTGTGAGACCAATGTTAACGAATGTGAATCTCATCCGTGTCAGAACGATGGAAGCTGTTTAGATGATCCTGGGACTTTCCGTTGTGTTTGTATGCCAGGATTTACGGGTACACAATGCGAAACAGATATAGACGAATGCGCATCGAATCCTTGCTTGAACGAAGGCTCATGTCACGACATGATCAATGGTTTTAAATGCGAATGTGCCCTTGGTTTTAATGGATCTCGATGTCAAATAAATATTGATGATTGCGCGTCTCAGCCATGCAAAAACAACGGAATATGCCACGACTCTATAGCGGGCTATACCTGTGAATGTCCACCTGGATATACAGGTGCCTCGTGTGAAATCAACATAAATGACTGCCAATCTTCACCTTGTCATCGGGGAAAGTGTATCGATGGGGATAATTCCTTTACTTGCGAATGCGATCCCGGATACACTGGTTACTACTGTCAAACTCAAATTAATGAATGTGACTCGAATCCTTGCCAATTTGGAGGACACTGCGAAGACCTAGTGGGTGGTTATCGATGCCGTTGCTCTCCAGGGACTTCTGGTCCTAACTGTGAGGTCAACGTAAACGAGTGCCACAGCAATCCTTGCAGGAATGGTGCAACTTGCATAGATGGAATTAACAAGTAAACGAATCTTCGTTATTTTTAGTTCTAAGGCTTTATAATTTTATTTCTCTAGATACACCTGTAATTGCATTCCTGGATTTACTGGCACTCATTGCGAGATTAATATTAACGAGTGTGCGTCGGATCCCTGTGCCAATGGTGGAGTCTGCATAGATTTAATAAATGGTTTTAAGTGTGAGTGTCCTCGTGGTTACTACGATGCACGATGTCTCAGCGATGTTGACGAATGCGCTTCGAATCCCTGTATAAATGGTGGCCGGTGCGAGGATGGGGTTAGTCAATTTATCTGCCACTGTCCTCCAGGATATGGAGGTAAAAGATGCGAACAAAATATTGATGAATGTGGTTCGAATCCATGTCAGCACGGGGGAATTTGTAGAGATGGCTTGAATTCATACACGTGTCAATGCATGCCTGGTTATACAGGTCGAAATTGTGAAACAAACATCGATGATTGTGTTAACAATCCATGTCTCAATGATGGATCCTGCATTGATTTGGTAAATGGACATAAATGCGTTTGCCATGTGCCCTTCACGGGTGTAGATTGTGAATCTAAACTCGATCCCTGTGCAACAAATCGCTGCCACAACGGAGCAAAATGCACGCCTAGTCCAAACTTTATGGATTTTTCATGCACGTGCACGTTGGGTTATACAGGACGTTATTGTGATGAAGACATAAATGAATGTGCTATATCATCTCCATGTCGAAATGGCGCCACGTGCCAAAATGTTCCGGGATCATACAGATGCCTCTGTGCTAAAGGTTACGAGGGTAGGGATTGCACAGTAAATACCGACGATTGTGCTACATTCCCATGCCAAAACGGTGGAACATGTTTGGATGGTATCGGAGATTATACTTGCCTTTGCGTAGATGGTTTTGAAGGAAAACACTGTGAGGTCGACATTAACGAATGTCTAAGTATTCCATGCCAGAACGGAGCTACCTGCAATCAGTATGTGAATTCATACACCTGCACATGCCCTGTAGGATTCTCTGGGATAAATTGTCAGACCAATGATGAAGATTGCACCGAAAGCTCGTGCATGAATGGAGGAACTTGCATCGATGGAATCAATAGCTACAATTGCTCTTGTCTGCCAGGATTCACAGGATCCAACTGCCAATATAAAATTAATAAGTGTGACTCTCAGCCATGTCAAAATGGGGCTACTTGCCACGAAAATGGGAACGAATACACATGCCACTGCTCCTACGGGTACACGGGTAAGCAGTGTACTGACCACGTAGACTGGTGTTCCCAAAACCCATGTGAGAACGGCGCGACTTGCGTTCAACGGTTGAATCTTTACCAGTGCACATGTGCGGCTGGTTGGACAGGCAAGCTCTGCGATGTCCAAATGGTGTCTTGCAAGGACGCTGCTATTCGAAAGTCTGTTAGTGTTAAGCAGCTGTGTAACAATGGAACCTGTGAAGATTTCGGTAACTCTCATAAATGCCATTGCCAACAAGGATACACAGGATCTTACTGCCAAAAGGAAATAAACGAGTGTGAATCGCAGCCATGCCAAAATGGAGGAACTTGTCGCGATTTGATCGGCGCCTATAAGTGCATTTGCAGAGAGGGGTTCCAAGGTCAAAACTGTGAACTCAACATAGATGACTGTAAGCCAAATCCTTGTCAGAATGGTGGAACTTGTCACGATCAGGTGAGTAAATTTGTATGTTCGTGTCCACCTGGCACCTTGGGGATTCTCTGTGAAATAAATCAGGATGATTGCGTACCTGGAGCTTGTCATAATAATGGCACATGTATAGATGAAGTTGGGGGATTTAGATGTGCCTGTCCACTAGGCTTTGTAGGCTCAAGATGTGAGGGTGATATAAATGAATGTCTTTCGAATCCTTGTTCCAACGCTGGGACTCTGGACTGCGTACAGTTGGTCAATGATTATCACTGTAACTGCAAACCGGGGTATATGGGAAGACACTGTGAAAATAAGGTGGACTTTTGCGCTAACTCACCTTGCCAAAATGGAGGCATATGTTCGACTAGACAGACTGGTCACCATTGCGTTTGCTCAGAGGGTTTCTTCGGGAAGAACTGCGAGTTCTCTGGGCATGATTGCGATTCGAATCCCTGTAAAGTAGGAACATGTCGCATAGACGATGCAGGTGGATATAGGTGTGAATGCGTAAGAGGCACAACAGGAATAAATTGTGAAATAGACATCTTAGACGAATGCCAACCTAATCCGTGTAAAAGGGGAGCAGCGTGCGAAGATAAGCTTGGAGATTTTGAATGCTTTTGTCCTGAAAAATGGGCGGGTAAGACTTGCGACACGTATGATCCGAACTATGGAGGTTGGTTTGTCCAAAACAGAGGTGGACTTGACATGTATACAAAGGATCTTGAATATCAAAGGAAGCAATGTATCAAGAAAGGATGTCAGCAGAAGAAGGGAAATCACCGCTGTGACGAAGAATGCAACACCTACGCTTGCAATTTTGATGGCAACGACTGTTCGCTTGGCATTAATCCGTGGGGTAACTGCACAGCTTCTATCAATTGTTGGAAGGTGTTCATGGATGGAATTTGCAACGAGGAATGCAATAATCGACAGTGTCTATTCGATGGTCGGGATTGTGAAAAGAAGCTTCAGCCTTGTAATCCCACTTATGATGCCTATTGCCAAAAACATTATGCAAATGGAAAATGTGACTATGGTTGCAACAACGCGGAATGTAATTGGGATGGTCTGGACTGTGAAAGCGAGGAAGAGCCGCCAGTCCTTGCGGATGGAGTAATATCTGTAATAGTACTGATGGACATCTTTCAATTTAAAGAAAAACTTGTTCCCTTCCTTCGGGACATGGGACATCAGCTGAGGACTACGCTTAGAATAAAGAAGGATAGACTTGGCAACGATATGATTTACCCTTGGAAGGGCAGCTCTGAGATCACTGGAATTCAAGACACACCTTTTGGTAAAAAACACCACGTCGCTTTTACAGAAAGAATCGGACAAAGCGGTGTTCAAGCGTACTTAGAAATCGATAATAGAAAATGCGAGGAGTGCTTCAACACAGCTGCTGAAGCTGCGGAATTCCTTGCAGCAACGGCGTCAAAGCGAACGGTTTCTAGTTCTTTCCCAATTTACAGGGTAAGGGGTCTAAACACTCCTGGGGATGATGGCGACTACGATGGCTCAGTAAACCTAAAGTACGTCATATTAGGGGTTTTCCTCGTGGTTCTATCTTGCCTTTTATTGGGGGTTTTAGTAACAGCTCAAAGAAAACGAGCACATGGAGTCACTTGGTTCCCAGAAGGATTTTTCACTCCGTCCACTGGACCCAGGAGGCATTCAAGACGACGAGGTCCAGATGGACAAGAAATGCGAAATTTGAACAAAAATCCATCGCTCGCTTGCATGGACGGAGATATGAATACGGGCCATATGGGCCATTCGCAGCACTGGTCAGATGATGAATCTGAAATGCAGCAGCCGAAACGGCAGCGAATTTGTGATCAAGGATACTCTAGTGACCATACAGTGGTCACGGATTATGAAGAGGCTGATCCTAGGGTGTGGTCCCAGCAACATTTAGAAGTAGCCGACGTGCGATCTTCCATTATGACCCCGCCCGCTCATCAAGACGGCAAACACGATGTTGATGTTAGAGGTCCCTGCGGTATGACTCCACTTATGGTCGCAGCTGTCCGAGGTGGGGGCGTGGAAACAGGTGAAGACATCGAGGCGACTGATGATTCAACTCTTCAAGTGATCTCAGACCTTCTAGCGCAAGGTGCCGAACTTAATGCCAAAATGGACAAAACTGGAGAGACTCCCTTGCATTTAGCTGCACGGTATGCTAGATCAGATACGGCCAAGAAATTGCTAGATGCTGGAGCTGATGTAAACGACCAGGACAATACGGGAAGGACACCACTGCATGCTGCCGTTGCTGCTGATGCGATGGGAGTGTTCCAGATTTTGCTAAGGAATCGTGTAACGAATTTGAACGCCCGTATGCATGACGGAACCACTCCTCTCATATTAGCTGCAAGATTAGCAATTGAAGGCATGGTGGAAGACCTTATTACAGCTGACGCGGATATCAATGCTGCGGATAATTCCGGGAAGACAGCATTACATTGGGCAGCAGCTGTGAACAATGTGGACGCAGTTAATATTTTACTGATGCATCATGCAAATCGCGATGCTCAAGATGATAAGGATGAAACTCCATTATTTTTAGCAGCTAGGGAAGGATCATATGAAGCCTGTAAAGTGCTTTTAGATAACTTTGCGAATAGAGAAATCACTGATCATATGGATCGATTGCCACGGGATGTAGCGAGTGAAAGGCTGCATCATGATATCGTCCGATTACTTGACGAACATGTTCCTAGAAGTCCTCAGATGATGCCGGTAACACCGAATACTATGATCGGGTCGCCGACAGCACAGCCACAAATGATTACACAGCCGACTGTAATAGCGTCTAGTAAACAGTCAAAGAGTAAGAAAAAGCAAAAACTCGGCTCTACACTGCCTAATAGCCCTGAAACAGAGGGCAGCTTAAGGAGAAAACCTAGTGTTAAGAAAGCCTCGACCAAAAAGGGTCAATTGCTAACAGATGTTCCACTGTTAGATGGGGTCTTAAGTTCAGTAGAATCACCTCTGACTAGCTTGCCAAGTCCTTACGATACAGCTAGCCTGTATTCGAATGCGATGGCTGCACATCATATCGATTTATTGGGAAATAAAAAACCTCCCAGTTATGAGGATTGTGTTAAGGTAGAAGTGTTAATTTTTTATAATAAATTTATTTTAATATTCATTTTAATTTAGAATGCACAATCTCAATCACTCAATCTACAGAACATAAATTTAGAGAATTATGCATATTCAATGGGGTCACCGTACCAGGATATGCTCAATGCGCATAGAGCAAACTCGCAAAATGTACAAATTGGGGAACAAGGTCTTAGCCCACCTTATTCGAATCAGTCCCCGCCGCACTCCGTGCAAAGTAACTTAGCCCTTTCACCTCAGGGATACATAGGTATTTATTTTAAAACAATTTTGATCGAAAACAATTTTTAAACAATCATTTGAAATTGAATTTAGGATCACCATCTCCTGCGAAACTGAGACCTAGTTTGCCTACATCACCTACACATATGCAGGCGATGAGACATGCTACTCACCAGAAGCATGGATCGCAGCAAAGTAATACAGATCCTAGTAGTAATTCATCGAGTTTTCAATCATCAAATATGTCGCAACAAAACTCTCCGATAAATGGGGGTTTAACATCGCCATCTGGAGTTCTTTCTTCCGGCCAGCAGCAACAAAACACCAATAGTGCAATATTGCCTTCCATGCAAATGAACTTTGAGTTCGGGTCAGCTGGACTGGATTTAAATGGGTTTTGTGGTTCACCAGGTAAGCTATGCTGTATATATTGATCATTTTGTTTTTCTAGAGTAAATTTTGATCTTGATATGATTACAATAAATACAAGAAAACGATATGCATAATAGTATTTGTTTTTCAGATTCATTTTCAGGCCAAATGAATCCGCCATCAACTCAGAGTTCAAACCCTTCACATACGCCCTCAAACTCTTCACCATCTTCTCAAAATGTGCAGTCATCATTTTATCATTACCTCACACCACCGAGCCAACATTCTGGCGGCCAAACACCCCAGCACGTAGTCCAGACCCTGGACAGTTATCCGACACCGTCACCGGAATCGCCTGGACATTGGTCAAGTTCGTCTCCCCATTCGAATTCAGATTGGTCTGAAGGAGTCCAGTCACCTGGTAACAATTTGTACATAACAGGTGGACATCAAGGTAACAAGAGTTCTGGGGGGATCTATATATAACAAGTAAGAAAACATTTGTTGAAATAACGTGCCTGCTCTTGGGTGGTTTCCCTCTTTTCCAATTAAATGCAAGGATCGTCGCTGCGGTACCCGCTGTACGCAATCCACTTTTTCGGAAAACATCCACTCAGAGCCTATTCGCGACTGATAATTTTCACTATAAATTGTAGAGTTGAGGTAATATTTTTTTTAATTTGTTTTTATTGACTATCGCTCGAATGGTACTGATAATTGTAATTTTAACGTGTGTAGAAATTATGTTGTGCTATAGAGAATGTTTTTATCTTAGGATTATTTTTCTATCATCATTTTTCACAAATTGTTGTTCGTAATGAAGTTGTGAAAGCTCTATGACATTTTTTTTTCTTATTGTTGCGTAAATAGCAATTTAAATCTTAGAGTGTCAGGCTTTCACACTGTCTTTAAAAAGCTTTAATACGTTCTCTCTACACTTCATGGCATTTTAAAACATCGAATAACGTCGCTACACTTTAATGTAAACGTTTACGCTTTTTAATTTTAATTAATTTTAATTTCTTTGGAAGAAGAATTCTATACTTTAAAAGAAAATTTGCACATAGTGCTATTATTTTTAACCTTTCATAGGCGAGAGTATAAATAAATCTGGCTTAAGGAACCATTTCCTATATAGAAAAAAGTCTAGCGTAAATTGGCGTCATATACTGAGATCGTGAAGGATGGAATTTTTTAATACATAAGTAGGTTTCGAAATTTCAAGGGATTATATTCCTTTGAAAGGACAAGAAGGGTTAGGGAAACGGAGGGAGGAAACAACTGTACAGCTCGCGAACATTCATGATAAAAGAGATCGCTGGTTTGTATCGTTTTAAAATTCTGTTAAAGACTAGGAAGTTTAAAGTTTAATTTTACGTGGGGTAATTTTTTCGGTTTTTGTTGGGTATTATTTCCATCGATACTTGCTGAAGCACCCGTAGTTTCGAATTCAGATAAAATAAATACAAAGTAGAAAAGAACGTTTTTTAAAATCACAAGATTTATTTTGTAGTTTTACATTGAATACACTTAATAATTGTACGCAAAGTATACATTTTGAAATATTAGCCCTGTTCCAAATACAATCAAATCTTAGCTTCTAATCGTGTACTGCCTTTAAGATAAATATAAAACCCGAAAACAAAGTATGGGAAAAACATGCAACAATAGTCGTACACTCTGTCCCTTCGCCTGTTTGTTTCCTATAAAAATGTCTCAGAAAATTGTACTAAAATTTGAATTGGAGAAGATAAAGGTTAAAATATACAAAGTACAAATTCTAGAAATAGCCAAGCTAAAGATTGAGCAGTTTAAAATTGTTTAGTGAAACCAGTACATTGGTTTACCATTTCGACAAGGTCCCATTTTTCATACTTTGCTGGTCGTTATACTGTTTATAAATTCTCTAGTAGTGCCGTTTATCGTATTAAGGCGGTATTCTAATGTTATCATTCAAAAATAGAAATTCGTCAGCACTTCGACATGCAACTTTTGTAATGCGTTTTGTGGCGATGTTCATAAAGAAACTTTATATTTTATTTATTTTCAAGAAAAAAGCATAAAATTGCTTTCCAGTATTATTTTATTTATTTTCTATTTTTCATTTGTCATACATACAATAACCAAAAATTGTTAAGAAACGCGCTTCACATTAGAATACTCCTTAAATAAACATTTAAAATTAAAATTGTTTGGTTTATTTTAATAATAAACAAATTCTTTAATCACTGCTGCTAAGAGGGAGAATATTTCAATATATTTTATAGACCAATAAATAGACCTAAGTAAATTTTACTGAAATAAGTGTTATGTATATTATTTTGGTTTTAAAATTATCAATCTTGTTTAGTTAAGTACTTTTATACTACTGAAACGAGATCTCGTCTGAATCCTCAGGTTCTGACTTAATTTCCATTTTAATAAACGAATACTCTTCGGGTGAATTCTGCGTTACATGAACTTGATTCGTTGGGCCCTTCATATATGAATTTTGTCGCTCCACTTCTATAGCATCATCCGGAACTACGGGAATTCTATCGGTTATATGCGTCGATAACGTTGACGAGTCATCCCAACAAGAGCCCACTTCTACAGAAGAGTTTTCTGATAACCTCTTTCTCCTGGCATAAAACATAACGTCCGAAATTAATTTTTCCGCAATAATGCGTTGTTCCATATCCAAACTTTTCAATTGGAAACCTATTCTACGACCAGCTACATCCCACTCATCCCGATCGGGATTTGGTGGCTTACTGATGGGCTCTACGACTTTATGCTTCGGGACCTCCCTTATTTGGATTTTCCTCGACGCTATGTATCTAGTGGGCGTTGCCCGTGCGACAGTCTCATTTCGAAAACTTGAGTTGCCCTGAAACGAAAAGTAGAAATTGTCTTAGAAATTGCATTGTAGCATTATGGGGAATTATCTTTACCCTTCGAGGTGTTCCGCTTGTAGTTTTATCACCAAAAACTTCTTCTAATAAATCATGGAAAGCGGAAAATGTATTAGGCGCATTTGAACGACTAGGAAATTTTTTGGCGGTTCTGTATGCTCTAAGTAAATTTTTCATTTTATTTTCCACCATGAGCGGGGTTACAGGTTGATGCTAAAAGAAGTTGTGTATTAGAACACCTTGCAGAAGAAGAAAAGTAAAGTAAACGATGCTACCAAAATATTAGCAGCGGCTAGATCATTACAGATGTGATGATAAACCAGTTTTTTCTTCCGTGAATGTTGGAATTCCTCCCTTCTGGCTCTGTAGCTTTTTAAAAGGGTTCTAGTTTCCTCATAAGTCCACATACGGCGGCTATTAATTATAATGAAATTTTAATTTAATTGGACTACCTTTGTTTTTTTTTTTGTTTTACGTACTTGTCTCCTTCCATTTGTAGTTTTCTCTTTTGTTTTAGTATTTTGACGCAAATTACAATATGGGTCTAATTATAAATGTATAACTATTTCGCTGCAACGCAGAATTTATTAAATCAATCAGTACTGAAATTATAAAAAGTGTATTATTTAAAATTAGATGATGAAGTTTTGTGTTGTAGAGTTTGTAAAAAAGAGAGATCAAATAACTTTTAAAGAACAGAAATTACGAAAAATGTTGCACGCTGTTGAAATTTAGTGATCGAAGGTCCAGGCTACCTGCTCTGAGGAAATAACTATCAAAGCGTCACGATAGATATGAGTCATTTTTATCCTATTATATACAATCAAAATTTTAAATATTTTATCTTTTTGAGGCACATGGGATCGCCCTAGACCGGTGCTGCGGTAGAGCCATCAGAAACAAAATCTTATGTTGATATTTTCCAGACTATTTTTTATTCACTTTTAATTACTTTATAAACATAATTGCACGTCTAGTTATTTTTATAGACTACAAAACATGCTTTCAAGAAATTGTGTCGGACGAAGGCAATATTAGAATGGTTTGTTGTATTGATTGTATTTTATAAATTTGGCTACCCCAATCTGAATCAGCTTTTCTAATGTGTTAGAAAATATTTTTCTACCATTTCCATTTAATTAAATGCACTCAATTCTCCAGGGTAGCAGATTACACATTTTGACATACAATTCCAGGATATTACTTCGGTTCTTGTAACAAATTAAAATAGTCTAAATTTCTGCATATTAGCCAAATGTGCAGTAAATAATAGCAGGATATTGCCGTTTAGTCAATTTTGATAAAATAATTGCTTTAATTCTAAAGGAAAAACTATTTTAAACAAAGGTGACAACGGCAGACATATTTTGCATACTTGCCAATTTATCGGTCAGAGCGCAAGATAAATGAAATGTTAGTATTCAGAGAAAAGGCCGTAGATGCACCAACTGCACAAGAAGCTATAGTATTAAGTTCTAATTCAAAAATCCCAAAGCCGATAACTTGGAGTACAAAAAATGAACCAACCTTGTACACAATAACAGTGCTGAAGTGAGAGGTGATTGAACAAGTGTCAGTCGCTTTCCACGTTTACA
This sequence comes from Proctacanthus coquilletti, assembly GCA_001932985.1. Lineage (NCBI taxonomy): Eukaryota > Metazoa > Arthropoda > Insecta > Diptera > Asilidae > Proctacanthus > Proctacanthus coquilletti. Next base: position 1,660,516 of record MNCL01000005.1, read on the forward strand.
GGCAGTGGTAAAGTCGGTTGAAATTTTTCTAACAGCTAAAAAAAATATTCTAATATTTGAAAATGATCGGACCAAAATGCGAGAGTATTTCCGTGTTTTTAATTTGCTCCATTACAATATTTGCTAAGCACTTTTAATTGTAGGAGCTACATATTTCATTTATTTATTGTTAGTTGTTGCACATAGAATATTGTAATATATTGACTGGATTTGAAATTTGTGTAATTTAAAGGCATACCTAGGTACAGATTTCAAGCCATTCTTTTAAATCGCAAATTTTTATCTCTTATCGCATACAATAGTTGGCATAACGCGAATCCCTTATTAGTAATTTACTGAACACGGTAAAAATGATTAAAATATTGTGGAAGACAGAAAACATCCTCTATACAACACGTGCGCATAAATTTTTGCAAAAAATTTTGTAACTCCCGTTTTCAATCATCGAAATGTATTATCACTTCAACATAACTCTCTCTTAAATAAATCCAAAGGTAAACAACTCACTACGACGTGATCGCGCCAAAATTTTTCTACGAAGTATTCAGTGCAGAGCAACTGTGCCCAATTCGAATTCCCTACTCTAATCCTTCGTATGCTTGTGATGAACCCTAAGCAACTCTCGGACTATCATTCAGCACCGTCCACTATCGATCAAGTGTGTATATACCTGATCCGGGATTTGAGAATAGCACATGAGGGTAGGGTCTTTAGGAACACACTTCTGGACGAAGGAAAGGGACGACGGGAATCGCCTATCGATCGTGTATGGGAAAAACAGCTGCAAAACTCGTTTCCTCTTTTAGGTCCTGAATATGGGTTATATGAAGAATATGCGCATGTAGTCTGAGGAGCTTCTTTAACAGGGAAAATATAGTAAGGAATTTTGAAGGTAACGAATGCTTTAGATCCGTATGTAGAAGATAGTTTCTGTTGGTCTGCGATCTTTATTGGTCATTGAATAGACCAGGGTAGTATACGTCTTATTTTTTTTATTCAAGGATCCACTTATTCACTTTTTGTAATTTCAAGGATACGAAGCATTTTATTCGACCGTCGCGTTTATTCTCTTTCCGAATTTTAACTGAAAATGTGCAAGGGCAATAGACCGGTCGAATGTGTGCACGATGAAAATGTTTGTAGAAGTTACTCGGGCTCGTTTTTTTATGGCCTTCTTTTTCATAATTCAATTCTTAAATTTTCAATTTATGGAGGCATTTATATCAATTTTTAATAAAATATTGTTTATGTTACAGACATTATATATTTATCTTTCACGATTTTAATTTTCAAATTATGTTTAATTTATCATTTTATGTTGCTTTTAGGTTTGTTAAAATTTTTAAATTATCTCGAAGTAGTCCTGTTTGAGGAAAATAGACAAAATAGAAAATTTCAAATATAGAATCCCAAAAATACCTCACTTTCCACTTTGCCAATAGAATAGAATACATTACATTGATTAATAAAAAATTATATTCCTTCACTTCCTTGGTATATTTCTGGTGCCATAATATAACAAACAATGATATTTATATACGGCTATACATTCGTTGCGTGCATTTAATTTTATATTATATTTTAGAAGCAACCGCTGTTTTTAATCCCTTCAAAATATTTAATTTAATTTAATTCGCTCTCTATTTCTCTTTGAGTTTTAAGATGCCATGAATAACGCCATTCCATTTTCAAATGCAAAGTTTACGCTTTTTCTTGAATGAATCTCTGTTGACCGTCGAATATATAGTAAAGAGCAATTTTGCACAAAGTGCTAGTTCGAAATATAAAAAAAAGGAATATCCAAGTTTATGACAATTTTTGTGATTACTTGAAATACGATGTAGATTTTGTGCCGTATTCTCTCGAATCCGTGCATGAAAAGAAAAATTTTGTCTAATTTGGAGGCGAATTATCCCCGCAACCTGAGAAGTTATAAACGGGGAACACAATCCGTGGATGTCATAGATCCACTTCATTCCTTAATTTAAAAGACAAAAAACCGAAAAAAGACACAAAAGTGATAATTTCGAAATTTTCGTTAAGTAGGGTAAATAATTGTATAATATTTTTTAGATCTAAGGTGAATGTTAGTAGAAAAATGAACGAAACGGCTTCAAATATCACAAATTTCACGGAATTATGTTAGCGATTCAAGCGTACGTTACACTCGTCTTTTGAATGTCTAAAAAAAAATCAAATCACTTGTAAAAAGTAGGCTTAAGGTTTAGGTCTAGTAATCGCTACAGTAACTCCTAAGATAAGTCTTAGGTAGAGCGAGTTGTCGTATTTTATATATTATATATATTATTTTTATTTTTATTATGTATTCTTAGTTTTAGGATTGTAAACTATTATTTCATAGGTTTAACTACTTTTAAGCATTTTATAATTCGAACAAATGAAATTTATTGTATTTTATAAGAAAAAAGATCGTTTCATTTTGGGTATGGTGTAAAATTTATCTGCTCCTTTAATATTTTTACATAATGCTCCTGACCATCCTTTAAAATAAGAAACAACATTTAAATGTTTATTTTCTTTTTATTATTTCATTATACACCAGTGCAGGAAGATTTATATTTTCTTTGTTTATGTGACCTTAATATAGGTTTTCCAATACTTTTGCCTTCTAGCATATTAATGAACGCTTCTGCTTTATTTTCAAATTCAACAGTGACTGTTTCTCGGTATTTCAGTCTCCCTTCATTTACAAGGCCCTTCATAGCCATAATACATTCAAAATGGTGCTCTCTCCAGCGGTTCCATTTGAAGCTGTTTAAAGGTAAAATCCAGTAGCTGCAAAATTGTAGCTAACGAAATTTTATAAAGTTTTAACAACTGTTAATTAAAATGAAAACGTACCTTTAGGTAAATTGCCACTGCTACCAGATGCAGTATGCTCATCGTTGTCGTAAAGTGAAGTAGGTCCACAAATAGAAATCTGCCCGAATGTATCCATTTGATTTATTATTATTGAATAAGTTTTTCCTCCGGCCGGTTATACTGCATTATCAAAGAAAACAAATACGAAGCGGATATTTTTCAAATAAAAGGATTATAATATAAAAAGAGGTATTTTTTGTTTTGCTAGTAACGATTTTTACATACCCAGGCATATCAAAATTCGCGTGATCGTGCTTAGACTATTTCCTGCTGCAAGTGCCACTCCACCTACTTCAGTCGTTACTGGTGAACTAGCAAATAGAGAACTCGTATTTAGTTTTACAAATTAATTCAATTATAAACATTATGAAATGTTTAATAATTAATTGATTTTACAATACTTTCTAATTTGTAACGCTTTTTCCTTAAATAGCCTGCAGTCAAACTTTTGCAAAAAATGAAAAAGGGAACATTTTCTTAGCTGTTAGGATAAAAAAAAAATAAAGTGAGCTTTTTTGTGAATATAAATTATTTTATTTGTCTCTTTGCTCAGTTTCATAGTCAAATTGTTGTTAACAATTGTTGTTGGTATTTTGCATATTAATGTTTTCAAATATTTACACCTTGATAACTGCTTTTCCAATATTTTTCCCCTCCAGCATATTGACAAATGCTGAGGGCATATTTTCGAACCCTGTGGTGATTGATTCCCGGAATTTTAGCTTGCCTCCCTTGATGAGGTCCCTCATGGCCGTAATGCCACTTAACCGACGTTTTTGCCAACGGCTAGACAGAAATCCCTCCATTCTCAGCTGCCTGAAGATAAAATCCGGTTGTAAAATTGTTGCTGAAAGTAATTCAAAAAGATTATAAAAGCATATACCAAATTTTATTAAAAACCTACCTTTTGGAAGTTCGCTTACGTCGTGGTTGTAAGATGCAATTGAACCGCATACTGCAATCCGTCCGAACGTGTTCATTTGGCTTATTATTGTTGAACTGGTTTGTCCTCCGACCTGTTTTACGTAAACCACATGCAGTCTATAATTATAGAATTAAAAAGTTGATATTACGTTATCAAAGTAGCAATCCACGCCGTTGGGAGCTGCTTTTTTCAGCGCTTCGCCAATGTCGGTAGTTTTGTAATTGATAACTTCGTCAAAGCCGAGTTCCTCTTTCAACCAGGAGCACTTTTCTTCTGATCCAGCGAGACCTATCGCCCTGCAACCCTTGGACTTAGCCAGTTGTCCTACCAAACTCCCAACTGCACCTGCTGCCGCTGTAACTACCACAGTCTCCCCGGACTTAGGCTCGCAAATATCAAGTAGACCAAAATATGCTGTAATACTAAAAACAAAATATTGGTATTTTGATTTTTTATTCTGTTAGAGATGATATTTACGATGATATGGGCTGTCTTTAATTATTTATTTATATCTTATCGCAATGAACTTATTTTAATCAGTAACTGAGTACAGATTTTAAATAAAAACAATAAAAAAATAACTGATTTTCCATTTCGTACGTTTGTAAACTCATATTTCCACTGGTGATGATTACTGCAAATTGCACCTGTCTATGCAAGGTGAAGTCAATAACAAAGCTTAATCAATCCCCTAGCAATTAATTGTTTTTACTTACCCGGGCATTCCAAGTGCTCCCAAGCCCAGTGAAAGTGGGAGACCTTCAAAGTCAGGAAGTAGGTACATTTCTCCACTATCTTCCGCCTTTTCGGCGTAAACCTTCGTATGAGTTCTCCACCCAAATTGTCCGAAAACATATTTTCCTGGAAGAAACTTGGCGCTTTTGCTTTCAACAATCCTAAGAGCATCGAACAATTAAACAATAATTAAAATTAATTTAAAAAGCAAAAGTACTTCGCAACTTGACCGCCGATAAAAGTTGATCCCGTCGGAAGATCGTAACGAGATGGAAACGCTCGCATGTAAGGATCAATACTCAAGAAGATCGCTTCGCACAATATTTCTTAAATACATGGGATAGACTGAGATATCCGGGAACGCTTTGTGTGATAGTAATGGTAGTAATATTTACCGCCATCTTGTAGCTCTCCTAAATTTTCCTCTTCCAATTTAAAATTCTCTACAGTTGGAGCACCCTTGAAGGGTTTTGCATAAATAAACTTTTTGCACTTTACCATGGTATCTTTTTCAAAAAACTTTTCGATTGTGTAGAAAAATAAGTCAACTTTAATAGGTAAATTATTCAACCGCTTCGTTAGACAGCAAAGTATCGACTGGTATCCATCTAGCCGCTAATCAAGTGAGAGCTAACCGCTTCGTAGCGTGAGAATGCAATAAAGTCTGCAAGAAAGAATTCTCTGATTGATGCTCTCAATTTTATAATTTAAGTCAAGCTATTGATTAAGTAGTCACCCACGCTTTTAGCGGCAACTTGTAGCAATAGTAATCTAATTTATTTAATATTTGAAGAAGATAATTTTGAAAGAAAAATTTATTAAAAACGCAATCCATTAAAAGTATATTTTGGTATCTTAAGCAAACGGTAGATATTACTATCTGTGCCCGACGTGTTATATCGGAGCAATAATCGATATGTGGGCATGGTTGCACAAATAAAGTTAACTGATTTCCTTTGTGATAAAGTGATATAATTAATACATTTCTTCCAAATCAGCGTGCCATTACTTAGTCGACAATTTTATATTAAGCCTACTGAAGTGATCCTTGAAAATTAACCCGACGTGAAGTAGATTTCTAACATTGCTTTCTGTTCTTGACCTTATGATCGTCTTTTTTGTTCTATTATTTTAGACTTTAAATGAATATTAGAAAAATTAGTCCACTGGAAAGGTATAGGTAGTCACCACAACTCAGGTAGAATGGAATTGATGTACAAAAGTACCGACTTATATTTTAACAGTTTTATTAAAACATTTATAATACAGGTTTCTTGTCCTTATTTAAAATTTAGACAAAATATATACTAATCTAGGCTAAGTTTTCTTCTTTGGATTTCTTGAACAGATGCTTCCTGTCTCCAAACTTTGGTTTCCTTGATGGCTTCTTATCATAGTCCATTTCCATTAATTTCTTTTCTGACGAAAATTTCTGCTTCTCAATTTTCCTATCATTGTGCGATACTGCAGCCTTTAAAGTTTTGCTCAGAAATCGCTTGTTGGTTTTCTTTAATGGGCAATCCAACCACCCGGAGGGTCCGAATTCTCTGGCGCGCACAGATTTTATCGCAATTTCGCGGAATATTTCGTCAACAGCTCTCCTAAAATTAAACTGGGGCTGTTGCGTTGAAAGCTCAAAAACCCAATTAGTTACCTTTCAAGCTCCTTCTCGTCTATTTTATTTACAGTTTTAGTCTTATTTTCAGGCAAGTTCGTTTCGCTGCAGTCCTTCATTGTTTATTCCCATCACATGACAATATTTTGACACATTCTTCTTCTAGCCATTAGACGGCAATTCGCATCTGGTTTACAATTTCGGTTATAATTTAAACAGGGTAATGGAGGATCTTCCGGTTCCGGAAGTTTGTGTAGGTCTTCTTTAAGTAAAAAAAGGATACTACAATTATATCGTTTTGTAGTAAATTTTACGTAATGGTGCGAAAGAATATTGCAATTGTTAAAAAATGGATTAAAATTCTTATTCCACATGTTTGGAAGTCGAAGGTCGGTTGGAGTCAAAAAACTTATAACGACACAAAGATGTGTAAAAGAATAAATTCTCACTCATTTTTTTCAAAATGGTCGTTATTTTCTCGGTTATTTATTGTTTTGGAAAGTAAGTTCTCAAATACTTCTTTGTCTTATTAAAAAGTCACAAATATTTTTTCATTTTATTTATAAACATGTTTAATCTCACAAAAATAGTTTTTCTTGGATATCTTATATAACAAAAATCGTATACATTTTGGAGTTGTAAATGCAATTATTCACGTAATTTTTAATAATTTATATGAGCCTTATCAAATAAAATCAGCACAAGAAAATGATAAAATATGTACGTAGAAATAGTTAGAGCAAGTCCTTTTCGATAGGTAAAAAGTCCACAGAGTTTTGTTTTTGAATGCTCACTTGAAATTTCAAAAGTATACATGTCGATCTGTAAATGAAGATGAATAAGGAATGTCCTTCTTTTGAATTATTCATTTCTATCAACTTACAATTCTCTCAATCCTTTCCTCCACATGAATATACTGAACACGCTGCCGGAATGCCTGACTAACAACTCCTTCGGAAAACTCACTCGTGATGAAAATAAGAAGAAATATATCGAGAAAGTACGCGCCGATAAACACTATGTAGGTAATGTAAACAAAATCTAGATAGTTTCCAAATGTGACTATGTACATGTAGTAGCTTTGACTGCATCCTTGGAAGATGGCATGCAGTAGAAAGGCCAGCATTTGTACCTGAAAGTGCTCGTTCAATCTGATGCATAATCTCCTTATTAGAAGTCCTGTACTGATTCCTTCCTCAAACTGCTCGCGCAAGTCCATTATGATTTTCAACCTGACCAAAGTTGTCCGCCCAATGCCCTTGTATTGTACAAATTCATTCAAGATGAACAAGAGCTCCTCACACAGGTCTCTGTAGAATTTACGCAGGAGTAAGTATTTCACGTAGAATATGTTAACCGCAGCCTGAAGCATAAACGTGAATGCGAATTTTAAAAATATTGCATAGTGCCAAGGCAAGCCGATTAATATTGAGGAATCCACTCCCAAGACAATGCTTGATAGAGCAAAGTGTAGGAAATTCATTGAATACTTTATGACTGTGAAAAAGTAGAACACTCTGTCCACCTTTGAACCGTTCTTCACCGTCGGCTTTCTAGAAATTTGTAAAAACACATTGAATGCGTCTATGAGGCTCCGTCGATGGTAGATTTGAATCACGTAGCAGCCCACAATGAAGACGTAGAACATGATGTAACCGACATGCGATATGAAAATGACTATCAGCGGTTGCAGTTCTCGGTTGACCATAAGAACATATGCTATGCAGTGGGGCAGATAAATTGTTACGAAGCACAGCCATGAAATGGAATACAAAAGCCACCGACGAGATTCCTCAAATCTCTCACTTCTTTTGTTGTACCCGAACGGGATTAGACCAATGAATTTTGGAATTCTCAACGTTATAAAGTAAAAAGATAAGTCCTTACTGGTTGGCTTCATGGTTTCAGACGAACTAACCTAATAACACAACTGAATTTAGTTCCAATTTCACGTGTCGCTCTTAAGCACTAATTATGTTATTTCTTAATTGCATAATTGTTACATAACACAAAGTGGAGGAAACGCATGTCTTCGGTCTATTGCATATTTAGCTTTGATGAATAGGAAGTCCATAGCGTTTAGGCGAGATACTAACTGGAAAGATATAATTACATACTTACACCTAAGCTCAAATCACAGGCTTTACTTAATAATTATAAACACACGACCAAACTGTTGTGGCGCTAACAGAAATATTGAATAAATCAAATAATGAATGCAAATTCATAAGATGTAAAGAGTTAACAAAATATAAGCTAAGTTTTATAATGCCCTTTGGTTTTGAAAACGAAAACGAAAATATATAATTTTTAACTTACGAACAAGTGGATCCATTGTCTATCCGTTTTTATCCCAATTTCTTTTATTCATTAAATTTTTTATATCGAAAGCTTAAGCTTTTGCACCTAAATGAGTTCCACGTAAGAAATTTGTGGAAGTAATACTAAGAATTTGAACATTTGATAATTGTGGACGTTTGTCTAAGGAAAGGAAAGCGACAGCAAGAAAGACTTTCGAAATTCAGAGCTCCTTTTTGCTGGTTTCGGCTCATGATTGTCGTTGACAAGACCCCAAAAACTCCACGTGTCCTAGTAGTAGGTTTGAGCACCTATCCATTAAAACTGCTGCCTTTGAGATGCACACATTCGCTTATTCAGAATTTAAACCAAATATAACAATTCTATTGAATTTGTCTTTCAAAATTTTATGAAACTACTTTTTAACCGACTTCAGGCTGTCTTTCTGTCGTGGCTGTAGCTTCCAAATAATTAACCTGATGTGTTTACTTATTTAGAAGCTAAAGAATTAAAAGTAAAAATTCTGTTTTAATTGATGTTTCTAAAATTTCAATTAAAGAACTGAAATCAATTAAGAACTGAAATTTATCTTTTACTTAAAAAAATCTCCAAAAAAAATTCGTATTTTATTATCTCATATGCTTTTTTATCTATCCAATAATAAATTTTAAGATACTACGAAAACCTTGAATTCCATAAAGTAATAAATAATGTATCTGGATATTTTTTCTCAAATAAAAACACAGGCTTGGTATATTTTTTAAGCATTAAAAATTATAAAAGGCTTCGAAGCAACTATATTGTTTTCTTTAAAGTTATTTTTTCTGTCTTCTCACGAAATTAAAATAAGGTGTATGCATTTATCAATAATCTGGGGTTGCTGGTTGCATTTATTCATTGATTTTCTAGCAGCCAGCTAGAATCTCTTATATTCTAGTTTTAACTTTAATCCTCCACGTAAGTTGTTCACTTTGGACTTATGTGAAAAGAAAATGTTTTCACAGTAAATAACGCGTTATAGATTTTTGTTTAATTAATACTATTTGTCTGTTCTGCTTCATCCTTACATAATCCATAAAGATAAAAATAAATACCGATATTGAAAATGTTCATCCCTTTTCCCTCAGAGCGAGATTTTTATTTTGGAGCAATATTTTCTTCATTTTATTCCTAAAAGCCTGGAAGCCCAATTTTGCTCAATCGATTTGTCTCCCGTGGAATGCTGAGGACATTATCAAACTTTACGAAGTTGGTCTACACAAAATCCTGCGGGATTTCTCATATATAATTTATTTTATAACAGCCAAATTAGAACTAGGACTTTGCTTTTAAGATTCGCTTTTTACAGCTTTCCAACTTCCCGCATATTCGCATTTCCTACACGACAAAAATAGCGCACAATTGATCCGTGATTTTTTTCGTAGAAATTAGGTCTTTCGTCAGGGAACCGAGGAGCAAATTGACTTTTCGCCTATCGGAAATCAGTTCCGCTTATAAGAATCCGAGCTGTTCATTCACTCATCAAATCGCAATCAACGAAGGAAGCCTTCTTATCCTGCTTTTATCGGTGTCTTTTCCAACCACATTCCGAGGATTTTAAAATCTCGTTATGAAACGGAATGAAATCGATTTTCGATTTGAGCCAATTTTGTCCCTATTGATCATTTTATGCGGAAAACCTTTCTATCTACTTTTACTCTCTTTAATTTAATATAAATGCGCTCCTGGGAGGAAGAAACACATTTAGGTTATTTATTGTAATGCTAAGCACAAGAAAAAGCAAGCAAATAGCTGCTAGCTATTAAAGGTAAAATATCACAGCCATATTTCTTAAATGGATTTTCTTGAACTAATTGAGAATAAAATTTGGGAGCTAACCATCTCATTGGGATGGAAATGTTCACGTCGCTGTCGCTTAACATGTTTACTCTTCATTTCACATTAAATTTCTATGATATTACTTTCCCTTACTTACTACAAACTTCTTAAGTTTGTACAAACAAAAACATTTAAAACGTTCATCTAGTTTTGGACTATGAATGCATTTTATATAATGAAATTGAAAAAAATTATTCTATTTTTTATATAACAACCGATATCTTAAAGTAGTTAGCTGCGACACGTACCGAAAACTGAAAATACGACTATTACATCGTGGAAATAGCATCCACTGTTCATCTGTTCTAAGCTTTTGTCGTTTTAGACAATTTTATATCGTCGAATGCTGAATCCTTAACACCAAGGAATTTAGTTTTCATCTAAGGATTGTTTCCTATTTACGTTATAGAAACGTAGGGCTTGTGTACTAGATATTTTTATCCTGAAGTCTTCCGTTCAAGTTTAGTGAGTCCTTGTTACTGGAAAAGTTTATTTGAGTCGTGTAGCGTTTTTTCGTTCCTTTCAAAATTCTTTAAATTCTGCTTTCACGGCTACTTTTAGCGAATGTTGTTACGATCCGATAGAGTAGTTACCCCATTGTAAGCGCGAAATAAGATCACATAGTAATTTAATTTTAACTTAGTTGATTGTTTGTTGTGATCTTCATATTTATATGAATCACTACCGAGCAATTTAAAATCAATAACTACGAAATATGCCAAAGGCAAGAAGTGTATTGTTTAATTTTAAGATCTTTATTGATTTATATCAGCCTCGATGATTTCCCGTCCAGAACTTGTAAGATTAAGTTCAAGAAGGTAATCATATATAAAATCTATCGCTCCGATAAATGTAAACAATATATAAAAAAGTAAACCATCAGCAGCCTCTCAATATGGTCAATGGCTTAATACAAACACTTCATTATGATATCTCTTACGATGGCTGTTGATCTTGTAGCTTCGTACAGGTGTTTGCACACACTGAACGGTTTACCGCCAAGAATATGTATCGGAACGCGGTCATGCAAAAAGCTGCAAGTGTCTGCATGTCTTATGTGCCATGGTCTCAAGTCTTAAATCGGGTTTGCCGGGATCGATTTAGCGCTTCTAAGCTCTTCAAGTCCATTAGTTCATAACCGTGAGGCACTACTGTATTTGTTGGCTTTTGATCTATCTCATGCTAATTTAGGTCCTCTAAACTTTAGCGAATAAATGTACAGAGTTCTAGGGTACAGAAAAGTATAGGATGTAATTCGCTACACTGGCTGCAGTAGTCGACTGAACTTCGCCGCGTGTGCTTATAGTTTCGCTAGTTTCCTACAGTGATTCTCTAAAATGTGGCTTCTTCTAATTCTGGTTGCGGCACTTTTAGGCTTTTACATTCGATGTGGAGCTGCTCTGTTAAAATTCAAACGCCTCGTGGATTTTTCGAAAACTGTTCCAGGACCACCTCTTCAGGAGGTTCTGTCTAATATAAAACCAGAATGTACGTATAAAATGCAACGTTCGTCTTCATAGCAACCCGTAAACTAAAAATAGACCATAATTTTATTTTTGCCTCCTCTTAAATCGTACTGAATTAAATTGGTACAAATGTTTGATTGTTTCCAGTGTTTGCACTTTGATAAGAACATTTCAAACCAGTTCGTACGTCATTTTTTGTAAAAATAAATCTTAAAAAAATCTTTGAAAATTTAACTGACCAATAATTTCATACATAAAACAATAAATTAAAAAAACGTAAGAGTCAGTTGATTTAAATTTTTAAAATACTATAATTTCAAAAAGTACTTGTCGCATATGTTTTTAAAAATTATTTTTTAATGATGTATGCACTCATTTATGCTGATGTTATGTATAATTACAAATTCGCATTGTTATTCTATACTTAATTGGAGTAATAATAACAACTAGGTGTCAATTCCTGAATGGAATTTCGGCAGTAAATTATACCTCTGTAACCTTCACTGTACCTTAAATAACAAGCACGGGTTTTGCGATTCATTCAAACTAATTGTGAGTGAAATAAAAGAGCAGAAGAAAACGAAATGTTATTTATCCTATTAACTAATTTGAAACAATTAAACTTAAGGTGCTATACAAAATGGGATGTGTGAGTACAATGGGTGTGTGTGGATGTTGAAAATACGATTCAAATGTCTGTCGTTCAAAACTCTGTACAGACACGTGAGACGTGTGTTGTGTTTTAAAAGTACACAATACCTTACGTGTTTGTTTATTACTAATCATATTTAATTGATGCCAGACTCATTTATTTCCTTCATAAATATATAAAATTAAAAAAGGATCATGAACCGAAACAAATGCTCCCAAAGTACACTGATATTGTATTATCGGCATACGTGATAAAGCAAATATTCATGTCCCATGATGACTCTACAGAAATTATTTTTACACATGCTTATCTGAATTATTCGGCACAACTGGCAGCCTCGTGTGTGGGTTCTCAATTATTTTCCTGACAGAATGACTACAAGATAAAAATCGTAAAGTCATTATTTACACTAATAGCTTCAATGTCTTCTGCGTAATACGCTATTTAATTAATGTAGATATACACCCAAACAAAACTACGTTTCCAATTTAAATTTTGACCAAGTCATAGAGAGACTACTCGTAATTTGCTAGTTTAAACGCGACTTACTGAGGCAGACACAGATTTTTTAATCTGATTTTCAGGCTCAGGAATTTTCATTTGTTATCAACTATGATGTAAACGTATGTCGTAATAAAAGTTATCACTATTTAGTGTTAGTAGAAATTATGCCTTCGATGAAGGAAAGGAGTTGTCTTTTTCATAATTTAATTGTAATTTATTATGTCACTCAGGTGCTAGCAAAACCACAATAAAACTTTTTTTTCCATTCTTGCCATCATCAAAAATAATTTGTAAGACGCAGTTCGTTGAACTACTTACTTGCGTGAAATGGTCTCATTTGTATTATTAGACAAAAATATGTATAAAATACTGAATACAGCATTTAAAATGCAGAATCTTTATTTTTATATTATTTATAATTTATAGCATGTTCGACATTCGTCTAATACCACAATGGAATGAGAAAACCAGAAAACAAAATATTTCCTTTTTCGTCTCAAAAGTATAAAACGAACTCAGTATTACCGCGTCTGATTACTTGCAAAAGTAATGGCCACGAGCGATAGCCTCATTTAATTAATTGAAAATTGAGGAAAGGCCAGAGTGAATTTATTACACGAATTTATGATTAATCATACCGCCAACGATTTCCCAAATAAATCCAATAAATCCAATTCATTTACTCGGTAGGCTAGTCATAACTTTAACTTCACCTTCGGATCGCTAGCAAGGATTTATTGACAAATAGAATGAAAAACGAAAGTTCAAGTAGATAACATTTTTATTAATACTGCAGCAGCATCGTTTCTAAAAATAGAATTTTTTTTTACGATCTATAAAAATTTATTTCTTTAATGTACATTTGTAGTAATTAAATGTATTTCTTTTATAGTTTTATAGTTTATTGGCAAATTAACACGTTTATAAAATTTATTTATTTATTAATTCCATCCACCGTTTAGGTATGCTTCCGTGGTTAACAGATCTTGCACAGAGGTATGGAGGAGTTTTTCGTATATGGCTAGGAAAGGATTTATTTATCATAATTTCGGATCCTGAATATATAAAATCAGTGCTCAGTAGCAATCAATTGCTTTTTAAGTCCGTGAACTACAGGATTTTGGGGCCATGGCTCGGACAAGGACTCCTAACCAGTGGTGGAGAGGCCTGGCACCGCAAAAGGAAAGTGCTAACACCAGCATTTCACTTTAAGATTCTCAGTGCCTTCAAGCAGCCCATGGAGGAGAACTGCAATATTTTAATAAGTAAACTGAGAGCGGCAGCCGGACCTGATCCTGTGAACATCTATCCATACATAACACTTTTCACTCTCGATGTGATATGCGAAACGGCAATGGGGATAAAAAAACATGCGCAAGTAAATAAAGATTCGGAATATGTATTAGCAGTTCAGACGTAAAAATATGCATAAATTTTATAAACCTATTAAAACGTTATTATATTTATAGGCTATGTTCGCTTTTACAATCTCGAATTTTTAGCTTCTGGGAACGTTTTCCCTTTATTTACAAGCACACTGAAGGAGCAAAGAAAGTGGATGAAGCCCTTAAAATCCTACATGGTGAAACTAGGAGAGTAATAAATCTTAGAAGAAAGTTGTTAGAAGACGAAAACTATAAGATGGATGACTTAGATAGCAGCCTTGGTATCAAAAAAAGATTAGCCTTCCTTGATATGTTACTAATTGCTCAAAAGGAGGGCGTGGGAATTACGGACTTAGAAATCCGAGAAGAGGTGGACACTTTTATGTTTGAGGTATTTACAAATTTATCAATGGTGCTTTGAAATTTAATAAACAAAATCTAGGGACACGATACCACGAGTTCAGCGATAGCATACGCTGTTTATCTGTTATCTCATCATCCTGAAGTTCAGGAAAAGGCATATCAGGAAATCATGGAAATGGAAAATCAAGGGAAAGATAGTATGAAATATTTGGAGGCAGTAATCAAAGAAGGACTGCGATTGTATCCATCGGTTCCATCATTTAGTCGCCTTGTTCACACCGATTTCCAGATAGGAGATCTAAATATTCCGGAAGGAGCAACCGTAGCTATTTTTACGTATATGCTACATAGAGATCCAAAGCAATTTGAAGAACCCGAAAAGTTCAAGCCAGAAAGATTTTTAGACGCTTCCAAAGAATATCATCCATATTCATATGTTCCATTTAGTGCAGGTCCGCGAAATTGCATTGGTAACTTAATCTCATGGATTCGTCTACGATTAAAAATAACAATTACCATTTTTTTACTTTTAATTTCAGGACAAAAGTTCGCTATGATGGAACTTAAGTGCACAATGTCCAATTTAATCAAGAATTTTGAATTTTTACCGGGAGATATCGAAGTGAAACCAACTATCCAACTCATACTGAAGAGTCCCAGTGGGGTGTTTGTTAGGATAAAGCCGAGAAATGGTGGTTAAAAGCATATTAACAAAGTAATTTTTACATTTTTTACTGTTTAAAGTTTCCAATAAATTATAGTAGTATATATAGAAATTACCCGTCTTTTATTATACAATAATAATAATGATATTGCATAACACTTATTTCTCTTACGAAATAGTGAACATACATAGGTTTTGAAGGAAAGCCAAATAATAAAACCCAAAGAGGATCAATATAAAATTTATTAAGGTCAGATTTTATGGTAATCCACAATTATAACTTGATAATTACTTTCATCTTTGCTCGAATAGTTAACTCCACATTTCTTTATTATTTCAGCTTATACAAAAATAATGTCAATTTCTAACTAATTCATATACTTTATACAATTTTCAATAATTATTATATATTATATTCTAGAAACACCGATATTGCAATCATTTTCCAATCTTATCAAGACATCTCTCAGTTTCGTTAGGATATCTACTTACTTGACTAAATAAGTTTTTACATTAAAGCTCTGGAAAGGAATGATAGTGGGTCGATTGATACGCCGAGGAGAATCGGAAGGAAGCTAAGCAACCGAATAGTACCTATAATGTAAATTTATCATATGATGAGTACCTCAAATTCAATTTGGGATTTCGCCTGTTCGTCTCTCGTTATTGTCCAAATAGGTTAGAAGATGGAGAGATTACAGGGGTTCGGTTACTGATTCACTGGAGCAAAAATTGCCTTTTACCTTTTCTTTCTTTTAAATGTTTGCTCTAAATATGAATTACATTTTAAAATGGAATTATCTAAACTTTATGGTCTTAAAGTACCATTAAAATTGTGCACAATGTCTTCCTATGTTTATTTTGTTAAACGACAATCATATCCATCAATATTCTACATGAACGATTTCGTATTAAGTCTACCTAGCAAGTTATAAATAAACCCCCTTAAATCGCGTATATAACGGCACAATATCGCAATTAAATTATTTGTTTTTTTTCTTTTTTAGCAAATTACCAATTACAATTTCTAAACCACATTGAATGAATATTTTTTTTTTAAATATTCGTATTTCTAAATATTATTTGTTTGTTCCACACATTTTTAAAAATTCATCTTTTTATGAAATTATAACACGCATTTTAACTAAAGTGGTAATTTTTGGAGATATAACTTTAACAATTTTTTAACTGAGACCCCTGGCCAGTTTTCAGTTTTCAAAGACAAGATCTATACTAAATTTCTTGAGGATAATTTTATTTTAGCGTGCATGAGATATTAAAAAAATATGAACAAGTTATGTTAAACCGATAATAGTACTTAGATAAATTTTTGTGGTCAAAGTTAATAGCGATGAAATAAGCAGGTGTGAATGGTTAATTTAATTAAAATCCAAGATTAAGATTTATTCTTATTAAATTTGATTTTTTTCAATTACTTTGTGAATCGAGTCTAACAAAAGATTGTCTATGTTGGGGTCAATGGACGGTTTAGTCTTAAATTAGTGGCTTTAGTATTGGTGATTCGTTTACTAGAAATAGCTGCTTTATAACTGATGATGAAAAACAAAATTTGAATGAGTGAATTTGATTCAATTTAAAGAAATAGATTATTTTAGAGTTATTTTAAAATAAATTTATGAATATATACTAGAGCTACAAATTGTCAAGTTAAAGTACAGCATATTAAAAGTATATGAAAAGCAGATCTCCAAGTAGATAGACCTATTCATAAAATCAGTAACGTAATCAGCCAGGGGCAATAAAAAATTCAAAATAAACTAATACGAGATAATGCCTATTATACTACTTCTGCACGAAACACCTATAAGAAATTATTGCGTTTATCTGTTAACTGACGCTCCTCATTACTATGTTACATTTTTACGCCCGATCCCTCCGACGGCAGCCGAATTACAGGCTTGCACAAATGTTTAAATATATTTGAGCAAAACTGAGAAAGGCTAGATATTTACAGCCACGGCAAACAGTACGAGGAGCAAACCTTATGTTCGTCGGAGAACTCAAAAACGGACTGTCTTTGTCAGTGCTTCCTGTAGGGTGATCCTCCGCCATTCCCGGTATTGGGAGATCCACCTCCATTTCTACTAATAGAAGGTTGCCGCGAGATCGAGCTTCGACGCTGCGGAATGACAAAGGGCGGTGGCGGCTGTGGCGTAAACTGAGGTGGGATCGAGTTTGTGGACGTCTGGCGGACAAGTTGGCGCGGAGGTCCTGAAGTAGGCACTTGGACTGACCCGCATCGGGTTATGAATCCAGTACCTGTTCGAGGAGGAATAGCTGGTGGAGGGCCACGGATTTTGCTGTCCACGGACGACTGCGAAGGTACCCGTGGCGGTAGTTGCGGTGGTTTCTGTTGAGGTTCTGGAGACGACTGTTGGGTGGTGCGTGATGGAAGGTGAGGTGATCGTTGTTGAATCGGTGACGACATTTGCTTCGTTGGAGGCTGAACCGTCGATGTTGTTACTACCGGCTTTTGGGGTTGTACAGTGTGCTTCACAGTGACTGTCTGTAGCTTGCTAACTGGTTGCTGGGGGAGTGGCTGAGCCAATGATTTGTGGGAAGCTTGCTGAGTATTGCTTTTTGTTGAACTTTGTTGAATCTTTTGTGGATGTTGTTGTTGTCGTTGTTGTTGCTGTTGTTGAGGTTGCGGTTGTTGTATAGATATTGCGGGAGGTTTCTTCTGTTCCTGTCCAGCAGCCATATAGGAGAAAACGCATAACACAGAGTAGCAAATCTGGTCAGCCTGTGTAGCAGAAGCGTCAGGTTCGATTAATTTCGCCTAGAGATACTCGGATCCCATAAGCACTTACATCAACTTAAAGGAAGTAACACAACATATAAAGCTGATTTTCAAACCCTACATAAATAGGACACTTAGAAAAGGCTTTGCATGCAGTTGAAAACAATAAATTGCTAATAATATTGTGTTTGATATAATTGGGTCTAGAAGGTTTTTCAGACATCTGGTGTATGTGGGCTGTCCATTAGTTTTCGCGCCAATCGAACGGAAAATAGCCTATGGAGGCACAGGGCAGCTTGCGGTGCCTTATATTTCAAAAACAAAAATAATATTTTCAATAAAAATAAAAAGAAGCTTTGTTAGGGATGGCAGCATAAACGTTAGTTACATTCTTTTTTGAATTTGCATGTTTTCATAAAATTTATTTATGAACTTTATTAATAGTTATAAAATAGATTGGGTTAAATTATAAGATTGAATGGTAGTTATGTACATTGGTGATAATGTTTGCTAGTTTTGCTTAGCTCATTTTACGGCATTACATGAATAAATCTAAGGACGATTTGCAAAACTTAGTATTTACTGAATAATTAATTATATTCAACTAAATGAGTACATATTTTACGGAATAAGAATACCATTTATCATTAATATACAATTCCAAATATTTAGACAAAATAAAATGCAGTCACACAAACAACATAAGAAAACCAAAAGCTTTCGAATAAAAAAATAGTATACGTTTAGTACTACAACATATCATTTCTAAGGTAATTTCCTTGTTAACATATGTAGAAAGCTGTGAGGTTAATAAAATGAACACCGTTGTAGAAAAGTTAAATTTAGAAATGCACTTAATTGAAGAAACCTTTATGAAAACATGCAGATAACGACATTCGTAAGAAGACACGGCTAAAATAACATATTTGCTCTCACCATAGTTGATTTATACTTTCTCTGGATAAGCTGCCTGGTCTTAGGGTCTGAAATGGTTGTTTATGTAGAATATGAAACCACAAAGTACCTATGACTTACTATATTCTTCCAGTACAAATATTCCACCTTTCTGGGTAAAACACTTCCGAATGTGATCCAGTCTAACGAAGAACTAAAAATGGAAATTTATTTATGACACCTACGCGGTACGAGGATTGATTTAATTTAAATTCCTTCATCAAGTTGATTTGTATGTAAAAAACTGGTTCAAATGTGTAGAAATATTTGCTACATGCAAAAATGCGTGGCAGCGTGAGATCTATGTGGTCGAGACTAGCTTTTAAATCATAAAAATTCCCTAAATGTTCTAAAAGAAGCTCCAAATTTAAAAGCGATTTCAAAGCAAAGCGATCTGGAATTGCATTTAAAAGCAGAAAACATTCAATTGTCAGCCAGCATTAAAGCAACTCTTCTCAACTATTTTTTGTGGATCTATAGAAATCAATGAGAACTAAACTAAAGGAAAATTTGAACAAATACTTAAACAAAACGCAAAAATTGGATAGCAGGCAACTGTAATTTCTAAATAGCACTTGTGAGATGGTCTTAATTCACATCAGTATTTCGCTTTCGTATCTTTAAATTGTTTTTTTTTTTTAAATGTGTATTCTCATTTTGGAGGAGTCCAAAATTTGTCTTCAATCGCTTCGTTCTATGGCAATGAAATAACCAGGACGTTTTACTGTCTTCTACTCATAAAACCTGTGTGGCTAGAAATTCTTAGTTTCAAACATTAGAAGCAATTAACTCTATGAGGTCATTAGAATTTATTCAACAGCATGCCAAATTCCCACCAGAGGTAATGTTAAAGAAAATCCAAAAACAAATTTAAAGAACTAAACGAATTGGCTTTGTAACTACCAATTTATGAAACAAACCAAATTAAAGAGCGGAAAAGATCATTTTGAAATATTTCGTGGCAGTTTGGGTGGGGAAGATAAACTAGATAATTAACTACATTCTACTTGCCGAAATCGCTACATGAACTCTACACAAGCAAACAACTTAAAATGTTTTGTGTTTTGTTTTTTTTTTGTCTTAAAATAAATGCCGACTATATGCTTAATCATGTATTATTATCATTCTCCTCGCTTATCTCTCGCTCTTCATTAGCACATGTTTCGAGATCGTTTCCTCTCGTGTGGATCACGTTCTGTACATGTGGAGTATAAACACTAAACAGATATCGAAAAAAAAATTCCAAACAATCTTAAACTAAAGTTCAACTGAAAATATAGAGAACGTAAACTTTTATTGCAAACACTGAGGAAGTAAAACTTGTTCGTGAGTTTCTATATTCAAATCAAAGCTAGGAAAACAAAACTAATAGTGTGTAAGTTTTTTTTGTGGCTAATATTCTATTTTAAAGCTCAAGTAGTACCTCGAAATCCTTTTTTTATATATGCAGTGCACACAGAGACACACGTAGTGTTCGGAAGAAGACCAATCCAAAAGATGGCGGCAGCGATCCGCGAAAAAATACATTTATGATTTTGTTAGACTTCTCATTATAAATTTTTTGGCGATCATTAAAGCAATATTTGTTTTGTTACTGCACAGCTTAGTTATGTTCACAATTATTCCTTTTGAGATTTTATACACGCAAAATTCAAAATAAAATGGGTGAAAAAAACATAATAATGCTTGAACTAAATCGTAATTAGAAAGTATTAAAAAGTTTTTAAAAAAGAAAAAAAATTATATATAAATTATAACTTAAAGTGACACTCACGCAAACGCAAGATTATATTTAATTGACATAGCGAATGTACACAAGGACCATCTCAAAAGTTACCAATTTAGAAACGAGAGAATTTTTGTTTTAAAAATTAATCATTTTCAAGTAATTTTCATGTTTAGCCAATGGGTTTAAATGGGATATAAACACTTGGCTTTTTCGTCATTGTATATTTCAGTTCATATAATTCCTCGCCTTAATGCAACTTCGAATATATTTTTATAAATCGAAAGGCATTGCAATACCACTCACCGACATTCATAGAATTTCATTGAATTTACTTTTACATTCAAAAATTGTATAATGAAAAATAACTGACTGTTTAAAAGAAAACACAAATAGTTCAAAACTGAGACGAACTTAAATTGAACTGAACGAAAATATTGTACAGACATAAGTAAATCATTGGTAAAAAGTTAGTATATATCATAAGTATAATAGAGGATTATTATATAAATATAGCATTCAGTACATTCACTAGCATAATATAGATATATGTCGATATATCACATATTCGAATATATTCAAAATAAGACAAAACATAACGATTTCCGACCAACTATAATATTTATTATCCCCTTTATTTTATTTGGTAAATTCCATTACTTATTTTGACAATATATAAAAAAAATTATACTGCGATACTTCCCCGACTTTTGAATTCTAGTGTTGCTCAAAAGAATTTTTTTCCCGCTCAAGTAAAATTTTTTCAGCCTTGCTTATAGGCGAAATTTTTGGAAAATAAATGTAAATTATAACCGAATATTCTTCTCACTTAGTTTCAAATTAATTAAAAACAATCATTTCATTTCCATCATTATTCAAAGTGAAACCGCTATTTTCAAAACACAAAGGGTAATTACTAAAGCAGTTTTTATAGTTTCTATCATTGAATCTTAAATAAAAGTCGCAGTTAGTTTGAAATTTTGAAACAGTTTTATTTCTCGCCACCATCTCTCATCATTTGCAGTATTCACTCCTTTAATTTTTCAACTTTAATTAAAGTGTTATTTCTCATTCCAAATTTCTAAATCTTTAGTATTTTTTATTATTTGTCAGTATTTAATTTTATTCTACTAACTCCTACTATAAAATGAAAAGACCTTCGATTTTCGAAGTTTATTTTTAATCCTGTTCAGGAATGTTTCAGCAGGTAGTTTGATGTAATAACTGGATAGAGGTACGTATGCCAACTATAACAATTCTACCTGTCCACTGGCTAATTTGCCTACTTTTCACTCAAAAAGAGCTATTAGACAGATTTCTGTAGAATTTTCACTATATAATATCCCATAAGTTAAAATTTTTAATTTTTGTCTGTTTGTCTCTCTGTCCCTTTGTCTGTTTTTTACTTTAATATTTATTTTTGAAACTTGTCGAACACAAAAATATATCGAATACAATTTTGAAAGTAAAAATATAGAATCTCATTTTAATTACTTTTATTTTATATCGATAAAGTTTAATTCATGTTATTTATTTTATAATAACGTCTGAACAATCATATTGAAAAGACTCAAGTCAAAATTGTAACACAAATACGTGACTTTATAGTGTCAGGGAAGCATCGGTGTTTTTCAATTCTAAAAAATATAAAATGAAATGTTAAAATTAAAACAAATTAGAGAACACGGTTCCGTAGATTATAAATTGGTTAAATATTAAAATAATTGCAGCAAATTCAAACAAAAAGTAAATAAACATGCAAATAAAAATGAATGGAATATATTATGCATTTACAATATAGAGATAAATACTTAATACATATTATTGTAATTTACTATAGAAGAGAAAAACAATGTGTACAATACTGAAGTATATATTTGATTAGTACGATAAAACGGAAAAATCCTACGCCGGTCTGATTGAGTATATAATATAGGATTAGTAAGTAGATATGGCCACGTGAATTGCAGACGCTTTTTATTGGTTTAATTCATCATCATCATCAAATCAAAAAACAGCAGAGTGGCTTGCAATAAAAATGAGATTACCAATAGTCGCCAAAGAAAGTAAAAAACAGGAGGTTAAACAAAGGTTAACAAAGGTGTTAAAATCTATTGAGAAGGTCCTTGTTTTATTCTTGTCAACCGGTTTAGTAAATTTCTTTAATCAATTCTTGTTTTTTCGTTGTATAATTTCGCATCTTGCCCATTCCAATTACAAACAGATTTAGAATCTTGGAGATTCCAATCTGTAAGCGATTTTACGTAGCCATACGAATAAACATTAGTTTTCTTGAAGCACTAATGTATTTTGCACGAGCAGATGAAATATTTCCATATTTTGCATATAAGAATTGCTAAATTTAAGAAACGCTTCAGCGCAATACATTCGTGCTTAAATTTATTTTTTCAAAATTTAGTACTAATTATAAGTAGATCATTCATAGAAAACTCGCCTAATTTTTTATGCCTTAGCTCTTAGCTCTAACGAAAACTGATAATTTTATTTATCTTGTTAACTTGAACACATAAACTAGATTTTTTAATCAAGAGCTTAAAAGTAAAAGTTGCTCGTAGATAAGAAGATAAAATTCCTACCTTGCTATTGGCAAACAACAAACCAACTCCCTCCAAGCACACCTGAAGTAGACCTCCTTCCCCTGTGTTCATGTCCTGCACTGGGAATTCGCCGCCCAGCTCTGGGATATTGGCCGGAATGCCACCCCGCTCCATTGCCTCTTTGATACAATTGTAGAGGTCCTTACACTATAAAATACTTTGTATTGAGCCTCTGTAAAATAAATAAGCCTAATGAACTCACTTTCCTGGTATAATACTTATGAAGCTGGGTTTGTCCGCCATTACGTCGCCACAAGCAAAGGACTTTAGTTTTGGGAGAATAGGTCATGTTCACGAGTCTTTCAAACCACCAACGTTCTACTATTGTCCCATTCACCGATCGGAGAACTAACCCATCGTCTCGCACTTCCATAAAACGCAAAGGTCCAGACGCATCGACGCCTTGGTAGACGGTAAAGCTCTGACGATGGAGCAGACGAGAAGCTAGTGGTTTCAAGTCTATGTCGTTACCATTCTGTAAAAATAGATAACTAGCTGTAGTTTTGTGCTCCCAAATAAAATTTAATTATGGGACCATATCTTATAATAAGTGCTTCATACGGGTGTTTATAGTTTACTCACCAAATTATTGATTTGATCTACAAGGTGGTGGACTTCCTGTGAATATACAAGCCCAATATGGCTTTTTCCCAGCAATCTTCTGATTTTCCTCTTAATCTCCTCTTTGTTAACATTCAGCATTACCAAGATAGCAGTCAAGTTGTACAACATAGTAGAAAGAAGTCTATCTTCATCGTGCTCTAGTCTCTTGCGTTCCGATTCGCTCAATGCTTTGTACCTTTCCATCATTTCACCAGGACCCTTTATAAAATATACGGAATCAATCAGAGGTCTTTTCAAAATTAGTTTTAGAATTTAAAATCGTTCGATTTATTTCTATTTTTTGTGTATTTTCTGAAAAACTCACCTGGTCCATCCCAATCATATCCCTTTCCTGACTAACAGCGTCCAAAAAAGCATCCTCCCAAAACTGCATTTGGTCCCATAATATCAGTCTATCTTTTCCAAGAAGTCCTTCGAACAAATAAACTCTTGGTGTGTCTGGTGACGGTGATGTTGATGTGTTGATCAAATGTCCACCAGTATATCGGAATCCAGCACTTAATGTTGACTTTCCAGACCACAAGCTTCCGGATCGAGTTTTAGAGTCCTTCGATGCAGTGGTCTAGAGTGAGAAATTAAAAAAAAAACATGTGCTTTATACCACAAAAGTTAAAATTAGTAGCTTAGAACACATAAAACACACATAGAATATCTTCTCCACATAAAGCAATTTTACACATTTGGCAAATTTCAAAAACGTATAAGGGAGAATTTTTTTTGAAAGATTCTTTTGTTTAAAGCCAATATTTACTTACATTTTCGTATTCAGTATCAGAAACTGTAGAACGACAACTTATAGAAGGTATCAGGGGGCCTCCGGGCTGAGCCGGCAGCACATCACTGGCCACGGATAGAGCCCCCGATGAGCCATGCACAGTACCCTAAACGGTTACACACAAACACATATACACAAAATGCAAAAAGACTGGTTTTGTTTGAATTAAAATTAATAATAAAATTAATGTAATTGTGTATTTCCTATTCATTTTTAACCTTGAAGCATAATACAGACTTCCTTCATAGAACATTTTCTTTTCATTTATGATTATTTTAATTAATTAATTTTTTTGCGGAGACAATTTGAAAGTTACAGCAACGCTTTACTCTAATTTTAACTGAAAACGACAACATGAACAAAATAGTGGGTTTTAGTAGTCCACAGTCTTGTGGAAGAAAACCTGATTTTAAGAAAACTATGGAAAGTTTGTGCTTTGTCATTTCTCACGCTTTAACGACTCATAAATGCTATAATATGTAATGTGACGTGACTTGAAAAACGTGAGACAATAAGATGTAAAATTAAGATGGCCGATTTCACTTTAAGAATCCCATGAACAACCATCACGTGCAAAGCTGCACTTTAATATATAAATCTCGTCGAAACAATTAAGTCTCTTTTTGTTATGTAAGCGGTTGTTCAATGTTTTATTTTCCTTATAATTTATTGATTTACGTTAAAAAACTTTTGAAAATGTTGAAGAAAGTTTGCAAATGTGAAAAAATGCTATTATTAATGTTTTGTGAATGTCGAAAAGGACGCAACGTCTAAGCAGGCTCTGTTTGATCTTGTATGTACAAAAGAGTGTTATTGCCAAGAATATTTAACATAAAGAACTTCTAGAAGTCAGCCTCGACTGATAAAATTGATTTTTATAAAATTTCTTCGAAAATTAGAACAAACTTATATCACATTTCTAAAAATTAAAATTGAATGAGCACTTTCGAGATGAAAACATGGATACTACTGATGCGTTCGTTGGTGAAATTATTCTTTTGATAAATAACTTGATTTATATGTGATTCCTGTACACCACTTCGTCAGTATACGACATGAGCTCTTTTACGTTTAATATTCTTTGGTCGAAGTTCATAAAATTCGCAAACAAGTTGAAACCAGGCGCGTTTCTTCATATGCAGATTTACTTACATCTGATTCGAAGGATGTTAATTTACTCAGTAGCATATTTCTTTTTTGGGTCAACATATCCTTGAACATTTCAGTAGTTGAATGACTTTCCTGACCGTCGGTAGATGATAGTCTCCTTTGCGTTGCCCTGTCTATTTGTCCTGAACTTTTTCTTGAATTTTGTGTAGTCGACCATTCACTTCCACTTACCGGGTCGTTTGGACTCTGAGGTGACCGGAGATTTTCTCGACTGCCCATTGGACTGGCAGTTTGACTCGATAGCAGACTGGCCGACATGTCTCCGCTCTCGATTAACTCTCGACTCCAGAAGTGAGTGTGAGCGATTTCCATCATTTGGAAAACAGAAGCCATGCCACCGAGACCAAAATTCGAATAAGTGTGATCTAATCCATAAGCCGTGGCCTGCAAACATCGCAGCATTCCTTTCCATACAGCTTTCGAGATACACTGAAATATTTTATTTTATGAAAATTTACAACTAGTGTGGAATAAATAGTTGTTAAAGTTCATACCAAACTAGAACTATAATACTATCGAAAAAAAACTCAAAAGTTAAAAAATATAAAAAGTAGAGTTACTATGGGCATAAACTCTAAAACTGTTCAAACTGAACAATTGTTTATAAAATGAAACATACAACATCGTCAATGTGGTCGTCTGGAGCAATTTTCCTATCCAATGTTCTATTTAATTTGCCTAGCACCAGCATTCGATACGATTCGTCTTCCATCAGTTTTCGCAGCCTATTCAATTTCAGCCAACCAACGCCTTCTCCTGCTAGTACTTGATTGATGACATCCTTTAGGAAGGCCTGGTTTTCCGAATTGCTGTGCGATCTTTCCTGGTTTTGTTGTCTCTGAATTTCTTCCTGGGTTTGTCTCGGACTAGAATGTTTAATAAGTGGCGTTCTTTCAACTAGGGCTTTGCGTCCTGGGAAAGGATCGAAGGGCAAGCTCATTTTTGGTGGTTGCTTTGGTTGCTGATTCATCTGATGTGGACCTTTCTGTTGCTGTTTATCTATAAAAAAATATTTTTAATAAAATTTAGAAGTTATAACTAAAATAGGAAAAAAGAAAATAATAATCAGAAAATAAATAAGAAATCTACATACTTTTGCTTCCAAAGAAGTCCGAAAACATGCTCGTAGTCGAAGATGCTATTCCATTGAGGTCTGTACCTATAGATGAGAAGAAATCTCTGCCAGTGCCTTGGATCAAGCCTCCCTGTTTCTGAGAAACTAAAGATGTCCCAGGGGAAGGATTGTTCGGTTGATCTCCAGGTTTCATAAGACCTTTCTTAGTTGCAGCTTCCTTTGCTGTTTTGGTGAGGTCACCAAGCGTCGACTTGCCGACGTACGTAAGGTCCTCCAAGGTATTTTTGCTAACACCAGCTGCTTGCTTGGACACTTCCAGTGCTTGCTTTGAAGCTTCTTCCGCCGCCTTTTTAGCCTGAAGTGTGAGCTAGATAATGAGGCAACTGTGTTTTAAGTTTCTTTATTTTAAACACCTATAAAAAATCATATGAAAGTGCCTTACGGAACGAAAGAAAATAAACTTCAAATATGATTGAAATGAAATTCAGATCATCATCTACAGTCATTTTTCGATGTAAAATCTTTGATGTTTTTTCGAACCGAGAAATTATTCTAATAAAACAAAACTAAACTAATCTACAAGAAATACGCCAAACTCCTACTTATAAACACTAAATATTCTTTTAAATAGAATAGAATATGATAGAATATGTTAGAAAATTATAACTTGGAAGGCTGTGTGGAATATTAATGTACATACTATTTTTTGACTTCTTATTCGAATGTGTAGAAAAAATATGATATAAGGTAGAATTCGAAAAGATATGGTGGCTTGAAAAGAAATGGATTCTAAGTATTTATTTTAAGCTTTCGACTGTGATAGACAAATATGTTTAGTATTTGCCACTTTCTTTTAGCATTTTTTACGATGCAGAAACAAGGGCATAAAAAAATGCATGTACTTTATTATTAATTTTTGACTAAGATGTTTTGCTTTTAATGGTTCAAATCCTACACTATCAAATCTTATAGGTGTAGTGGCGTTAGTCTAAAGTGCTTTGATACGTGTACTTCAACAATAAAGGTATAAATTTCGAGTTAATTTCCCATCAGTTCCTACTGAAATTTTACTGTTACCAGTGCAGTTGTGTAAACGACGTGTTATGAGTAAAAACCCTTCGAAAGGGTAAAGTGTTACTATATCAAATTCTGATCTAATGACGGTGAAAGTCACTCAACACATGAGGAAAATGTAATAATTGGTTACAAACCTGTTCTAATGGGTTAATAGATTTTCCCTCTTCAGATATGTTTCCCTTAGTTTGGGGCATAAATGTCTAAGTTTTAAAAGAATATAAACAATTTAATTGAGAGCAAGAAAACGCAAGAAATTAAACCTAGTATAACTAAGGTATAATAAAAAGCCGACTGTATTGGTAATAAATAGGCTAATACCTTGTCCACATGAGCAAGAAGACCATCTTGGCTGCTTTGTCTGGTTGTTTCTCTGACTAATTCTTTTGCTTGTGAGGCGAAATGTTCAAAGAGGGAACTTTGGGAACCCTGTCGTTGAGTTCCCGAAGATGTTTGTAAAATAGTCGGACTGCCAGAACTTGAACCTGAACTTGCTGTTCTTGCTAACGCGTTATTAGCACTAGATTGCCGAACCAATCCCGGACTCACTGGAGGAATCTGTAAATTTATGGTTTTAAAATTAAGTATCTTCAACCTAAATTTCACCCATTTTCAGATCAAGAAATAAAACATTTTGCAATACCGGAGTTTTAGTCCTTTTACTAGATCCCTTTCGTTCCAGTTCTGTTGTTTGTCCTGATACAATGGTCTTAGCTGTTGTCGTTGAATTTGAGTCGGATTCATTTTCGAAACTTCCTCCACCTGCGGTGTCACTGCTTTCCTTTTCCTCTTTTACTGGGTACGATGCCTCGACTTTAGTTAGCTTTGGGGTAAATTCAAACTCCGAATCTCGGTTAAAGCTGGGCGAGCTTAAATCTGATCTACTCGACGACGACGATTGTGGGGAGTCAGCTCTATCAACTTCCTCTTTGGCAGACGGTGGTTCGATTCCCTTTGGAAATTGCAAGGTACTTGGCGGGTGATAGACTGAATTCGGATCTAAATTAGACGACATCGTCTACAATAAAAATAGGGCCGTTAAGAAGACATTCGCATTCCAAATGACTGGCCATACTTGAGGAACATTGTGATGGTGATGTGTGCCGAATACATCCTGTAGACTTGGCGATAAATCGGACGAAACCATTTCAGATACAAAATCACTAAGAGAGGAATATGATGAACTTGTACTTTCAGCGCCTTCAGAATCCGAACCGCTTTCGTCGGTGGCTTGGCATTCCATTTGTTGTAAACTCCTTAAGGCCCCGTTCAGAGAACTACCATCGTCCCATACCGAAAAGCGTATTGGTATTAAGTTGTGTCCGTACCATTTGGCCTTATCACCAACTTGCATTGGATCCAAGACGCCAGTCTGAACACGCAAGAATGCCACATTTGTTGGCGTTAACGACCATTCGGCCAAAAACTCAACCGCTTGCGTTCTGGCGAATTTGTTTAAGAAAATTGAGGCACGTGGACGGGACCTTAGAAAACTGTTTATTTGAAACGCCACTACTGGGCGAGGATACAACCGAAGGGTTCTCGTGTGTTCTGAGAAGTTTGCTAACGTATTTTGGGAGTTAAAGAAGCGTACCTGGATAAAAAAACATTAAAACAAAAGTGTTGTATCCTCCACTTCAAAGAATCTTACCATTGCAACTCGAGTAGCGACATCAACGGAATCAACATCGCTGCCGTAGATAAATGGATTTACAGGAGGCGGTGCTATAGGACTTGGTTGGCGTGATGCTCCTCCTTGAGTTGAAAATGAACTTCTCTGACTAGATATTTGAGAGTTCGGGTCTTGGAATGGAAGTTTCGCCGCTGAAACCCTAAATTACACGTGGGGGTTTTTAAGTCTCAAGCAGCTATACTTTAGTCATATAGTAATTGTAATATTACCCCAAAACGGGAGGTTGATGCAGACTATCCCTCACAGAAGGTAGAAGTTGCTGGTTATACGCTGCTTGGCTGCTCGCTGACATAGAGCTTAATGCCTTTAATAAACGTAGACCAGTGTTACTGAGTCAATTTAATTTTATGCTATTCTTAGTGGTAAATGAAAGCAGAGTAATTGCTGCCAGACACCTTATCGAGCCTCAACTTAGCCAAGACTTACTTGCAGTGCTATAAGAGCCAAAACTTTTAGCATTGCACACATTATTCTTATATACAAAAGCGACGTCATGGCCGTCAAGAAGCAAGCAATTACACTGAATTGTAGGGGATATAATGTCCAATAAAATAAGCAACAAAAGCGTTATAGTGTTATGCAAAATTTAATTAGATTTTTATGACTGTTTCTAGTAAATAATTTGGTTTGTTGTGCATACAAGTTTCTAAAATGAAATCAAATAAAACGCAAAGTATGCTACATTTTTATTTAAAAATACTGTAACAAATAAAAAATGTAATGTATGTACATTAAATGGATGTTATTCTTCAACGATGCATTTGTGATGAGAAAATGGTGCCCAATAAAATGATTAGCAGAAAATGGCCGAATAAACGTAAAATTTTGCTGGCAATGTATTTATTTAATTTGCCTTTGATGGAATTATGAAATAGTTTTAGAATTAATATGTCCTATTGCAAATCTGAAAATAAATTATGTACTCAAATTAAATTTTAAATAGAGTAGAAGCAGTAGCTAAATTATTGATGTTTGCTTCGTTCGAAGCATTTATTTAGGGACGCAAATAAATCGATATTTAAAACTCTGAAATGGGTGATGTATATAACGTGAATATAAACAAATCTTTACGGAATTTATAATATTTAAAGTTTCGCAGTTCTCGATGAATAATAATATTTGAAATAAACTGATTGCTGGCACATTCGTATTGTAGCTGTTATTCGCAAGCATAAATCTAGACACTTCATAAAAAATTATAATAAATTGAAAGCAGCTGAAGAAAAAATATAACCCTAATCCAAATTTCATTTCACAATAAAAAAGGGAAACGATGTGGGAAGTGTTTTATAGCTCAGTAAGTATAGGCCTTCATCCAAAAGCAAATGTTCCTGGTTTGAGACTAGGTCACGTATAAAATTCTATATAGGTCCTATTTGTTCAGTTTACAGTACGGCTTTTATTTATGATATTGGTAACTTTCAGATCGTAAAAAGGAAAAAACCATTACAATTTATATCAAATGATACGTACGCCTTCGGCCACTTTTTTTGTAAAATTCGACATCATTATATCAATTATAATTTTGCATTCTTTGCAGTCGATTATTGAATTCGAGACACACATTTATTGCACTTTAGAAAAATTGACCTATTTTCGGATTCATCTCATAAAATAATAAAAAAAGGGGAAAGATTCGTTTACATGCAGGCAAAAAAACATATTTAACAAAAAGTGTTGGCAAAATCATCAAAAAAATATTTACACCCACTCCTGCTTGATCCATCAGTTGCATGGCCTGCGTGATAATTTAAGAAAGACGAGAGCAAGAAATGAAAGTAGAAGGAGAATTGTGTATTAAAAAGTATAAATATGTCATTATCGCTGAAATAATAATAAATTAAAACAATAATAATAAATACTCGAAATGTAAAACACAACTTGCTGAATTACTGAAAAAAATAAATCACATTTAGATTTATGTAAAATGAGTTTGAGTGCTTGAAATGATTGGAAACTGTGCCACTCTCGACATCTAGAAGAGAAAAAGCGCGTTAGTAGGAAATGACGACAAACCTGCTTCAAGTGGTTTTTTAAGATAGTTCCTTCGGGTTCCGGCAATGCTGGTATCTCCTCAGCACCTCCCAGAGGCGGTGATAGCTTGGTAGAGTCTAAATCAACCAACCAGATATCGTCTGGCAGTCTAGAAAAAATAAAGATATTGATTCCCTCGCAAGCATTAAGTAAGAAATAACTAGTAAAAAAATACAAAGAATAAATAATGTATATTTTTTATATTAATTTATTTCGAGCTAATTCCTAAAAAATTAAAATTGAAAATAACTTAAACGTAATATGAGAATTAAAATAAATTAAGCCAAAGTCGGAAAAATAATAAGAAAATAGAAAAGAGGAATGGCGTATGCAAATGAAAACTAGCTAGAGATTTACTTACCTAAAATTTTTCTTATACATTAAAAAGGATGCAGGTACTCCAATGACAAACGGAGTAGGAGCCAGAAGTAGTTGCTCAGCACAGCTCATACACGTTGGCAAAAGTGGGATCACAGGGAACATATACTCAAGGGGATAGATCATTGTGACAAACGCCATCACGGACATCGATAGGGCGTTGTAGTCGCGTGATTGAAACAGAACCTTGTTTTCTAATAGGATCAATGTTAGTACTTTAAGGCAAGTGTCAACCCCCAGTAATTCAAGTGGAAGGTGGAGGGGAAAATCAACCAAGGAGAATCTCGTGTGATCGGGTAATGCAAATAAAAGTGGCTCATGGACTGATGGAGAAAGAACTTCAACCTAAGAGTTATATTGTCGTAATTATAGTTATAGTTATATAATTCGTAGAAAAGTCTTACTTCAACTCGGGTTGAACCAGGTACAGGCACAGGGGCTGACAAGAGCCTTAAGATCCATGTCTCAATTTCTTTAACATCGTGTAAAACAATAGACGGTGTCGAATCGGTCGCATGACCCGTAAGCACTGTCCAAACATTATCCCTAAAGGAACTGTTTTGATTAAAAAAGACAACAAATAGATCAATGTCATTAGTTCAGTTATTTTGAGAGCTAGGAAATAAATTAACACTTTAAAATAGTAAGCAACTAAAAGGCTTCTAGGAAAGAGATTAAAAAACAGAAAAATTGTTGTTCGTATTTTCCGACAATAATTTTCACTAAGGTCATCAAAACTATCAATATTAAGTGAAAAATGACCGCTAAGGTTATCAAAATTGTTACACTTAAACTTTTTCAGTTGATATGTTTTCATATTCAATTTTGTATTGAATAAAATAAAAGCTTTTCGAAATCAACTCCATAAGAAATCAGAAATTACCTGCCACTTTGTTTGGAAGCCCCAACTCGTTTAGGACTAGACGACTCATTACAAGCATCGATCAGCTTTTTCAATATAAAAAGACACTCGCGAAATGTTGTGAAGAATGGATGATGTGATATAATACATAGTGATGTAAGTGAATGATTACGTATTTTCGTTCTCTTCCGTGACGCCCTCGGAGACGGCGAGTGACTGCCTCCAGATTCTGAATCTGCACTGGGCGCAGTTATCCCTAGTCTAGGAGGCTGTTGCTGTGGTGCTTGGTGATAAGGCGGATCCGAGTCTCGTCTACTTGGACAATCCCGGTCTGAATCACTAGGTGCCACGTTACTTCTGTAGTCGCTAGAAGAAGTTAAAATACCATAGCTATTGAAGATGGTAAAATAGATTAACAGAGCTAAACAGTTGTCTGTTCGGGTGCATAGTTTCAATATTAACTTGCCTGCTAAAAGCCGAGTCAGAGCTGCGCTCCATACTTTTCCGCCATGACTCCCGGCGAAATGCCGAGCTGCGTCTTCCACGGTTGCTTTGGGGAACCGCCGTACCGATAATGTTCTTCTCGACAGGTCTATAGAAATTCACGCAAATGCCATACCTCGTTTTTCCTGTGTATAGTCAATTGTAATGCAGTTCTCTTAAACTGAAGAAATGTTTACCAGAATCTTTGTCAGTGAGAGCAAATACAAAAGAAGTTGCATCTCGGATAGCTGATCCTGTACGTCGTGGACCAACGCTGGTGCAACCCTCTGGTTGGCAAAAGTACACCATGTCCAACGGTAATGGAAAGTCTGCATGATCTGATGGCGGATAGCGCCGTAAAAGCTCTGGAATCTGGTTAAAATTATCTCTATTGAGAAATCAATCCCTTTCTTACTTGAGACTTTTTTTTATTATAAAATGATAATTTCTTTTAGAATTCGAATTTAAAAACGTGTTGCATTAAAAAACTAATTTAACATTTTTGTTGTATGTAAATTTAAATTTATTTAGAATTATTTATTATATACCAAAATTGAATAGCTTTAATGAATGCTTTAGTGAAATAACGCTTTAATTCGTCGCATTAATTTATACCAAAATAGAATTAAAATATAAATTCAATCTCACGATTGTATAAAAGGGCTAAAATTCTAATTATTGAATGATTAATCATCTTTCAAGCTCCCGTAATGGGAGGTTTAAATTACACGGCTGTCTCCATCAGCGTCAGATAATTATCGTATATATATTGCTATTAAATTTTCCATAGAAACCATAGGTTTAAATCAATATAAATGCCACTGGTTTTTCCTTTTATATAAAACTAAATTTTGTGAAATGGATTGAAATTGAAATGGATCTTTAATTTATTTTTATTAGAAATAATAAGTTTAATTCATACGATCGTTTTTAGATATTTTTCCAAACTAAACAAATTTTTTTCAAACGGACGTTTATTATAAGCATTTAAATCCTATATTCAATTCGTACACCATGACAATTTCTTCTATTTTAAAACCAATTGTTGCTATCGTTTGACGACTCCACCAGGGAAGGCCTTTGGCCGCTTAATGAAATTACAGTGGCATGTGTGGTTAATTAATTACTAGCTCTGTATGCCGCCCAAAAGAGGCCCTTTCGAGTCGTCAATTAGATCCTCCGTTTAAGTTCGCCAGTGTCTATTTATGTGCTCCTTCTGGAGCTGGACCACTTGCAGCGCTGCTATTTATAGAAGCTGGCATCGCTGCAGTGCCTACAGTGTAGTCATTTCCTTAGTCACGCATAACCCATTTTGCCGACACGTGGGTGGTTGGGTCCTTGTGGCGACACGTGGATCGATTGTAAAGGACGAAAATTACGAGGAATGATAATCAGGATCTAAGCAATGTAAAATAATGATTTCATGATTCTTACACTATTCCACGTACACCACTCTGCTTTAACATTTGAAACTTTTAGAAATTATAGAACTTATTATTGAATATATGAATAAATAAAAAGTTGAATTTTAGTTCATTCATTTGTTCGTTATAGTTTTCATTACTTCTTATGTTTAGACACAAGAACCACAAAATCAGGCAGTAGTTAAAAGGTTTTATGGACTGTAGTTTTCACTAATAAAAAAGTTTAAGTACCTAATCGTGTTTAAATTTAGATAAACACAGAATGAAAAGTTCCATCTGCTTTCATGTTGTTCTTAAGTACTAAGATTAATTTGAAAAAATCAAATAATTTCACCTTTCGACCTAATTAATTTTTGCATGCACTTTCACATATACCAGAGATCTTTTCATACAGGAATTAAAGCTAAAAGAGTTGGAGAGATATGCAGTCAATTATATTTTAAAGTGAAATTGAGATTTTTTATGATATTCTATTGCGGGTTAAGCTTTACCGCGTAATGAGCTCACCAAATCGCTTACAGTTAAGTAAAACTATACATAAAAGCAAATGCCACACCTTTTCTCTCCAATTGTGTTTTTTTGTTTTTAAATTTAAAAGCAAACATTTGCAAATATGTTCAAACAAAATTAAAATATTAAAAGCTCTTTATTGCCAATTAAAAATTACCATTTATTGGACCAAAATATGCTCAACAAATTCAATTTAATGTTTATTATATTTTTTTTAAATAAAAGATAATTTATAAAAGCACAGAAAGCCTTACACGCGCGAAATATGCGTATGATTTTATAATTTAAAAGGTAAGATAATTTACACACACACTTAACAAGAAAAACTGAGCAGCAAACTTTTATAGAAGAAACAGATTTTGGGTTCCAAAATGATTTTAGGAAATATCCCAAAAAGGGATACATTTGCATAATTCGTCGTAAATAGAAAAAGAGGTTAAGTCGACACGTGGTATGTAATACTAGGAATAACAAGCGTATTTTTCTGGGACACATATCTAAGCTGTAAACGTGGGATGTACCCTAATCCACAATGAATGAGAAAACGATACACTAAAATAAACGAAAATGTATCGCATATCATGAATGTAATTAAACATCCTTCGAATTGTTGTGGTTTCCTTGACATGATTACTGACCTTTTCGGAAAATCCTACAAATCCCAATGCTCCAATGCTTTGAAAAACATGCCTTTGAACTTCAAAACGAAAATCATGCACCTTTTGTAAATGTACGATATTCCGCAACACATGCTTACCTAGCGGAAACGTGCTTAATACCTGTGATGAAAAATTGACTCATAATTGACTCATCAGATTACTTCGGGCAGACTGAGTACCGCATTAGAATTATCTGTACACTGGCATCATCCCCCAATGGGGTATTAAAAGTGCTTTCATCTTCAGTCAGGTGTGAGCTGAAGGCCCAAAGCTCTGGGTTCTTACAAACTCAATAAGGGATTTCTTTTAAGAGCCTTCTGTGCTTCCTTTGTTACTTTGTTCAGTTTTGATTTCAGACAAGCAAACTCCCATTTAATACCTGTGAAGTGATCAGGGCGCAAAAGTGCAATTCCAATTAAAGGTTTAATCAAATTCAGACTGAGTACCGCCTCCAAGAAAGTGGTGGTCTGCATTATTCATACCCTCACGTACCCAGATGGGTTCTGAGAGAGCTGGCTCTTTAGAACTTTTGTTTTCCGAAGGGTTGTAACAAAATGGAAATTTGCGGAGGAAACAGGTGACGCCGAACCCTGAACATGAACGAGAATCTGTAAGTACTTTCAACCATGTATGCATGATGTGCATATTTAAATAAGCTCTAGCAGTAGAGAAGAGTGTCTTTGTCGGATTCTTTTAGATTAAATGAAAGCATTTTATTTCCTAGTACGCAAACTTTATTTAAAAAAAAGAAAAACAAAGAATCATAGAAGTGTGTACCTGTAAATATAAGAATTTTGCTTGCTCTGCTTTTGATATGGAGTGTTTATCCTTAAATTAATGACGGATCAATTCTTTTAGTTTAAAGGTTTTAGAAAATTTCATTTCCGGAAACATATTTTTAAATCAAAAACAAGTTCTTCGGAAGAATGGAAAAATGTAAAATCTACAACGATGGGTATTATTATTACAAATTTTTTAATGGCTTATATAATGTGAGCGTATGTGTTAAAAGAATTATTTTTATCACTGATAATGTGCAGATGAGCTTTTAAAATTATTTAAGTTAACTGCTGGTTAAAAAAGTGTGATATTCATTCGTAGCTTGTACAGGTAATAAAAACTTTTATGTTCTGACTTTGAACAGTCATAAAAGTTTTCTCGTAAAACTTTATTATATATCATCTCTCCATAATGTGACACGATATCCAGTGATTATATTGCGAATGATGTTAACTTCCTGCGGTTTGCCTGCTCCAGAACAAAAGTTTCTTAATATCTACTTTCCTTAAGCAGGCGATTAAAGTTCGCTGTAATAATGAGGCCACATCATGTTCCGTGGAAAGAACAAGATTATACTATCTTTAGTAATCGCTGTTAGAAATACCTCTAAAGGTTAATTCGTGTTTTGCACATTTAGGTTGTTAGGTTAGGATGTTTAAGGATTTTTAGTTGCTATTTCATTCTCGCTTCCTTGAGGATGTGTAAAGTAGGTTATTTTATACAGTTTTATACGAAGAGCGCTTTTAATAATGAAAACTAATTATTTGAAATAATATATTAAGACCATTGCATGTTTCTTTCAAATAACAATATTCAGAGAATAGAGTGAAATTATGAATTTAATTGTAAAAATTAAAACTGATAACTCTAATTTATGGCACTTGCTATTTTTAGTTCATTACCTGCACAGGTGGATTGACATTACCACCGACACCACGTTGTATTATATTGGACCTGGCACCAACAATGGCCAAGTAATCAATCAGTCTCGGGCATAACGAAAGTCTTTGCTGTTCTGCCATTTTAAAGTCCTATTCAATTTTACGGTTACGCTCCAAAAATTCTACGATATGAAATTCCTGTAGAAAAATGAACACATTTGCATTTATTTACTCATCGATAAATTTTCATGTTTTCATACAATATATAATTAAGACTAGTTTTACAAACCTTTTTATAATTAAACGTATAAGAATTTTAGTCGACAATATTTTTCTAATAAGAATACAAAAAAACGAGTATACTGGATGGAGAAAATGTCGTCAAGTTTAAATAACCCTACCTTAGTTATTCCCCAGCAAAATAGTCGGGAGGTGTAATCTTTAACTGATAAGGTCAAATAAAAGGTATATTGGACTCCAACTTTAGGTTGTATGGTTTACTTATTATTTGATATCGCCCAAATAGATTCAATATATCATTGTCATCTGATATTAAATTACCTAATTCTTCTATATCCAGGTTTTTTCGGACTTACATCGTTTCAAATTCAATGCCCATTCCTGATTCTTAATTTTATATTTTTCTCAGTTCTTATATACATCGCTAGTCAGGTTGTACCTATCGCTTGGTACTTGTACTTGTACACCATGCATTATGAAAACAAAAGCCCTTATATCGAAATTTTCTAGATTAGTTAGAATAATGTGAATCAATTATAAAATTATCTTATATTAAACAATAAAAAAACATAATGACCCTGTTCGATTTTTTAGATTTTTCTTCCTCTTGTATTACGTTTTGAATTAATGAGTAAAGTCAAGCTTTCAATTTTCAGTACCCGAAATAGAATTAAAAGAAATCAGAAGTGCAAATAGGTTAGTTCATAGCCAAATCCTAATTATCTTCAAATGCAAATGTAATAGCTAAAATATTCTTGTTACAAATAGCTTAATTAATTACGTACATTATTTGCCTTTGTTATACTTAAAATCTAAAAGAAACGAACAGCATATCGTAATTAGAAGCTATTTTTGATCAATAATAGTCTTTCAATTTTGTAAAGCAAAACTATGTAATTATAAAAACATTTGTCCAGTCATAAAAGTAAAATTAGCTACTAAAGTCCTTAAATAGCTAGTACCAACTTTTCTATCACATATAAGCTGATTAACCACTTGTGGCTGGCCTGTTCGAAAATCGAAGTCTCTATGTAATATCTTTTAGTAAATGTATAAGCCTAGAATCCACTACCTAGATAAAAGTCGGGATATTGCGTATCACATATATATGCATATAAAGGACATACGATCCATAATAAAAAAAGACTACGAATCCAATACCATGCAGTAAAATTATTAGAAGGGTCAAAAGGTCTACAACCCTACACACTTTATGTATATTCTATCTAAACATTCGTACAAAGAAAGGTGAACGATTCGAGCCCGAAAACCTATATTTTGGTAGGCTGGCTTTAAATTCAGTGCAGACGCCCTTGATTCTCCTTCATCCGAAAAAAAAAATTGGTTCATTCATTCAAATTCAATGAGAAGGAGCAGTCAGCAGTCAGTCTACGTACAATTCCCATTTGCTGACAAAAACCAGAGGACTCAATTTCTATTTGTCGAGCCGCTCTGGCTGCGATGTCTTCGTACGGAAGACCTTTCTTCGACTTCACCTTGGGGCATATCTCAGTCTCACCAAAAACAATTTGCACCACCTAAAAAGCTCCTTTGAGCCTCTACGTGGTAAAAATCGATACCTCCTTTCCGTGTAACAAGGTCATTTGAAAAATCTTCGAAATAGTCCACGAAGATTGGTTTGGGCCCCCAAAAATTCGATAGTCTTGTTTTGGGTAATGTACTTATCGTAAATTAGTTAACAACTACTCAATATTTATTTGAATTCATTTAAAATGTTCAATTGATTTTTCCTTAGCCCAAAATGGCGCTTACCAGGTCATTTTCTAAGCAGTTAAATTGTTTAATTTTCCCCAAATGCGTACGCTCGAACCTCTGTAGTTTAGTAGCACAGCAAACACCAAAGCACTGTACTGATAAGCCTTATCAATAATAGCAAACTTCACATTATTTCTGTTCGCAATGCAGTCTTATTTGGCTCAGGCACAAAGGGAGCTACACCTCAGTTGAAGAGCAACTGTGGCACCGACCAATCTTCATAGTGACTTTATACACGAAAGGCTCTGCTACAACTGACCGAATTTCGCAGGGAAAATGAAAAACCCATACGCGGTGGAATTTGGGGAAACTCTACGCCAGTACGCGTGCTCCAGGTGAAGAGGGCCGTCGGCACCAAAAGCTTTTTTTCCGTGACATTCAATTCATATCAGTCCCTCCTCTATCACATGCTAACGCTTTCCAACGGATTTTCCTAAGCAAAGTACCAAGTAAGAGACCATAAATCGCAAATTTTTAAGTACACTGAAAGTTTTATTGAACTGTAATTGATTTTTAATGAATATCAGGTGACTGAAGCTTATAGCGTCGATTTGTTTCCGGCAAATCGACTCCAAACTGTTGCACTTATTCGCCCCTTCACCCTACTGCATCAGACATTTTTTAAATTTTGAATTACATTTATATGAATATTCCAAAATGTGTCAAATATTCATTATTGATTTAAAGAATGTATAACTATTTCAGAGAAGAGATAAAAGGCGTAAACAGGGGAAAAATATATACAAACTCTCAACTGGTCCGTAGGGCATGTATAGAGCGACTATAGTAAAATCCAATTAAATGTAAGTGTATGAGTCGGTCACTAGGCCCAGAGGTCAGACGGCTAGGCGATCAGGTAGCCGACCAAGCTGTCAGTCGATCATCAAGTGGTTGGTCGGCTAGGGTGTTATGAACAAACGGCCAGACGCTCAGGCAGTTAACGGGTCAATCTACCAAACGACGTCAATCGAGCGGTTAACCGGTCAAGCGGTCAACTATTTTCTCGTAGTTGCTTTTAAATGTTTAGGCAAATAACTTGCAGCAGAAGACTCGTTCAGCGTCCATTGAAAAAGTAACATGTTATTAATTGTTCACATAAAATGGGAATTCGCTTAACTTTTTTAAAAAGTTGGAATCGCACTTGAATGTTTCCGCCCGGGTTCGAACCGGGGACCTTGTGCGTGTGAAGCACACGTGATAACCACTACACTACGGAAACCACGAATTGCGATCTGGCGAATATTTAAGAGAATATCTTAAGAAGTTGCAATTGAAATTCAGTCTTTTTATTTCAATTCCAGAACCCAAAGAACGGCTGGATCACATTTTACTTAATAAAGTGAAGAACTCGTAGAATATTAACTAAAACTGTTTTTTAAAAACTAATTAAACCATTACCTTTAAACTATAAATCAATTAAAAATGAAGAAGATTTCTAGGTACAGACTATGCCACTCAATGTTAAACTGATTTGTTTTATTAATTTCTAAAAGAACTCCAGAGCTTTTAATTATTTGCCTGGTCCTAACCTGTCGCAACATGATGATATTCACCTTGGTATTGATTTGATTTTCGAAAATATTTTTATTGCACAGTAAGTAAGTCAGCCTCCGATACAATTTTATTACAAGTACAGTCTTTGTTGAATCCAAAATTAGGTGCTCAGTTTGACGCATTTTTGGTAAAACTAAAAGTTTAAAGAGAGGGAAAGAAAGGATGAGAAAAAATGTTGCCAATTCCTTCGAGCCGGATTTGAACCAGCGACCTATGGATCTCTACAACCCTACACTCTACAGTCCACCGCTCTACCAACTGAGCTATCGAAGGAGACATTTGACGTTTCCCAGACGTTAAACAGAACAGCACGACAGATATTTGGTATTTTCAGATTTTAATTTTAAAGCCGTACAATTTTCATTTTTAAATAAACTGAAAACTTTTAAGCCTACAAATATCACCTTTACTAGACTGTGATTTATTTTCGGCTGTAACTTAATCTGTTTAACCAGTGATCATTTATTTAATTATATGTCTTCACCCGGTGATCATTTATTTAATTATTCCCAATTGCTATTATTTATTTAAGGTGAGTGTTCCAAAGGAGTTTATTCTCGTTTTGGTTTTACAAAAACTTCTGAAATGGCAATTCTTCGGTTAATTTCGTCAAATTTCGCTATATACGAACGCACACAACGGAAAAGTGCAATAATCACACTAAGTCAGCTGACTTTGACGTTAAATGCCATGCGCATTTATTCCTCGTTTGTTTTTGTTGACATCGAAATCGATCTGGGGGCTTTCTGAACAAAAACGTAAATTACACAGCCCAAGCAAATCAAGAAAATTCTCCGTGACATTTAACTTGAGAAAGCAATTGAAGAACAAAAAAGAGTAGTGAAAGTGAGCAATTTGCAATAGACGTGACGCACAGGTTACAGATCCGTCTGGAAATTTCTTTTGTTCGCGAAGCGGTTGTAGAAGTCGCAAGGTGAGGTGAGTCAAGGAGTGGTTTCTTTGTAGTGTTTACAAAGCCAGGAAACATTGCCTTCGCCAGAAAACTCCAATTCATGCGGCCAACTTGTATTTCCTTTTAAACCAACAACTATTTGCCGATACCGCGCGAGTGGAGGCGGACCGGAGCGTTGTTCTTTGTCTACCTGAACTTGAGCATTTCAAAATATGTCTTAATAGGAACCCCTCGCGGATTCCTCTAAGGCGCACGTCCACCGGAGTTTTGGACGTCACAAACAAATTGTCGAAAAATTGTGTAGGATTTATATTGTAGTTAATTGATTCCGTCCGATAATTGGTGTTAAATTATGGTATGAACACAAAAGGATTTGAGCAAGAAGCTATAAGATCCTATGATTCTTATTAATATAAGAAAAGCGACGAATATCCCGCTGATTTTTAAAAATAAAGTCATTATTTTGAAATAAGAAGGGAACAAGAAAAACCAAGAATCACGCAGCCACTGCTTGTGACTACTTCTTTTCTCTCTTTTATCACAATTAAAAAAATTTTTAATATCTCGTGTAGAACTAATGCCCTGATATAATATTTGAAAATTTTGTGATTAATGTGCTATATTTACTCATTGTCTTTCCTAAAAATGTAATTAAAAAAAAAAAAACATTGAAATAAATCTTCTGTGGGAAATTCTCAAAGTGAGCTAGCAACACTCGCTTGGCGGTGGAAAGTGCTCAACGTAATCACTACACAAAATAAAAAGTCGAAGTAAATAGGTGCAAGAGCAATATTTTGGTGCCGTCTCTTTCTCGAACCCTAGCAAATGAAGGATTTCGTTAAGTTCCAATTCACTACTAGTTTCAGTTGCTTTTGCGACGTTTCGCATGAAGGGTTACAGTGCGACGAGCGAGTACTAGCGTTGTTTTTCCTGAATCAATCGTGGGTATTCGATTGTTCCCTTGATTAAAACAAACGAAATCTCTGATACCCGACTGTAACAAAACGCCAGTTTCCAGGGTCTAGAAGCGGAAGTTCGGTGCTAGACAGAGTGGCTTTTTTCTGACTGCGCAGTTTAACAGTCACGAAAATTTGCGCCATAGTTTCGTATATTCAAATTAAAAATTAATAACAATTATTATTCAACGGTCACTCGTGCCGTGAATTATTCAGCTCAGTAAGGTGACCTGTGTTCTTTGCGGGAGTGTGCTATTTTCGTTCCACTGTGAGATTGAACTACTTTCGGGGATATTTAGAGCATAAGTGCATAATTTAGCAATTGCAGCATATTTATATTAAATAGGACGTGCGGCTGTTTACGGGTATCGCTCTGAATGAGAACAAGTGTCGGCCTGTGTTCGTGTCGACACGGAAATAGTTCCTTCCCTAATTCCTGCTAGCTCCGAGAGGGAAGGAATAGAGAAACTCCCACCAGGCATAAGTCACGATTTTGTAAGTTTTTACGCAATGATTTGCAATCAGTAGCGCCTGATGCTAATTCTATTTCAGTGCGGTTTCACTGAGCCAGTGCGCGAGTAATTGGCGACCATCCAAGGAACTCTATTTCGTAACCCGCACGCCTGTTACCCAAGCCCCTGAGCCCCGCGAGGCCGCTGTCGTAGTAGTCTGTTCCGGTGCTTTGTTTAGCAACACCATCATGCCATCTGACTCCGTTCCGAGGTATGGGTCTGACTACAAGTCACCGCTGGTAAATAATAATAAATGAAAGTAAACAGCTGTGAAGAGCGCGCTGGCGAGCGCCGTAATCAAAGCCGATTTTGTGTCGGGGACCATGGCAACTCTTCGCTAGCTTAGAGCTGCAGCTTTCAAGGTTCTCCTCCCATGCGAGGCCATCTGACTTGTGTTGTGAAGCCTTTCGTTTTTGAATCGCTATTAGTAACTCCTCTAAGTGGAAACCCCATCAAGCCTTGAAAGGGAGGCGGCAGGGTACCAATTCGGTTGATTGTCTTCGCAATTCAATTCGATTTTTTGCCCTTTTTTTCACCTTTTTGAAACTTGCCGCAATTAAGAAATTTCCACAATGATTTTTACATGATTTCATCAAAAGTAATGAATTCGAAAGTTACTTTCAAAAAATATAATCAGAAAAAATAAAAACAATGGAATAAGATTTATTTGTAATTTAACATAAAAGTCGAATTTTTACGTTATTAGCAATTTTGCTAATCGTAAAAACTTGATCTTGAATTCAAATTGAGCAGGCTCTAAAATTGTTTTAGGTAAATGTTAAATTAAAACTTTTGGACCTTAATAGTTACTAAGGAATTCCCTCGAAGGGTGATATTTTATGTTATTTTTTTGTTTGCAATGAAATATGTCGATTTTCAGAATGGACACTTCAGGATCTGGATCTGAGGGGAGTGGTGCAGACGGTATGCTAAGTTCTTCGCCTGGTACATCTAGTGTTCGTGAAAGAACTGATAGCGAAGGTTCAGATCGGTAAAGCTTTAATTCAAAAGGGGAATTTCAGATTATGCATCGCAATGTTTATTTAGTCAAGCACGCTTCATTCTACCAAGTGCCGATGGAAGTCCTCCAAAAGTTCTAACACTTAATGAAGTGGTAGACGTTGTTAAAAATATTC
Source organism: Proctacanthus coquilletti (assembly GCA_001932985.1). Taxonomy (NCBI): domain Eukaryota; kingdom Metazoa; phylum Arthropoda; class Insecta; order Diptera; family Asilidae; genus Proctacanthus; species Proctacanthus coquilletti. Next base: position 1,705,452 of record MNCL01000005.1, read on the forward strand.
AAAACATGACTCTTGCCCATGAGATTGCCTTAAATCCTGAGTTCAAACTGCAACCGTATGAACCTCCAGAAAACAGGTAAAAAACATTTTTCCGAGTGAACAAAAGGAATTTTAGCTAATTTTGTTAACATAATTATACGCTCCTTAGTTTGGAGAAAAGAATAAAGGAAGTTATGCACAAAGCATTTTGGGATGTATTAAGAGAACAACTAAATCGGGATCCACCCTGCTTCGATCATGCAATTCAACTTTTAGGTGATATTAAAGAAGTGAGTATTTGTTTGTTATTTTATAGGATTCACCTTACGGCAATGATAAATGTGCATAAAAAACTATTTATGTTAATAAAATGCTTTAGGGCTTCCCCCAAATAATTCCTTCTAATAATCAGCGTACATTGGAAGAAATAAACGAAATTTTGGACATTCAATTGATTCGACAGCAGGCGGAGGAAGGTAATTTAGACTTTCCTGAACTGGTGAAGTTTATCATCTTAATACTGAAAGAAAATTGTGCTCCCATAAGGGATGAACAAATTGAAAAATTGGGCGAGACTAAGGACGTCGTCGAAATCTTCAAAGGCATTTTAGAAACAATGGCACTCATGAAATTGGATATGGCCAATTATCTTTTAGAATGCGCAAGAAATGAACTTGTTGCTAACTCGGTCGAATATGAAAAACAGAAGTTCAAGGAATACTTGGAGTATTATAAATGTTAGTTAGTTGTGTAAATACCAAAATCAGTATCGTAATTGCTGGTTTTTGTTATTGCAGTCGGCTTTCCAGCAACAGAGGGTTGGTTAAAGAGAAATCGGGTTCAAGACGCCAGCGGGAAAGTGAGCAAGCCTGATCAAACGATATACAACGCGTATATGGAGCTGTTGGATTGGGACGAGTCAAATGAATTCCCTGAGATTCTATCAATGGATAGGGGTAGAATAAACACATTAAGCCAAAGAGCTTTAAGGTTGTGCGCCTGCGTTTCTGTTGTTGCCATATGTTCAGGAGTGCCCATACTTTCACAAACAGAAATTCTTAAATTGCTCGCTCAGCAAATTATGATTTTGTTAGAAAATGTTACAAATAACAAGTGAGTCTTTAGCGGGAATTAATTTCACTATATAATTTTAATTTTCTTTACTAACAGGGAACTTGAGCAAGTTATGGAAAATATTTGGCTGCATGTAAAATCAGTGCTTGCTAATCGATTGGAAGAAGAAAAAAAAACTATAGATTCAAGTGCAGAAAATGCGATAAAGAGTCAGATTCTTCAGGTTGCTAAGAAAGAATCTCCAGTCAGAACTTTAATGTGTAAGCTAATCTGGGTTTAAAAAAGTTTCTCTATAATTTAAATTCATGTTTCCAGGGAAAAGATTAATCACATATTTCCGATTGGTACTGTGCTCTAAAGGTACTGTGCCTCCACCACCCGGTTATATTGAAGTCAAGGATGAACTTGAAAGCTTTGCCACTGCCTTCAAACGTGTGATTACTTACAACTATTCCGTCTTTGGGGATTATTATGTAGAGATATTAACCAAATCTAATTCCAAGGTAACTAATGCTAACGGCCCTACAACGACGACAGCTGCTGCTAACTGAGCATAGCAAAGGGAAAGAACGAAAGCGAATAAACTCATACGACTGACTATCGTTGGCTGATGATACACCAAGGAAGGTTTCCGTTTGTGTTACATTTATATATTTTCGCCTGATATTTTGGAACTAATTAAATACTATGTATGTAGAAAATTCACGATCATTATTTTACCACCTTTCACTTAATGAAAGGGATATGTAAAATTAATTATTTTACACTCAAATTTTTCCCATTTTCAGGAATGCACATTATAGCGAAGTAATTCGAATGTGCTTCAAAAATGATATGCTTTATAATTACATGTTTTTCTCGTATTCATAAAAATGTAAAAACATTCCCACACTCTAAGTCCTTAAGTAGATTTATTCAGTCTTGTTAGCTTGTTCATCATAGCAGATTCATATTTATCAATTTAAATTAAAAAGTAGTTTAAGTAATGAAGATTAAAGACGAAATCTACATGGTGTTACGCGATTTCAGCTCTATCCAAAAATGAAAAAAACTGAAGAAAACGTTTGGTGTTATAATTTGTTCCTTATTTGGTTGTTAAAGCAACAAGAGTTCCATTGCTTAATCCGACGAAGAAATGTATAACGCTACATCATTGCCTTAATATAACAAATGCGCAATATTCTTTTTAGTCTTAAAACTACGGTGAAGTTATCCTTTGAAATATTGATTACTCTCTGTAGTAAACAATTCTTAAAAAATCTTACAAAATTGGGGGGCCATGTACGGATGGAAAACAAAAAAACAATTTGAGCAATTCTCGCTGTCGTTAAAACAGAAAACTATTAATAGGACTTTGTTATCTTAAATTTTAAATTTCAATTGTCTATATACACTATTTAAATAAATATGCTATGGCATCGGGAGGACTAGAAAATATATCATCCTTGTAGTCCTTTTTAAACTGTAGTGAATATGTAAACAATTAATCAATTGTAGGCTTTTGCTGTGTTAATATTTACATTTTTCCAGAAAAGAATGTATACTAAAAATTAAATTGGCAGAATTGATACACACTCATCCAAGCTTGAATTGTACTTAGAAACTGTAGAACATTAAAATTTTGAAAAAAACGTATATTTTGGTATACACCGAAGGTTCTAAGATTTTAAGAATTATATATCTTTAGAATTAAAAAAATTGCATATGTATATACAATAGAGCATTCAGTATTCCTTCATGCATGGCCTCTTTGACTAGGCAGCTGGTAGACCATTTTCACGTTTTATTTATCACACAGAGTAAAATGCACCGCTTTCTTTAGGTGATGTGTTCAATTATTGTAATAGTTTGAAGAAAAAAAATACGACCACTAAACGTAATTAAATCGATTTGCTCCTTCTTTCAGCAGCTCTTATTTGGTCCTACATAAAATTGCAAATTAAATATAACTAAAGCTGGATACAATCTAACTCGAGTTTAGTGGTCCCCGACAATTTTTTAATAACACTCCCACCAACATAACGCAGAAATTGAATAAATTTTTATCGATGTAATATATACTAACCACGTTTTTGTGATATTTATACATTAATATATTTTTATAAAACCGAATTGTATTTTCAATAGACTTGTACGTCTCATGTTATTGTAACCGTTTGTCCTCAAAGTTAACTTTGGGGTGGTAGGTTTTGCGAATGTACTGTTTAAAAGATTGAAAATAATAAATGAACGTTCTGTAAAAATATTTTCTATATCTTTATTCTATCATTCGGTAGGCAAGTGCTTTGATATGAAAAGATCAAATTTTTGCTTGTGTGCTTCTTTAATGAATCGTCGCATGCCTCTTAGGAGATAGTGTAAGCCGGGATCGCCGAACACAGACAGAAGTGCTGAAAAGAGCTCTTCGAATTTATCCTCTTTTTGGTATCCCATTAGCGCCTTCACAAACACACTGTACTTTTCCGATGGCACTGATCCTTTTATCTGGAATTTGAAATAATATTCTGTATTATTTTTAACTTCATAAGGCATAATTATGATTTTAAGGACAAGACCAGTATGCTGTGTGTATGTATGAAGAAACTTACCACCTTCAACAGCTCTATCCTGTCAGTTGGCACAGTTTTCAGCTCGACATTATTATTGGAAGAATTAGATGATGTCGATGCAGCACTTAAATTTCCACTAGTATTTGAGGATAGGTCACTTCCGCTGCACGCACTAAAGTTTGTTTCGACTAGTTTTAACTTCTTCTTTTTAGTCGTATCATATCCGAATGTGGTTTGAAATGCAGATAGTCTATTTCGCTTATGGATGGTAACTAAACTATCTGATGAATCTTCTGGTAATAAATTGATACTACTTCCTCCATTAAAGTCGATTGTCTGTAAACATTGCAAAAAAATCTTGAATTTGCTTTAAGGATGTATCTACGTTTTCTTTACAGAGATATTCGAATCCAGGCGACTCATGAAATCCATTGCGCTTGGTGTTTTCCCAGAATTCCTACCCGCAGCATTTGAATAATCAGTTGGACTCCACGATGCGATGCTATTTGCTTTTTCAATTTTACTAAAATGTTATCAAGGAATGAGCAAAAATTGGTTCGTACAGGTCTGGTATGATAGTTACATGGGAGTTCCTTGTGCTATTTTTAAGTTACGTTTCACTACCTCTGATTTCCAGCTATCTTTTTCCACTTTGATTCCAACAGCTTTTCCTGGACTATCTAGCGAAGTATTTCCCGGCGTGCAGTCGCGTAAAGTCGGTTTCGGAAGCTATAGAATGCAATTATAAAGAATAATTTAGTGTAATATTTATTAACTTACAGTTTTCTCAGCATTTCGAAAAAATCTTGATACTTCTCCTATTAGTGGACCAAAATTTGAGTATTGTTGCGAGTTCTGGAGGTGTCCTTGAATCCAAGACGAAAGCTGGGATTTTTGGTTAGAATAATTAAATCTTTCATCACATAATAGTATTGCTCCATAATCATTTTTATGACGAATTACGCGGCCAATGGCCTGGTTCACAGCTCTGGTTGCTTCAAGTCCATACCAACTATCGCCTGATAATAACTGTGGTCGACATATAAATATATCACCTTCAGCATTCATTAAAACATATGAAACCTTACCTCATTTTCCTTTGTTCTGTTATCCTCAAGGTATTTTTTCTTCAGAATTACTCGAGCATCTTTTAAAGGTGGGTAAGGCAGTCCAGTGATTATAACAGCTCTGCCATTAACGTTCGCAAAATCTAAACCTTCCGATACCTTGCCTCTGCAAACTGCCATAAAACAGGCGCCTTTAGTGTTTGGGTCGTTGATATTTGCGTAGAACTCGTTCATGGTCGTCGTAAAAGCATCCTTGTTCCGTGGCTCTGTAAAAATTGGCTTAACTTTTTTGATTTGCGACCAAATGCCGCTCTCTTGCCAACTTTCAACGCACTTATTCATCATCGGGTATGAGGGAAAAAATACTAGAAGTCCATCTGGAATTACTGGGCAGAACGACAAAATTGTCCTGCCTAATGAGGTTATGTATTTCGGATTATCCCTACAGGAATTTAAGTGGTCAAGTGAAATTAATCAACATTATAATCATTTTTTCTGTACCTGTTTCTGTAGTTTGAATTCAGTACTTCCTTATCGGGACCAGTTGGAACGATTTTTACACAAACCTGTGACTTACTTACAATGTGGGGATTTTCAAGACGAACCGAAATCGGTATTCCTAATTCTGCTATGAGCGGCTTAAGAGGCGCCAATGTTCCACTTGTTAGAATGATACTTCGCACATTTTTATTAAGAAGTTGTTCCATTCTGTAAATTTATAGTATTATGAAATAGTTAACAAAAAATATAAAACGTAATGAAGCTTTTAAGCAGTGGAAGTTTTATGGAATCGCAATGTTTTCAATACCGTCGCCAAAGTTGTTAAATTTTTTTAGAGCTGTTATGCAACTCACCCAAATCCTGGATTAAAGCACCAATAATTTATTATTTTTGCAATGCCCTTTTTAGTAGTAGCTTTTGGGGTAATCCAGCCATCCTTTTTGCTGGAACCTTTTGTAGTTTTCTGTTCCTCAACTTCGATATGAACTTTAAAGCATCGCAAAACCTTTTCGCGATCCTCCTCTTTGCCCGAAAACACTATAGTAAGGATATCAAACAAGATTTGAAGACCAACTCCTTTCCGAAAAGCTGAACTCTCCTGAGCAGCCTTGACTGCTAGATATTGAGTGAGGCTTTCCAAAAGACGATTTATCATATTATAGTTGCCGGAATGAATCTGTAAATGGTTTTAAGCTTAATTCGTTGTATTAATTCTGACTTTCCATACTAAAACACCCCTGCTATCCACTCTTATTTTTCTATTTCAAGCGTAGTAGAATATCGTAACTCACGTTAGCTTTCGCTAATAATTCAAACATGAATCCTCCTGGAAACGTGGTACCTTCGATGGTCATCGGTACCTCAATTTCATCTACAGCCTTTTCTAATTCGAGCAACATTTCTTTTAGCAGCGCCATATCTTCTAAGCTTAAATCTTTTCCCTCTTCAAAATTTTCTAAATGCTTGTTCTCTGACATTTCCTTCATTACCTACAGCGAAAATATTCAGGTACTCGGGAGAAACTTTAATAGAAACTTACATGAGTTACGTCATCGATAGCTAATGCAATGTCCGATGATTTAATTTGAATTGATGCTGACTCTTCGCACATCTTTTCCACATTATGGGCTTCATCTAAAATCACGATAGTGTTGTTGAGATCAACTTTGTTTGCCCGACGTGCCTTAGGATCTAGGAGGTAGTTGTAGGGCATGAATGTAATATCGGCCTCCTCTACAAGTTCTTTAGCCGCGAAATAAGGGCACATACTCAACTTTCTGCCCACTTTTACAAGATCTTCAATGTCCATAACTGGAGTTAGTTTTAATTCTGGAGCATTTTTATTTTTTTCAACTTTGTGGTAATAATAACACGTGTGCGTTGTAATTCGCAATTTACACATTTGTATTTTGCTTGAGTTGTTCGTTTCTTTGGATACTTCTGGGTGAATGCATAGCTGGTCCCGGGACCCAAGGACAACAGCCCTCATAAACGAGTAAGATGTTCGTTTAAGCTCTTGCATTGCTTGTGTTAGTTGAGAATGTGTCCTGGTTGCATAGATCACTTTAGGAACACCCCAGTTATTAGACTTTTTATTAGCTACATCATTTATTTTATTTACAATATCTTCTACAGAATCTCCAATTATATCCGCTCCATTCATTGATCTTGTATTATTTAATGCTTGGAGCTAAAATGAAATAGTGTTGGACGCGTGATTTAACGAATAATGGGCATATATCACCTCAGTTTTCTTATTTAAAATCCAAGCTAAGGTAGAGCATAGCAAACTGAGGGTTTTACCCGTACCAGTCGGAGACTCCAGGACTCCATTCGAGCTTGTGTTCAGGCACTCGATTACCTTCGCCATGTAGATTTTCTGTACATCGTAGGGCTCGAAAGGAAAATTCACAGGTACTCCAGATATCATGTATTCTGGCATTTCTTTACTTCACTACTTTTATTCTCATCGACCATTCAAAGCAAAAACACTTGTAAACACCGCGATGACAATTTAAAATGACACTTGTGCCGCCCAACGGTTACCTACTGAGCGGGAACGAATTCGAAGTTGATAAATTTAATAAACGGTTATTAGTTCTTGCTTTATTATAAAAATAGTTCATATTTATATACTCAATTCAAGTATTTTGCTCTAAAATAATTACATATGCAGTCTAGGAAATGAACGTGTTTTTAACTATTACAGCGCCATCTGCTGGAATTTCAAGATCTAAGCAAAGAAAAGAATCGATAGTGCTTCATGAATTCGCAACCCCCCCCACAACATAATTTCAATAAGTTCCTAGTGCTGGGTGTATTGCGTTATTTATTAACACTACGTTTACAAAATTTCACAGATCCAATCAACAATCTTTCCCTGAAAATCAAAAAGAATTTTGTCGTACCTTGTATTTCTTCGCATTTTTTCTTATTAATAAAAAATTCTTAATCAGTCCTTATCTTGACTGTGTAATTATGTACTTTTAATATTTAGTGTTTTCGTGTTAAAGCGGATGAATAGAGATGAGGTGCAGTATGGGTCTCTTAACCCGTCTAAATTCAAATCTGCTTACCCAAATCCAGGATTAAAGCACCAGTAATTTATTTTCTTGGTTCTCCTTTTAGCCGTAGGTTTCTGCGAGCACGTGTCTTCTGTTGTATTCATTGGCTTTGTTACTCTGTCTTCATCGACTTCGACATGCACTTTAAAGCTACGAATTACTTTTTGTCTGTCCTCGTCTTTGCCCGAGAACACAACACTGAGGAGATTACGCAGAAAAAGAAAGCTAGATCCTTTCTGAAACGCTGAATTTCCCCCCTTCGCCGTCATATAATTAGTAATTTTTTCCAAAATCTCGTTTATCATAAACGCGTTCCCGGGATGAATCTGTAAACAGATTTTTAAATTTAAATTTGTGCTTAGTGCAGAACAACGTTCGATAAACATCGCTCTTTATAGACTAGAATCCGATATATTCAAGAGGGTTCTAGTTTTTGCTTACATTAGCTTTCTCCAGTAATTTGAACATGTAACTGCCCGGAAAAGTAATTCCTGCAATTCTCATTGGAGACTCAATCTCTTCCACAACCTCTTCCAGCCTGACCAGAATTTTCCTTAGGTGTTCCAGGTCCTCCAAATTCAAGTCCTCGTCTATATTAACACCGTGTTCTTGAGACTTGTCCTTTATGACCTGCAGACAGCACATTAGGAGATTCAGAAGGAAAACTGAGATAAACCTACAGAAGTAACATCAGCTATTGCTTGTAATATATTGGACGACCTAATTTGGATAGACACTGACTCTTCGGAGATCTTCTCCACATTGTGGGCTTCATCTAGAATGACAATTGCATCATCGAGGTTCACACAGTTCGCCCGACGTATCCTTGGGTCAAAGAGATAGTTGTAAGGCATGAATACGATATCGGCCTCCTTTACCAGCTCCTTGGCGACGTAGTATGGACAGATCTCCAGCCCACGGCCAAAGTTCACGAGTTCTTCAATGTCCATTATCGAATCAACGCTTTGTTTGTGTTCGTTCCTGGCCTTCTCGAAATTGTTGTAGAAGACACACGCATGCTTCGATTTGGCTTTCGAGACTTTCAATTTGCACAGTTGGATTTTATGCGAATGGTCTTTTTCTTGGGACACGTCCGGGTGGATGCACAACTGATCTCTGGACCCAAGAGCAACGGCGTTCATGAAGGAGTATGCGCTCCGCCTTAGCTCCCACATCGCTTGTGATAATTGGCTGTGCGTTCTCGCCGCATAAATTACTTTGGGCACTCCACTAACTCTAATTTTGAAGCATATTTCTTTCTTGATGTTAAGTTTCGCGATCTGTCCAGTTACATCTGACCCGTTTGATGGAGATGAAGTTGATACATGTGCTAGAAGCTAGAATAAGGTGATGTTAGTCATAATTTAAGTTTTGCTGATGATATAGTACCTCCGTTCTCTTATTTAGCACCCAGGCTAAAGCGGAGCACAGTAAACTCAGGGTTTTGCCTGTTCCCGTCGGAGATTCCAAAATTCCATTCGAAGCACAGTTCAAACACTCAATCACCTTAGCCATGTACGCTTTCTGTACATTGTAGGGCTCAAAGGGAAAATTCACCGGTATACCAGATATCACATACTCCGGCATATCCCCCGTTCACACTGCCAGTATTTTTATCAATCGTCACAAGAAAAAAAAGTTGTAAAAGGATAGCAAAGTTAATAAATAAAGAAGTCACTGATAGTACTTAATTACTTAAACGACTACCCTGCCATCTGCTGTCAATCATAATTAAATAAAACGGTCATCACCTTCCTTGTTATGTTGCCACAAAACACTTGTAGCGATTAAAACGCCTCTATAATTTCATATGGAAAACGCGTGACATATACGAGTGTCAGTGTTGTTTACATTTTAAGGAGGAGGGAGTAGATTTTAAAATCTCTACGATTTTTAACGAATAACTCAAGGATTTTAAAGGGTTTCTTAAGTTAAAATGGAAGAGGAGTACGAAGATGAAGGCTGGATGGGACGACACAAGTCAGGAGATGACGAGGTATAATAATTTACTTGTAAACATTTTTTTTTCACTGATCGCAAACGTTTTAGGAAAACAATGAAGAAGTGCTTGAAAATCCGCAAGAAGTCCTGAAGGAGTGCCTCGATAAATTTTCTACCCCGGACTATATAATGGAACCTGGCATCTTTACCCAATTAAAGAAATATTTTCAGGCTGGCGGAACACCCGAAAAAGTCATAAATCTTCTGTCGGAGAATTACAAGGCAGTGGCACAAATGGCAAATTTGCTTGCCGAGTGGTTGATCCTTGCAGGAGTGAAGGTGACTGATGTACAGGCCATGGTGGAGAACCACCTGAAAGATATGATCTTGCGTACCTTTGACCCGAAAAAGGCAGATACAATTTTCACAGAAGAGGGTGAAACCCCCGATTGGCTCACAGAGATGATCGACCATCATACTTGGCGGTCTTTGATTTACAGGCTAGCTGAGGAGTACCCTGACTGCTTGATGCTTAATTTTACAATCAAGGTTTGATATGTGGCTAGTTAATTTTCTGGAAATTTTACTGGAATTATTTTACAGCTCATATCCGATGCTGGATTCCAAAGTGAAATAACATCCATTTCAACAGCGGCCCAACAAATCGAAGTTTTCTCTCGTGTTCTGAAAACAGCCATAACGAAGTTTTTAAGCAATCCCGAAGATATACAAAGCGCGATTCAAGAGTGCGCAAGGATGGTGTGCCATGGTCAACACACCTACGTTTATTCTCAGGTTCTTATTCAGGTGCTTTCACAGGAGCCAAAAGGCGGGTTTAACATGAAGCGTTTATCTCAGGAAATAACAAAATATGCCTTGATGAAGTAGGTTAGTCATTCAAGGTTTCTCGAAATAATTTACATTCCATTGCAGTAACCAAAATGTGACTCCGATCACCATGGCCTTGAATGGATCAGCGGCTTATCCACAAGCGTGCCAGGCTCTCACATCTATGTTATCCCGAAATACCTTGAATCCTGCAGATATTACAGTTTTGTTCAGGAACTATTCAGCTCCCGATCCACCGCCAATCGATCTCATTCGCAATCCGCAATTTCTAGACTTACTTGTAGATTCGTTGTTTAAAGCAGGTGTAAAAATTAATCCGGAGCACAAATCAAAATATATTTATCTGCTAGCTTACGCCGCCAGTGTAATTGACACACCTGGAAAGAAGGGCTCGCAGAATAAGCGTACTATTAATAAGGACGAACTGAAGCCTACAATTCAAGCGATCGAGAAGGTCCATGCTATTTGTAACGTTAACAAGGGTTCCACGGAATTGATAGCTGAGTTACAGACTCTCTATAACTGCATTAGGTAACTATTCTTAATGTTATGGCTTGATTGACTAAATTTATTTATATATTTATAGATTTCCTGTAGTTGGAGTAGGAGTAATCCGGTGGATCGAAAACACCGTGACTGAGGCTTCCTATTTCAAACTCTCTACGGACAGTTGTCCACCCCATCTAGCAATCCTCGATGAAGTCGCTACGGTGCATCCTTCACTACACGGCAAAATACTTAGACTTCTTATTGAATTATTCGAATCTAAGCAAGATGAGCTAGAGATATTAGTGCAAGTAATTGCATTCATATCTCAGATTTAACCCGTTTTGTAATACAAAACCCTTTTCAGTTAGAGATGAAAAAGATGTTACTCGACAGAATGGTGAATCTTTTGACTAGGGGCTGTGTCGTTCCAGTCGTAAAGTACATTAAGCAGTGCTGCCAAAAGGGCGATACCGACATATCATTGATTCGTTATTTTGTTACCGAGGTACGTTCACCTTATTTATTTTTAAACATGGAGAATACAGAATTAATCAAATTCGCTGGCTATGTATTAATATTTCTTCTTCTAGGTCCTTGAAACAATAACACATCCATATTCACCTGAATTTGTTCAGCTCTTTCTTCCTATGGTGGAAAACGAAGAAATCACTGGGTCTATGCGAGGAGAAGGAGATAATGATCCTGTTTCGGAATTTATTGGTAGCTAATTCATTTTACAATTAAGGATCGAATTAATGCCTTTTTTTCTAGTTCATTGCAAAGCGCATTACACAACCATGTAATATGGTCCTTTAAAATTAGAAAGTACTTTTTATACTTTAATTAGAACATTGATATGAAATAAAGCCTTTGAATTCTTTGAAATTGTTTCCTATTACTTTAATTTGTGTTAAAATCTTGATTCGTAACTACCGCCACTAAACTCGCAATATCGTCGCTTAAAAAATAGCAATACACATTTATTTTAATGATGTATTCTTAAGCAAATTTGAACGGTTGCCTGAGTCTGTTCTGCCTAGTCATCTCTAAAAGGGGCTACTTTAAATATTAATCTGAACAAATAATGAACTACTGGTACTAATGTGGAACTAATGGTAGCTTTCAGATGTAATAGAAGTAAGCAAAAGGACTATAAGCTTCGAATGCGTTCCGTTTGGTTGACTGCACTTTATTTTCGTCAAGTTCGAATATTATAAGAAATCGTTTTTATTTAGATCACTTTATTAGCGTTAAATAATATCGGCTATTTTACAAGAGAATATCACAAAAATTCACAATTTATACATTTCTAAGTTTCCTCATGCGGAAATCTTGGTGGGAGATCTTCCAGAGTCAATGGCTTAATTACCAAGATTTTTGTTATTAGCTAGATAATGATTCAATAAGTTTAGACATCTCATTTCTTAAGATTATTAAAGTTGGCATCCTACACTTTTTGTTGTTACAGTCTTCTTCGAGCTTCTACGTGTTCTGGGAGATTATTTTGCGTGGTGTAATTCAGAATATATTAAAGCTTTTTACCCCTCAATTTGAGGTGGATCAAGAAAATAATTTTTCCTTTTTTGGCTTTTATTTCAATGCCAATGCGTTATTACACAATCAGTTCGCCGAAGGAGTGTAGTTCTATAGATTCGAGGAGCTTGCGTCGTACGTTAAAAGGGGCTTAAATCGAATGCATCCGAATGCATTATTACTGATCACTCCAGGTGTTGTTGTTACGTGCTACATTAGATTATTAATTGCTTCAAAAACAATTTAAGTATTCCTACCTTTGATAGAGTGATTTCCATTGATTACATCGATTATCCAGCTCTTACCAACGGCGAAGCATAAACGAGTTCTCGGGCTTGCAGAATTAATCGTCTTTAGATCTTAGAACGGGCTGGGGAAAAAACGCGATGACGCCAGTCAGCTTATAGTGATCTGCGGAATAAGTTAGTCAAAGCGCCTTTTATCTAGGCGCGTGAACCTGTTGTTTACCTGGCTTCATACTTCATTAAAGAAAAACATGCAAGCTGGAATCGTTCGGACAGTCGCTTTGCTTTGCCTGTTAAAAATTAACCAGATACCCAGATCTCGTTGAGTTTGCATAGAATTGCACATCAAGACACTTCATCAAATTTCAATGTTGCTTTCAGCGGTTTGAACAGTCTCAGAAATTTGAAAAATCCATTTGGCTAAGGAGCGCGTGAGACACAGTTCAAATGTATATCTTTCAAAGCTGAAGATGGCGACTATAATCAATCGCCTTATATGTGTTTTAACAAATAGTAAAAAATCGGTAGATGACTAATTTTAATGTGCGCCTTCAGCGGATTCATGAGGAAAAATCTGCGCGATTGTTTTCAACAGGCGGATACTGTCGTGATTCGAAATCGAATGAAAGTCTTTTGGTTTAGATTTTTGCAAAGTGTAGTGTTTTGGTTTGAGGTTTCCCTTCAAGTCATCTTCGGATATTTGCCATGGGGTTTCACGTTTTTTCAGGTATGTATAAGTTCAGATTAATCCAACACTTTTCTTAGTGTCATTGAAAAATAGGAATTTAAACATTCTTCTGTCCTAACTTAAGCAAAAAAAAACCAAAGCTATTCAGGACATTGTAGTAAATGATTAAAGTAGAATTTTGATTAATTGAGCCAGGTGTAACAAGACACTTGGATAATTGGATTACATGCAACAGCGATCTGCGATATAATGAAATACAGTACTTTAGTAGAAGTAGAACTTTTTAATTATTACTGAATATATCAATTAAAAAATTACAAAGTAATGTTAAAGAAATGCAATTGAAGGCTGCAGAAGTGTGCTAATAAATATAATAATAATTTTGAAACTTTCGTTTATCTGAAAATCGTCTATTACTCTACCATATTTTATATATAGTTATAAAACCGTGACTATCTTGTGGTTATGCACAGTTTTTAATGCTTGTATAATTTAAAGGACGTATCGTCGTAGTCAAAGTAATAATTATTAAAAAATTTTAAAAGTTTAATTTTGTTCTTAGACTTCTTGGGAAATTGTATTTTGCAAATTTTTAAAATGTTTTCAGTAATATTCATCATATTTACAATTTCGTATACTGAGAAAGAAATTGCGTAATAAGATTAATTATAAACTACACCAGAAATTATCGGGCAAAGGAGTACTCAAAAGTAACTCTTTCTGATTTAATTGTAAAACATTTTAACATCAGTAGTCTGTTGGAGTTTTGAAAGCTAATCTAAAAAATTGTATTGAATGTTCTCATACCAATTACACCTGAAGATAAAAGTTATGTCTAATATTCGATCACTTATGCAATAATTACATTAATCACTTATGCAATAATTTTCTTAAAAAGTCGAAATTTTCTCTATATCGTTATATCGTCCATAGTTATAGGTTTTTGATAAGTCTTACCAACATTCGCTGTTATCTATATTTATTTAATCATAACGAATGTTCCTGTGATTACGCTCTTTAAAGAATCAGATTAGCGTAAGATCACTGGTATTAAGAAACTATATTACACACAAGTAAATTTGTAATTTTTATATTTATTTATAAAAGATTATATAGTCAAAAAGTGGGAAAAATATTGGGACTGGTAAAATAAATTTGATTGCCTGGGCAAAAAATTTGTTTAATAATTTACGAAAATAGAGATCAATTGGAAGATATAATATATATAATAATAATCCTTGTACATGGCCCAAATCTTTAAATTCTTGCTGCAATTTACTTCAGTATTTTTTGGCTAGTAGAATAATTGTCGTTTCGAAATTTTATGATTTCGAGATAAGCGTCTCATCATTATTAGTTTATTACTACCGGTGACTTCGTGCTTTCGCTGAGCGAGCGGATGAACGATAACAAAATATGATAGGTCGGGGTACCATCGCAGGTATTGAAACCAGTCAAAAAATTTTATTCGTTCTTTTATCTATGCGGAAAGTGAGTCCATTTTGCGTAGTTACGTCATTCGAACGTACCTAGAATTCTTGCAATCTTCGGGTGCGATTCAAATTTGTTCAGTACCTTATCTATCAGCTATCGGAAAAAGGCAAGTCTACTGATTGATAATGAACAGGTTGATAAAGTTTTATTGAAAAAAGTGATATAAACGGAAACGTCTGTGCTAGTTGAAATTTGTGTTCGGTGCGGTTGTGTCTTTTTCTAACTTCCTTTTTAGGTACCATAGGAGTTCTTTTTTAAAAAAATATACTTCGATTCTCAAAGGATTTGTGATTTACATTAATAGTTGTGTTTGAAGCCAACTATGGCAGAAGAGGAGGTAAGATTCTATAGTATCTGTATCAATCTGAACGAGCATTACCATTAGTTGGTCTATTATCACGTAATTAAATGATTATTATCTAAATAACAGACAACATATATCTAATCAAAATACACGTTTTTGCTTCGTTAAAATAACTTGGCTACTGTTTTCAGGAAGTAAATTAAGTTGTAACTTTGATTACTAGTATATTTATTGATTTGTGGATTTTAGAATTATTCTCTTAATAAGTGCTCATTATTCCCTCCTTTTGATCACGTTCTTACTAACTAATTATTTTTTAAATATTGATGTGAAATCGAGCACAAATTATTCTTTAATTTTAATGTTTACGTAATTTAGCTGGTCCATCATAGAAGTTAATGTTAGCAGCTAGTTCTGATCGTTTGATTACTTCAACACTTGTATCTAAAATGCGAAGTGCATTTTTTTAGTTTTATTATCTGGCGTCTAAGTTTGTTTTCTGTCGATGGTGCAGCGATTATAAAATCATTTACTCCGACATTTTGTATTTAAAAATGAAAATATCTTTTGATCGTTTGGCCTATTTGTTGGCACTAGCTTATTCTGCACAACTGCTGGTGAGGTTGATATCTTAAGGCGGAAAAATTAAGATAATATACCTTGAAGGTTAATAAATGATAACCATGAAGGTCAAAGTAGCTTTGCAGAATGCAAAGTATTGTTCAAGTGATCAACGAAGGAGTTCCTGCCAAATGAAATTTATAGGCTTATCTTAAAAATGTGTCCAATGTATATTCGAAGATAGTGCAATCTCCTCAGCGAAGAAGCGATCGAGCATTTGCTTACTTGATTGAGAAATTTTGCATGGCTTAGTCAGATTATTTGTTATAAATTTCCTTTCTTGTGAAATCTATTAATAAGCCCTAACCTATTTTAATAAATGTACAAAATGGAAATCAAATCCACACAATATTGACTTGAATGAATTGAAAAAAAAAAATTTGAAAAAACAATATTTTACGAAATTTCATATGTGGTCTGATTCTAGATTTCGATATTACTTAATCTATTCTAAAATTAAGTCAAAGTTTATAATATTAAGCTCTAAACAGAATTTTAAATAATGTTTGACTAGATTGTAAATAAAATACTTACATTAAGTTGATGTATATAAAATATAAAATGTACAACTGTTATTATCGTTATCAGACTGCTAAGTTATGATTTTATTTATCTCCGTTGTAATTCCAGTAATTGTTAATTTAAATGGTTAAAAAAAAATTAAAGTTTAACTAGAGTTATGAAGTGGAATATGGCATAATTTTACTTTCGCTTACAATTTTTCTAACCCACTTAAGAAAAAATATACTAAGATATCTGTAACTGAGATTTTCTGTACTGGCCATATTTTCTGTAAACTAACGTTTTTCTTTAAATATGATGATTATACGTATTTTTGTTTAAGATAGGACATTTCATATTAAATCTTCTCAAAGATAAATTTTGTATAGATATTCTTTGAATGTATTTTATAAACACTTTTTAATCGATGAGTTCTAAAAGCTTTTCTTATTAACTAAAGATTTTGTCTCAGTTTAACTATCTTCTATCTATGCAACATTAATAACGTCATGATATGCATACATTGAGTTGATGATGTCTTATCACTGTCCATAGCACACCTTGCGATTTTTTCATAATAATTTCAATTTTCATCCTGTAGTCTTCAATAGATTCTTTTTAAAGAAGATAGCGATTGCCATCCGTTTATTGTCATTAATTACTTGCCCATTCGTGCGTCAGATAGTAGGCGAATGATTAAGTACGTATTTGTTTACCTCTAGAAGAGCCAATTTTTAAAGTGAGTGATTGCGTAAATAATCCCACAAAGCTGTTTTGTAATGCAAACAAATAGAAAAGTTGATTGAACTCTATTGGTGTAAGTTTTGGAACCTCAAATTCTGTTACTTTTATTTCAATCTCTTAAGAAGGTTGCATATTTTTGCCACAGTCCAAAAATCTGCGGTTGAATCGCAATGCTATAAAAACTTTACCTTGATTTACATAATAAAACTCGGAATTAAAATACGTCGACTTATAATTAACACCGTATAATTAAACGCCGTGCTCTAATAGACCAAAGTTGAAATTGAACTGGACAAATGACCATACAAAGAAACTTGCTCATTTGTTTCGAGCCACGAAGAGGCCAGGAGGAAATCAAGATCGCGGCCCGAGCTTATGCAGACCGCTGTTGGAGCTTGAAAGCTTCTGTTCTTACAATAAAACGATCTCGAATCAAAAATTCGAGGTAGGATCAGTCCAATTCCGGCAAGAATGAAGATGGTGCTGTGCATGGGGTGCTCTGGATTCGCGATTGTGCTGATTGCACTACACCGGTGATGCTTCCCGAGCAGCCAGATCGTACACAAACTAGTTTTTACTATCTCGCGAGGTATCTTATGACTTTTTTAGTGATCAATAAAAATTCTAAAGAGGTGCTAAAATGTTCGGAGGAGCGTGGATGCAGTGTTAGGCTGTTTATTGTGTTGCGTTTAATATTTGAACAGTAAGTGACGATCATTTTGTACAAACATCCATCTTTCAAGGATGATCTTAACCGAAAATTCATGCCAATGACAGCGAGAAGAAATAAAGTAAAATTTTTCTGCGAAATAAAGATTATTATTAAGTGGAAAATGTTTTTCGGAAGTCGTCGAGAACATTTGGGCTATAAACCTGTGCTCAATGGTATACCTTCGTACTTGAAACAAGAGCAGTTTCTACAAGACAAATCATATTTCTACTGGAAACGGGTAAGACTGCATTTTGTTTTAGGCACTAAATTGGAAAAATTCTTATTTTTTAAAATTGGGATGTAAAACCGTAGAGAAATCTATCTAATAGTTTTGGTGCAATATTTATAAGAAAAATGTATAGCCTTTATTTTGAGTTCACCTCACTAAAACTAAAAATTTTGTTAAAATCTGCTTAGTAGTTTTGGCAAGGTAAGGAAATCGGAAATCGGAAAATATTCTGTAATAAATACAGAAAACCTCACAAATAAATAATTCTCGAAAATAATAAAAATAAATTCTTGTATCGTATCAACAACTCTTATAAATCAGAACGGTTTTATGCTCTTTTCCACGTTGATGTTCTTGTTATTGTTCAATGAGCCACCATATGCTCAATACGACGAAAGAATTACCAAAATGTTTCCCCATTAATCTCATCTTGGCAAACCTTTTACCATCTTTTCGTTTTTAATTACGAGCCAAATTATAGCTTTCAAACTTGACTTTTACGAGCCGATAATTAGTACACTTAATTTCACACCATCCATTGCCCATAGAGTGGTATAGTACAAGATATCAGGGTAGCTAATTTTTCAAGCAATCGTTTACTGATTTCTTTCAATAAACACAGGTAGTTGAAATAAGAAACGTATGGAAATCGACTGCCCATAAAATGCGCAAAAATAGTTCAGGATGTACTTTTTTTCTTGGTGGTCATTTTCTGTGAAAAGCAAAATTTGCACCGTCGGCATCGATCCACAGAGTATGATGTTCATCCGACGAACGGACGGTTCGGTCGTAAATCAGAAAGACATCAATTCCAGCAAGAATATTTTGGGAGTTAAAAATTAGAAATTACATAAGAGCCGAAAACTTAAGTTGGAGAATTCAATCGGAACAAGATGCGCCGCTGATTTAAAGACCGCGAGCTCGGTCGGTCGGAGCGCGCGCAAAGCGTGCACATTGCGTCATTCTTATGCTGGATCGCTAGATAACACCAAAAGGAATAATAATGCCGCGCTATTATTATTACTTTGTCATTGTCAGACCTGCCGTCGTGCAATCTCCGTGGCTGGATTCTCGAAGTGGCCTTGACTATAGCTGACCGTGAAGTAGGTAACCACCTTGCCTGATCGAAGTCAAGAAACTAGGCTTGGCAAGTCGAGTACTGTTAAGATATCGTAGGCGGTAGTGAAAGAACCACCACATGATCCAAACAACTACCTCTTTTCTGGGACGAGGCGTTTTTTTCGTTTTTTAAAAAAAGCAGGTTTGAGTATTCGAAATTGATACCCTTGTTCTAATGGAAAACTTTTATCATTGATGTGTTCCCGTGGGAGCTGGGAATTGCGTAGCAATGAATGGTTTCTAGACGAAAGTATTGCGTTATGTTGATAACAGGGCCGTTTTTAGATAGGCCCAGGTGCAAAAGCAATATCGTAACTCCTATTAATTTTATATTATTTAATTCAAAATCTGTAGTTTTGTTTATTTCCCAATCATAACCACATTGCGATTGATAATACGATCGCATGAAAACCGCTCGCAGAACATCGAACTTGCATTTTATTTTCAAATACGTGCATCTACGTGGAGCAAAAATGTTTTATTAATACCACTTTCTATAAAACCAAGCCATCCAAATCAAAATAGTATTCTTGAAAAATACGACTGAGTTTTAATATATTACCTACCTTTTTTAGTTATTCAAGAACAATACTGTCAGATACAAGCCGTGGTTCATACCAACAAGTAACCATATACAAGGCTGTTCTCGTATACCTCAATGCATGTCTTTTCAGCCCATTAAAATATAACGTGTGAATTACACTAAAGGATAATATTCGGCTATCGTAAACAAATTTTGTGAACATGATAAAATTGTTTACTCATACGTGGTTGCTAACAAATATGTGATAAAAATATGCTAAAACCTTATATTAGCAATAGTATTTTTAAATATATGCATTTCTTGCCTTTCTATAGAAAAGCTTTCCAGCAATATTGAAACAATTTTAACACTTAATTAAACTACTGGCTTAGCTTCAAAAAATTACGTAAGGGTTTACTTTTACTCACACGCAGAGATAAAGCTGCACTATTGATTAAGTATAGCAAAAAGAGGAGTGTAATAACTGCTTTATTAATCAATTACTACATTGCCGGAACTGTTGCATATTTTAATTAGTATTTTTGAATGTTTTTTAAGCGTTTCGTGGGTTTTTAGATTGGTTGGTTGACCCCTTCTACTGTTGCGCGTTTTGTTGGCTGTTCTGTATCAATTTAGCTTTCGAAAACACCTGAGAATAGGTATCATGCATCGAGGTCGCAATTTCAGGGTGATTTATGAGAGATTTATAATAAATCGTAATTTTCAGAACACCTGTAATCAGTAATTTACTCCAGGTTATTTCTCACAGCAGGATACTCCATTTATTAATTGTGAACTAATTATTGGTTTCACTTTAATTATTTATGTAAATAATCGTTATATTTAATCGTTTAATTATTTATGTAAAAAATCGTTTAGGACCTAACTCAAACCGCTTGGGACATAATTTCTTGAAGATCTTTTTGTTATATTTCCTATATTATTAATAGAAATAGAAGATTCTATAAATTACGGTGGTATTTAAAAACTTATGAATATAACCTACGTCTTGCACATAAAAAATACATACAAAAAATTTTTCAACACTTGTTAGTTTTCCTTATTTAAAAGATCTGAAATTAAAAAAAATAGTAATAAAAATAGTATGAATGTTTATGCAAGTGTTTTCCTGAATTAATCACATTAGTAATAGAAATGTTCTCGGTTTTATTATTAATTTAAATTAGTAGAAAATTATGGGAGCACTATCCAAGATATAAAGAGAAAGTTCAGAAAGCTTTGTTCAATACGTTTCTTGCTTTCCACTTTCTGAAAGTATTTTTACCCTTTTTTTGCCATTCAATTCTATAAGAATGCATTTTAAACCTTGAGGGAATTTTTAAATGATATTTAAGGGAAGTGCATTCAAAGAAAATTCTCTGCTGCACAACATGCTGGAAAATTTCAGGGGCACGGTATGTACGTTTGAAGGTTGCAGATAAAATTTACTTATTAAAACATTCCTCAGTACCTCCTTCTTTGCAGATAGTATTGTCGATATTTTCCCTGGATTTTAGTAATTGAAGATTGTTTGAATTTTAAAGCTTCAACCAGTCTTTGTCTTTCTTTTGCCATATTTTTAAATGTATCTTCTAAGTTCAGTAAATTATGTAAATGCACTTATCAAAATAACGCCAAAAAGTGTTAATTTATAATTCTTAAACTTCTCGAATAAAATGAAAATGTATTTATAATTTTCAAAAATCCTTAGATCTTGTATTAAAGTAAAACGTGTCTTAATAGGCTTTACATGAATTTTCTGTCAGTTTCTAAGTGGTTTTTACATATTAATTTAATGCTGTAATCGAAAAAATGAGTAATTGTTTTTTTTTTTATTATTTCACAGAGAAATCGAGCAGATAATGATGTAGTGACTGTAAGGATTGGCGTTGACGAGTCAGTACTTAAGAACAAACATCGAGAGAACAACCGCATCAAGACGACCAAATACACCATTTACACATTTTTGCCACTGAATCTGTTCCATCAGTTTCGCCGCATCGCAAATTTTTATTTCCTCGTAATGTCTATCATCGCTATGACGATTGGTAAGAAATTTAAGAATTATCATATCCGGTCCTAAATTTGTTAAGTAGATTTTAGGAATGATTAAGATTATCTTCTGATATCAGTTATTTTAAGTATTCCAAGAAAATTTTACAAATTATTTTAATATACTTGAAAAAAATGCACGGAAACAAATATGTATATAAAAAGAGAAAAATTTATAAAAGCTTGCATTCCTGGAGAACAGCTTGGAATTATGTAATTAGGTAATGGAGGTAAAAGAATCAAGAATATTAAGCCGCCCACGCAGATCGCGCTCTGTCTCAACTTTATTATGTAAGAATTCATACACGTATTTTATATCGACACCCGGAAAAGATTGAAAAAGATGGAGTCATTCATTCAACTGGACAGGACATTTTTTTTAATTTACTCTTTGCTTCGCTCAAGTTCTAGGTTGACATTTCTTGACCATGTTAACTACGTAGGTCAATCAATCGTCGACGATTTAATTAAGGCTAGCAGGCATGCGCATAAGAAACATACTTTCACGGAAGAATCTGTAGCGACTGTCTCCGTGTAGCAGCGCGACGCCGCTATTTACAGTTGGGGTATTTATAATTTATCTTGTTCTCAATGTCAAAGTGATTACCATTTAGTAAGGAGCTATTAGTTAGCAGTTAGCACCCGTGGTGGACCCAACTGCATCACAGAGCACAATTGATGTTTGTATGGCAGACCCAAATCTGTTCGCGCCGATCGCCAATTATCGCGTTGCGATCAACTACAGATTGGTTGCCAATTGAATGTGGCTTATGTCACGGGCTTGTTATGTATCCGTGCCGCTCCGAATCGCACAGACGGTCCTACATATCGAACTGAACTTCTAAAGTGGTCTAAAGACGTCCAGAGTCGCAAAGTGCTCCTTAACGATCAACAATGATCAACAATCTTAAAGCTCTCAGCTTTTGCTTGCGTTTCATCTTTTTCTAGTTGCTTTTTGTTTGCTGTTTAATTTTCCTAGAAGTAAACTGCACGGAGATCCAACGCGTATGTTGTTTTAACTGTCGATCGAAATATTACGATTATTCAGCTGCTCGGCTGAAGAGCGACCACTTGGCAATTTCATAGTCAGTGGAGCGCATAGAGGAACTTGGAGCTAATGACGATATATTCCGATCTGAGATCTTTCACGCATTAAGTCACGATTTTCGTAAGATTGTAACTCCTACGTTTTTGTTATGCTAGCGTCAACCCCGTTCGAACCCGCGTTCGGTTTCACAGGCACTTAACGAGCACGTTCGTTAGTTTCGAGACAAAGAGTCATATGTTTAGTCATTCTCTATTAAAAGCTTGTAGGAATAGACTTTTGATTAGTTGAAAAATTAGTGTACATGAATTAAATAAGTTAAATATTCTTTTATATAACATTTATGAACAAAATATTTAAAGGCCTTACGAAATTCCCTATATAAGATTTTATTTAATTCTTTGGAAATTGTTAAAAAGTACTTCCCATTTTGATTCTAGAGTCGTCAAGGACGCAATAAATAAGAAAAGTCATGTTTTTTTTTTTTTAATTGATGAATAATCAACTACGGTGATTTACACAAAAATGTAGTAACTCGAATTACAGAGTGAAGTAATTAGAAATATTTTGTTTATTATGTTTATAGACAGCCCTGTTTCACCAGTTACCTGCTTTTTACCACTTATGTTTGTAATATCAGTTACAGCAGCTAAGCAGGGCTACGAGAATTATTTGCATTATAAGACAGACAACGTTGTGAATAAGTCGCCAGGTAAATTCTTTTCTCATCATCCGTTCTTCGCAAGTCATGTCTCCCAAGCACTCTTACTAGATTTCCTCTTTCAGTTACTGTGATTCGAGATGGAACGGAAGTGAACATAGAGAGTCAGGAAATACTCCCCGGTGACCTTGTGCAAGTTGCAAGGGACTGCGATATTCCCTGCGATCTAGTCATTTTGAAGTCTTCGGATCCACATGGAAAGTGTTTCGTAACGACAGCTAATCTCGATGGCGAGACGAATCTGAAGATTTTGGCTGTTCCAAGGAAATTGCCATCGATAAATGTGGAACTGTTGCACACCTTGGGAGTTATCGAATGTGAAAAGCCACAGTCTGACCTATACAGTTTTAATGGGAAGATTATCCTCAGCCGAAGTCTGGAATGTAACCATTCGATTGAGTTTAATCCTATTCCTCTTGGGGCTGAAAATTTGCTCCTTCGCGGATCCAGACTTAAGAACACCGAATGGGTAATTGGCTGCGCAGTTTACACAGGCCAAAGAACTAAACTAGCGCTCAACAGCAACCTCATTAGAACGAAGTCCGCTTCTAGTGAGACTTACATTAATAAGTTTCTTGTATTCATACTGGTCGTTTTGGTTTGTGTAGTCACGTTTTCGTATCTGTACAAAAGGTAGGTAAATACAAAATTCTTCTGTCTTATCTGCTTTCTTCCATTTAAAAAAATTAAAAATTGTGAAGCTTGAAAACTTAAGTTTAAATTTCTTTTTAAACAATAAGATTTGAAACAAACAGAGAAAGACATGGGTTCGGATGAATTTCCGAAATTGTATAAGATTTCTTCATATAATAGAACACTTATTAATTTTTTTGGATATTTCACGTTACTGCATGCAAATAGCATCCTTTTCTGAACCTTTTATTTAAGCAAGGTTTAAAAATATCTTAGAATTAAGTTTCCAAAATTTTAGAAAAGATTTATAATTTAAGATGTTTCGATAAGGGGTGTACTGATTTTAAACGTAATATTGTTTTTTTTTTTTAGATATTATGAACTACACGTGGTCGAAAATCATTGGTATCTGCACTTTACCAAAGAAACTTTTTCTGTTTCCCAATTCTTCCAAGACTATTTGTCTTTTCTTGTCCTCTATAATTACCTTATTCCAATATCTTTGTATGTAACAATCGAGATTCATAAATTCCTGGGTGCAATGTACGTGGAGTGGGATCAACACTTGTACGACGAGGCAACCAACCAGCCCTGCATCGTCAACACGTCCGATTTGAATGATGAATTGGGACAAGTAAATTTAGTGTTATGTCCAATGTGAATTTGAGTGAGGACTTTTAACAGTCCCTTTGTAGATTAACTTCCTGTTTTCGGATAAAACTGGTACTCTGACTAAGAATGAGATGTTTCTGCAGCAGGTCTCAATTTTCGGGAAGAAATTTGTTGTGAAGGGATCAAAACTACTAGACGTTGAGAAGAATATGGAATTTGATATAAATAAATTCACGGTAATATCTAGTTATGATCGCTTAAAGGAAGATTAGAAAGTTTGTTTTTAGCCAGACCAAATGGGATTTTTCCAAGCATTGGCTCTTTGTCATACAGTACAAGTTGCTACATCTGTTCCAGATGAGGACAAGGTGGAAAAGATTCCAAAGTTGTATCAATTTTACGACATTAGCGAAGAGTCGCGAAATAACTTTTCGAGTGATAGAGATACTGATGAACCAGATTTTATTAATATAAGGAGGGAAAACAATAGCACGGACAACAATCCCCTCCTAAAATGCCATTCTTTTGGTACATCACAAAACCGTACTGCTGAAGCTGGGATTTTAAGACGAAGCCCACGAGTACGGGACAGTAGAGTACACCCAATTCAGACTAATGATACGCTGAGCAGATCATCTCAGTCAACACATGTTAGTTTCCACCGGTCCACATCTCACGTTGATATACCGCAGGCCCCCAGTATACCTTCTCATAGAAGGACGCAATCTTATGGTGCACCAGTAGCTTTTCAACGTCCGTCTTCAAGTAAGTGATGTTTTTGTTTACCAGGCATTGCGATGAAAATAAGTGAAAACTACGTTTTATAATTGAATAAAACAATATTTTACTCCTCTTAGTGAGCGCCAGGAATACTCATTCTACTGTCGCTCTTTCTCTGTCTAGTAAGCAAGGCTATGCTATGCCAACTTACACCAAAGAATCTTTAATAACTAGGATGGAGAGTTTGCGTCGCAAGGAGGTTATAAAAAATTACGTCGAGTACGTAAGTTCAAACAGGAAGAATAATATAACTCTATCTGATCGGTTTAATTGGATTTTCTAGGAAACTAGACTACCAAGCATCAAGTCCAGATGAAAAGGCTTTGGTAGAGGCTTGCGCGAATCTTGGCATAATTTACCTAGGTGATGACGATGATACCCTTAGGTTACACCTTATTCCACCCCATTTGAGTAGCATGAATATGCGCACCAGCCTTTTCGGTAGAAGAGTGCATTTCAACCGACTAGATGTGCTAGAGTTTACATCAGATCGGAAAAGAATGAGCATTATTTTGAAGGACAAAAGTGGAAATATCTGGATTTATATGAAGGGGGCTGAGAATTACGTATTCCCACTCTGCTCATCATCTTCTGATCTGGTGGTCAAAACAAATACACATATAAACGACTTTGCCAGAGAGGGCCTAAGGACTTTAGCTGTGGCTAGAAGGAAACTTTCTGAGGAAGAATATAAAGAATTTAAGCAGGGTGAGTAAATTGATAAAAAGTTTCGCGTGATATTTGAAAACACGTAAAAAATATAAGTCCATAATATAAATAAAAGGGTATAGAATTTCAAAATTGTGGGTTAGGATTTGAAATAAATCAAAATATTGTAATTTTTTTATTTTGCTGCTGAAATCGAATTTGTAACCAAATTTAAAATTGTGTTTTTTTAACTTTCTCAGTTTTTCTTTTCGATGTGGTTTCTTATCGCTAAACTTTTTCACAGACCTTGAAAGGGCAAGTAGTGCAATTCATGGTAGAAAGGAACTCTTAGCAGAATCCTATGGAACCATTGAAAAGGGTAACTTTAATTGTTCAATCTTTTTCATCTTTAGTATTTTATATTGGTATTATTTAAGATTTAGAGTTAATCGGAGCGACTGCCGTAGAGGATGCTCTGCAAGACAATGTTCGAGATACCTTCGTGGCTTTACAAGCGGCCGGAATCAAAGTTTGGGTCTTGACGGGCGATAAAGTGGAAACAGCCTACAACATTGCTCTAGCGTGTGGCCACATAACCGACAATTATGCGAAATATTTCATCACCAAATGTCGATGCCCTCTTGAGCTTAAGCAACATTTAACTACGTTTGAGAAGGAACTGATGATGCACCGCGACGTCCCATTTGCGCTTCTAATAGACGGGAGGAGCTTGACGTATGCCATGGAGAAATACCCGAATGAGTTCCGTGACATAGCAGTACGCTGCAAGGCAGTCCTCTGCTGCAGACTAAGTCCTCTGCAGAAATGCGAGCTGGTCCATTTGATAAAAAGTGATAAGAAGAATAAATATGTCACGGCTGCTATAGGGGATGGCGCAAACGACGTGTCGATGATACAAGAGGCCCATGTGGGCCTGGGAATCGTGGGGAAGGAAGGTAGACAGGCAGCACTAAGTGCAGATTATGCCTTTGCTAATTTCAGCATGCTAAGACACCTACTGCTAGTACATGGGCATTACTTTACGAAACGTCTGTCCCTTTTGGTGCTATATTTTTTTTACAAGAACGTCGTTTTTGTGGGTGTGCAATTCTTATTCCAGTTCCATAGTATGTTTTCAAATATTTCGATGTATATGGCCCTTCATCTCACACTGTACAATGTAATTTATACAGCGATGCCTATTTTGATACTTTCAGTGAGCGAAAAGCCATATTCGGAGAGTAAACTTCTAAGGTTAGTAATTTTAATATTATTTCGGTGACTATTCTCCGAATGAATTAAATACATTTGAGAAATTTGAACTTTATTTAACATACTTGTACATACCCACTAACTTATGAAACTTTAGACATGTTTTGAAATATTTTTCTTGTATGAAAGTATTGTGTTAACTATTTTAGGGCCATGATCAATTATTAATTGTTCATTAATATTAATTTTTTCAGTAAGCCAGAGTTATACCAAAAGAATGCAAATTATAACCATCTTGATTGGACTTCGTTTATTGGCTGGATTTGCATTGGAATTTATCACACGATTATAATTTTTTATACAAGCTACTATTTGTGGAGTTACAACAACGTTGTCTTTTTGGATGCCCAAACCGGAGGCCTCATAGCGTTTGGGAATGTCGCAATTCACGCCGTCGTGTTCGTGGTTAATTTCAAGTTGTGGTTGGAAGCTGTAAATCAAACCTTTGTTTTTATTGCATCGATTTGTTTTTCACTTCTTGCATTTATGCTTACAACAATAATCTACAATCTTCTCACAGGGTAAGTTCACTTTCCTTATATGGTGCAGATCGTTTTCAATTTGATCTAAGGCAAAACTAAAATAATGTGCTAAATGTAAATTACGAGTAGAGTCTTTATTTGCATTCCGAAATTAAGCTGTGTTCATTTAAGCTTCTATTCTGTGTCGAATATATCAATTTTTTTATTATTATTAAAATTTAACCCAAAATTATATGTTCCGTAATTTTGTTTAAGCGGAAATTAGGAATTCTAACCATGTTTAATATTCATTACTTTTTCGCTTTGTTCCATTATTCAATGTTTTTTGATGTTTTTGAAAATTACCAAAAGTCTTAGTTTTCCTTAATATAATAAATAATTTGTTTTCCTTTCCAAAGATCCATTTCCTGTGGATAGTACTTCCGTTTTCCATATTCGTATTGTTTCTGAGTATGAGAGACTTCATGGCGGGTGTATAAAATACGCAATTGCTTGTGGTTTCTTAACCTTTGCTTTTGTGAGTTGCAAGAAAAATTTGAAGCTACTGTTTCCCAATTTTGTGTATGTAAGGTGAACAGTGATCCTGTTTTTGAATTTACTCCTCCAGTTTTGAATTCCATCCGTTTGTATTTTATGTTTTTTTCTTTTTGAGAACATTACTCCTCCACTACAATATCTTGAGTATTTTTGAACTCATGTATATTTTTATAGGAGGCAATATCAGAAAGTCTAAATGTAAATATTTGTTACTTTTTATCTATTTCAGATATTACATCACAAGTAATATGTATTGGTCATACATGTACGTGCTGTCATCAATAACGTTCTGGTTACTCTTTACCCTAATCCTTGTCACTAGTCTGCTCCCAGACTATGTAACTAAAGTGGTGAAGAATGCCCTGCATTTGCCAAAGTTCAGTATTTATCCGGGCACGAGGGCTAAGTACAAACAAAAGGCGCAGACTGATGCTAGTTATGTTAATGGTAACCTTGAGTCAACTAATTTATAAAAATCAAATAAATTTAAAGCATATTGGCTCATGATGAGCCCTGTATAGTTTTTTTGTTGCCTATTATTTAGTGATTTAACAGTAAGTGAAATGATCAGTATAGTTGTAAATTTAATGTAAAATATATCTAATATTATTTTTATTTTATTTTTGTTTGTATCCAATCAGTGATTCAGTTTATAACTTATCAAACAAATACCTGTCCTACGTAACTGGTCCCAGAATGCTAATTCTAAAAATGACTACAAAAGTTACCTACCGAACATCAACATACTTTTATAGCAATAAATTGAGTCATAAACTATATGATAAAATTTGCTAGAATGAAGAACGCCTCTAGTTTAATTTCAGAGAATTTATTTTAAAATATGTTTTATATAATTTTGACATCTACCTATATTGAGCAGAAAATATAACGGTAAAAGATTATTCAACACAGGGAACGTTTTGTACATTATTTTGTCCCATATTATTTTTGATATGCCTGCATTCTACAATTGGAACGTTTCATTTACGCCCCAAGCATCTTTTTGACGGTGTAGCCTGGTACAGCATAGAAGAAAAGGAGGATCATTATGGCCAGTCCAGTAATGATGAGACCCTTGAGGATAGCCCATTTGTAGTTGTGCCAAACGATGTAGCGGATAGACTTGATGGGATTTAAGAACCACATAAACGAAGCATCCGGACGACTGTAAATCGAAAACAGAAATATTAAAGTGTTCTCACTTGTATTATTTGTTATATCTTACTTTGGTTTTTCAAGAGGATCTGGCTCGTTTCGACCGTATCCCGCTGGATTTTGCTCAGCTTCTTCTTTAGTTAGAAGGTGCAGTTCAGCCTCAACTTTTCCCGTAAGTTCCATTTCATCGTTCTGTTTTTTTATGAAAAACGGCCACCACCCTCGAACACGTTTTTGTTTGAATATGTTCACCGTGGGAACATTGTCCGTTTTAAGCATATCAAGGGTGCAGAGTTTCGACGACTTCGCTCCTCTAGGGAATCGGTTGAGATTAAGAGAAATTGCTCCTGTATATAAAAAGACAAGAACTTGAATCTTTTCTAAAAGTGTGTATAAAAAGAAAGACGTCAATGCAGATGTTTTAAAACAATAAAGAAATGGTGCTCAGAGAGCTACCTAAGAAATCATCTGCGGAAAAATGATCGGCATCCCAAACTTGCAGTTCTAGGCGCACTGGTATTTTAACCTCCGTTTCATCCCAACTAAATAAGGACTCTCTTCGTGATAGAACGATTCTCTCCTCTGCGGCTAAATAATCGAAAGGAAAGATAAATCTCCAGTTGAAGTTTCCCTCTCCAGTCAAGGATCGGTAGTGGATGTCTGTGCATTGCACGTCCTGTGGTCCCTTTAACCATCTGCAAAAAGGTTTAATTGATTATGATTTCGATCATTTTGACATATACAAGAACAGAAAGAGTTAGCAAAATCAGGCTTGAAGTGTCTGCACTAATTTCAAATTCTGTTTATGTAATTTTTGTTATTCTTAAAACTCGTGATTTGCTATTTACCCTTTAACGTAAATATCAGACATTTTCTCTCCAGTAAAAAAAGCATCGTCTTCGAGAACGACGTCGTCAGTATTCCAAATGATGACTCGAAGTTCATAAGACTTTGGTTTTCGTGGGGATATATCTACTGGTGGACCTGGTAAAGGCATGTCCATCGGAAACATATCCACCCACATTTCAAGTTTTCCCTGTTCAATTCCCGGTTTATCAGGATTATATAGGGATCTTGATTCGATGTGTTCTGGGACAATCTATAAAATAATTTTTAGCTTGTAATGTTGTGGGTAGACTTCTTTTCATACCTTGCAACCGATTTTAGGAATTTCATCCCACCGATGCAAAACAGCTAAAGCGAGATGTTCGTCCCGATTTTTACAAGTCGTTGGACCATTCCACGCTATAACTTCCTCTTCAGAAAAGGTCATGCAGTATTTACCGATTACTACTCGATCTTGGAAGTAGTGTGGCGTCTCCAACTTATTTTCTTTGCAGAGTCGTGATAAGATTTGGGTGGGCTTCATGGGGTCCCTCCACCGATTGTAACCTGAGCTGCAGAACCTTTCTTAGGAGTGCTTATAACGTACGGGTCAATAATTATACTTACTCCTCGTACTTAAAGGACAAACCACATGTTGCTCTGTGCTTGCTATAGAATCGATTTTCAAGATCAATTCTAGTCTCGCCAATAAGATCATCAGAGCCCACCAGATCCCAGTCAAGAATTTGAATTGTTAGCATTGAATCCTGTGGAAATGTTGCTTCTACTTCAAAGCATTTTCCAAAAATAGGATTCAGTTGTTTGCTGACGTAATTTTCCTTGTCAGATATCCTCTTGTTGCCTAAGTGAAGCACTACATAGGGATCTGCTTTCCCATTTAGGTCCATGGGATGCAGATCTGTTGCTTTTATCACGTACACTCTGACAAGAACATGGATGGGATCGTTCGCTGGAAGAGATGGAATGAACTGTGGCTCAACACCTTTGGGAAGCGGCAGCTTATAGACTTTTATAGCTCCTTTGAAGAAACCCACGATTCGATTCTCGTCTTCAGTTGAGTCACCAGTTTTCTTACCACGGTATAAGGGAAAGGAATGTAACCACTCTTTAAAGTAATCAAATTCCATTTGAGCCTCCAGTTCGTTTGGATAGATCTGTATTGGAAGGATAGAGATTGAAATAGAGGTTTTTTAATTTTAGTTTCCAAGAAATTGCGTCAACCGAAATCGATGCGATACATTATGAAAATTCGTGAAATTAAAAAGTATGCATTTTTACTTTAACGCAATCTTTTGGAAGCCAGAGTCTCAGAATCAAATTACATGACACAGCGCTGTACTAGGAGACTTTGTCTCCTTTTTGGTGTGCTTTGGACTCAGTTTGTTGACGATTTTTGAACTTTTTATACCAAGTTTCTGTTTTTCTTCCTTGCTGGCATAATTGCCAACTGTTTTCGGTGTGTTGATGCCTTTTGTGTCTTCGATGAGTTTTTCATAAGAACAGAAATACTTGGTCCACCAATCTTTGCTATTTTCATCGTCACTGTCTTGATCACACACCGGGTCTGGTGGTGGCTGCTTTTTCTTCGGGGTTTGCCTTTTAACCCTAAATTGTGAAGAAACTGGTTGTGAGATATTGGGATCCCTAACCCGTATTTAAATAAACGCACAAAGAACTGGCCTATTATCTTCTGCTATGTGTTTGAGATTATATCGTATAGTTCTTGATAGTAGGCCAATTTTTTGAGCGAGGGTAGTAATGTGCTCAAAGAAATTACATTTTGGTAACACAAGCAGCTCCGTAGAGGGTGAGATTTTCGCAGGAAGAATTCTTGGTCACTTGTTGATCCTTCTGGTTCAGTGGTATTTGGTTCGGTGTACCGTCATGGTGAGCGGACGGAGCAGCCAGAATAATTTGACCGCCCATAGTTTGAAAGTTTTTAAAATCCTCCTTCAAAGGAGGTTTGTACATATACCGGTGGATTGAAGTTATTTGGTGGGTTCCTACGAGAGTGTATCTACCGAACGATCTACAGTCTACGCAACGGATGGTAATTGGAGGCGCATAAGTCTCCTCTAGGGGAAGCTCTAAATCTATTGATTTTAACATGCTAGGAAAATTTGGATTCTTTCTTGCATTCTGAATAATATTCGAGCTTAAGATGCGTCCTGAGCATTCAACATCGATCCTTGGCTTATCCACCGACATGAAGTGAATACGTTTTAAATCACGTAGTCCCCAGAAAAGTACTTCGAGCTTAAAACGAGATAGATGCGGTCGAACATCTCGGGGAACCGGAAGGATAGTCCCGTGCGGTGGTCCCGACATGCGATCCTTTTTTATTTCGACCGGAGCGAATTTCGGTTCGGTTAATTTTGGTAAATCGCTTGAACCGATCTCGAGCAATTCAAAAGCCGCCAGCAGCTCTCCTGCACTATCGGTGCCGCGTACTATATCGAACCATTCTAATGCCGGTGTTGCATAGGCGTTTTCTTTTAATTTTACTCTAGGCTTTGCTATTGCTCGACCTATAAATTCCGACTTCCCGACTTTATCCTGATCGTAAATCTCGATGATTATAGTGGGCGGATCTCTTTTGATCTCTTCTTTCTCGCCGTATACTAGAACTTCGTCGAACACCAGAAGCTCGTCCCAAGTTGGACTCAGGGTTTCTTCAATTACTTGTGTCGTTTTCGCGAATTCAGTTATAAACACAGTGGCATAAGGATCGCTTAATCCAGAAGCATCAGATCCGATTAAGGAGCGCGCTTGGTAGATGTGCGCTCTGAGTTGAAATGTCTAGCAAAGGAGGGAAGAGGTTAGCGAATGTAAAGCAGTCCTCTATTCCACGAAATTGCTTCTTGACTTTGCGTCTACTAGCATTGTTTTATTTATTACAATTGGTTTTTAAGATGTATGTTGATTATTCAGCCGATACACAATTTATAATTGCTCCATTTAGTTAAAATGCCTGAGATTTTACAAGTTATGAGAATATGAATTCAATTTCTAATCGTTGTTCCACTGTGTTAAACTCAATTTAAAAAAAACAAAATTTAAAAGAAACTAGTTCTCAGAGAATTAAAAAGAAAATTTAAAGCAAGCTTTAGCTAGTAAAATTATTTTATAAACTCACAAAAGAGCAGAACATCGGAAATGCAAATTAATCATTAATAGTGCCTTTGTATGGAATGCAATAATCATGAAGCTGTTAAAAATGCATAGTCAAAAAGCGGTCTTGTGGAATCCCGAGCTTAGGTCATGGGTTCATTACATATTTCTCGAGATAGTGAATATTATTGGGGGCAAGTGCTCGTGGTCTATCCGCGTTTCGGAGTTCCTGCGATAAGTCGTATCCCTTTGGAAGCCCTTGAAAAAAATATTGCTTATGTTTCACTACTCCCAGCCAAAAGTATATGGTGAGCTTCGCCTGTACAAACCAGCCCGCTGGTCCTACGGCATGTTTTCCCGGCAGCTGGTATAAAAAGTTATTAAATATTTTTTGTGCAAAAATGTCTTCTTTTTTTCTAAACCTTACTTTCAAAAACAATGTTTGCACTGTACCGCAGTGCACGCCACACTCTTCTTCTATGGTTGAAAAAATTAGATCTCGTGCTGATATTCTGTGGTAGGCGTACCTTTTGCCATTGGCGATTAACCAAATAAAAATGTCTGGGAGTGCTGATTGTGGCTGAAAAGGGTTAGAGAGTATTTTGAAAATACTAAAATGTGACTAACGTTGTTTCGACAAGTATTATTGATTAAATGACCATTAAATTATAATTTTAAATAACGTTTCATAAAATCTTTTCAATATTCTCGTCATCATGGTATTAAAAGTCTTATATTGCAACATCTGTATTTAATTAGGAAGTAAATACTTCGGATGGAATTGTTTTTCAAATCGAAATCATAATGTTTTATCAATGTCTTAACATTTTGATTTAATGTATTAACCCATTGAGTCTATAAAGGGATTAAACATGAAAACAAGACCCTGTAAGTGTTTTGTTTTTTGAATTAATGGAAGTCGTCATACATTTTTTAGCTTTAACTTGGATATTTTTGAGCCAGGTCCAGATTGCTGTTGTTTTCTGAGTTGTATAGAAGGCACACTTTAAATTGATATATTTGTCTGGATCTGGCAAATTTCGAAATTTCAATTTCAAAAAAATCATAGGCTAATTTCCTTGAGATTTTTTCGGAAATTTTTCGAAATTTGCTTGCCTTTTTCCGACGCATGCAGAGAGCTACTTGGAACACAATCTTTTTTTTTGACGCAGGTGATTGTAACGCTGGGAATTGAATTTCAAACATGCGAAAAATGCCTAATGGAAGCTTTTTATTTTTTATTTCTTATTAGCCACTTTATTATAAACATGTCGCAGGCTATTTTAAAGTCCACGCGTACATATATTTTATATAATAAAATATACTCTAAATCTACTTAGTACTTACGTCGTCGATTAAGAACTTTAACTTTTGGAGGTAGTTTTGTGCTGTCTTATATCTTTCCTTCATTGAACTCTTTGTTACCAATGCTCTGAGATTTCGAGCCATATTACCGAGGGTTTCCTGTCCAATTAGACGTCAAAAACATTGAAGAGACATCTTTTTATACTTACAATATCCCTTTGACACAATTTCATACGCTCCTTGTCTAATTTCGTCTTCCCACTTCCTGGTCCCGTAAGGTTGCTCTTGGTTATTGTCAGGTATTTTGAACAAGCTATAGCCAATTCCTCGAGAGTGGCTCTAAGCTTTACTTCTGCCTTAGGATCCTCGTTCTCCATCAGCGTGTAGGTCTGCGATAGCCCGTCCTCCTGTGGGAAACCAATTTGCTTAATTTGGCGAATTGATGTATTGATGATTACCATTTTTTCAGCCATTTTTGATATCATATTGCTATTATACATTCGCCTCCGCAAATCCGGGAGCGTGCAGCGAACATCCATGCACGGCTTGTAGTCCCAGTATGGAAGGTAATAGTGCGCCTTGTCGTGGCTAATTGGTTTGCAGGCGTTCGTTGTACTGCTGTAGGACTGTGTATCGACCAATTCTAGTTCGCCGTCCTCATCCTCGTTGGAGGTAACGCTCTCGTTGTGTCCATCCAGGGAGTTGCCCGCATTACCCATGCTAAGTTCGAAAAAGACGGTCTTGTCGCTGATTTTTTTGTCGAGCATCGATGCTTCTAAAATCGTAGAGAACAGAAAAAACTCCTCGTTTTTTGAATAGGACGATTCTGAAATCGGATATGTTGTCTCGAGCTCGACGTTTTTTTCAGGGCTGGTGTCCACGTTATCGGCAATCTCTGTCCGAATCGCAATTAGGAGACGAGCCCTGTAGCTAACACCCTCCCCCAGGCCTGTGTTCAAATTAGAGTGCTGGTCAAGCAGGGTGTAATCCCTGATTGAGCCATACAGGTGTATAAAGGATGGTCCATATGTGGGCAGAAATCCCTTCTCGCCGTCATTAGAAATTTGTTTCAAATCGATGTAATGCGTTCCGATTATTGAAGGCTTCACTGGATCAGCATCGCGTAATTGAATCTGTAAACATGTGGGTTTGTAGCAGGGATTATAGATTTTCATTTGTGCTTATTAAATTCGTTGGCTTTTATTTTATTTGAGTTGCATTAAGTAAAATTCAAAATAAAAATTATTGCTTTTTCTTTGAAATATATAAATATTATTTGAAAATTATTGCAACTTTACTAGTTAACCTAAAGGGAAACTATACATTGATGATTGGGTTACTCAAAAAAATGTAAACAGAGCTTGAGGAAAATAAAAAAATAATAATTTTTAAAATTAACTTCATCATTTGTTTAATGCACTATGGTTGAAACAAGAATTGCTAGAAAAATAAATGTTTTCTTAATATCGCGTGTTTAAAGTAATAAATAGGGAAAAAAGGCGAAAATTTAAAACTAGGATGGAAAAAGTGAACCGCATGGAGAAAATATAACATTTAACGTTTACCTTTATTCGTTGACAAAGCGGTGGGAACATTTCAGTGAACACGAGTTGCTCATTCCACACAGGTGCATAGGCGTTCTTTTTTACACTTGTTTTACCCTGTAAATTACAATTACAGGTGTTGCGGAATTTTTAATAAACCTTAGTGGAAAGAGTTATCGCTTACCATTAAACCCGCGAATGAAGCTTGTACATAGGGACTGACTAGATCTTTTGATTCGCCCGTAAACGCTTTTTTTACGTTCGCCATAAGTGAGGAGTTCATTCGCGGCAGTCCGTCAGCACGATATATTTTAACTATAAAACGAGCTCGTTGTCTTTCAATAGGAACTCCATCGGGCAACAGAAGATTTCTATTTTTAACGCAATAATTAATTCATTTCGATATTTTTTACTTGGCTTTTAATTACGTACGCCTCAATATCATCAGGGTCCTTTTCGGATTTTTGAGGCACCTTCACTGTATCACCCTTGCCTATGATACCTATATCACATTTTAAGTACCCCTTTGGTCCACTGTAAAAATCGTCCGGGTCCGACAGCAGGGCCCATTTGTGGTAGAATTGGTGGTCTAAATTTTCACAGAAGTGTAGTTTGAATTAGTTTGCGGTGAAGAGATTTGCTGATAAAACGAGCAAAGCAGATTTTATGTGGGAAACGTGTGAGTATCTGTGATAAGACCATGCCAACAATAAGATTATTAATTCTTGTGATTGAAATTGAGGTGACTGGACGAAAATTCGTGCATGAGATGGATGAAATGATATTTGATCATGCTGCAGTATTTATCCACGTGCATTTATATTTTAGGATTTATTTCAGAATTATTTCAATTTAGTGACTTCATACTTCGAAAATTCTTTCCGCGAATTGGTAAAAGATTTTATTTATTTTTTCTTGTTTATGTACATTTAAAACTGGGTTTAATCTATTTACAAAATATATGAATTTTTTCTAATATTTAAATCTATAATATGGTACAGTGATTTGAATAATTATTTTTTATTCTTATTAATATTTCGCGAGGTATATCAAGCATATTTTAGATTAAATAATTTCAATCACTGGATTAGTTAACAATTATACAATAAAACTTGCAACAGAAGGCCACCTTAAGGTTTAAATTTAACATTTGTAAATTATCCAAATCACTGCAATCAAGGGTAAAAATTTAAAAATGTAGATACATTTAAACTGGAATTTTCGTACAAAAATCTTAAGGTTAGACAAAAGTAGTTCAAATGTATCTAGGCAAGTTGACAATTCTTTTAGAATTTCTGTAGTTTTGGGTGACACCACCAAAACGTTTTGATAATTGTTTGTGGCATTCTAAAAGCTAGTTCCAAAATTATCGTGCAGACTGACATTGTACAGAGCAAGAAACGAGAAAAAGAAAAGCATTCGGTCAAGCAGAATGAGATCTCCAACAGGTGGGCACCACAAAGTCTTCTATGTATGCATAGATTTTTTATACACTCTACGGCGTCCCTATAGCAATCTCAGAACTTGCAAGACACCACACACTTAATAGCTACAGCCTATGGCAAGTTTCAAAGGTATTTAACACGTTACCTTTTTGGCTCCAAACAGTAGCAACATCCAACTTAAAAGTACCAATCAACTTATTAGGACGAAGGACACTTCTACTTTGTAACACCTTCGGGCGTGTGATGACAGTGTAAGTGGTAAAGCGAAACGTATTTTTTTGTGTGAAGTAAGTCGTGTGGAAAAGTATGAGGTGAAGGAACATTGATGTTTTCAGATGCGGAAAAGAGAACAGGAGAAAAAAAATAGGTGAATTTCGTATGTTTAAGAATTAGAAAAATTGCCAAGGGGGCGAGCTGAACGACCATCCTTGGCGATTAAAGTATTGACTGTGTAAACATTTACTGTGGTTATAGAATCCATAAAAAAACAGCAAGAACACTCAAGGCCAGGTATTAATATAGTATAACCCATGGAAACTTAGAACAGATACATGACACAGAACAAAAGAGTTATGGGTGATAGGCGAACTAGCAAAAGCAATTAAA
Source organism: Proctacanthus coquilletti (assembly GCA_001932985.1). Taxonomy (NCBI): domain Eukaryota; kingdom Metazoa; phylum Arthropoda; class Insecta; order Diptera; family Asilidae; genus Proctacanthus; species Proctacanthus coquilletti. The sequence goes on from MNCL01000005.1 coordinate 1,743,972, forward strand.
CGAGATTCAAGCAATATACCCGCTGCATCGTAGACGGTCTTCAAATCAATTTTAAAAGAACCAATTAACGTGCCCGGCCGCAGGAATTTCCTCGAGTGGATCACCTGAGTGCGACAAAGCCGATTAAAATAAATCTGCTAGATAAAAGCATCATAATTCTAAACTATATCGGCGAAAACGTGTCGCTTGTTGCAAACACGTCCTAAAACATCGGTTGCTAGAGAAGTGCCTTTCTAAACCTTCTCAGAAAGCTTTGTTGGCACAAAATACACCGTTCTCTAATAGTAACTTGCCACTTGTTAATATGCGCCATGAGCAGACTTATCAACCGAGAACTGCGATTAGCGCCAAGCTCCTTCGGAGGATTTTCAACTTGGGTAAATATTTGGGCTCAGTGGTATACTCTGAATTTATTACTTTTTTGATCATAAAGTTTAGGGAATATATTCCGGCTCCTCCCAATCATTACCTACAATTTCCCTGAGGTAGGAGCTCACACACAGCTCCGGGATCAGTACGATAGAACCCCTTGCAGATGGAAAGCGTGCCTATGAGAGGTATCAGTTTCTGCTCTACGTGATAAAATCCAGAAACCCTCCCAGGAGTGGTTTGCAAACACCACTTGCGGCCGAAATGTTTGCGACAAACTTAGACTGAGTTTCTGGTGGTAACGCGAATTACTGGCTACTGGAAGTAGAGGTAGAGGTGGTGACAGAGTAGTTCGAATCTTCTACTTTTGGTTTAAGTGGCATTTCACGGGTTGGATTTTTCATTGATTTTTTAGAAGGTGCTTTCCTACTACTCTTTACTTATGTTATTTAAAACCACTCAAATGATACTGCTTTAATATGGTTAATACAAAGCGATAAGTATACTTACTCGATACACTTTGTCCCCTTATGTAGGTTTATTACACCAATGTGGGAAATGGGCAAATACATCGTTATTAGGTGTTATTCCCCCCTTAGCCATCGAGTTTCCTGGAGATTTAGGTCTGAATGTCTCTCAAAGTACCGAATGTTTGTACCTTTACTCTTCTGCGGAAATGCTAAGGCATGTACTGTTTGTATAAGAAGGTGGCGGTAATAAAATTTTTGTAGGAACTTTAATCAAACGTTCAGTCAGTGAATATGTGTATATTAGATTCTTCGAATTTGCAGGTATTGTGGATTTTTTTATAGGTGATTACCAGATTAAATGAGGACATCTTTCTCTTCCTCTTCTCCTTAATTAGGGCAAAGCAACTTTTGTTTTATACGGTTAATTAGTACTGCATTACAAGAAATTGTACTTTCGAAGATTCGTCTTGTGTTTCTAAGTATTTAAATTTTTTCATTTTGAAACTCATAAATTGGAGTTTTTATACTCCATTCAGAAGTTCTTATACTTCATTTTAGTAAACCATTAGCCACATTTTTTGTTTTGAAATTATAAATAGCATACTGAACATTCTTGTTTAATTCTTATTTGGTGAAATGTGTAATTATTTCTGGCAAAAAACCTTTTGACTATTTTTAAATTGCAAACATTTAAAAATAATTTCTCAAATATCATTTCATGAATTGCGGGCTGTGTTGAACCTCAAAAAGAAATCACATTATTTTACGTTTATGCTCTATTTAACCAAAAAATTAAGCTTTGTACACGGCAACTTTCCTAGAACAACATAGAGCCCTAAATAAAGATAAGAAACACGCATAAACATTTTAAGTCCACACTATTACTGAAGTCCTTTTAAAGTATTTACCTTTTAATTAATTTGAAATTTGTTTTCTAAGGAAGTCGTCGATTTTATTTGCAGTGGTTTTATTGTTTTATAAAATTCTTTTTATTCGTTTAATCATTTTTCTGATGATTCTTGCAAGAATGCAAATGCTTATAGTTAGTGTATTATACTTACTTTAAATTTGTAATGCTATGCTTCGATTGGTATAACTTTAAAGGCATTCTTTGTTAAAATTTAATTTTTTTATTTTATTTCTATGAAACCACAAGCCAATCCCAATTTTCCTACATTTATTTATATAAAAAAAATATTATTTAAATATTTTCAATTTTATTACTAAGGTATATCTTTTTAAAATTTATGGATACATAAAGCATATCAAGGGTTGTGCTTTCCAAACTAAATTGAACCCATTTCACTAAATATCCATTGAGAAATTGACATTGATATTGTTTATTTAACCTCTGGAAAAGCCCTGATATTTCCCAAATGGGACTTATACTCAACCTAAACTGAAGGTCTACACCCTCAGGGGTATACCACGAAATTTTGAAGTGAAATCAACAACTTGTCGATATTTCCCCTTAATAAGTTTAAAGTGTAGAGGTAAAAAACTGTAATTATGCAAGAATGGACCCAAAATTAATGTGAAACAAATACTTCAAGAACAGCACAAGTCTCATTTAAATTTTTGTCCTTTTTGTTACGCTCACCAATCGATTTGCTCTAAAAAAGCCAACTTCTTCGGAGACTAATTTAGAATTCATTCATTTAAGGGCGGCCCGTCTGTTGACCTTCATTCCCGGTAAATTGAACAAAGAAAAAAACCAGAGGCAACAAAGATCCCCCGAAGTATTTAAATAAATTAAACTGAACTGGCTCGCAGCGCCAGGGCCGTATTGGGAGTATCGGGAGCAACACCATCACACTCCGGCGGGCGGTCCGAATATTTGAATACAATCATGTGGATGTCATCCCATTACGGCGTAATTTATCGGAGCGTAGGTTAAATAAACAAATCGCCACCTGAGACGGTAGCAGTCTGCTCTAAAACAGAGTGCACCTGTTCTGGAGTGGTATTGCCCGCGGGGAGCACTCCACCATTATTTGAATATCGATTCGGGAACCCAAGGGATGCACGCTACATGCACTATTATGAAATGTTGCGAATTAAATGCGGGATATTCTGCACCGTATGCCCCGAAAGAATTATACCGCTCTACAGAGGGTGGGGCCGCAGGTCAAGGGCGCGATGGGCCAGCAATGACCTGTAAGTTAATAATAGTACACACGGGTGTCTTCGGTAATGACAACCATCTGGGCTAATTTGTCTTGTTCAGGATGGCAAATAAAGCTCCCCACATGGCCAAAGCTTACCCGACACCGCAAATCACCTGGGAGAAGATTCACCCAACTCCTTTGTTCCTTTCTTATTTGCTTGTACCGTCTTCGTCTTTTCGCCAAATTGTTTTCTTAAGTTTAAAGGTAGAAGGAAGAAAAAGAAGACAGCACTTACCGAAAGGGTAATGATTTTGTCGAAAAGCATCACAGGGGGCATGTGGAAATCGAACACGAAGTACTGTAACGAGAGTTGAAGGTTAGGTTAACAGGTGGTTTCAAGTTCGAGCAGTAGTGCCCTGAAGCATTAGAGCAACTTAAGGTTACTTGTTGGAGTTTGTATAGCGTGGAATGAGTGTATAGTGTTTCATAAAAGACTTTTATAAAGCGATTAACTAACACGCAGGTCTACAAAAATGTAGGTATGCAATCAGAAATGGAATTTCTTTATAATGCTTTTAGATTTTTTACCTTAAGAGAGATTTCCCGCGAACAATTTTAATAAAACCGATTTTTTTTTCTTCTGACAGTGAAAAATAAAATAAATTGCTTGCCCTTATATTCTTCCAATAATAGTTCACTACTTTCTTAGTCAAAATATATAGAATATAAGTTAAAATGATATCTCTTGAGTTCCAAGGTATAAAATATTTAACTATATTTTAGTAAAACCAGGAAACTGAATTTTTTAAAAACAAATTTTCCATAGCTTTTCCAAAGACATTTTTGTAAAAAGTAAACAAATTTTTTTATTTTTTTATTTTTGCCTTTAATTTTTTTAATAATAACAAAAATGCAGATCAGATATTAATTTGTATCTTAAGTAATTGCTAATTTGCTCACTTTATTTTTTGTTTACAGATTGATTCTCTTTTAAGGAACTCAAATTACAAGGTTCACCTCTCATGCACTACCTTCACTGGTACAAGGAAAATTATAAACCTTGTGTTCACCGATAACGCAACTAGTCTAAGCATAAATTGCTTGAGTTTGCTCAATTTTATGAAACACTTTATTGTTAACAAATTAAAGTTTATTTGTGAATTCCTTAGCAGTTACAAGACTCAGAGTCTAATTCAATTGAGCATGGGGATACTCACCTCATTAAAGTAGGGGCAATTGGTGCTCTCCTTGACACTGGTGTACTTCTTCTGATCCCCGACTTGGATGCACACGACCGGGTCCATGTTCAACCCGGGCAGCTGCCTTGCTTCTATGATTGTAATGCAAACTTGGAAGTCCTGCGACTTGAGGTGGTCCGCTGTACGTGTCATGGCCTTTATCCTGGAAAATACCTTGATTTCGTTACAAGCCCCAGCAGGTGAGAGCCGCTTGAGCTCTGTCACCTACATTTTGCTTTTGTCGTACTGAGTGCTTTCATCCACGTCGCTAGATTGGTTTGATTGTCCATTCTCCATCTGAGTAGTCTTTGGCTCGTCCTCGCCCTCTGTCGCAGATGCAGTCGCTCCCGCCTGATCTGAATCGGTTATGAGCGGCGACCTTAAGTGAATTTTCTCAGTTCAGAGTTCAGCACTTTACTGTTAAAATTCAAAATTTTCTTACCTGCCCTCGTCCTCAGTGCTGCTGTCTCTGGAGTGCGGCTGTGGTCGCTCTTTGCGGCCCAGCCGCATCATATTTCGAACAGTTCTCAGGGTAACCCTCTTTTCCCGATTCGCCGTCGGTGTAGTTGGCGACTTACCCACCTTGTCGAATTTCAGTTCACTCTTGTAACTACTGTTCTGACCTTGATGAGTCGACATAACGTGCCGAAGAAGCTGCCTTTTCCGATTCACAGATGAAGACTCAGCGTCTGAAACAAAAGACCAACAGGTAGCGACTGTAGCACTCAATTAAATGAAAGCCCCAATGCTCCCCTTACCCCCTTTGCCTTGGAGGCTCTTCTCCAGGTTCGCTATGTTCTGTTCGATGTCGAGAAGCATCTGTTGATCATCCTCCAGACTGGAGCTGTTGTGCCGTTGCTCTTGAATGGAGTTTACAAGATTGGCTGGCTCGAAATTGCCGGCAGCATCATCTGGAGATGTGTACCTTGCCTCAAAGACGACTATGGCCTTTTATGGGCGATACAAGAACAAAGAAGAAGGATTTACTCTTTGTGGAAGACTCTGCGGTGATGGTGCGTCCGCGAAGTGGAGTACACCTGCAACAGCGCATGCCACTACTCGCGGAGGACTTTTTCTATATTCTACAGCCGTGGCCACAAGTATTAAGCAGTCTATAGTACTTCACATATTTCAGAATTACCTCTCTTCACGACTATGTAAGCCGTGAAGAAATTGAAACTTCCTCTACAGGTGGTCTGTTGAAGCCTTCTATGATCTTTTATACTGATCACACTGCTGTCTGTAGGTTTCAATTTACACTTCGTAGATTTGAAAGAAATAAAAGCAATAAATATAGGAATAAAAATGAAAATATTTTAAATGGAAATTGCAAGTCTGCAATAGTAATTCGTAGTTTTTGTGCTAACACTGAATAACATGGCTTCCTAATACTTTCGGCCCCGGCTGTACATGCTACAAAAGCTCCTAGCTGGGGCTAAGGGCACTTCCCGGACCATTGTTTACAGCATTGAAACAGCAGCGAATTTCCTAGAACAGCCTGGGGCCTTAGACTGTGTATCCAGCAGCTCTGGCTTTCAAGGCATTCGCTTTCAAATCGAAAGTATACCTATATTTTGGGTAAACAGTGTACCTTGACGCCTCTGTCATAAGCAGCTAGGCTAGGAGCAAGGTCCAGGTGCTCGTTGCTCTAGGATATGTCTTAATTCAATTTGGTCTCTACAGTAGGCCGGCAGGTGTCACATTGAAATTGATGGATTCCACAGAATTTGTCATGCTTATCTTCGTAGGTATTTTGAAGTGCGGTTTTATTTTTTGAGTTGTTCTCAAATGTACATACTTCCCTGGGCACACGGACACCTTTTGTTTTTGGTGGTGACTTGAAATCCCTCGCAGAAAGTGTTTAGATAAATTATTTTGAGAGCTCTTTGCTGAAGAAGATAAAATCCTCGGAACGGCTGATTTACAGTGAAGAATTTCTTCTTTTTTAAAAGGCCGACGATGTTTTTGCAGAGAATTTCATTCAAAAATTCTTGTTAAAATGTTCCTTTGAAATTCAAGAAGGTACTTACAAGGCCTATTGTAAAGGACAAATTATATCTGTTATCTATTATATCTTTCCTGTACGATATACAGACAGATTATATCTTCTCTATACGTCGCATACACAAATCCAGGTAGATATTTATGCGTGTTGACAAGCTTATTGTCGGAGCTTGCGGGGTGGCCCTAGAACAAATTGTTTCTGTCTACCAAGATGGAAATGGTATTTGGACAGTGGCCTGAGAGATGAAGTCAATGTTCTTATCCAAAAGTAGAAAAATTTGGTACACACATCGTTTTACATATAAATAAGATATAGGCACATTAGCCTTCAAGGAAGGAAATACATAATAACGTTTAGGCTGTTTGTGTAGTTTGTCCGACTTTCTTACACGTTAGCTCTGCTATAGGAAGCAGTTCTATATCAAGTTTACAAGATTAATGAGTATTAAAGGCTCTAATGAAAGTGTTATATGACCCATGCACACTTCAATCTGTTATACAACGAACTAGTTGAAAGACATGGGACAAATGTACAACATTCGAAGCTGTTTGAGGGTATGGCTAAATACGTTATTGATTTTGTAGCATGGCCTAAATTTTTCAGCTATTTAGATATAATTTATAATGTATACCGAATTAAGTGCAGTAATTACTAGAGCGTAGGCACTAAACGCAATTATAGCCGCTAAGTACCATCAAATCATCATTACAGAATTTGATTTAATTGTACCATTTGGTGGACTCTTTATGAGGGTTTCCCACTGTAGGCTAGACCCAAAGGTTACTTTCGTACATCCAATTAGAGGCTGCAATCTCTTTGGCGTGATTTTATGATATATGTCTGTTCCGCAGCGTGCAATAATTTCTTGGTTTCAATAAATATGTAATTTATAGTGCAATTTAAAGGAAAATTTATGGTACACTTCCCAGTATAATAACGCACTGCGAACTAGCTTCTCGTTCCAGGGGAAACAAAAGGTCATTTCCTGGTGTTGAGAACGTTAATTGCTGTTTTAAATCATTCCACATTATTGTAACACAGAGGAATCAATTCTAAGTCTTATCAGACATAACTTATAATCTAAGGTAACATTACACTTGATATGGTTCTCAATGAAAAAAGGAGGACAATTTTTCCGTGGGATAAGCAGACAAGTAGAAAAGGTTCTCAGAATTTTGCTATTTTTTATATCTCACTTTTCCAGCTTAAAGGCGAGGAGTTTGTATGATCCTTAAAATGCGTTCTATTCATAAATACGAGCTCATACTCTTGCTCCGTCATATTTTTACATCTTATTAGGGCAATTCTGCCCAAGTTGTAAATCACTTTTATAGACTCTTTCTTCATGCCAAGTTTCAAAGTTTACACAAAATTCATATCACCTCGAAATGAGCAAACACCTTCAAGACGAAACCGTCTTCTTGATATTTCAAGAGAATCATATTCGTGAGGAAAGCCGTAAAAATTCTGAATAAAGTACGAGCCACAGGCGAGGTGGAATAGGCACTTGCTTTTTATCGGTGTCATTGAGAATGACCGTAAAACGCTAATAAAAGAGAACTAGCCAGCGAGATGTGAGTCTAGCTCGGAATCGTCATGCGAAACCATTGGTTGCTATTACAAAACTATTTCTTAAATACCGAATATAGATAAAACATTTTTGATTTCTGGGGCAAAATGTCTTCAAATCAGCAGGGACTGAACAATATTGTAGTATCGTTTTTAAATGGTTTTGGCTTCATATTCCTGTTTTGAATTTTACATGTTCAAACGTTGGTAACTCCTTTAAGAAGCTGGTGGAGGTGCTGTAGGGAACTGCTGAATTGTAAAAGTATTCGTTTTATCTCACTTCCATTTTTGCTTGAATTTTTAGCACGTAAAGTGAATTTAAGTTCTTCTTTTTAGGTCAATTAAAGGTATATTTTACTTAATACTTTTTATTTTTAAAGGCTCATCGCACATCGAAATAAAGTAACTATATTCGGTGTTTCAGAAATTTCTGTACCCAAGTAATTTCATTTGAAAGCTTTTGTGAGACTAAATTAAATAAGACTCCCAATACTTTGAGCATAAAAATTCTGTGAGTTATGATAAATTCATTTTACCAATTTTTGATGAATCGTTTGTACTTTTCCTTGGTGAATCAAATCATGGCTCTTGTGTTCCTACTTCTGACCTTGGGAATTATTTTCATTGGAGGTGTTTGCAATTAGAAGTTCTGAAAAGTTTTTCCTCTGCATTGAAACTAGACCTTAATACGTTGTAATATTGATAGACGTACACTACTTATTCCCTTAAAATCACCCAGTGGCAATATGGACGCAGAGGCAATAGGCACATTTTTACTACTAGTTCTAATCTAAATGAATTAATTATTTAGCCTTGACGGCAAACAACTAATAAAATCGGTGTACCCCATAAACCTTAATCGAGTAATCTTGGAAGTGAAGCGAAATATAATTGTTGACTTGGGAACTCAGTCCCTCTAACCGGACGAAGGGATTCGGTGCGCTCTGCAAATAAAAAAAAATGTGAGACTCGCTTGATCTGTACAGATAACAATTTACGAAACACTGGTCTCTGAATTCCTTTGTAATATTTCAGGCGAGAACTCGTGCGGTGCTGGTGAATTGGACAGAACCGGCAAGCTGGAATTCATCCAGGTGCTTTCTATATTTATTTCCCCGTGAAATTTAGAACAGAGGCTGTCGGCCTCGACTTACCTTCACAAATTTATTAATTAGCGTGAAACTTTATTTACTCAGGGACAAATTTGCCAGTAAACTTTCTGAATGGAGCAAACAATGGCAATTTTGACTGTACGAATTCTCGTAGAACCTCCATAGAAAGCTTAGCCGTCTTATTAGAATTAATTTTCATACATTTAAAGGAGTTTCTTACACTGCGAATTCCATGCCGTGACAGCTGCCTTGAGGCTTCGGAAGACGGCGAAACAAAACTTGGTTTGGAAAATCCTAGCACGAGATGGTTGTTGTTGCTGCCCAGGGGCCAATCGTGTTTCCCCGAGAAATTTAAAAAGCAATATTTGTTTGAAAAGATAACCCGCAGGGTTCTAGGAAGTTTGAACATCCACAAGGCACAAGATGTTAATAAAGTGGATATTTATACTTTTTATAAGTAAAAAGTAGAGCTGCAAACTTGGAGATCTGTACATAGCATAAAGCAAATTTTCCGGTAGGCGTTTGATTGTCCGTAGATTTAATCCACCATCGAACGGATTTTGATGTTGTTTTTAGTTATATTTTCTGTTTATTTGTGGACTCGTGCTAGCAGGAGCATTTAATGGTAGTTATTATTGAATTATTTGGAATTGCTGATGAGCAAGAAATTGGAATAATTGAAGGAAATTATATCAAAACTTGTTTAAGGAGCAAATAATTCTCAGCTCATAATTTATATAATACGATCGATGCGAAGAGAAAAAAGCTGCCTGCAGTTCAGGCAGGAGTGAAATACCCGTACATGACTTTTCTTTTCATGTACTGAAGGAGGATTTCTTTTAACGAGGTTAATTTGGTTACGCGGAAGCAAATACCGGGCCAAAGTATGTTTTAAGTATAAAAGAATCTGATGTGACATCGTGCCATTTGTAGGGAGATGGACGGATACGCGAGAGCAAAGCAAACCTATTTTTTACAGGAACTGCTTCCACGAGTGGGTTTGTTTACGTTCTCGCCTGACAGCCTGGTGTGAAGTCGTAAATTTCGTTGTGCATTATTTACGGCATGTTATTGGCTTGAAAGCTCCTTTATTGTTTGTGACAATTTCGTATATTACAAAGGACAAATGGGCTGAAGAATGGGACGTAAACGATATCTTAATTCTTTCACAAATTTCTTAAGTTATCCTGTTAAATTTTTTATTTTCCTAGAATCAAAACTGTAAGTATTGAAATTATTTACAAAGATCAATCCAAATAAAATTGCGTGATGCGAAAATATAGATGTTTTAATTAGAGGAGACTTTTTCGAATTCTTATCGTCACAGGCCAGGGATTAGGAAAAGAAGAGATTTCGAAATATTATCCTGTTTACAGAAAAGATGAAAAAAGTGTGAAAATGGGAATCAAACTGTTTACGGAAAGACTTTTAGGGTTAAATGCTTCTTAGCGACAAGTTTTAAGTCTAATGTGGTGAAGGTGCAAACACAGATGGTTTCTGCAAGTACTTAAGGAAAAATTTGTCAGCCAAGTTTTTAATTAGCAACCAACGACAGAATAGAAACAGTAGAGATAACTGCAAAGTAAATGAAAATGGGTGAAAAGAGGATGTAATTTGGCAGGTTTCGGTTAAATTTGGAGATGTGTGTAAGGAAAGCTAAGGAAAAAGAGATGTGTGTACATTAATTTATTAGATTATATAATCACAAAAGAAGGTTAGGGTTAATTCTGGGGTTTGGAGTAATGGGTTTATCTTTGTTTAGAAATGTGGTCTTCCTAGACTTCGAGTTGAAAATGTGGTGGTCGGTCCATTAGGATTTTTGTTCGGCATCTTATACATTTTCTATGAGGTTTTCTTGATTTTGAGGGAGATGGAAACATGAACATTCTTTGATAAATAACTCACATGTGTTTTGTAATAAATTAAGGGTCTGTATACATGTAGCATAATTAAAATCAACAATCCCCAAACTGTAAAGCTATTTGTATATTTCACGAGATCTAAGTTTGTACTTAGTCGTGTACATCCTAAACCTATGGTGAAATGAGTAACCAAATAGTCTATGAGTTTATTGCCTGTTAAGGATCTAATACCTACAATATCGTATAGACTGTTTCACTGTCAAGAGCCTTGATTTGAGAAAACCTGTGAATATATACAACTAAATTTTCAAATGCAATTAACCATCGAAGGGCAGAGAACCGACATTGAGGTTGGATAAAACGTGGTCTGCAAATGAGATTTTGATTTTCCAATTAAGAGGTTATAAATTATATTATATTTGTACTCGTAATTGCGGGAAAACTGGACAGAGATCCGAACATCATCCCATAGTCCTAATTGAAATGCCGTTCCTTGCTTGATAATGGGAAGCCACTTTAATTGAGTGCGCGAACAAAGGGAGGCTCAAGACCTCGACGGTAAGGGCCAATCACTAGCTATTTGGTTTTTCCTTTCGTGAAGGAATTGATACAAATACGGCCTCCTCCAGGCAGATTCCCTGTTTGCATAAAACAATGGAGAGAGGCCGGATGAAAATCTGTTTTGTTTCTTAAAGCTGGCGGGAAACGGAATCGGTAACCCTCTTAACTTTCGTAGGCATCCCAAGACCAACGGGAATCCGCATCCGGGAGTCCCTTACATGCCCGAACATATTTCTTATTGGCAATTTATCTCTTCAACGTCTCGATTTGCCGGCGTTCGGCGAAAATTTAACAGAAGCAAAAACGACAGAGGCATTATTATTATTACTTTTGCTCAATTTACTCGGAGCTCTGGAGCCCTCGTCTTTTCCTTCTTACGTAAGTTAGGGTTCTCAGCGGGTCCTGTGTTGTTCTTCGTACACTCCTGCTCAGAGCAAATTTATTTTCCCACGAGCATGAAGCAATTTACCTTTTAAAAGTAAACAAAGTTGGAAATGGAGGGCTAATAAAAATCTTTCTTACAATGTTTCATTTCGCTGGGAATGTGAAAAAGTCTTGGCTAAAATTTCTATACTTTTGTCGTTGCATTATTGCGGCAAAAACTTCATATTACTTTTTCCTTCAATTCACAGACGATGAAAACGACTCAAACGACCAAAAGTTGTTTATTTTGGACCTCATTGACGAAAAAAGTTCTACGTGGACAACGAAAAACTATAGTATAACGTTTTTAAGAAAAACGTGCGTAACGTGGGAAGAAAGAAGAAATCTTAAGAAAGGATCGTTTTTCTAGCTCAGTTAAGATCTTGGAGGATTACCGTTCTTATTCTACGTCTCTTATACTACACTGCGACTTGCAAAGGTCTGACCACTAATGATCCATATTTATATAGGGTTTTCTTCTTCCAGTAGGATCCCACTTCGGGAAGTTGGTAAGCCAATAATTAATTATTATAAAATTTATAAAGTCTTTCCAAAAACCAGAACTTTAAAATTAACAAAAAAAGGTCTTTACTTAAAACTACTCATTCATGCCAGTTTATAAAAAAGGCATTTTTAAAAATATTTTTTATCAGTTTTTAAATCTAATATTTCATTGATATTTCAAAAATTTAACGATTACCTTAATTATATTCATATAAAATAATTCATCTTATATTTTTTTCGAAACTTCTGATGCTTCGGTTCCACTTGATGGAGCTTTTCGTTATCGAATATCCATTCGAGGTATTGTTGGACTGATTACCCTCTCTGTGCTCGGCTATTTTACTCAATATTGAAATTGAAAATGAAATGACAATAAATGGATTCATGCTGTTGTTGATTTTCGTGCCATAAAATTGAATTATTGTGGCCCTCAATTGTAATTGAATTGTTTTAAACAGCATTTAATTGCCTTTCTTGCCAAAGTCAATTATTTTCTGGGTAATAAAAGACTTCAAAACAATTTCCTGCGGCATTCAGTCCACATAAATTGCCCCTTGTCACCGCATCTAACTCAAGATCTTGAAGATATTCTTGGGGGTAAATCGATTCTATAAATCCAGAAGCAAACCTGAGCGCCGACTTGTTGATGTGGGCGAGAAAAAATTTGGCCACGGCAGGGTGTGGGGAAGTAACCTGCAGGATTTTCCTCAAAGTAAAAATAAAACTTACCTCAATCGGCTTGTTCGTGCTTAAGTCCACCAGTCGATCCTCCACGCGAACCCGTCCCTGCGAGATGAGACCTGAAAATATGAAAAATTTTCAATACCTTGTCGTGACACAAATTGCCGTTTTAGCGTAGCCCCGACTCACGGGCATCACTTGCCCTAAGCCCTGATTCAGAAAAAATAAAAAAGTCGGCTTTCAACACGTTAAAGTGCTTCATGTAGGGGTGCAGGACCCGCCACTCCTGGAAACCCCGCACTTTACCAAGCCATTTTTTCGAATTTCAAACTTCATAAAGTTTACTTGAACTGAAAATTGAAATTACTTGAAAATTCTTGAAATCATGAAAAGTCTGCAATTTTAAAACTTTAAGTGGAATTTACATAAAACGAAATATGATTAAAGGATTTCAACGTTTTATTTGTTGAGGTATTACACATTTTCTAAAGAATTCACATATTTCCATATCTCTTTGTGTTTTGGTAAGATCCTGATGTGAAGGCTCTAAACAAAATTTCGTAAACCTCACTACAAGGTCTGCCTTTCCGAGAGCATCATTCGTGAAAATCTTCATCTGAAGTTTTTTTCGTTTAAATGATGTTATAGCAATTATTTTAACCCCATCTTAAAGAAAAATAAATAGGTTCTTATTCAATGTAAAGAAACTGGCTGCTCAAAAAAATTAAACTTCCTCTCCAAAGAGAACTAGGTCTATGTGGATAAAATTTGAATATACGGAACACTCGGAGTGCTATTCAAGTTCACATTTAATCGCTTTTACTGTATCCGTACTGAACTGTGGTTGGGGCTTTCTAAAATTGTGGAATCCCATTTTCCGACTTGAAACAGTTTTCTGACGTGTGGCCTTGGCAGGTGGACGAGGTGCTACGGGGTGAAAATCTCGCTAACTGCCGAGGAACATGTATTCCTTGCAAATATCCACTCAAGCGACTTTCCACTAAAGACCTCTTCCTCTAAGAGCTCCAAACAAAATGGCCGGAAGGCATGAGGAGTTCTAATTTTCCTTCAGCCCAGAGAGCGTAACTCAACGTGCCTTCGGCTGTCTGCCTAGCCTTTGATTGTGCTGAGAAAGCTTTCTTTGTGGCCTAAAAACAGGTGCATCAGCAGAACGCTAGCCCTTACGCGAAGGTTTTTCGACAACTTATTTCCTCGGGGTGCCTCTAGCCAGGGTTGGCTCACTCGTGCACCTTAATTCGCAGGCGAGTAATGATATAATTTCGCGGGATGATCTTAAAGGAGGTCAGAGATAATGCGCCGAAGAGCTGGGAGCTTGGATGGAATGCCTCAGATGGTGAAGGCTACTGAGATCCCGCGGAGGAAGCAATTTCGCGGCACGGAGCCTGGCCCACGTGATGTGCCTTTGTTGCGATCCTCGGGAGAAGTCGTAACCGTAACGTGGTAAATTTTGCTAAATGGACGAGAAGATATCAGGTGCCGATTTGGGGATTGCCGTAGCAACCCATTTCGAATATATATTGTAGCTTAATTTTGGATGGCTTTGAGACTTGATATAATTCCACGTCTAACATGGGAATGCGGTAGGTACTCAAAATATAATGAAATTGAGGTGAAATCTTGTAGCCTTCACCCAACCACGATTTTTGCGGTTTTCTATACTTATATATAATAAATGTAAGGGCTGACACAAAAAGATAAAAAAATTATATTATATTGAAGTACATAAAAAGAATATTTATTCAATTAATAGTATAAAAATTGTAGTCAAGCTTAAGGCAAGAAAGAGGATTGATAAAATTACAATTAACTTTAAATAATAAACAAGAAACATCAATTCTATTATTGGTAAATTGCTTTGGATTGAATTTAGTTTATTTTTCGTTTTTACTATTTTATTTATAAATAATAATAATAAAATAATAAAAAATAGTAATAAACGTTTTACTAAACTAACACTTAACTTAAACTTTAAGGTAAAATTGTATACTGAACTTCTAGAAGTAGAATATTGGGTCCCACTTCTTTTCTGTTTCTTTCTTATTGTCGATGATGTAAAATATTCCAATAGAAGAAAAGTGGAAGAGGCGTAGGTTTATCTTGCAATAAAAGGATTATGTAATTAAAACAGAGGACGTAGTTACCAAACAATAAGATGATTTAAAAAACTCCACGGACAAATTTAAAAGAGGAGTTTAAGAACACCTGGTTTAAGAACCAGGAAGGACGGATTATCTTTTTGTTGCATTCATAAAATATGGGGAAAAATACGATGTTAGCAACGAATATAGCCTTCTTGTAGAAAATATTATATTGTTGCCGTCAAGCCAAAAGGAAACCAAAAAATGGAAGAAAAAGATTTTGGAAAGCCGGAAAATTTTACTAAAGGTGAAAAAATTTAGGATGTGTTAAGAGCATCCTAAGAAAATTGGTTTAGGGTAAAAAACTTCCAATCGGAATTATTTTGACTTCAAAATATTTAGGAACTGCATATTCGTCTTTAGCTGGTGCATAAATATAACAAAAAAGGGAGATAGTGCTTGAGCTTTCCACATTGTTTTATAAATATTCCTATTAAAATATAAAACAAAGAAAAAAACGGACGATATTACGGAAATGGTACCACGTGGGTTATGTAAGACCAGTGTGTAAAATCTTCAATATTCTATTGAATCAATTTTATGGATATTCGATTCGAAGTGCATTTCAAGTGTTCGAGAGATAAGGAAAAGGAGAACAGAGTGAATTTTCTTCCAGTGGAGATTGAGTGACATTAAAAACCAAAGGATGTTCCTCACAAATCAAGTGTATTGGGTTGAATGAAGAAATGCAATAAAAAGCAGAATTGCAGACTCCATCGCCTTAGGCACTTAGACTTTGTAATGTCGGTAAAGGATTTGTAAAAGCGTAATATAATTGAGTAAAGGTGACTAGGAAGACGCTCGTGACTTACCTTGCATTAGTATCACATATTGTCCTATACATTTGCTGCTGCTGCTGATTGTCCCCCTTGATCCAGTCATGGACCCGATGCCGCCGCGAGACGTGGACGTCATGGATAATCCCGTCTTAAGCAGGATTTTCGTCGTCTGAGATCTAAGCTCAACCATGACATTCTCCTCGGGGTTGGCGGGCCGCGCCAGTGGCCAAATGAAGGACTGGAAGAAGAAAACAAACGGGGGAAACATAAAGCGAACTTTCAGGAAGTACTTTTGTCTTTTATTGTGGTCAGTGGGGGATATAACACTTTAACAAACTAAAGTTGTAAACTCCGGCAGTGGGTTCCGGAGTGGGACGTATACTCGAAATGTATGCGGGGCTGTTCCATAAATCTACAGTAAGTTAGTCTCGCATGGGGGAATTTTCTTTTTTTTCCCTTTATTTAAGTAGGCCTTTGAAATAAATTTGATTTCAGTTTATGGAATCCAAATAAATTTCTTTGATTTCACCTGGGAATTATCGGGTAAATTATGTGGAGTATAGCGGCGAGAAAGAAGAAAAAAATCTGGCTGTATGAGCTCTTTCAATTTCTATTAATTGTAATTGAAATTAGAACTTTAAATAAAATGTATAAAATTTCAGCAAACCAGAATTAGAAATTAGAATCATTTTATTTTTTTTTTTAAATATGAAATAACTCTTCATTCGTTATTTTATTGGTATAGTATTTTGTCAAAAAGAACACTGATAAATATGCTTTATATTAATGCCCATGTGACACGAATGGATTTGGAGAGATTATATTCGAATCATTTAAGAATAAAAGTGGGATAACCATACCCGGTATCCTCTGCCCAAGACACCGGGCTGTAACCATTTATGTGTCAATCATCCGTTGCTACCTGCATAAATTACTCAAAATGGCTATTAATCAGCGATAGCAGACTGATTAGAAACGAAAAGGTGGGCTGACGTAACGTGGCTGATAACGGCTGATGTACTTCATCAACTTAATAGCACAGGGAGGCTAATCAAATTCACCTAGAAAAACTGTTACAGAGAATGAATGGCCCTGCTAATAGGGGAGGCGAGTTTACCCAAGGTTTTCCTGCTCCGGACACTGAACCACCACAGCTATAACAATGATTTCCACACTTCTTCATTTTAGAAGACGGTAGACAAATTGGAGGGATTTATTAGACTCCTCAGTGAGCGCTTCTTTGCGAATTAATTGCTCCGTATTTGCCTGCAGGCTTTTTTGTTATCAATAAATTAACGAAGTAGCACAGAGATATATATCTAAAAATTCTAACAGAAAAATACAACTTTGAGTATATTTTGCCCATTGGGGAGTCGTTTAATTTCTTCCAGATGCTTTTGATTACTTTCAAACTTAATGGACGTTTATGACGCGAGTTTCAAACTACGAAAGCATAAAAAACAATAAATCGTTTTTTTATGACAAATAGAGTCCCACAAATAGAAACAAAATAGGGATGACTATAAATTCTACTTCACAATAAATTCTGTATCTCTGGTGTAATAATTCTTAAAAACCCATTAATGCCTGCACTAGCGTTAGTAAAACTGTGCTCTATTAGACCCATTCCAATCATTTCCCCATGTTAAGAACGCAATCCAAAGCGAAAATGACAGCATAAAATTCACACAAAGCGAACCCAGTCAAAAACCAAATTTCATTCATTTATTTTAGCTAAATCAAAAGCCCATAAATTGCAAGTAATATTTCTGGACCAGTGTAATAAATCCCCGACTGTTCTGGAACGTAAATATTGTCAAATTGGCAGCAAAAACAGGAACGCGAGTGTGGGTGAATCAGATTTCAAACGAAAAACGAAATTATATTGCGGGAAGATGAGTGGCTAAAGCTAGTGGATTAAACTAGCTGAAGAACCTTATACAGATTGACATAGACAACCTTCTAAAAGCAGAATCATCTTTCTGAGTTTCAGTCCATTTCAGGAAAACCTAAAGTCGACTTATTGCTTCTTGCATTACCTATGAAACTTGATTATGTGTAAATTATAAATACATGCTCGTCTTGCTACGTCCATCCATCATATAGGATCTATGATATAGCATTTTATGTAGTCGTTAGTTTGTCAATCATCCTTTAATTAAATCGAGCACCTTAAATAGTATTTTATATTTTTACTCCTATGCGTAAAAGCAATTCTGTAATTAGGAACGGCAAGAAAACGAGGATTAGCAGATTCAAACGAGGGGCATGAATGGACTGCAGATGGCATCTTAGGATATGAGTTATTGTAAGGCACTCCTGTCGTGCCCAGTTCCGAATAGTTCATCAAAGTGTAACAAGGAATTCCTGACAAGTTTGTGCATCAATTTACTCATTTGCATTCAAGGAATTAAATAAAAAATTAATTTTAATGTTTTTTTTTTAAATATGTTCAGTACCGCTGATTTTCATGTTACTTTTTATTTGCCTTTGTTATGCATGCTTCGTGTTATCTTAAAGAAAACAAATCAAATCCCTCTAACGATAGCTAGTTGATTTCCGACTGATCTATTGTCCAAATGATCAGCTGACACTTATTAACAGACCACTTGACCGCTCACTTCCCCCATGGCCTATTGACCAACACCGCCTGATCTATTTACTGCCTACTGATCGCTACTACGTTCAGCCTTTGACCGCGATGGTCAATTTATATTTTCTGCGAGATTTTAATAGCCTTTAAAAGAGCACTTCTTCTTAACTATTAGTTTGCCCTTCAACATTTTTGTTCACTTTATTTTTAAAGTACTGACAAGACCTTCAAACACTCAAGAAGTTGAATAGGTTTTAAGCCGCTGTTAAATTAAAAGGGTCATCTTCGCTTATTCCGGGTTTTTAATAATCCCAAATGGACCTGTAAAGAAGCTGATGGCTCAGATAATTAGGGTTCTAGTGTTTGAATTTGTCAAGCTGGTCGATGAAAACCCAAGAAATAGCATCAAGGGACTTTAAATTTATCTTATTATTTCTTAAGAGGAATTCTTCGAAGACAAATAAAACTGTTATTAATTTTTCAAAATCTTCTGTACTTCAAAGCAGGGATAAATACAGCAAAGAGGGAGATTATATAAATGAATGTAGAAGGGCACAGACTCCACGTTGTTTGCCCTGGTGCTGAAAAGCCATTCTATAGCAGCGTTAATCCTGTTTCAATAATTCTTTCGTACTTGAAATTTTTTATGTGATTACACAAGCGTGGTTTTAAAGGGGACAGTCTGTTGTTGCAAATGCTTATTTGAATATAAGGCCCAAACTGAACTGAGGGCATTCATCCCCAGGCCCTCTTTCGAAAATGCCATTAGCATAAGTCTTTGGCTTCCAGCGTATCTTTGTTTTTAAAACTGATTGAGAAAAAAAGGTACTGTTGAGTACTGCCTGCCTCCTTTGTGAATTTATAATTTTGGTTACTTTTCCATTCTCACAGAGGAATTCACTTTTTCTGAAGAATCCTCAGTCTAGTCAAGTAGCGCTACAAAGCCAATAAATTGCAGATATACTCTAGAAATCGTAATTTGTTTTTTATTGCGCAGAATAATCAAAACTTTTGCAATCTCCAATCCCTGGGAAAACTTCAAAGTGGCGAAAGTTCAAATTAAATGAGTGGCAGCGTTAATTATTCACGGTTTAATTTGAGCGGGCTAATTAACTTGCCGAATTTCCAACCCCCCTCCCTTGTTGGGACCCAACCCAGTTTTCAGAAATCGCTGCTCGGTGCAGTTGCAGTTACGGCACGCATAAGGCATCTGCGGCTACCTACCTGGTTCACGTCGATTACAGATGAAGTTGCGATCAGCTCCGAAGTTGTGTGAGCCACACCTGAAAAGAAATAAAGTGTTAGTATGAAAATTTATTCCTAAGGAGCAGATATATCTATCTTTCTAAAACTTGCGCCAAGTAGAACTATTAGTGGCTTCATATGAGAAAAATATGATATATAATAATAATAATAACAATACGTACATAAAGCATATTTGCTTACGCGGTCCAATGATTATAATTAAAAAAAACACCCTGTGGGATCTTGCATAAATAGGTTTAAAGCGCAAAACAAAACCATATCCCATTGGATACGGAAAAGGAGGGCATTTAGTTTTAGTAACCCGGCGTGAAATACTCCGTAGAAGGTCAGCTGCAATGGACGAAGCAGAGTCCTTCAAACTCGTTGGTGTGCTAGAAACTGTGTAGTACTATTCCACGGGGAAAGAAGTATCTCGCTACCATATACAAGGAGCCTCGTGCACTTTTAATTATATTGTAATATTTCAACGGGGAGTTCAAGTTAAAGGCGTGATAAATGTAAACTTTTTAGAAAGCATGACCATTTCACGCACTACTCCGAGTCGCCATGTCCATCCTTCACCACGTGCCTTCGTTTGAGCCAGGTGATTAACCAGTGAATCTCGTGAAGTAAATGTTCGTGCAAACAAAAATAATCCATGATACTCGTGAGCCGTGCTCGTGTTACGTTTTGTTCATTACAAAATAAATGAATTCACTTCGAAGGGCTCTCGGTGAGGCCGCATTCGAAGGATACTTTGGAGCAGCCGCAGCGACTGGCTGGGCAGGTCTCGGTCTCTAATGGCCATTATAATGGTTTCAGGTTTTATTTACCACGGGTACGGTGCACTTTTGTAACATAAATCCAAAGATAAGGCAAATTGGTGCCGAGTTTTTGCAGTAATAACATGGTCGTAAAGTAAATACTAGGGTGCAGGGATGCCGGGCATTAGGGTCTCGAGAGCTGGGTCTGGGGTTCTAAAGGTAGCGTGCCCGTCTAGCACACGCTACCTCTAACCCAGGATGCTTTATGACTCCTCGGATTTAATGCTAATACGTTTACGTGCGTTCAATTTCGCAAATGCAGGGTGCATGATAGGTACGCCACCCGGTTATTTAAAATAATCCAGTAATTAAACAGCTGACTGACGCCGTGTCATGTTCAATTTGAATATGAGAAGGACGCGCAACACGTTCTACATACGCGCCAGCAATATGCCAGGACGAAAGGGTTCTGCTCGTTGGGCAGCCAGTCCTAGGGTGCCCATTTAATATTTCATCCGCCCCGACTTTATGGGGAATATGAAATTGAACTGGAATCGTCTAAATAGGAATTGTGCAGCACACGTCAGCCATGCCGATGAATACTTCACTTTGATTCAAATGTTTCTCGAGCACTGTGCTCTAATTAATGTTCTTCTATTCGAGTTGGTTAATCAGGCGTAAATGCGTGTTTGCGTGTTCTATTTGCTCACTTTGTTTTAGGTTGTGCAAACCAAGCAACTTTGTTGGGGTTGGGGACATGTGAGACGTTTTGTAAAGGACGACTCGGCTCCCGGGATGTCCTGGAAGGAAGGTACATAATGGTAAGCTGCTCCAAGGAAGTGCCCTATATTTCATTCAAGAAGCTTTTACTTGATTTGACATTGTGTAAATCATACTGGCTATGAAGTGATATTGCAAGGTCCAAAGTAAATCATTGGAAATGGGCTTCCGTCAACATAAATGATGTTGAGATTGATTCTTACAAAGGACTGTCACAAAAATAATTTCTTTTACTTAAGCCACTGGAATTCCAAATTAGATGTATTTGGATTACACAAGAGACCAATTTATGATCAGAACGTTTACGACCACAAACGATTTTTCGTCATTTTAAAAAATACGACAAACAGTTTGGATTTATAATCATAAATAAATCGTCAATTGATTAATAAACTTACTTACTAGATAGTTATTGCCTTTTGCTGAGTGGAAATAGAATGGAAGTTAGTATTTTGATCTCGTTGTAAATGGAGTAATAGTATTAAAGATACGAACATTTAATAGTCCAAATGCTGGCTTAATAGTCGTATAAAAGTGTATTGCACGATATAAAATGGTTAGTATCATATTAAATAATTTAGAAAAATTTTATCCAGACTGATTCAGCATCTGTACTTAACATCAGTACCTAATATTTGCCAAAATCGCGGAAATACTCCTATATATGTAGAGGTTGATATAAAATATTCATAAATAGAAAGAGCGTATGAAAAAACAAAGACTTTCTGACTCCACGTTGGTGTGTAAAAATATACTAAATAAATTCGAAGTACACCAGCAGGCACACTGATCCAAGCGTGTAATGTAGTCTAAGTACGCTATACACTTTCACTTGGCCAGTAAAAAGGTCAGAGCCTAAGTGAAAATATACTCAAATTCCTTATTTATCGAAACGTTAAATGTACTGTGACTCTGTGTCAACAAAAATAAAAACAGCCAGGTGCCCTTAAAGGGCACGGTTTTACGGTTGCCTGCAGAACCGCGTTTCAGGATAATAAAGGACCTACGTTTTCCATGCGGTGCGACGCGGCGTGCCGCGAATTAAATTTATTAAACGCCAACTGGTGCCACTCACGCGCCCGCAGTATGCTCTTTCAATTTTTATCTTCGGCGAATAGACAGCAAATTCGCTTTTCGGCGGTAAACAATTTCCAGACCACCCTGTCCCTTACATTTCTGCAAACTGGCCGAGTGTATGGGAATCGCTGTTTTGCGCTTCGTTAATTGGAATTCTGGTCGAGTGGTGAGAAACGATTAAATTTTTTGGCCGCAATACCACAGCTTGGTGGTTAAGCCGAACGAGCAGCAAAAGCCCCATTAACCCTTCCCTCTCTCACACTCTGCAGAATTTAGTTTAGTCCGATTGCACCAATTGCTACTTACTAGAATATTTAAAATTCACAAACTGCACTGATTTTATTTCTCGCGTTAAATTTTGGTCAACATTGACCACGGTCACTAAAGTAATGCGGGCACATGAATTAAACTAGGTTAATGAAGCTACGGGGAGGTATGCTACACAAATTTGGAATCAACGCTTTTGAAAACTAGGACAACGTGCATTTTTAATGGTTTCTTACTTTGAAGTAGATCCCTTGTAACGAATTTTAATTTCACGGTAAGCTCAGAAATAGAACTTCGGAACAGAGAGCTGTACAATGGAATGCATTTTTAAAACTTGTACAGATTCAAATCAACCTCTGCTACTATGTGAGTGTTATGAGCAATTTCAAACCAAGGGATACAAAGCCAAGTCCAAGACTGCAAAAGGCAGTTGAGCCGTACTGATAAATTCTGGAAACCACCCGCAGAGGGTGACGGTACTTTTGCTCGTGACTATTGCAAATTATCACTAGAACATTTCTTACATGCTACAACTCCTTTAGGTTTCCTACATGAGTGACTCCATATGTCAAGGGCTAACATCCAAAGTAATTTTTAGCTACATACTTCCTCTGGCTGTTGTCTGGCTGTTTTCCTCTGGTTGTCTTTGCGAAGTTTCCTTTCATATCCCACTAAGCGTTAAGAGGTCACCTAGAATTTGTTTACAAAATATCCTGTCTTATATTGTGAGGAGTATTAGAAGAAGTCATTTATAATTATGTTGACAAACTGATGAGGCCACAAGTTACATTTGCGTATGGTATGCATTCCGACTGCATTTAATCAGACCTATGTCTTTTATCACAGTCTGATTGATAAGTCAAGGAACATAGTAATGATTTAAATGCTAGTAATATATTTTAATAATATTAATATTTTAATAATTATTTTCGAGTAAATTGAATACAAAATCATTTTTTAAAGCCGTAATTGTTTTCTAAAATATTAACAATTATTTCATAGACAGTTTGTATTTGATTGTGCTGGAAATCTTCGTTTTTTTCAAACATAAAAAGGATTCTTTTTAATTATATACAGGACTATTTGCGTACCTTGTAGACGCAAACCTTTGCCAATCCGTCTGGTCATGTATGCAGTTGCCTGATTACAGTCACGATACGTGACTAAAATTTTCATTATTACTTATGTTATTTCAACATCTCCCCCATAATTTGCAAAGCCGTAGAACTAATTTCGAATGTAAAAGACGTCGGGCCAATTCAACTCAGCTTCTGGTTCTCGAAGCCTTGAGCCTTACGGAAACCTTTAAAAGTGACGCAATTAAACTAATGACTGTTCGTGAGAGTGATCCATTAGCGTTTTAAACTTGGACTAATAGATGTCCCGGCGCAAAGTGGCACAGCCACGAGGAAAGAATTTTAAATTGACCGTTCTGGAACTTGGTAATACATCTAAAGTTTTTCATGGAAGTATTCATGGAAGATCCGACAATTAGAGATTTTGATCTTATAGTTCTAGGTGAGAATTTTAGTCCAGCATAACGTTGCCAAATTGATACGGAAAGGATTTGAAATTTTTTTAAAATAATAATAATAATAAGGAACACGGTACATTTTAAAAAGTGATATTTAAATTTACTTTTGAACTTTATACTTTAGAAAACACGTTAATTTAACGCAACTAACCGCCAAATAATTTGTTTATAAGCATAAATATTTTTACGTAATTTCTTTTGCCTGGGGAAGAGCTTGACCTGATTTTTCCGATGCTAACCTACTCTTCATAAGTCTCGTTTCAATTAGTGCCAGAACTCGGCAACCTCGGCATTCACTTGGGGGAGTCGTTCAGAAAGAGAATTTTTATGTGAAAAACTCTAAAGTTAAATGAAGTTCTCGTTCCGGCAATTACAGACTGGCTGGGGCATAGCCCCTGTAACCCACTTTCGTTTCTGCCCGGGCGCCCCACCTGGCCTTTGGTGTCCAATTAGCAGAATTCGCTTTGAGAACTGTCAAGAGCGTCTAAAAGTAATAACCTGTTGAAGGGCAAGTACTTCCTCGTCTCATTTATCTGAACTTTCCGTCATAGTTTCCGCGTTTTTCACATTAGCGAGCACACCTGTTCTCCATTTCCGTAAATTGAGACATAGCAACTAGTCAATCTAAAGCGCTAGCCATTAGGTGCAAAAGACACGAATTATTTCACAGCTGGGTGGAGCAGCTCCCCTAGGAGCAAAAGGACACAATTGCACCATTAAGCATTGATAGTAGTTGCGTGCTCTGCCCTATTCTCGCGGCTATAGCAGCTCCAAATATACGACTTCTAAAGTCGATGCCAAATTTTAGTGCCGACACAAGCCGCGAACTTGTGACTTGTAATTAAAAATTTTCAAAATCGCAGCAAATTACAAATAGAAATATATAATACTCATTTTCGTAACATTTTTCTCATTCAGTGTTTAACCATGAATTTTTGCAGCAATTTCCCTGTAGCATCAGGTGATGCTTCCACCTTAAATTGTACCACGAGCTTCATAAAGCAATTTTCTCAAAGTAAGTGCACCTCAGAGAGCCTCATTTACAGGCAACAAATCCTAAGGAACGAATTTCACTGGCTTGTTGTCGAAATGTGTCTAGCAAAACAATAGTAGCCAATGTAGCTAATTTTGCTTTATGAAGTTAAAACATCTCTTTATTTTCAGAATCTAAAACGCATTATTATTTGTTTATATTACTTATTTATATTATTTTCCGGCTATTAGGTCAATTAGTAAATTATTAGTTCCTTTCCATTAACTAGTATTAAAAATTTCCCTAGTCCTCAAAAATATTTTCAATCTATTTAGCGTGTGTTCTTCATGTGTATATAGTTTTCTGTATTTTATAATATTAATAATTTGCCTAAAGCAACCAAAACAATGATTGCTTAATTTCAAACAATTTGAATTGGAAGGCGTATTTAAATTCATGGTTTAATTCCACCTATATCGTGGTATTACGCAAATGGATTAAATCTTTGGAAGAGTTCAATCAAAATGTCTGATTCCTAAATATGCACGAACAGTCTGAATTCTAATTTAATTCTAATTCTTAATTATACTCTATAACACTTCGATGTCAGGTTAATAAATGAGTACCACAAGCCCTGTTGCTGGAGAGAAAGAAATTTCAATAGAATTTTTAGAAACATTTTCTAAATGATTTTCTGTTATTAATGTTTTCATTGAGAAAAATAATATAATAATAAATCAGGAATAATGCATTTAGCAAGGAAAGGTTTAGATAGTTATTATTATTATTTTTTAATTCCATCCATCCCTTAACTGAATTAGTAAAAGGAGTATCTGAAGCTCAGTCCAAAATGTTTTTTGGAAATATTGAAATTAATGCTTCAGTCAGGAAATGTTGCATTGCAGTTATCGTCACCAAATGGAAGTTTAATTAATGCTATTCACTGCGGAGGTGCATACTAAGCCAAGTTAAAGTCACATGCACAGCACTGGGGCTTGAAATACGCGACTCTGGCAGGGTTGTCGCACGGCGTGTTCCAGCACCGAATTAGAGTTAGGGCGAAAAAACACTAGAAATTATTTCGTCAGGCAGCCCTCTATTTGCATAGTGGTCGTGTTTCCCAGTGTTCCCGCTATTTCCATCATGTTTCTGATCCCTGAAAATACTCAGGGCTTTCCAGCACTGCGATAGGTACTTCCGCAGCCGTTGGATTATTCAAGTATGCTCGAGCGGTCCTATGATTTATGGGCAATTTGGAGGAGCCCTTCCTGCTCTACATATTGTGTTAACAACGTCTGGTCCGCATGTCGCCACCAAGGCAACAGCAATAGAATGAATCTTATATTGCTGATTTATCTCTCTCAGATTTTGGATTGCTGTTGGAAGGAGTTTTTTGACTGGGCACGTGACGGACACTAGATACTTCAATACGAGACCTTTATGTAATAAAAACAAAATTATAGATGAAAAGACGAAGCAAAGCAAATGCTAATATTTCTTAATTCTGTAGAATCTATCGCCACAAATTTAAAAAGTCCGTTTTTCCCACATACTTAAAGTAAAGGTATTAAATATTATACAATTTACAGCCCATCTGTTCAAGTTTTCCATCTTATTAATGCTGGTTTAATTAAGTTTTCATATAAAAGTTATGCGCTCCATAAATCTCTGGTATTTGAAAGTGGACAAAAATATTTTTCACTGGTAATTCAATTACGATTTTAGCGGTAGAATCTCATACGCCATTTTATTGAAAACAAGCTTGTGCTAGGTGCTTTAACATATAATAAACATTTTTACGATGTGTCTTCATCAACAAATGCAAGCATTATTACATGGGGTTTTCTTTTCCACCTAGCGCGCTGCAAATTTTATAAAATACATTTCATAAAGTTTATTGTAGTGCTATTGCATAAATATTCTCCTAACTCCTCTAGGTACATCTTTCCCAACTCCTCTTATAAAGTTTTAAGGCTCAAAAAATCAACCTATCTATTAACTATCGTTAATAATATCCCTTTAAACTAGTCGTGTTAATTAAAGACATGAATTCCCTAAGATTTAATATTCTATAACGTGATCAAATCTGATGTTCTTAAAGGACAAAGATCCCAGCAAGTTTATAAGCAACTTAAACGAAGATGATCCCGGGAACTTAATACATGCACAGGTGCATCGGAATCGTAAGATTACGAATTTCATGAGAGAGAGAGTTTTAGGAATTCCTGCTTATTTACTGCTTCTTTCTTTACCTGGTACGAGTAATATGCAATTTATTAAAGAAATTAATTCGAACAGTTTACCAATTTAATCATTTTAAAGATGGTTTCCAGCAACTTTGCGTAAACAATTTTCAACCTAGCATTTATGCCGCAGTATAAATATACATAACACCTGTGGATTTGTTTTTTGTGTTTGAATTATACCCTTGTTAATATAATTATCTTATATCATATTGCTATGAGCGGTAAATCCCCTTTGTTAAGGCTAAAAGACATCGATAAATCCCTTAATACTCGAAAATTCACAACAATTTCCCAAAGAGGTGAGAATTTCATCATAAATATTATACCAAAACTTTCCACATTAATGGATGCCATTCCATCACCTGTTCAATGTACCGTAAAACTTTCGGGCCTTCGTCATCCTGTAGAAAATTAGAAATATTTCCCAATTGGGCTCTACCGCACACACCTTGGGCACATATGGAATAGGCCAGAAAAGTGGAAAAACATTTCAAACAGGAAACAAACATAATTTAGCAGCTATATCTGTTACATACCTCGGAACTCCACTCGACCAATAAGGTTGGACTTGGCCTTCGGCAGCCGGAATTGTTCAATTCGGACCGTGAGGGACATGGTGGTTTAGTCCCTTGACTATCAGAAGGTTACAGGTAAATTGTTGACTTTGCCGTCCGTAATCAGTGGCATTTTCCCGTTCACTCGGAACCCCCGACTAGCAGAAGCTTGAGGTCGATCTACCTTCATCCATTTCACATATACCTAGCTCTGTTTTAAATTCTAAGATAGCCTTAAATGTGCTCCTGATGATCTTGATTTATCTGCAAAGAAGAAAAAAGCAGTTAGTTTTCCTCCCGAGGGGTTTAAATGGAAAGAAGAGATTTAATTTGGGATCAAATGGTTTTTGTACCTTATGTGGTACCCCAAAGTAAATCAATAACAATTCATTAAAAAGACCGATTTTGCGAATTAAAGTACGTTATTCCAATAAACGTGCCTTAAAGTTTAACAATTAGACTTTGATGTCTTCAACAGACCACTGGTCAGTTTTATTTCACAAGAAAATGGAAGTTCTTCAAAATTGTGCCTCTTTCCAATAGACTCAAATCCAAAAACGTAAAAATTAAATTTACATTTGCAAAGAACAATAAAAAGTGAATTTAAAGCACGATTTCCATTATTTCCCAGTTGTTTTCCGACATAATGGGTCGTGGTGCGTTAATGTTTAAGGAAATTCACGTTTTATGAAAACAAGGCAAGAAAAAACCAAATTCATAGTGTCATCCACAATCTGATTAACGTGGCGTGTAACCACGGGAGAATTCACTAAGAAGCACGCCCCAAAGGAAATTAGTTGGCATGCATTATGGAGTTGAACGTAACATTGTAGCTTTCGAGAACCAGGTCGGAGTTCCCGACAGGATGTTGAGACAACAAAAGCGCCGTGCCGTGCTCCCCAAAAGAACCGGTGAAGCGTGGTCTGAATGGATTAGCCACTTTCCGGGCTAACCCGTCACGACCCACTCACCGGCAAATCTGAATGGAGTTTGCTCAGGTTCCGTACCCGTACCCGGTTAATAGTTTTGTTATGTCAATTAAGCTCGAGATACAATAAGCCTCTATTCAACGCGATTTTATTACGCGTATAAACTCGTTGCCCTGCTCCAACAGCGGCGTCCTCTTTATTGGCCCCGTTTCCTCGCACTGGCTGTCGATAGGGGCAGGGAAAGTACACAAGGCGGAATCAGGACCCAATGATTAATCTGCCCCAGCATGTTTTACCAATTTACGAAACAGCCACGAACACATTAACCCTTTTTTCCCTCTCCAGCCCTTGTCCATTGTTCCAAGTTTTCCTCCTATCCTGTTGCTGATATGTTCACCTTTGTGGCCGCACTTCATTAAATCCAACTAAGATGAAACCTACGGGGGATTGAGTGGTTCAGGTACTGTGTGTGTCTTCAGGTGTGCACTTTATCGGGGAAGTAATTCACTAGCGGAACAGATAAAAGAAGCCAAACGTCTTGATGACTTAGGGGACCCACTGCCCATAGTGAAATATTTAACCCATCCCAGGCTGCTTGTACGTACTTGCGCCTAGGGGATATTATTTATTCAGGAGCGTGCGTCCTGCCGTAAGGGCAATGAGACCTAAGGAATCAGGCTAGGCAGCGACCTTTGTTGCCTTAATACCGTCCAGGTCGGAAAGATCTTAGAGTCTTGGAAAATCCTGTGTACTTAATATAAAAGAGAAAATACGGGGAAAATTCAGATTGAGTTCAGGTGCTTTAATTTAAAATATGTCTGAAGATTTCAAGTATCTCGGGTATTCTAAAGGTTTTCAATGTCAGTAAAAAGTCTTCCTGAACTTGATCAAATTAAACAATTTGAAAAGTCGATTAAAGTTCTTTTCAATGAGATAAAATTCAAAGAAGTCATGTGAAATCGAAGTTTTCTGAATAAATAAAAAAATAATGTCAACAAAGATATGTCTTTTATATATTTTCCTGGAAATCCTTTGAAACAGAATTTTTACACAATTGCTGTTGATATGTGTGACATACATGGGCATTGAGAGTTTTATGGGTTGGCCTACGGTATGTAGCCCAAAAAATTCTCAATCCCTACGTGAACAGTTCGCAAGTAATGGCAGAAAGGAAGTAATGGTCCCAATGCGTTTTCCAGTTCATTTGTCATCCTTAAGAACTAACGGCTCTTTATTCCACCGATCCACTCTCTAATGGCACTGAACCTTGCGGAGATTTCGATTCGCAACTCCGTTGCCAGACAGACACCGCCTCGATATTGACCTGAAGATTCAGTGTGCGGATCGATAGATGTGAACACCTATGGCGAGCGCAATTCTTCCGCACCAGTGTTCTAATGAGAAGCAGCGGGAAAGGACAGAACAAATTGCCCCAATTGTGATTCTAATCGGGGAATTCAATTAGGCGCGGACAATCCAATTAATGCCAGCGATGCAGATAATTTCACGAATTTTTATGGTCATCGTTTCATTGCTCAATTGGATCAAATTGGATAAATGAAGAGTTTCCGCTGTAGGTTGGGCTTTTAATGAGAACTTCCTTATTGAAAGGACCAAGGAAACTACCCTACAGTAGAAAACGCTTGTGTTTTTTAATGGTTGGAGCGATAAAATGCCTGCGGCTTCTGAAAATTTGGGAAAATAATGGTTCCATAAATTCTATCCTGCTTAGATGCTAACCAGAATTTATAATAGGAAGCGATGTTTACTCAAAATGTTGCTATAAACTTCGTAAAACTGACCAGAAATTTTATTTTTGGTGCGACATTTGAAGCACTAAGTTCGATCCAAAGCACTAGCCTTGGTGACTTTGTTGCGCTAGCACGTGTGTGACGAACTGTTTATGTAGACGCAACTTTAAAGCAAAATATAAATTATATGTGCCTTTTTAATCGGTAATAACCATAAACTGTAAAGGTCGCAGCCAAGTAAGTAATGAAAATGCCTTTAATATAGCTCATCGCTTTTCTATGTTCAAGTGCTCTTCTGGTATATAAAAACTCGTTTTCCTCCAGAATTAGAAACTGCATGATGCTGGTATATTTTTAGAAAATCTGTAGCATCAAACACAGGTGCAAAATAAAAACAATAATATTGAATATTTCGAAAAAAAATTTATTTCTATTTCTTTATAACCTGAAATTCTTAAATACCTTTGGGAAAGCAGAACAAGAGCTCATTCTAAACTAGTAAATGAGAAGAAAATAACGTTATAGAAGCTATTTAAAGCCAGTAATTAAAGTCCTATGCTTTTGAGAACACCAACACTAAATACCTCATAGAAACTCGTGCTTTATCAGAATCCAAAAAAATTCAAGGGCTGGGGGCTTATTAATACCTGCTCCAGTTTCACGGCATCCGGAGTTATTCGAATTCCCGACAGATGAAAATATGAAAAGCGGAATCAAATTGGCGTTTCTGCAAGCGCTGCATACTAAACAGCCAATCACGTATTCCTGCAAAGAGCATCCCACGGCTATTCGAGCCATTCACTTGGTGGCTGGTATCCAGCTTAAAGACGAAATCAATTTTTGCGGAGGATGTTCGGCGTGTCCTTGGGGAAAGTTTGCTTGTTTTGCGATGGTGTAATACTCACCCACACCCGTAGCAGATCCACTTGGGCTCCGAATCTATTTTCACCTGCAGCTCTACAAGAGTAAAGTGGCCATTGATTGAGAAACTTTTAATGTACCGCTGTGCCATTAATTGCGGCGTAAATCATAATAACGATAAAGTCTCTAGGGGGATGGGTATTTGCCCAGGTTTTGCCCATATTTTGTTTATTACTTTTTCTGTAATTGTGTTGAGGGAAAGTTGTTGCACTTTTGTTAAAGGAAAGGGAAGCCGCAGGAGCTCGGGCCCAACATAAATCTAATTTTCTTGAGAAATTTGATATTTGTAAATAGTGTGCTGCACGTTCTTCGGACCTTTTGCCAGATGTAATTGAGGGATTGAAGGGAATTCAAGGAAGCCCTACTTAAAATGGAGCGGTCCATCCGGAACATTTTGATAAGTTCCTTTTAAAATTCCGGGTCTATTCAGCGTTAAGTTCTGTTGAGATTTTTATTTAATCTCATCGGGAAGAGTACTGTCCCGAACAATACGGGATTTAAGTATGTCAGTGGAGTTTACTTTCCTTTGTTTGCTGGGCCTCCTTTCGAGACAGGCGCTTTCTTGCAGAAGTTGGGGTAACTTCATGATCCCGGCCTCAGTACGCTGTAGTGCTCTGTAAATTTAATTTTTTTGGAAACTCGTTTTCGTAACCTTTTTTATAGGTCATGAAGAGGGCTGTAAATGGAATCGTCATAAATAATTTATCTGGTTATGCTTACTTTTATCAACACATTATCGTGTTGCGCATGCAGTCAAATGAGTGGGAATATAAACAAGGTCTGAGGGAAATTAATGCCCTTCGGGTGAACAGAAGCAACAAGAATAATATCGCGTTCGGAGATTAGAAATGGCATTATTGATGAAGAGCACTTGAAGAATTTTTCAATTTAATGGTGCCTTAAAAAATTTACAATTTTAAGCAGTTAATCAATAACTACAATTTTCCTTAGATAACAATGTTGGAATCTCTAGTTTCAAAACGTTTGCAAAATCACTAGAGCAAACTGATTTTCATTGTCTTCGAAGCAATCAAATTGAAACTATGAAATCGTGTAAAAAATCTATGCTGTAAAAATCTGTAGAATTAAATCCTTGATACGAGCTTTTAATCGACGTATAAAAATTCGCATACGCGGGAAATTCACCTACCCGAAAATGTCTCATGAAACGCATGAATGAGGTCGAAAACGTGTTAACAAAAGCAAAGTGTACGTTTCTGAAATGCAGAGAGTCTTCGTCTTTAAGGAATTCCCTAAGGACTCCAGACTGGATTCCCTCCTCCATGAGAAACTTTCATGTCAGCTATTTGAGCAGGTTTGCGCGTCAGCTTTTCATCACACTGAAGCACTCTCACAAAAGGTCAGACAGTTTCTGGTGTAATTAGAATTTAATTAGAAAATTAAAATTAAATCTAAGATTAGTTCAGACTGTTCAGAGCGTTAATAATGTAATAATTTTGATATTACAAATGTAGCTCAAATATACAAATAAACAAATATGTGTTTTTTAACTTGGAAATTTTATTTTAATTTTATATTTGAGCCAAATAGCTCGTGATAAAATAGAAGGCAAATAAAGAAAAAAGCATACAATTAGAAATTCATAAGTTGTATTTTAAGATATATTCTTAAGCTAAGAGCTATTAATAAAAATTCCACAAAAACTGCTCAATAACTTTAACTTTGAAATCTGCGCTGTGTAAATTGACCTAAGGATTACTAAACTTTGAAAGTGCCATCAAATTCTTGTCCAGACACACAGATCAATGAACAATTGTAAATTTCTATTTTAGCGTAAATATTTTAAATATAGTTCATGACGATTCCTTGTATAGTCCTCAACTCTTACTAAAAATTTTTGTTTATGCTAAGAACTAAAAACAAAATAAGAAATGTTTCTTATTTTATCCGGCTAAGTGTAGGTCGTATGAAGTAACTGAAATTGTGCAATCCCTCTCATAATTTGTAGTCCATACTATTTATAAATATTTACGTTGATAAATGATCTCGTAAGGATTAAAAAGGAAATATAAGGATTTAAAGCTTTTATTTTTATTTATTAATTGTACGGTGCAGTTAATGCGCAAGTAACGTCTTTATGTATATTCTTCATGTTCCTGTGTAGTGACTAGACAATTGCAACTTTAATATTTCGGAGCTTTAATTAAATCCATATTAGACTAGAATGTCTGACGTTCTCTGGAATTAACCGTCGTTCAGGAACTTCATAACATTCTCTAAACTTTCTGCCTAGTAACATGCGATACGTGTTCTAAATCCTGCCTGATTTCCAGTAGAAATGGAAGCTCCAATATAAAAAGCATGTGGTGTTAAGTTTGTAAAAATTCTTGAGGGTTTCCGAAATCAATTTAATTTGAAAACTAAAAGCATTTATACCTTCGAAAATGTAATCCTTTTACAACGCCTCTATCGCATACATGTTTACTCTCATATATACAAATTTGTTTATATTGGTTCGGGAAATTTTTAGAAAATCAAATATAGCTTAAAATAGGACAAGAGTTGCTCATCTTCTTTAGAAACTCAAATACAGATAGCTTCTGAGAAGGTTTCATCCGTTTCTCAACTCCTTTCTCCCTCTGTTAAAGATTCTATCCCGTGTATGAAGAAGATTTGGTGACACATTTAAGGCGTTGGATAGCGCTCTAGAACTCAAAATTTATTAGATGTTGACTTTGTTGCTTTCAACCCTGACGTTTTTTGTTATCAGAACAGAACTAATAACCCCTTAGCATTCTCCTTATGAGAGACAATTTTCTCATTCAAAGGAGGCCCCTTGCGCCTAGATGTCAGATCTGAACATAAAGACCTTGAGTCTACTGAGACGTTCCCTGAATTGATGACATTTTGGCTTTTGTGGAAACCCACCTCTTTTTGCCCAGTCGGTAAAATATTTACATTCCCCTTGCCTGCATTTTCCCCATTTCGATATCCGGGAGCGAAGCAATCGTTCCTTCGCCATTAGGCAAAATTCTTGTTATTCCAAATCAGCGGTCCCTGAAATTCTATCTGAAGATTATGTGCTTTCTTGTAGTAGCAAAGATTACATCAGTTGCCAGAAAGCAACCGCTACTTTTAGAAAGCAAAGTATTTCTCAAGGCTATATTAAAGCACCGAGGCGGAAAGGCGAGTCCCGAGCGGTTCCTCTATGTCGCACTTTTCGGTTATTAAAGACGAAATTCGTTGGAAGAGTTCGCTTTCATTCTCGGATGACTTGGAGAAAAACTCCAGGGCACGAGGAGGAGTCCAAAAGAGAATTTAATTAGGTCTGAAAACAAAGCCTGCCGAACAACTTTACAACTCTTTATGTGAGTTACACTGATTTTGGCACATTAAAGGAATGCGTATTTTCTTTCCTTATTTTCCGGATGGCGAAGAACAATTGCGGCATCCTAATTTCACGGGTATAACAGGTTATCATCGCCAGATGAAATTCTAGAGCCAGTATAAATCACACACCTTTCCTAATGCCCCTATGCCTATGCTTCTAAGCCTTATCTCCTCTTGGGCAACCTAGATGTAATGTCGGTGTATCTTTTAATGGTACCGAGAATTGTGTAATAAACTCATTTTTGAAGAGTTTTCCATGTTAGGTTGGAAGGTGTCTGCCTGCTACCAGAATTCGGGATAGGGATGAAATGTGAGAACATCTGACCATCATCCTTTTGCGAAGGTATATTTCAGAACTCAGAAAACTTAAAAGCTTCTTTAGGGTCCGGGTCACACGTGGCATTCTGATGGGTTGTTTTGCAGTAAAAAAAGCGGTTCGATGGTGAAACAGTTTAAGAAGATTTGCAAAGATTTTTTTATGCTGTTTCATGGTAGAAAATTACTCCTAACGAGTTTATCCCTCTTCGAACCGAAACTTCAAACTTTTCGTCACTTTCAAAAGTTTTAAACATATAACATAAATTATATCTCAAATTACGTAGTATCTTAAAGTCTATGGAAGAATCCATTTTATGTTCTTTTATGTTTGATTTTTAATATCCAATCGAACTGGGCTATATTCTACCAAATCTTAGTTCTTATTACTTTTAATTTACACATTTGCAAATGGGGTAATTTTACAAGTAATCAACTTTTATTGCAGCTTTTTGGGAAGACAAGATTTTCCTCTAAAAATTATATCATTTTTAATTTTTTTAAATATTAATTACTAATTTTTATTAAAAATAATATTAATAAAAGAAAAAAAACGCGGTGTGTGCACCTTTGGTTTTATCAACAATTTATTCTATTTGGAAAAGTTGAAAAGTAAAGTAAACATATTAAAACCGAATAGTGTAAGTTTTACAATGGAAAGGAAATATATAAAGTCGACCGAACCGAAAATGATTTACTATTTTTGTTTTCTTGCGGAATTTTAATATTAAGGGACAGTAATCGTAAATTTTATCGCTTGTAACATTTCTACGAAATGTGTTTAGCTCACTTGAAGTGGAAATAATTGAAATCAGGGCGATGGGTCCTTTTACGTCGGGTTAAATTTTTTATCTGAAACTTGCTTTCATTTCTGAGTTCTTTAACGTACTTATAGTATAGCATAGAGATTTCTTTGCTTTCTCCTTTTTTTATGTTCAAATTCTGAAAGAAGTCAGCGGATGTAGAGACGGATAAGATTTGCATGGGAAGGTGAAATTGTTGAATCATCTTATACATAAGAAAAGGAGAGTTATGTGACACTTTGTCCATGATTTTTTTTTGGAGATTTTTCATTTCACACCCCGTGATTTCTCACGATTTTTAGGAAATGTAAAAAAAATTAATGATTGCTATCTAGACGGGACACTTGCGAAAATTTCGAGGAAGACACAACAGCGCAAAGAGTGACAATGATAAATTAGTCTGAATAAGTTTCAGACGACGAAGATAGTTTACAAAGTCGTTCTATAGCAAAGTTACAGTGGTATCAGTTGAGAAACTTCTCATATATTTTCAATGAGGCAGGATGCACAAAAGTGTGCAGCACGGTTTTTACTTCAAGTAGCAGAAAATGCAGAAAATTCAAGAAACTTCTGCCTTAAATTTTGCCCAATTTAATTCCACCAGCTGCTTTGGAAGAAAATTTTAGGATCTTTATGCCTCCATTGTTACCCGCAACCAAGAGATTCTAGCATTTTTCCAGGGCAACTTAAAGCAGGGCAGTAATTTGAAATTGAAATGCAGTATCGAGGAAAGGCTTTCAGCTTTCTTTATTCGGCAGTAGAACTTTGAAAATAACCAAAAAAAAAATATATCAGAGTAAGAATAAAATCACTTACAGCTCAAAAGGATCACAACAAAAAATTCCATCAAATGAATAACGAACTCGTCGTCGATGGCAAAAATAGTTTGTAATAAAATGACTTTACCAAAATATCAATATTTTTGAAAAACCGTAAGAGGATGAAGTAACATGTTTTTTTCCAAAATTAGCAATACAAGAATTGTTTATTGATAGCTCATTTTACAATTTAACTAATTACGTGACATGTCTGAAGATATCTTCATCCGTTTTACTCTGCATCATTAAATTTTTCAAAAATGCAACCAGTTCTAAGTAAAAATGTACTGTTAAACAAAAACTATGCCCAAAGGTCGTAAGCATTAAACAGTAGAAAAAATTAGTGAGAACCGCATGCGACATTTTTAGACCAGAAGGTCATCCACCAATTCAATATATTCATATTCGTTATGACTACAGGCTCTCCTGCCACAGTTTTTACTACCACGAATACTCCTGGCTTAGCCTGACTCTCTTACTTCAGACCGAAGCATTCCCAGATGATATAAGAAGATCCAGGAACTGGGTGAATAAATTTCTAAGGTTTATCTTTTTCCGTGATGCGCTGGATGCGGGCAAGAAAAGCTTACTAAATAATTTAATTTCGGGTGAAGTATAGACTTGGAGCTCTCATTATAATTTGTCATTCCCTGACGGCAAAATTAATTACCTTGGCTGGGGCCGAAGACTCCTCGACTCGAATTTTTAGCAAATTAATGTCACAATCCACTGAGTCCACACGGTCGTAGAGCGTGCGTGTGGCCCGTCTATATAAGCCGGACTGGGCCTACAGCTAAATTAAGGAATTTAGGCTCATAAATAAAAAAAGAGATCGCAATTTTAATTCGAATATCCCCAGTTAAACCCGTGGAAGTGAGTCTTCCCTTTTGGGTGATACGTAATTAGCAATTTTCGCTTTATTTAGTTTTTAAATTATAAAAGATAAAATGAGTGCAGTAGAGGTTTTCTGGAGCAGCCGAAAAGAAATTCTTGTTAAAATTCAGTTAATCCCTAAACCTTAAACTCATGAATTATTCAATTGCCGCAACAACTTCCTTTCAGGTGCCTTTTCCTTTCTCCAAAGAACACTCAGTATATAATGGTGTCGGGAAAAATTTAATACCATCCTTTTAAGAAACACCCTGTTCCACAAAGGTCCTAATGAGCTTACGACAAAAACGGCAGGAAAAAAAATTTAAATTTTCTTCAGGCTCCATTCTTAGAGTTAGAATGATCCAGCCTATTTTAATAAGCACTATTTTTTTAATTGAAGCTTGTATGAACAGTTGAATAAAGTCCACGGTGATTACTCAAATCTAGTGTTTGGTAACTAGACCTTAATTTTTCCTAGAGCTGAGAATTTCCTGTTATTATATTTTAAACTTTACGTTAATTAAGTGTTAATTCTACTTTATCTATTTCTATACACTTAAGTATAATTTAAGAATTTTGATTTAATGTAAAAATCTAATATCGAATAATAATGTAAAAAAAGCAATTTGGATCTATGTCATTTGGTAAGTATTAGTAATAGATATTGAATTCCTGATGGTAAAAACCTTTCAAGGTTCGTCAAATAGCAATAACAACATTAGAAATTACTCTGCAGCGTATGCATGGAATGATATAAAATGTCAGAGGTAAACTACGAATGATAATTAATTTTACACTTGCAATTTGTAGAAGCTCTGAATACTCCTCGCAAGGTGGATTTTGCTTACACCGAAAGTGAAGGTTATTTGTCCATATATTTGCTTTAAAATATTTGCTTGAACTTGATCATGATTACAGGAGAAGTATTTCTGTCTTTTATTATTCTTCCTGAATTTATTTTAAATTCCTCGCACACCTGAGGCGGTAATCTTAGTGTTTTGAGTGTGAACGAAGCGGATTCATGAATTCTGAATACATTCCAATGTAAATTACGTACGAGTGTTTGTTTGTTTGTTATAATTTCAGAAAAATCGTTCAAATAAATTCATTATTTTCTTATTTTTATTAACCTTTAATATGCCTTTAGCGCTAAAGGAATTGTAGGACCTTACATAAAGGAAAGCCATTTGAACGTGAATGTAATAAGACAGTCGGAAATAAGAAAGGGACATGTGGCTTTAAACAGACCTCGTATCTCAAGGATCAGAGAAAGTTGCATAAAAACAAGTTTAATACTTCCAGAAATACCAATAGGTAAACAAACGCTTAATGTATGATACTAAACAGCTCGTATCTTCGTAAGGTCGTCGATTTGGGTTATGGAGGTATGGAAAAGTAATCGCCTAATCGTAAGTTATTATATGAACTTTATCTCATTTCCGTGATAGCTGAGAATCTGTATAAAAATTAGTATATTTTATTAAATATAGCAATTATATGAAATTGTTAATTTCCGTGTTTGAATTTCCAACATTAGTTTTTATGTTATTTGGTTTTAATGCACGTAAGTGACCAAGTTCTTGAAAACATGAGCTCATTGTTAGCACATTTTTATTCTTAATTTATTTTTTTCAGGGTGTATGAAAAAATACCTGATATAATTAATTCATGTGGAGTGAAATAAGTATAATAAGGTCATATTTAGAGATTAGGAAGATCTGAATAATTTATTAAATATTTAAAAACTACAACTGTTTAATTGATGGACGGGCCTTTTTCATTTAATCGTTACTCATTCGTAATTTTTAATTACTTAAAATATGAATCAATTTTGATTGCACGGTTCTGCTCTAGGTGTTATTAATGCAGAGACACAATATATGGTAATTAAGCCAATTGTTCAGATCATGATGTACTCGAGAAGTGATGGATGTTGCAAATTTGAAAGGAAAATTCGCCGTACCGTACCAAAACCTATAAGGAGGAGTTTGCTAGCAAAATTCTGAACAGAATCGGAGCTCATTACACATTGAACAGGCATGTCCCTTCCCTTGAAGCTATTAGATGTAATACGGCTTTGATTAGACTTCAAGACGAAAAGGTCTTGCAGGACAATTCCCAATGGGTGTGTTAATTTGATCAGGATTATAAAAAGCGAACCAGGCTCGCCACATGTTAGTAACCAAATCAGTAGTATACTTCCCTGATCCTGGTCCAACTAGGTTGTCGAATCAAAGCCTATGTGTCATGGCGTATGAAATTTGTAAACAAGCAAATTAATAATTGTTATTATACACTCTCTTATATTCGAATTGATAAAGAAAGTAAAGACCTTTCACAATAAAACAATGCAAAAAAACAGTAACTTCCCAATTCCTTCATTTTCACGAACCTTTCATGAAAGAAATTATTTTTATAAAAAAAATTGTAATATGCTTTGGTGAATTTTTCTCCCAAATTAATTACGCCCTTTGTTTTGGTCAGATAAACACAGAAATCAATTCGCATTTTCTTCTTGGAAAGTTTGGAATTAATTGTTTATCGCTCCATTCTCAAATTACTCATTTATTTCATCCGGTCGAATTTATCAACCCGTGAATCACTTTGCTCTTTCCATTCGATCTTAGATGATTCAGCACAAAGGGTAAGTATCGCCGAAATCATCCATGACATCAGAAAACCCAAAACAACATTCCTTTTTCTTTCTTTTTCTTGGATAAAAAACTTCTGTACGGAAATATCAATTCAAGGACTCCTCGCATCGGAGCTATTAAAGAGTATTCACCAATTTCATGACCGGAAAAAGTCGACTTTTTAATTCTGGGAATCGACTTCCAAGAAGGAATTTAGGATGACTTTAAATAATAGATTCAGGTGGAGGGTTGCCTGCTATCTGAATTCAGGTCAGCTCCTCTTTTCATAATGGCAACTTCACACAATTCCCTCGGAGAAACGGAAGGGGCTACTATTTCTAGCTCTTCAACACTAGTTCCAGTGGGTTTTGCGATATTATTCAGTGATGTTTTATTCACCAGCAATTGTTGAATTATAAACATTTCTTAAGTGTATAAATCGCGAACGTGCTTCTTCCCAATTCCATCGTTTTCCAGCTCTTCCTTCCTTCCCCTTTAAAGTCAAT
Organism: Proctacanthus coquilletti; assembly: GCA_001932985.1. NCBI lineage: Eukaryota > Metazoa > Arthropoda > Insecta > Diptera > Asilidae > Proctacanthus > Proctacanthus coquilletti. The sequence goes on from MNCL01000005.1 coordinate 1,784,745, forward strand.
TTTGCGAAATTTATTAAATTATTGAAGTTTTTTGAAGTGGCCAACAAAGACGAACTTTAAACGAGTTGTTCTGGAAATATTTGAGTTTACAGTAAAAAAGGGCATTTCAGTATTTGGCTTTACTCGAGCCAAATCTGTTTACCCTCTACTAGGAACAAGTAGCATAACTAATGCAAAGCTGTCGGCTTAAAAAAACTGTCCAATAGGTTTCACAATTTCAACAGGAAGAGGGCCTAGTGAATTTTTAACATAAATGCTATCTCTTCGAAAAAGCAAGAGAGGATTTCACAAATTGACTTTACGGATCACAAATAAGAGCTAATAACTATAAAATAAGAGCTAACAATTATTTCTTCAATATTGTAAAATGGGACAGAAAATTATTTTTATAAATCACAAGCACTTAGAAATAACCTAAGAGCGCTTTGGCCCAATTAATGATACCAAACTCCACCAAATACCCGTTAATCCGCCGATATTGTGGGCAAGGCACTTTTATTGGGCCTTGATAATTTACTTATTATTTATTTATGAGAGCTTCGCCGTCTACATATCACTTATACCGGATTAGATTGACCTGAAAGGTAAACTCAATTTCTCGGTGGCAGAGGTACTGAAAAAGGTACCGAAGAATTTCTGCACAGATTCATCCACGCAATTTCTTTATTTTAATAAGATGACTGCAAAACTTTGTTCTGTTAGGACAGACCGGCAGGTAAGCGAAATGTGTCGGCGGCAGCGGCATGGCAGCAATTCTTGTGATTCTTTATCAAAATTAGATTCTTTTGTGCTCTGACAGGAGCAGGTACTGAGTGCGCGAGTACGTTTAATTCAAACCCATCCACAGGCTTTTATTCTTAAAAAAATGAAAAAGTACCATCTTTGTTCGTTTGTAATGAAACCTAAAGTCTGTGTGGGATTTAAAAGTATCATGACGGGCACTGGACGATTTTCAAGCTGATTGTGGCCCTTTTATAGCTTTTCGAACGAGAAATCGGCGGGTTAGCTTATGTTGATCTTAAATGGCGGTGGTCCCTGCAGCCTCCAGGAGGCATCTTCTTAAAATATGTTTGGTTAATTCAATTTCAGTTATGGAATTTTGAGATATTAAGATAGACCACAACTGAAGGAAATGTCTTCGGCAATTCTCGGTTGAAGCTTTGAAAAGGGAAGTTTTGAGTAGATGGGCCTTAGATTTTCAACATTAGAATTAGAAATAGGATCGTACCATTCCAAAAATACAATTTAGTAAAGTGCAAAACACATTCAAGCACTAATAAAAAATGTAAAATTTCCAACCTTGTGGTACAATTAGTTTTAAAGGCTTTCTTTTATTTGCAAAAAGTGTTTTATAAAATTCTATAGCTATCAAGAGGATTTTAATTTTGTTTGAAATCGTTTTAAGGAAAGATGGACAATACCATTTTAATTTGCTTTTAACATTTTTTAGACTCATGGGATCCTTTTGATTCCGTTTTTCATTCTCGTCTGCTTGACTATTTGTCCCAGTGTAATGAAATTTTTAAATGTATACTATACTTTTTGCAAGTATGTGTATCTTATATGTAAGTTTACACAAGAAACAGACATATATGTAAATAAATAAAATAAAACCAAGATAAAACCAGTATACCCTAAACTACTGAAATGGAAAATGGACGAATTTTTGGCATAACATCATGAGAAGTATTAACTTTAACTTGTTCACAACTTTTCTTTTTTCCTAGAAAATATCTCTAATCTTTAATCCTGAGTATTTTCAAGTACGGCACCCTATTTCAATTACGATCTATATTCAGTCCGCACAAATTTAAGATCTATTTGTCGCTTACGAACTAAGTGCTCTAACAGGGAAACGGGCGGTGGAAGTGTAATAAGATTCATAGGATTCGTTCCGAATTCTTCGGATACGTAATTGTGTGTATTTAGATATTCATGGTTCACATAACACGACCGTTTTCATATATGTAATTATTCCTTCTTTGCTTTTGTACCATTTCAGCCAAATACAGATTTTGCAAGACGGGGTTAGAGGTTCTTAATATAAGCGTTTATTTGAATAACCCTTTAATTGCTTTAAAAGTCCAAATGATCCCCAAATTTTAAACATATTATTTAAAAATTAAAATTTCTCTCTGTTTTTCAGTATAGATAGAAAAAGCATGGTCCCAATGGACGAGTTTGAATTCACTAGAAATAGAACTCCATTTGTGGCAGCCCAAACGTTCAGACGACCGTAGGATCCCATCATCCCGACAGCAGCATTTGCAATTAAGCAAACGGCCCCAAAGCACTTAGAATTAGAGCGAAACCTCCCTCGGCGGTTGGCACAGAGCAAATGATCCCTCGGAAGTCCATGAAATCATATTGCATATCAGCACATGTCTCTCGTGCGATTAAGTTGCGATAATGGGATCCTGCAATGGTTAAGTCCATGTTGCGTCGTCCTGCAATCACCGCTATGGATGAATGTGTGCATGTGTGGGGTGTTTTGAGGCATATTGACCCAACTGGTTCATGACCGTGACCCTCTTACTGCCGCCGAGTCAAAGTGATACACTTACCACAATCTGAACGGTTCCGGGTTCCTGTTGGTGCAATCCTAGTCCGGGTTTGGGTACATTCGCGGCGGATATGAGATGGGTCAATGTTCACAATAATTTCACTGTAATGAAAACTCCCCGATTCACTGAACTGTGCGTTTTTTTTTTTTTTGGCTGAGTGGCCTAGTTTCCCACGGGTGCACTACGAACCCTGCAGACCAAATCGGTTCAAGTCGGTTCAAATTCAAGCACACGGTCAGCTCCGGGACACACAGCGCGGCAAATAAATCACGCTTTCAAATTAGAGAAAAACAAAGTCATTTACTTGGCAGCATTCTCACATGGAACTCGGAATAACAACCGATGTACCTTCCGGGCATTTCATAAAATATTCATGCAGCCAGAATTCGAGATAGAAGATCCCTGAACTGGACAGAAAGCTATGCGAACCAGCCGTCAACAGCACGCACTCGCACTCAGGTGAAGTTTACCTGCCTTTAAAAATTTAACTGGAGTTGGGGCTAGGGGTCCCCACTAAAATTTTTAAAGAATAGAACACACTGAATTTCGATTGGACACGTCCACTTCCCGGGAAATCCGACTCAAAACTGAATTTCTGGGATGCAATGCCCGAAGGATTATGTACATCCTGAGCTTTCCTTATAGCTAGAAAGCTCCCTGCAAGGATTAGGTGAAATCCCTGCGCACAGGTGATACGGCTTCAGACTTTTAGTTCCGTTTTAGTACTGACGTAAATGCGGAGGGGCAAATGTTTTGTAAACACACAGCACATGGTCAGGAGTAGTTAACCGGGTCAACACGGGTTTCCTTTTCTAGGAAGTTCTTAGCCTTTCTGCAGATGACTCGACTGGCAGTACGCTATGCTTCTGTATGCGGTATTTCGACAAAGTTTGGATGGCGAACAAAAATGTTTTGCAAAGATTGGAGTGAGAAGCTTTATTCAATGGAAGGTCATCCATTCATAAATTCGACAAAAAATTCGACAAAAAATTCGACGACGAACGCTAAGAGTGAATGGAAAATGAGGGCTCTTTAATTTGGTAATTGTTTTTTAGACTGCAGAATTTCAACAAGACGAATTTCAAGTCAAAGCATCGTTTGTTTAAATTTCAAGCAATCATTTCAGCACCTACCCTGTCACAACAGTTCATTTAATTAATTACTTTTTTAAAGACTATTAAATACGTACTTAAGAAGAGCAAAATGTTTTTTTCTATAATAATAGAAATTATAGCTAGAACTCCCACAGGCATCGAGCTTTTCTTAGCTTTTGTATGTATATAAGACCACAGAATTTGAATTTCATTATGCAAGGTCTTGTACCTTCCCCCCAGTACAGGGGGTACAAGAAGCACATTTATCTTTAAGCGACTGGTGAAAGAGTGACTTGAGATTTGCATGACGTACAACTTCGTAGGTTTATGTCTACATATACGAAGTTTAAATTGCATCGTATTGGATGACAGTGTTATACGGGATTGGAGGATTGTAGTTTTCTCTAAAATTGGTCGTGAGAATGGTTCAACTCAAACAAAATTCGATTGTTTATAGTATTACAATACCTAGATCACTTTATTATTTATTTAAGAAAAGCAGAAAATCTTACAAATCACCTATAATTAAATTAAATAGAGTAAAACAGTTCAGCTATATCGCATTTTCTGTACCCGGACCTCGAAAAATATAGCGTCATGGCGAATAAAATTTCTTGTCTCGAGAATTTTATGGGGAATGTGAATATATTGATTGCTTCGATAGTCGTCACACTTTTTCTTAACGTACGTTGTCTTCACATAATCCTGGGCATCTGCAGGATTGTCTGGCTGATCCTTGAGGATAATATCTGCTTGCAATTTGCAAGGCCACTCCAGCAACGTATCAAATTCTCCAGGTACAACCGTCAGACATGCAATGATGTTTCGACCTTTCCACGTGCCAATGCCATTCAAGAAAACCTCCAACTAGAAGGAAAGGCATAAGAAATGCTCAATTAGGCGCAATTTACTTGATAAATCGTGAATAAGTGTTTCCTTACACGAAGGGTGTAGCCATATTGTTTGTTACAGAAAAATGGACTATTCAGTCCCGTGCTGTACTGCTTAGCTTCATGGAACTTTGCCGAGTAGTCACCTATCCTCCAGATTAGATGACCTGAAGCAGATAATGAAAAATTAGTTCGGGTTACATTTGTACTCATTTTTTCTTATATAGCGAAAGAAGTCATTGTATTATAAAACGACAAGTAACTTCGAATTCTCAGACAAGAACAATATTATTAATTAATTAGCGAATTAGCGTATTTTAAAGATTAATTTTGGTCAGCAGACAAATAACAGATAAAAATGATTTTATAATTTTCTACATATTTTCAGAAACAAAGAAAACAATTTATCCTTGAAACACAATCATTCTAAGTTTTTATACGTTTCAAATTATTTCATCTAGGCAAAGACAATTTTCAAATTGCAGTCTTGGATTACAAGAACTCAACTGTACAACGCTTTGTTAAATTAAATTTTGTTTAACCTATCAGCAGGTGTGTGTATGCCCATACGACAAATATTCTTACCCCTGGTACTTTGAATAGGTTGAAGTTTATTTTGCATTAACAGATGAACTTCTAGATCTTCAAGTCCCTGGTGAGTCTGGTGAATTGTCTTTTCAATGTCAGAAACCACCTGCTCGAGTTTTTCGCACTTTTCTTCTGTCTCACAGACGATATTCTTCATGCCCATCACCTCGCAATCGAGTTTTACCTGCTTCGCGTTGAGTTCCGTGTGGGACACAAACTTGGCCTGTAAGTCGTGCCTTATCCTATCGATGTCGTCTTCCAGGCACTTGATTTGGGTTCTGCGAAAATATATCGCGACAGAATTAGTTACCTGATTATGTGGTACTTTCGTAATTATTTTAATTGTGAGCACGGCTGTCTTGATTCTGCACAAACTTCCTCTGTGTGCCTTATTGCGTCTATTGATTAAAACTCAAATATTTGCTTGAAAGATGAATTTTCCGAACCCACGCCTACTGAACAAAGTTCGACATGGGACGGAATCTGCTGAAGGCAGCTGGACCCAATCCTTTAGTAGGGCTTACATAAATTCGGAAAGAGACGGTGCTTTATAATTGAATTTACAAGAAGTTGTAAACTTTCACATTTGCCTATGCCGCAGACATAACCAAATTAAAATGTTTTTGAGTTTTCAAGCTATGAATCTTTAATACCTTCTTTTTTCTTAAAATACAGGCGTACGTTTTCATCTTTAAAATTCATTCGTATCACGCTTAACAAGCGTTTACCGGGACATTAAAGATATATCTCGAACAAATTAAACTTTTTAGATCAATAGAGTGAAAAAATGCTCAAGTTCGGTTTATAAAAATTCATATGATTTTTCAGAGTGTCAGGGATATTTAAAAGTGTAAAGTTAGATGAGCATACGTGGGAGGCTTTTTTAATTGATTTTTCGATTAGTGTGCTTTTACACTTTTCGATAGTTTGTAATTCGAAAAAATCAGGGAATAGTCGAAATATGGAACACAACAAGTAAACTTAGTCGGATACGACAAAAATTGAATTAAAAATCTTTGCGCACTATATTCCTCTTTATCTTAATTTCTATTACTTTAGTTTTTATTTAACTCCAAATTTTAGTTTTATAACTTAAATTAAAAACTTATTCCAAAGATAGTTTTACTAATTTTCCCACACAAATTAAAACGAATTTTCAAATTATATCGTAATTCTATCCTGTCTTGCCCGTATTCCCCTAATGTAACAAACATTTCTACGTACCTTAAACTCATCTCTTTCTGGTCCAGAATTTGTTCGATTCGATTAATTTCTTCGCGAAGGAAGTTAGCGTTTAAGTTAACGTCATAAGAAAGTGACCCTAGTTGCTGCTGTACACCCGATATCTCCGATTCTGTCAACGAACATGTTAAAGCTAAAGATTTTGATATATAAAAGAAGACATGATATACCGAAAGTATCAACAGTTTCCCTGAATAAATTCTCTTTCCTTTCAAGATGTAACAAGAAAGTTTCCTTTCGATTCTCTTCATCAATAATCATATTGTGCAATTGATCCAGACGCATTGCAACTGACGACTTCCAGTCTTGGAACGCCTAAGAAGATCTTAATTACAGCCAGGTATATGCTCGCATCGCCTTACCTGGTACTGTTGATAAAGTTTTGAAATGTCCTCACTACATTTTTTCATGTCGGCGCATCTCGACGAGGTTTCTTCATTGATGCATTTTTTCAGTGCTGTTAGTACATCACCTACTTTATGGATCCATTCATCTGAAATCTTTCAACTCTAAATGTTATAAGTTTATTGATGGAATAAAGCTAGTAGTCTGTATAAAGGCGTAGTAAAAGTTGCGATTAATTAAATTCATTTCAGGAAATATGCGACGTAAAAGTAACTTTAAGTACTAAAGATTAGGAATAATAAGGTGCTTAAAATAAGGGAGGCATTCATAAAAAATCAAGTCCTTTATGTGATACGACTTATTTTTCTCTCACTGGAAAATTCTACCTTTTCGATTAATATAGCTAACCTGATTATGTTTCCGAAGACTGCCCACGTCTGTTATGAGATGCAATCGCTGCTTAATTTCTTCGTTTAAGACAGATCTGAGGGCGGCCATGTCCTGCTCAAGAACCAGCATCCTGTTCTCGTGCTCATGTGGACTGATACCACCATTGGAGCTGCCGATAGGATTTATTTTCGGACAGTCGGTTAGGTGGGCGCGCAACCTCTTACGCTGTACAAGTGTACTGCAGGAATTAGGACACTTCTCAAGAACTTGTCCGCAGTGGATGATGTGCTCCTTTTAAAAGATTAGAGAATCCACAGAGAAACCAGCGACGTATACACATTATCTCACCTTGAATGTTTGCGAGTCAAACCATTCATTGCAAAAGTAACACGAGGTTTTCTCGTAAGTAACCTGAGCTGCGGAAGCTTTTTCTGACTCCATGGTGTTATCGCAAAATACCAGCGAGTCGCACCTGGTTCACCTTTTGTTTTCACTGCGTTATCAGCCGAACGCTCCGAATAACCTACTTTTAAGTGTTATATCGCGTATAACAACGACCGAAAATTCTACTGTTTCGCTAATTTAACGTTTCCTTTAAAACAAGCTGCTTTAAATACTCGTATATCGCCTACTTTGGTGGCAACACGCCTCCCCAATGACTGATCATATGGACACAGACACGACATCGTCTGCAGAGACTCCCCTTTGGATTGATAACATTATCAGAAAATGGCGCAAGTTTAAAGGAGATAACAAAAGTTTGGTGATATCACGCTAAGTTTTGCATTCATCGCAAACATTCTGATGATATTAGGTGAAAACATAATTTCGCAGCTGCCTTATACTATCACGGATCCCATTTTTCTGATTACATGCTCTTCGATCTATTGATAAACTTTATAGATAAAATACCTTTTTCGGATTTTCTACCTGCAGAAGTAATAAGCTTCACTTATATTTAGATATTTGTTTGTACAAGATGATATTTACTCACATCATTCTCAAAAAATAAACCTGGAGTTTGTGGTGTATATTTCAAATAATAAGGCTGCTTGTCCAAACATGGTTCAAGACTCATAATCTGAAAAATATTTTCTTATTTGGATGTGCGATAGTAGTTCGCCTTACTCTATAAGTAAAATTCAGAAAATAGGCGAAAACGATTTTGATTGAAAAAAACTGTAGAGGTTTATTTGTTTGAGGTTCAACAATCCATAGTAGCCGTAGTATCTAAATTAAAGATAGATAGATTTCACACTAAATAAGCAAGCATTTTAGTTAACTAATGGAATTTCTAACTAATCTATGTTTAAAAGAAAGGGTTTTTCAAACTTTTTAATACTTGCTTGATGTTCAAATAATTTTTCTATTAATTGATAGAAATGGTAGTGTTTTTGTGTGAGTGAACAAACTCATAACTGATCAAAGGTTAAAATATCTGAACCATTCCCATGAATAAGCTACCATGCTACCAGACAGATGCAAAAATACTATGCAAAATAGAATCAGGAAAGCAAGGAACTTAAATTGAATTGTGGTTTTTTTCTTTTAATTCAACTTTTGATCAAGTCCACTTTATTTTTCTTTTGATTTTTAACACCATTATAACAATTCTGTGCTGACAATATAAATAACAACTTACACATAGAAACATTAACAGTTACACTTCTTCTTATACGTCGTATTGTCAGCGGGTTCTAGCTGTCTGATGCCAGATTCGTCTACAGGCCTCTTGGGTAGACCTCTTCGGCCGGGCAGTGCCGCCTTGTTGACGGCCAGCTCCATTCGGGTCATCACCCGGTCCAGAAGAGCGTCGACAGCATGACGGACATTGAGGCCCGTACATGCACTTGTCTCAATGTAAGGCAATTGGTACCGCTCGGCTAATTCCCTAGCCTGGTACTCACTAACTACCCGCATGTGCTCTAAGTCGCATTTATTACCGCAGAGAACGACGTCAGGATCTTCGCAGTATGCGTGTGTACGCAATTGTTCCATCCAATTTGTGACTTCTAGAAAGGATTTTTCGTTGGTCAAGTCGAATATGAGAAGAAAGCCCATGGCGTCTCGATAGAAAGCAGTCGTAAGACTTCTGAATCGCTCCTGTCCAGCGGTGTCCCAAAGTTGGAGGTGTATCCGATGATTCCTGCCGTGCGATTTGTATATCTAGGACAAAAGCTCTGAATATAAGAGTTCGGAACATCTAGTACAGGACACTTACTACACGCTTCTCCCGAAAGTCAATCCCGACCGTGGATATGAACCGGGAATGGAATATACCATCGGTGTACTGATACAGAAAGCTTGTCTTGCCCACACCAGAGTCCCCTAGAGCCAGAAATTTGATAAGGTAGTCATAATCGATTGATGCCATGAAGGAGTTCCCTGGAATGAGATGGAATGCGTACCATTAGTGCAAAATTTGGATACATCCTAAAAGTGGTCCATTGAAGATTGCTAAAATGGGAACGGGTTTGGTTATCCCATTTGTCAGAAGGCACTCCATAGTGTGGATGATAGAGTAGGACCCTCAAAGGCATGTCGGTTACCATCGAGACCTTTAATTGCTGCACCCAGCTGGCAGAAATGCGTAAAACAGATCTCCTAGGCGGCAAAGACTAGATCCCCAGCAACATGTACAGGTCGGTGCTGTCGGATGGTATGAAGGTAAATTCCTGTGATGGCTTTCGGCTTCCGGGAAAACAGGTCTTAATGGGTGTTACGTGCCGCGCACAGCTGGCTCTCCCCCTCCGCACCACATGAGGAGACGAATTCCCTGCCATCGGGTAATGTTTTCATAGAAAATGTTTACCAAAAATAACGGAACTTTTAGAGACAGCTACTCATACAGCAGCCCTTAGAACCCGCAAAACCCATGAAGTTTAGTAATTCTAGAGGAGTTGGGGAGGCCTACAATACTCACGCTCGTTGATGGGGCAAAGCTTCTGTCGCTGAGATTGTCCTTTTCATGAAAAATATCGTGTTTTTTTAGAGTGCAAGGCCTGACCCCTAAAGACTTCTCCGTTTAAACAGGGTAGGCTATTTCTGAAATCCTTTCTGGCCCTTCTTTAATGCTCTTTCGCTGGAGCTATTCGACTAGGTTTATTATTAAGTAATATCCGGCTTAAAGTGCTCTTATGGATTTGAGGAGGGTATGGAGCAGATCACCGCTTCCGTCCATGTCCATAAGTAAGGGCAGTATGATCGGGAGCAGCAACTGAAAGCTTTATGTTGTCGTGTTATCAAAAGTTTCCTACGTCGTTGGGCTCCCCGCTTTCCCAAGTTCGGGGTCTTTATGGAAACGGCTGCTGTTAAATCCCCGTTGGGGATTAAGCGCCAACACTGCCGAGGGAGATAAGAACAATTGTTCGTCAAATCAAAGTCGAGCATTTCCTGCTTCTCTGTTTTCTTTTAATTTTATAACAAAACGCTGTCGGAGCGATAAAGTCCTAGGTTTTTTCTGCCTAGGTCGGAATTTATTAATTCTGTAGAAAAATGGAATTGCGATCCTTCTTATTTCATTCGCATTCAATTTGTTCAGGTAATTTCTAATTAACTGCACTTATGAACTCCACTCTCATCGAATAATGAAATTCCTCTCAATGGCAGCACTAATTCGCTCGGTAGAGTGCGATATCGAAATAGCTAAGTAATTTGATACTTGCCGTGTATCGTGTTTTCTTCGCACTGTCGGAATAGAATTTCGCTCCTTGGTAGAAAAATGCTAAACCTCGACACCTTCCTTACGCCTAATTGGAATCTGAGTACTGAGCAAAGGAAAGATTGGAAGTCAATCTTGAAATAATCCTTTTTAGTTTGGAATTGTTCTTCTTGAAATCAATCTACTCAAACAGTAATAGTAACTTATAATAAATATAATAAAAATGCAGGAGGATCATTTTGTACATTGTTGTCCTTTAACACTTTTATTCAATTGACAAAACCATTAAAAACGACGAAGAGATCAAACATGAAAAACTTCTGTAGAAGGCGCTCTTTAATTTGATATATCATTTGTCCACGAAGTTCGAAATGTCGACTCCCAAATTTCATATTGAATTGTAGGAGGATCGCAGCGATCGGTAATCCTGATAACCGATTTTGTTTTTTTGTTTTTTTTTTAGAATTACTTCTTTTTGAGACTTTCTTGTTAAGTCTATATAACAAACTTAGATTCATAATTTTTTCTTAGATCTAAAAGATTTTTGCTTACTTTAATTGCAGAGAAAAATTCGTTTTTACTAAAATATGGCATAGAAGTTTTCTATCTTAAAACACATGAAAACAAATGCAATTTAATTTTGTGGGTTTGAAATCAACATTCATTCATTCATACTACACTCGAATCCCATAAAACAATCATCACTAAACATGGGCATCTTTTATAAAATTGTTACTTTTCCCCTTAGATGTGTACAGCTATGAGTATTAAACTCTTAAATCATACCTTACCCTTTAGCTCCAATAATAAAACCACATCTTAAATCACTTAAACATCCTCAAATTTTCATGCAGACCCACAACAAAGCGGATTTTTAAAAACTCATTTTACGACGACTTGTAAGGATTTATTTGATTGTCAAACAGAGCACGAATTTCAATCATCAAAGCAATTTACTCATCCTTCAGGAGGAAGTTGTGAAAAGCACAGATATGTCCTCATCCTTGGCTCTACTATAAAATTCCGTAATTTAGGTTTATAGCTATCTCAGGGAGTACTTGCTCCACTTTTTATTTTTGTAAGGGCTCCCTAGCAGACAAAAGTTAAGAAATAGGTGAGTTAAAAATACAACCCCGCCCTAGCTAATGTTGCCCCCGCAAACATCGCTACTAATACCCGCCTGAGAAAATCGCCTTATAATATAATTTTAAAACAGCCATGCGAGCATGCATACGGTCTACAGATCTAACATTTTCTGGAAAAAAAGAAAAAAGGTACGAAGGAGATAAACGTCCTAGTCCCAGTTAGATCGTTCTGGTTTCCCAGCGAAAAGTTGATATGTTTGCTCAGGCGGGTGTGTGATAAGACTCCTTGAGAGCAACGAGGGCGCTGCTCGGTAATTACTTGAGAACGAGTGAAGGAGCTGGAGCACTGTCTGACGTTTTTGTGAGCTCTATAAATTCAATAATGGGGTACCCCGGAGATGCGACTTATTTCGTTTCGACGAAAACACAAAAAAAGTGGGAGCTTTACTTTCGGGCTCCCTAATTCAAATTCTGCCTGCGGTCAGGATAAAAGTTGGTAAATGGCATAATCTTGTTTGCGTATCGTTTGTGAATTAGCAAACGGATACTCGGTGGATTCGGGCATCTTTCAAAAGGTCCTTGTTTGTCTAACAATTTTTTAGCTGACGGCAATTCATCGGCGGATTACGTTGAGCGGAGGTATATATAGCCAATAATGAATTTTTTAAATGAAGGCCGATAGTACTGCTGTAATTAGCTCTCCGATTTTCGTGCTTCGTGCTTTAGATGTCTGTGGTAATCCTTAGCATGTCGCGATGCGCTTTGGTCCGAGGGGCGTAAAATTAATATTATGCTATTTTAAAATGATATTGTGATTTGAAAAATGCTATTATGGTTTTTAAATTTTTCATTAAAATATTTTACTTAAAATATAACGTGTGTTTAAATTATTTAAATATTTAAATACATTTACCTCAAGAAATTTTAAAGAATCATTACATAGATTAGGCCTACATTGGACTTAGGCAGGGTTGAAAAGTAGGATTTATGCTTTAGGCATTATGAACAATATTAAAGAATTATACAATCTCGTTCCTAAAGGCTTTCCTCAGCAATATATTTTGCCTACTTTACTTACGACTAATAAAAAAAGAGTTTTTTCTTGTGAAGACATTTTTTTTCACATTTTCCACCACGTGAAATTTATAGCACATGTCGAGGATTTTTGAAACTTGCTCCAAGAGTTTGTTTTTAATAACATTTCTTTTAAGAGAAAAATATGAGAGCATGAGGGTAATAGGGGTTAGTCAGGTAATATGAAATGTGGAATCAAACTCCTTTGATTAAATTCTTCGCTGTAAGAAAGTTTGACGGAACCTACTGCGAGCACAAAACGTTACGGACTTCTTTAATTAAATATCTGTTTGCATAGTCTTAAACAAATATTATTGTTTGAAACATTTAATTTCAATATTGTGGAATTTCATCGTACACTATTCTGTTTTTTATTGAAGCAAATCAATTGGCAATCCACAGTACTAAAGACAAGCAAAATATAAGCAACAATTTTTAGTCTAAAAAGGACATATACACAGCACATTTTCACATTTTATGGATAGGTTTCTTTTGCACATAAAAAGACTTCCTTTTTATACTACACGATTTAAGAAGAATAATTTTAAGGAAATTGAATTCGCAGCCTAACAATGCCAAAACGTCTGTTGCATACCCGAATTCCTTGAAATTCTATTTAGATTTTTTTCGAGGTGAACTCAAAACAAAAGGATTTTAATTACGAAAAGTACCTCGTATTCACCTTCAATTTCAATTTATGAAGAAAACTGGCTTTTGTTTCTAAAAATGGAAACAATACGAAACACTTCAGGGCAGGTGGAACCACGTGCCTTATAGAAAATTCGTCGACATTTTTCAGGTGTCTAAAGTACATGTGGTCTTATGATGTGATATAAAACTTTGCATACATGAGACGCTAAAGTATTTTCTATTTTTATATTGCAACAATTTACTCATAAATTTTTGTATTTAATAAAAACAAATAGAAAATAATAAATGTTTTTACATACACTTTTTACTTAGGTCTTATGCACGTTAACTTTATAATAACGTAAGGAATTTACTCTTGAAACAATATATATATAGTAATTGGTTATCGTTAGCTATAATTATAACTTGATAACTTGCCTGCGTTTTAAGTAATTTTAAATTATTTTTGGTACCTAAGAATATAATGTTGAGCAGGCGTACACCAAAAGGCATTGCTATCGAAGTCATCTCCAAATTCAAGTATCAATATTTTAGGATTGTGACTTGTTTCACTTTAAGTTTGTAAATCGGTTTAGATGTTTTTTCTTTTGAAACTTTTCAAGTTCTTTGCTTTTTACAATTATATTTGTACGAGTAAAAAGGATCTTAAGGAGTCTGGATTGAAACTTGAAAGCATACCAAGGAAATTTAATTGATTCACTCATCCTTATGGGAATTATTTAAATTCATTTCGCAGAAACTCCAATAAATATTCAAATTATGTTTGCCATCCAACAAAATATCCAGAAGAGAAAACACATTTTTTACACCGACCGTCCTACCTATAGTAGCATACACTCGTACTTGTTTAGGGACGTCTGCCTGCTCATCCTACTATAAGGTGGCCATTCAAGAATGATGGTGGTAAAATGTAGCCCGAAGTGAACAGCCACTGATTTAATGCCATTACTAATCTAATTAAGCTATCAACTCCAATTATTTTAATACAAGGGCAGTGGCAGCATTGGACTTTAGCGTCACTTTGCCTGTTCGGCGACTTCCTAGAATCAAATTTGTGCTTCATTCCATCGAGCACAGCAAGCAGGATTTGTCGGGTTCAGCAGATTTGACGGGGTCCCGGGAGACCGACTAAATTATCCTGCTTATTTATGAAACTTGTGCTCTTTCGTAGTTAATTGGTAATTAAATTGTAAACTGCTTTCTGGTAGAACGAATAGTGCAACAGGTGACGAACTTTGCTGTTTTTCACATGGAACATTGGCAGCCGGCTTTTATGAAATGTTGGTTTCACTTCAATGGAAACAGCGAAAAATTGTTCTTTTTAAAAATTCAAATTTTTTGACTGGATATTTACCCAGAGTCCCATTTCGAAAATTTCAAGCACAAGTCTTGAGTAGGACGGAATTTTTTATTTATAATTTTTTTTTAACCTTTCACTTTCCGCGCACTTTAAATAATTTTTGTTTATGTTACAAGATGATATCTTATCAAAATTTCGCACTAAGATTTATTTCATATCCTTCGTTAATTCAAATATGCATTTATAATATTTCGAAAATAATACAATTTTTTAAGAATCCTGTATAAGATAGGAATCAAAGTGGCAATCGGACACACAATTAGGTAATGTATAAAAATATACCGACATGAATTTTGGTATGCAAGCAAAAACAAATAATGGATTTAGAATATGTTTTGAAAATGTAAGCTTATTCCAGTACTTTATATACTTCGAATTATTCTTAATTTTTTCATTTTATAAATTTTGGAATGAATTAATCCATGTAGCAAAATAACATTGGAAATCTCTATATCAAGCATACTTTCTTTACTTTAAAGTAGTGATTCGAAGGAATTATTTTGTTTTTTCATTCCCAAAAGGTGACTTTATTCAAAAGAATATACTTTTAAGACTAGTATTTTCCATAAATATTATATCTATTCACTTAGTAGTATTTTTAATATTTTAGAATTTTTAAAATTGTATAGGAACCTAAATTCTCCTATGCTTTATAAAAGAAAAGAATTGCTATTCTAACTAAAGTTAATTTTAGTTCTAATGTTACCATTACTATTAATTTGTAGAGAAAAACATTTAAAAATTAGTTGTTGCTTTTTAGAACTGAAATCTTTGTCAAAATGTTAATTCATTATTTTGGAACAAGTGAATACTTCCAAATACTTGAAAAATTTCCTATACATTGATATAATTGAATCTGCGACGACCCCAGAAAATGTTTATCCCTAATGCTCGAGCCTACAGGCTGCGAATCCGAGCTCGATTAAAGTGAAGCCCGTCCGTTATTACCTTGGTAAGTCAACCCAACCGCACAATATCATTTGCTTTTAACGTCCTTCGGTGGTGTGCTGCGGCAGACGGGCATTTCGGAGACTGGTTATGGAGCTTTTGGTTCGCCTTATTGTCACTTCGTCGGTGTGCAATGCACTGACCTGTGCCGCTAGCAATTATAAAATTTTATAGAGGTCCCTTATTCTTCCACAATGAAAGAGATATCGATCAAGGGTCCTTCGAGGGGTCACGGTATTGTCCACAAGAAATCTGCTACAGAGGCGGAGTCTGCTACATGTCGCTTAACTAGCACCACTTCACTGATCTTTCAGGACTTGCTCGCACAGTCGGGATATTACAAGAAGCCTTCTTTTAATGAAGTTTTACGTGAAAACTTGACCATACACAACCGCCTCAAATAAATTAACAACGGGTAGGCTTCTTATCGCACCAGCCCACGAACGTTTTATGAACACAATCGATGAAGTTGTAAGGCCGAGTTGGAAAGTGTAGTGGCGGAACTGCGACCGCGAAACAATAATTCATTTAGATCCCGACTTATATGCCTATGAAAGAAGCGTCACTCTCAATGTCTCCCATCCAGGAGCCTGTCCACCCAATAGAATGCGACTTTAAGCAAGGCCCGAAAACGCTTGGTCCCCGACAAAAAAATGTAATCCCAGAAAGCGAGCGCGCGCTGATCGCATAGTCAATCCTCCCGCGTGAATGAACAACCTGTTGCAAAGTCCACCACTAACTGACTTCACCAGGCATTCCGAAACTCGGCGAACGTTGTCTGCTGCTCTGGAGCAGTAGCCCGTTATCTCTACGTCACTTACTCTGCACGTACCCCGTCACCACCTGCTCGGAACCCACCGCGGTGGAGCCCAAACACCCAGCGCCGGGACTTAGCCGCTCGACCCCACTGCGTTTGCCCCTGGAAAACACGACTGAGGTTCTGGTGGACAATCGAAGTACTTAAATAGCAACCAGCGTTAGCCTGCCCAACCCGGCTGTCGGCCGAGCACCGGTTTCCTCGGGGTTCCGCTTTCGGAGCTTTTGTGACGCAGACCGAGAGCAACAGACACGGGCCGCTCTCAAGGATGCGAGCAACATTTCCAGCTTCCATATATGTGACACTTGTCATCACCGTCCAATTTCTGTTGCCATCAAGGATGATAAATCCGAAGTTGATGGGGGTGGAAAGCCGATGACAACGACAGCTCTGCTTTCATCCTTTTCGCAGCCTCTCGGGGACCCCGGCAGCCGGAAAGTTTCATCCAGCCGAGTCAAACTTAATCAGTGCGCTGGACAGGGCCGTGATATTGAAGGGCCTCCCAAATCGGAAGAATTAGGATTGCTTATCTACTTTTCTAATCGCCAGTAAAAAGGATTTCACGTGCCTGAGTCATACTGTTTACTTGGGTCGTTGACAGTGACTTCGATTCAGTTTTCTTTATACGGAAATAACTTTTTGGAAACATTTTATAATAAAAAAAGACAAAAGGTCGCCATTTTTAATTCTCCATTTTGTAAACAGGGAAAATACGCCCTTTATTGCTATAAAATTAGGCAATATACGAAGAATTGAATGTAGAAAGACAAAACAAGAGCAGTAAAACTACCCAAGATGATATTAAGACTAGTAAAATATAATTTACGACATATGTCTTATAGCATGTAAATTTAAAAACGATGTAAGTGAATTTTAAGAAATGGCAAAACTATTACATGCTGCTTTGAAAATAATAATATAAGTTTACGTCTTGCATTCGCCTTGTAATAAAGTCTATACAATGCACTGAATGCTATGAGATAATCTCGTCATTCTGTGAACTTCTGACGTATTTTTTTGTATTTGAATTCGAGATTTTGTCTAACAATCTAATCATTAAAGGTAATGTGTCTTAATAGAACAAAGTACCTACGATATTATGCAAAACTGAAATAATTGCCGATTTTGTTATGATTCGAATTGCCAAACCCTAGCTGTAAGTAAAAAAATACACCATTCGGACAAAACGATTTTTTTTATAAGTTTTTAATTAATCCGTCTTACTGTAATCACTTTAAAATAATCGATATTTTAAGAGAATTTTATGCAATTTATATAAGAAACCTTTCATAATACAAATATATAAAAAATTTAAAGCAGAAATAATCCCTTACGTTTTCGCATTTAGTTTTCCCAAGTTTTGCGTGCGGTACCATGATTGATTTGGAAGGTTGAACAGGTCCCTCCCCTGGGTAATTCATCACGTCGTACAATCCTCGTCATACCTCCCGGGCGTAACTCAGGAATTTGCGAAAATTTTATAATGGAAATATTGATTTTGTCTTTATTGAAGACTATTGAATTTTGTGTAATTATGCGTGAAATTACAAAGTAGGCGACTTTTCCAGGGAGCACAATGGAGCAAGTAAACCATACTGGCGCATCTGCTGCAAATCTTTTTAATTAAAAGATTTGTGTTTATTACTAACAAAAGCTTTGGGTTTTCTAATAAATAATGGGAAATAAGTAAAGTGGTTGATATATTATAATTTGTATTCTCTCTTTATTCGTTAAGAGTGAATATAGCTTTTAACAGATAACAGCTTAGTATTTTAATTTCCTATAAAAGATTTGCTCTGCAGTTAAAATTATTGTAGATAATTTGGATAAATTTTTATTTTTATTTTAATATATCACAATAGAACTAATTGGTATCGCCGTTTCCGAAAATCTAAGTATTAGCTGAACATTTGAACAAGTAACTTATGAATTCCACATTCCACCGTACTACATCTCTAAAGTTCCAAATACACATAAGGAGCTTGTACAAGTAAAGGGCAGTCCATTACTTTGTTGTCTAAAGTCTAGGTCAATTCATGTGGTAATACTTCCACCAATATGCGACACTACTCGCATGCTTAGATCGATAGGAGCTAAGGAAATATTTGCCCGAACCGGATAAGACTCAGTAAATTAATTGATCTCAGCATACAGAAAATTGATATGTAATTTTGCCAAAAATATTGCCAATTGAATTTCAACAGTGTAGACCTTGGATAAACCAAGGAAGAGTAGAAAAGACCGGCCAACCAGGGGATGGTTAAGGTTGATGTGGAATATTGGTAATAATTATCATTTTGGCAGACATTTTCCCAATAAAAAGATGGCTATGTTTTTAGCGGCCACTGTGATTTTGACGCGTATTGCAAAGAAATGGCTAAGGTCATACTTTCATACTGCCCAGAGGCAGAAGTGGTTTGCCGTCGAGGCAGGAAAGGTTCATTCGAGGTGAAAATTGGAGACATCCTCGTCCATTCCACGCTCGAGACTCTGACTCTTCCCGATTACAAAAGTGTGGCAGTCAATGTCCGGAATATGCAACAGGGAAGGCCGTTGACCAAAATCAAGGAGCAACAAAGGAGAAGCTGTGTTATTTCATAAAGTGACTCTGCGATAAGTGCATAGCCTTAGGAAGTATTTATTTGCTTCTGTACATTTATCCCGTCTTTTATGGAAATAAAACTAATCTTGTCACTGCCGAGGTTTAACGTCCTACCAAGATAAATTCCAAACCGAATCTTCCCCTTGAACTCTCTGGCTATCGTCTTGAGGGGTTCCGCCGTCTGCAGGCCGGTTCTTTGATCGACGCAAATCATTTGGCAACGGGTGCACGCACCTTGTACCTCAAATTCTGTTCCTCCGATAGAAATTTTTTGAAATTCCATTTCCTCCAGGGGTTTGACTGTTTCAATCACAAAATTAGCTCGGAAGCGGTCAGTTACTGCTTCTAAATCCTCATTATTGTCCCACTCTTCTACTTTTGAGGCTAACCATTTCACCGAGGTTTGGTTGATTAGAAGAAATTGTGCTGTATTAGATAAGTTTATCTGCTTTGTCCTTCCGTCTCTGGTTTTCCTTTCCATTTCATCAAATTGTCTGATAAGACGCAGACCTTGGATCCCTAGACATTCTTCGAGCCAATTTGCAACAACATCACCACAATCGATTCCTTCAACCATATCGCCACATACCTTGCTCTGGCAGAGTAAGCTGGAGATTACATTGTCTGATTGAGGCTCCAATTCAATACTTATATTATCAACTCCTGTACAAATAAACAATATAAAACATACATTTACACTTTACACATTTTTCAATGATAGTAAAATTAATCATAGGTTTACCTGGAAATTTTAAAATCATAGTTTTGTTGTTTAAATTAATCTGGGGTCGGATGAGACATAAATTTTTGTCAGTCTTCTGCGTAACTGCAACTCCTGCAGAATTAATAATCATCCAGGTTCTATCATACTTGAATCCACTAGATGTCAGTTCCCAGGCATCCTTGATTTTAAACACACCGCACGATTTTATAGGATAAATGCAAATTTCTTTTAATTGAATGCTGTCTTTATTATCCTGCTTTGAGATGCTATTACCATTCTGAAGAAATTTGGACTTCATGAACAATTCACGTCTTGTTTTAGTATCTTTCAGGTAACACGTTGTTAGCATTTGTATTAAACATTCTACATCTTTTAAACATGACATATAACCAAAAGAAACACGAACTGCTCCTGTTGGTACTCCATCCACTAAATCGTTATAATCACCACAAATGTGACCCGCCTTATGGAAGAAACAAAAGAAACGATTTCAGATACATATCTGCAGAAATAGGAGGATTTTAAAATTTCTAACAAACACAGCCCACCTCGGGCGTGTTAGCCAAACAAATATGTTGTAATACTATTTAAGTCGATCCATTCTCGGTTAGGAAGACTGCTAATTTATTTTAATGACTATTCATTATCAGTTATAGAGGCGATAAATTCTACCCTAACATACCATTCCTTACTAAGGGAAGGACCAACCTGAAAAAGGCATTCAGAAACTTCAGTTTCTGTAGTTATGATGTAACCTATGCCATGTAAAGGAAATTTTATTAGATAATTTCTTGTTGGTGTTTACTTCTCAAAAATTAATAGAGAAGACATTAGAAATACATGCGACAATTTTCTTTGTTTTGAAAATATGTAATTATTGTTAAAAATCATATTTGTGGTTTTATACGAGGTTTTGTCAATGTGGAATCCTCTTTGCGATCATCACTTTCAATTTCGGCTTTATCTGGTTTTTCTGTACCACTGGCCTTGGATTTCTCATCCTTTTCTGGAGCTTTACCTTTTATAGCCGGCAATACGCGAATTCCTACAAGATCTTCAGTTGTTTCTCGCTCTGGAGCGGGTTTTGCAATTATTCTTGACACTAATGTTTCTTTTCGAGATTTCCCCCTAGTAGTCTCTTGGTTTTGTAACGGCTTTTTATCTTTTTCGGATTCCTGGGTAGTTTTAATATCTGGTTTTGGCCCCGTTGCTGCCCATGAATGAATTCCTGTATACTGAGAACGTACAGCCTTTTCCTCGTTTTTGGTTTCTCTGACAGCTTTTTGTGATTTTGCCTTATCAATTTCTGCTTCAATACGTTCTAATTTAAGAAAATCACGTGGTCTTCCCGCGTGGATACCTGTTTTCGGATTTCTGTATGAAGCATTTTCACCCGTAATAGGAATGGTAGCCTTGGATTTTTCTTCGGTTACTGGACCTTTTCCTTTTAAACCTGGTAATATGTGAATTCCCCTAAATTCACGAGTTATTTCCCTCGGTGATGCGGGATTCCCTATTGGTTTTGATAATAATGGTTTTTTTGTATCTTTAGACTCCTGAGTAGTCCATCTTTTATTGGTGGATTGCTGAACGTTAGATTCCGCGGGAAACTCTGCTTCTGGCTTTGCTTTCTGAGATTTCGGTTTAGTCTGGTCTATTTTGTTTATCATTGTTACTGTTGCATCTGCTGGCGATTGTTTAGCAACTGCTCCAAGCTCTCGCTTTGTAATTTCTTCCTTCCTATCTTCGGATTTCTTAATTCCACCTAATAAATATAATTGATCTTTTCCCCCAGCGATAGGTTTAGCATTTTCCTCCTTATCTTTGCCCTGTACAGATTTCTTATTATTTTCTTCAGAGAAGGTATTAATTCCCTTTCCAATATGTTGGTTTTTGTCCCCGGCTGGTAGAGCTCTACTTCTTTCTGCTGCAACGGCTTTATCAGGTTCTTTTCTTTCGAAAAGATTCTTGTCTTTTAGTGCCTCTGATACACCTTTATCTTTCCCAGGAGATACTCCTCTATCTCCTTCCGCTGCGACAGCTTTATCAGGTGCCTTACTTTCGAAGAGATTCTTGTCTTCTTGTCCCTCTGATACAGCTTGTCTATCTTTCCCAGGAAATACTCCTTTACTTCCTTCCGCTACGACAGGTTTATCAAGTGCCTTACTTTCGAGGAGATTCTTGTCTTTTTGTCCCTCTGATACAGCTTGTCTATTTTTTCCAGGAGATACTCCTCTACCTACTTCCATTGCGACAGCTTTATCAGGTGTTTTACTTTCGAGGAAATTCTTCTCTTTTTGTGCTTCTGATAATCTTTGCCTATCTTTGCCAGAAGGGATTCTTCTATCTTCTTCTGCTTCAAGGGCTTTATCAGGCCCTGTTCTTTCGAAATTATTCTTGTATTTTTGTTCCTCTACCCTCGCGGAGCCGAATTGTTTACTTTCTTTCTCTAAATTAGCTTTGGCTAAAGACTCAGTCGACGCAGCTACATTTAAAGCAATTTCGATTCCTTCTTTGGTTTCGGTTAACTCCTGGTCTCCTCTACTTACCTCTAGAGCGAGTTCTTGAGTATTTTCCTGTCTTTCAGATCTGACAGGTTGCAAATCTTTTTTTCCAGACCAAATGTACCAGACCAACAAAATACCTCCATATAAAAGTAGCCAGAAAGTATTCTCTTCAATACCGATAAAATGTAAAATACATGTCGGTTCTTCATCAGGCCAGCAAACTCTTTTCTTAAAAAAGAACCATTCTCTGGTTACAACCGAATTTTTTGTACATTGCATTTATAAGCCGGAGTCTAAACCAGAGACTTTTCAGAGACCAAGATATTAGTGACAAATTACGCAAGACATACTCGGTTGGAGATACGATCATCTTAGAAAGTCATATAGCAAATGCGTGCTTAAAACGCATTTGAAAGGCTGTACTTGCACGAGGTATCTTGTTTTAAGACATACAACAAAGGCATAAGACGACATTGTTTTTATTTAGGGTACTAAAGCGATTTGAGATGGAATAAAATTTCTGTTTTGATCATAGCTTACCTCTTATAACTTTCGTATTACAAATCTTTATCATGATATACCATATGTGGTAATTTTGAAATCAAAGGCAGACATTTTTAATTGTACTAATATTTAATTTATATTTCCGTCCTCATTTTGTTTCCAGCGAAAGTGGTAGAAGTTCCTTTTACAATACGTCTAACTTTGTTCCCATCTGATAGAGCATCTCTACCTCTTTCCGCTGCAACTACATTATCAGTTTTCGTTCTTAGAATTTGCACAGGCACAGCTTGATCGACATAATTTCGGCGCAACGGCTTTATCAAATTCTATTCTTTCGACAAGATTCTTATCTTTTTGTCCCTCTGATACACCCTGTCTATCTATACCAGCAAAGGCTCCTCCACCTCCTTCCACTGCAACGGTTTTATCAAATTCAAGAAAATTCTTGTCTTTTTCCCCTTGTTTAGCATGTGAACAGGCACAGCTTGATCGACATATTTTTGGCGCAACGGCTTTATCAAATTCTATTCCTTCGAGAAGATTATTATCTCTTTGTCCCTCTGATACACTTTGTCTATCTTTCGCAGGAGATACTCCTCTACCTCCGTCCGCTAGGACAGTCTTATCAGGTTCTTCTCTTTCGAGAAGATCCTTATCTTTTTGTTCCTCTGGTACATCTTGTATATCTTTCGTAAAAGATACTTCTCTACTTGCTTCCGCTGCTATAGCTTTATCAGGTTCTTTTCTTTCGAGAATATTCTGGTCTTTTTCTTCCTCTGATACAACTGGTACATCTTTCGTAGAAGATACTCTTCTAACTCCTTCCGCTGCGATAGCTTTATCAGGTTCTTTTCTTTCGAGAAGATTCTTGTCTTTTTGTCCCTCTGATACAGCTTGTCTACCTTTCGCGGGAGATACTTCTTTATCTCCTTCCGCTGAGACAACTTTATCAGCTTTTCTTTCGAGAAGATTATTGTCTTTTTGTCCCCCTGATACAACTTGTACATCTTTCGTAGAAGATACTCCTCTACCTGCTTCCGCTACGATAGCTTTTTGAGGTTCTTTTCTTTCGAGAAGCTTCTTGTCTTTTTGTCCCTCTGATACACCTTTACTATCTTTTCCAGTAGAAACTCCTTTACCTCCTTCCGCTGCACCGGCTTTATCTAGTTCTTTTGTTTCGAGAAGCCGTTTGTCTTGTTGTCCCTGTAATACACCTTGCTTATCTTTTCCAGTAGAGACGCCTCTTCCTCCTCCCACTGCGACAGGTTGTTTTCTATCGAGAAGATTCTTGCCTTTTTGTCCCTCTTTCTCCGCAGAGTTGGATTGGTTATTTTCTGTCTTTGATTTCATTTTGGCTGAAGGATTAATCGGTGAAGCTTTCTCTAAAGCAGTTTCGGTTTTGGTTGACTCCTTTCCTAATCTACTTACTCCTGGAGCGACTTCAGACTTGGCGTTTGTATCATGTTGCATGTCTCCTTGGTTTACCTGTATTTTTCCGGGCCAAAAGTAATATGTAAATGAGCAGACCAAGAGAAGACC
Organism: Proctacanthus coquilletti; assembly: GCA_001932985.1. Lineage (NCBI taxonomy): Eukaryota > Metazoa > Arthropoda > Insecta > Diptera > Asilidae > Proctacanthus > Proctacanthus coquilletti. The sequence continues at coordinate 1,809,330 of MNCL01000005.1, forward strand.
TCCACATAAAATCAGCCAGATAGTATTTCCTTCGAGGTCGACAAAAGGAAAGAGAGTTGGCTCGTCTTCTGGAGGTAAACAACGTGTTTCGAAAACGCGCCATTGTTTAGGAATACCAATGTTAGGTATATTGTTCATTTATAAGCGAAAATCGAAACTAAAAATTTTCTGGAGACCAAGATTAATGACAAATTAGGCAAGACATACTCGGTTGAAGATGCGACCATCTTAAGCAGCAAAGCAATAATTTGACATGCTATCATAAGATTACATTGTTTTTATTGAGTGTATTAAAGCGATTTGAGCTGAAGGAAAGCCGGTGTTTCAACCATAAATAACGTCTATAATTTTCCTACTACAAATCATTTTCATATGTGTTAATATAAGACATTTCGATTTTATTTATATGTACAAATGCAATGAAAAATTAAATTAATACATTCGCGAACGGTCTGAATTCACATAGAATACTAATTTGAATACTCCAAAACTTAATTTCGATATTTGTTAGATAAAAATAGACAAAAACCTTTTGATAAATCTTATATGTAGACATTTGGATTCTAGTATGTATGACGAACGTAGATTAATTTTAATTATAAATTTTTCCATCGTGCTGACTATGAAAGTTAAAGAAAAATAATATACCCCATAGCCAATGGTGACCCACCATACTGCATATGCAGTTGCAGTCCGTGAAGGTGTTAAAAGAAAATAAATCACTTATTAAGAAATAATATTACCTGATAATGTCTCATAACTTCGTCATTGCAAAGATCTAAGAGCATTTGACAAGCTCCAGGATTACAAAAGCAGCCGGTTCGAAGTGTTATATTATAAAGACTCGCCAGACAAGCAATCTATCAATTTTAAAAAGATTTAACTAATTCTTCATTAAAATTTTGGAAATAAATACCTCTGCAAATCCGACAAAACTTCCGTCTTCGTGCATCACATTAAACGTAACTATACCACCCTGGGTGGAAGAAGAATTAAAATCAGTATAGGAGTACAATTTTACAAGAGGCTTATTAGTTTTATATCGCAGATCCTTTAGAGAATTATAGCAGTACTTCGCCAGTAGGAATACGTGATTTGAAATTCTTTGTATGGATGATCTGTCTTTCGCTGCTGGGATAAGACGCGCTATAGTGTCGAAGCCCGCAAGAATGGAAATTATTGAAAGAAAAGGAATCGTGCCGTCTTCAAACCTTTCATGAAAACAATCACGCTTTGCATGAAAATTAGTCAAGCTCATTGCTATTTTTACAGTTCCTCCTCCAAAATATGCCTTCTTCAGAACTGCCTGTCCTCTTCTGCTTACTAATAAAGCCCCTAGGCCTGTTGGGTAACTAAACCAAATTTTAAAATATAAATATTTTTGAGCAAAGTGTGTTCAAAATGTTGTAAAAAGTACTAATTTTAGGAAATCGATGTAATTTTTTCCCATATATTTTTTCAAAATCATATCGAACGATAAAAGCACGAACCCGGCTTGTAATTTTTCAATTTTCATTTTAAAATTAGGAATACAAGATTGCCTTAATACCCTTGTTTAAAAAATTGCTTTCATTGCAGAATTTAAGTTGACAAAAAAGAAATGTACGCTTTTCATACTGCTGTTTTACTATAAAAAAAAAGTTTTCAAAAACTCAAACAATTTCTCCTTTTTAAAGTAGAATAATTTAAGAGAAATCTAATTTTGAATAGCTCATGTGGTATTTGGTACTCACCCAAATATTTTGTAAAAAGAAATACAAGCAAAGTCAGGTTGGTAAGACTGAAGGTCTAGAAAACTTGTAGCACTAAAGCATGCAGCATCCAGACACACATAATGGTCCTCCATATCCGTCGGATTAGGTGCATTGCCTCGTAGGCAAACACCTCTTTCAACCAGTCCATATTGCTGAATTTTGCCTACTAACTCGAGGGGGTACTTGAACCCACTTAAGTTACACTGAGCGGAGAAAGCAACCAAAGAATTAGCAACTGCTTCACTGTGCCTGTTGCCTCCATTATTTTTATTTAAATTTTCCAGTAGCTCGCATCGCGAGAGAACGAATACATTTTCCGTGTTAACTATCTCGCGCATACCCAAGACGGATGTGTGATTCTCTTGAACGTATACAAAGCTTCCATTGGAGCTAAAGTCAAAGCACTCAGCCACAAGTTTAAGTGCTGCAGTCGCTCCAGAAGTGAAGACGACACTGTAGTGATCTGCATTCGTTCCAAAATGTTTTAAGACCCTGGAAAGTACATAATATTATTTTCACTGCACATTGATCAATCATTCTTCCTACTTGTACCGCACTTGGTCCACCAAATCTTCAGTAACCCTGCTCGTATGAGGATTACACACGAGATTGGCTTTCAGCAGATCACTTACAGAGTCAATCTGCTTTTCAGAATAAAGAGTCGCTCCCGCATGATCTAAGTAGCACTTCCCTGCAGTTTTTAAAAATCACACTTAGATTTTATAGGTACGATCATTACTAACATTTTACCTTCGATTCTTCTGAATTCTTCTAGAATCGTATTTTGTTCATTAGCGGAATATTCCAATGGGATACTCATTTTTACTCAACGCCGATTGACAAAATCAGCGATAAGAAACTTGTTTACTGCTGGAGCGCCTCAGATTGTCTTCGAAGACACAAAAGTTCATGAAGTGTAACCAAAGACTGAATCCGCACTGCAACCTAAACTACACTAAGCTCTAGTGGATTACGTCATAGATGTGTAATTATCTGCGATGATAAGCATAACTTTTGCCTTGAAATTGAAAGCGTTTGCTTCAACTGTAGTTAGCTTTCTCAGAGAAATTCATACATATATACTTCACAACCTTTAACTACTACTTGATCACAGTTTCGATTCACATGTGAAATGAATGCATGGGACACGTAGAATAATCGAAAGCACTTGCTTGTAAAAATTTAATATTATGAAAATAATACCAATTTTTATATATTTATAACAAACGTTATTTCAGGGGAATAAGGGAGAAGATCACATGCATAATTTGATGATCAAAGTTTTTTGAAATTATAATTCCGCGACAATCTGTAAACATTGCTAATTTTTATAGGCTGGTAACTAAACTAGGTACTTCCACGGATTGTACAATTTTCGGATGAGAAAATTGAGCTACAGATTTATCACACAGAAAATCCAGACACCACATAATGTTTAATTGTATTATATAATAAAATCATAGGCCTTGTTAGGAATATTTATTTTAATAAACTCGAAAAATATACAAATACTCAAAGACCCTATAGTTGCTAGTTTTTAATTATCTCTCATTCAAAAGAGGAACAGGAAAGCAAAAAATTCGCGAAAAATTATAGCAACAATTATTTTGGAGTCGTAAGTGGAATTTTATTCTATTCTTCTGCTTTTAATTTGGCAATTCGTTGGAGTGATTTCACCGCTGCTGTATGTATTTTTGGATCCAGTTTATCTAAAAATTTCAAAATTCAATTATATCAATTAATTTAGCACGAATAACGTACAGATTTTGTGCATTCCTTTGACTGGAAAACGTATAGGAAGTTCTTGTGGATCTGTACAAATAAAAACAAATGGACTATCTGATTCACCATCAGGGTAGATTTTTCGATACTCTTCCTGAGGTAAACAATCCTATAAAATAATTATTAAATGTAAAATTAATAGTTTTTTGAAAGATGACACTTACACAAGTGTAGACATACATACCTGTACAGTAACACATCCCAGCAGACATCCAGAAGGGTACTGTGTAGGAAACTTTATGTTATCGTCTAAAATAACAATGGATTTAATAACTTAATATCATTTCAATATGTTTATCATGTTTACCATTATAAATTACTCGGTAAAATTGCTCCATTCGCTTAATTTCGTCCATATCCACTGGCTTGGCTGTAGAAGCTATCCATAGCCGACCACGATGGGATGTATACCAAGATCTACCTTCATGTCTAAAATTGGTTTAGTTATATATCAAGGGGTTCAGGAAGTTTATTCAAAATCACTTCTTAATTCCTGCAACTAATAAAGAAGCCCATGGCTGGTGCATAGAGAGGCAATGACGCATATCCTGTATTTCGACTAGTTCTTTATCTTGGATTCTGTTATATACCCCATCAAATTCGCTTGTATCAACATTTTCTTTGGAATTGATAGGATTAATAGGAATGTAAACAGGTGCCGGACCTTCAATCCCCGGATGGATATCACTAGATATTTCTCGACTTTTTCCTATATTAGCAAAATGATCATTCGAACAAGAGCTGGCGATTTCCTTTAAGATTTCATCCTCATATTCAACGGTGATTTGAGGCTCACCCACTATCTCCCTGCCAGCAAAATCAATAGTTACTTTACGATTGAGACGACTGGCATGTTTCTTTTCTCGCATTTCTTCTTCTAGTCGTTCTAATTTTTTACGTTCACTATCAGATAGCCACACAGAATTTGTCTATTTAGAAAAGTTATTGCAATACGGTTGCAACACCAATAGCTAAATTGTACCTCAACTAACCTTGAAATAATCTGATTCATCGTCAATTACCGTAGTCCTCTTCTCGCTGGTTCTATCGTACTCCAAAAGTCTATTCCTCTGCGCTAGAGCTTCTTCCCACCCCTTGGGCCTATTTTGTTCCATAAGACTTTTCTTCAAATTATCTCCCTTCTTAGTGGCTGATTTAATGGACTTGAGCTCCTCCTCAGAGCAAACAAGATTGCCACAAAAAAGACATGGACCACTGCCTTCTTGCTCGCAGACAATTCGACCGCATCTCATGCAGTTGTTAATCAACTTATGCTTCGAAGCCTGGCAATCGCAACGGTGCCGGCCCTTTAGAAGGACCACATCGTTCATTTGACCATCTTGCGCATAGAGACTGATGAATTTTGTTTTTTTCTTTGATGCCCCCGTAAGACTAGAATTGGATTGAGGAGATTTTGATCTCTCTTGCTGTAGTTTCTCAGGTTTCCGACCATTCTGTTGGTTAGTCTTTTGAGGTTTCTTATTATTTTTCGAAGAATTATTTGTTGTCTTTCCTAAAATAAAATCTTGCAGTTTGTGGATCGCAAGTTGTTAGAAAGCATTTACGGGAAAGTTTTTGTTTGAAGTCATTTATAAACAAACGATGTTCCGGGAGATCGTAGTTGAGAAGTGTTTGGAAGAAGTCGTCGACTTCGTCGGAAGATTTCATAGCCGAGATGAATCTGTAGGATTTACAATTTTAATTATATTATTTTTTTTTCAAGCGGCAGAGATATAGCTCTACTATAGGCTATATAATGAAAAATTAGATGAAGATAACAGATATATTATTTCAAGATACCAAACGTTACACATAAAGATAGCGCAAATGTTAAAATAGCAAAGAAAAAAAGAACAACGCAGGCATACAAGAGTAAACTAGGTATACTTTTATAATATAGTAATAATGATAAAAACTACTTTACTTGGGTGTATTTTAGAAATCTTACTTGAATTTTTCGTAAATTATTTATTATTACTCCTAACTTCACCTAATATTATATTAATTTATCCATGGCAATTGCTAGCATGAGAGGAGAAAATAATCTACAATAATACTAAATTCCATTTAAATGGTATAATTCACGATGAAGATCAAAGGAAAATGCAGAAGATGAAAAATTACTGAAACAGATTATTGCGAAATTAATGCTTAGTATACCGAAGAAGTTCTCTTTAATCCTACAAGCAGATTTTTCCTACGATCTCACACACTGTACGAACAGCTTCCAAGACAGGATATCAGATATCTAAATCATTCATTTTCAGGCCGACGCACTTACTGAATAATTTCATCAGGAATAGGGTAATCCAGGCAGACAGACAATCGATCACGAATCCAGTTCTCCATCCTCATTCAACTTATTTTTAATACTAAGAAATCAAAGCAGAACTGCTACTGAACCCCAGGGCATGACAGTCGGGCAATCAGCTGATGACGCGTTATTGACGTTGCTGCCATTTGTAGTTTTATTTCAAATTTAATTTGCGAAAATTTGTTTCCTGTGCTTCCGAGGTAGGGCTTTATCTATATGCGAGATACGCGAATTGATCCAAATATTTCAAAAACCCGGCTAAAATGAAATAAACTACAACGTTTTGATTATTTTACAGCGGTTTTCCACATGCCACGACAGTCGCCATCTAGTGCAGAATGAAAAATAAAGGTACACGTCAAAAACTTTCTCCCGGATTGGATTGTCAAAATCGCGACACGACGGGAAGGGGTATCGTCGTGTACCATACCGTAAATGTCGGGCTAAATTGGCTAAAACGGGTGCTATATTTGTGAGAAAACGTTGAATTACTGTCAGCAATGACTTTTTAGCAAAAGAAAGTTAACGTCTCACCTGTCTGGACCGCCGAACTCTACGAAGTGATTAATGCCATTAATCCCGACTTCTCAAATTATATCGCCAACTCAAGTGCGTTGAAACCTGGTAAAAAGAAAAGTTTGTAGAAGAGAGAAACACCGCCCTCGACGTTGCCGTTATGTTACCAACTTATACTCGTGTCGCACAGCCCAGGAAGTCCTTTCATGCTCGGGAGAAATGTCTGATTGGGCTGGTGCTATTCACGTTGTGCCTCCTCTGTTTCGGAGGCATATTCCTATTGCCCGACAATTTCGGTAGTGAACGTGCCCTTAAGATGTACCAGCAGATCCAGAAGGCTGCGCCAGAAATATTTATTCCAGCGCCACCAATAGCTTCACATGGAATAAACAACAAAGATGAAGATCCCCACATCGCTGGGGACCGAGAAAAACTTCAAGCTAAGATTAAAGAAGAGCTCGGAGATATACTAGACAGACCAGAAACTGCACGGAACGAAGAGGATCAACAGCCTCCGATTGCAGGACCTCCAGTTAGGACAACGGAGATTCAAGATAAAGAGGTACAGCTACAGTACAAGCCCAGTGGCCAGGATCCTGATCCCGACGTTCAGGAGAAACGAAATAAAATCAAAGAGGTAAGTGCACCCATGCGTTCCATACGGCTTAGCAGACGGCAGCTGAGTTACAGCTGTTGCTCTGCAAGCACTTATTGTTCCTATTTCCCACGTTTGTACCGCTTAAGCCCGAATGAGAACTCTGGCCATATTGCACATTGACCTTAAGTTCTGTGCAATTAGCTCATACCGAACTTGCATGATTCTCCCTGCTTTAATCTAACCGGGAATGGGTGAAACTCTAGCCTGCGGTAGCACTTGTAGAAGATTAGCTTGAGACACGTGAGATGACCTAATTTGGTGCCTTTCGAAGCAACGGCTTCGGCTACAGAATGAAAAGCGCAAGATGTGGTCCATTCGGCTAACTAGGCGAATCGATCGATCGCTCTAGCGCTTATTTGCGGCTGTTATCTCTTCCCTCGACTCCTTAGAGCTTATCAGGCCTGTAACAGCCAAAAATTAATGGTTTGCTTTTAACATTTAAACGTTCCTTCTGACACGATATTTTTGATATCAAATTCCCAACATCTGTGCAAACTACTACGCGTTTTGCTCAAACGTGACGAGTTTTTTTCAGGGGAAGTTTTACTGCACTGCACAATTTTTCAGAGTTCTAGAATTTAGGAATGTTTAATTAAGACCAGGTTCAGAATTTAAAAAATTTCCAGAATATAAGTTTCTGTTTTTCACAGGTATTCATTCAATTTTATTTTAATAAAAAGTTTATAATACAATGAGAGACCTTTTTTATTATTTTGTCTTCTTTAATAAAAATATCAATTTCGCATTACATTTTTAAAGAAATACTCAGACTTGCGTGAAGCCCTCTAAATTTTCGATATATTTAAAAATAAAAACGAAAACAGGCAAATAGTATTTAAAGATAAAAAATGATAATAAAAAAAAATATCTAAAAATGACATGCTAAATAAAGTGGAATTTATTAAAACTTGGACACAATTCGGTAGGTACAAATTGAACCAAATATATAAAATTTATATGTATTTTATTACATTTTATTATTATACATATCTTTAATTTAAAATGAAAGACAGAATGAATGAGAAATGGAAAAGCTGCTGTATGCTATTTGAAATAAGAATTACAATGCATATTTTATAGGAGAAAGTTGAAAAACCGTCAAATCGCAAACTAGAAAAGAGTCTCAATAATATCTATATAAGAATTCGTACGAATCATTTATAGTAATTTACACTGAAAACAAGATTTTTGTCCAACATGTATATTTTTGCAAGTTTATACCGGTGGAATATGTAACTTTTAGGAAAATAAATGTTTCATTTCTCTGAAAATGGTGTATCTCCCCAAAGCACTAGATTTTCAGATTGGTTTTCTGCAGCAAGTAGTAAAACAAACGAGATAATTCGTAGTTCACCATTTGTAATCAAGATATAATGGACCTCTTAACCTTTTCTAAGAAATCGTACTCGTTTTATTATAAAAACCGAAGGAAAATCCCAGATGAGCAACAAAAATATGGGTCGCTCCCAAGAAATTTGTTTCTATGCAGCTTTACGCAATCCGGAAGCGATCAATTCCTATTCACCTGCAGCGACCTTAAGGGAAAAAATAAACCCTAAGACTCTCCCGACTCGCTTGCCGCGCGCAATTACTTTTATTGGATTAGCCACTTCTTAAGGGCATCTGCAGCTCTACGGTCATCAGCTACAGAGGCGTAGCGGTATATGTAGCCTGTCTTGGCTGCAGTGTTACTGGGAGAAGTTCCCGTTTTTTGTTTATGTCGGCTTATCAACGAGAAGTTGTAGAATCATCAAAACAAATGAAAGCTTGGGTAAATAGAAAGGGTTCCGATACGAACAGTTACAAATTTATTTATATTTGCTCTCAAGTGCAAGGACGAAGTGATTACAGTCAACAATGGAATGAGATTGCGGCAGAGAAACACATCTTTACGTGGTTCGCCACCCACTTCAATGTGGATATAGACTGAATGAAAACGGCACTGATTTGCCTTGAAACAGAAACTCAAACAAGTCTTAAGAAAATAAAAATAATACTATAAAGTAAGATTGATTGAATTGATTTAGAGAATCTAATTACTACAATATTTCTAAATAAAAATTGTTGTCTACTTTACCTTGGGTAGAAAAATTCATTCAATTCTCCTGTAAATAGAAAAGGACATTTAATTACACTTCCGCACGAAATTAAATGGAAAAGAAAAGTAAATAAATAGTAGTCATGAGTCCAAATCACTTCAGATAGCTATATGCCCTTTCAGCTTAATACAACAGTACTTCTTTTGCTGAAGCTTCTATTGTTTAGCTCTCCAAATGAACTTATTTTACGTAAAATTACAAAAACCAACTCTTGAAAACTAAATTTCGCAACAATTTGAACAAGGTCATATTCATCATGGTAAACCATCCAGAACATATCCAAAGTATCAGGACTTATTTTTGTTTACCAGAGCAAGGGTAAAGAACTGTTTGGTTACATTTGCAGAACATTTCCAGTGAATAGTTTTTTTTTTTAATTTGCTTTAATTTGTAGCGATTTTAAATAGCGCAAAACAAACTCATCGTTCTATCTGATTTAATAACTAGTATTTATTGTTTTCGCAGTCCAGCGAAGCATTTTATTACCCGAAACAGTGTACAAGTCTACAAAATTTATCACTTAATTGCAGTAAATTCGTGACCCAGTTAAAAGAGAACCCCGGTCTTGTCTTGCGAGCTGTGGTCAGCTATTCGCTTTCACTGTCTTTGGCCGAGTGCTAAAATAGCAGCCCGGCTGGACATCGTCTTGTAATGCAAATTAGTTCCAATCGCTTGTATTTACAGATTTAATCTTCGTGGACTTTAAAATCCAGCCGGAGAGTAACATTAGCATTCATTGAGGCAAGACGAAGCGCGACTTTTGGTGGCGCTTAGAAAACGAATAGGTGATTTTAGCGCTTTTCTATGGTATTGGCTCAGTTTCTATCGCATCTCGTCAAGTAAACCATGATGCTGTGAAAAGCCCTTGCAGCATGCTCTAATAAGCTTCTGAGTTGAGTAGCGGCATCGAGTGTAAGATGCCGGCTGATATACGTAGATAGATAGTAGAAGAACTCATCGGCACAAGTACAACCAGAAATTAGCGGTGAGATCATAGTAGCAAAATTAGTTCGCGTTACAGTTTAGCTGCTCCGCTAAGCTTCTTCGTAATAGATAAAGTTACTAAGTAATTTCGGAATCCCAGACGGATTAGTCGGAAGCTTTTTATCAATACCCAATTTCATATTTGAGTGCCCTCCCGCAGACTATATAGTTAATTTCCGCACGCAATGTTTTACGAGAAAGCATCACAATTCTTATTATGGATATGGAAGTGTCTAAAACTTCCCTCCTGCCTTTTGAAATTTGCAATCCATTAAAGAGCCACCAGATTGGAAGCCGTGAATACAAGTATAAACAAACGATTCAGTCACAAACTACGTTTGCACGGAGACAGTCTGATATTTGTAAATTTATTTGTGTTATGAAGTTATAAAGCTTTAACAAACTCATGCCTGCAAAGTGATTATTGTTAGTTGTTTATTTATTTATTTTTTTTAATTAGGAATTAAACAATAGTTTCAAGTACTTTTGCTAATTCTGCGAATTTATCTGTGTGCATGCTACTTCATTATAGAAATTCCTCTAAGTTTGGAGACCAGTATGCAATAGACGTTTCATTTTATTGCCTGCCAAATTGTTTGTTTTTTATTTTATTACGCCAAAACTGCTGGATGGATTTCAATGCAAGCCCATAAATCAACTTAAAACAATGACCGCCAATTTTTGTCTATTGCCTGTTCGCTTATCTATTTCGCTGTTTATTATTTTATCACGACAAAACTACTAGATGGCTACTACTTCTTTTTTTTGGACATCTCTTAAATCAACTTGAAATATATAATATAAATTTTCAATTATTAATTTGTCTGTCGCAGTTTTAATATGCCAAGCACATGAATGTTGGTTAATATTGCTTCTGTGTGAAGCAGCATCGAATTTCTATGATTTAAATTATTTATTTGAATTTCGTACTTTAATATTCCAAATGCTCAAATACGTTTTTACCAATAACAAATAAAATAAAAAAAAGCTAAACAAACAAAAATATAATTATACAGAGCAAATTTGACGAAATGCATATGGTCCTTTTGAGCTCTGCGCCTGTTCTAGCATGGTTTCCTCATCTATTGTCACAGGCACGTTATGCGACGTACCTCAAACATAAACATAATATTTCCACCAAAGGTGGAAATTGGTTACAATTGGTAACCTTGATGGAAACGCTTTTATATCGAAAAGTGGGAAGTTGATGAATGTTTCTTACTTCCACAATGAATAAATCGATTCTTTGCGAACTAAACCTCTGGGAAAAATCAATGGGAGTTTCTGAAAAAAGCGAGTTAGAATGGAAACTCATTTTGATGAAACACTGGGTCATCATCCCTTTGCCCATCTATCATTTGCATAATAATGCCGACGACGACCTAGACGGCAGATCTCAAAATACATACGACTTCATAGAGAAGAAGTGCGGTCATGTGCTAGATAAATGGAGTTATCATCAAAAGTTATGCAATTGTGCTACTGGCCACCCAATATTGCGGACGTGTGATAGCAGCTATCAGAGCTTTAATTTTTAATTGTAGGGAATTCCTTGTACAACTTCATAGTAGTTTAACCTTCAAACTGCACGTTGCAAGACATACTCTGCGAAAATTGAGGGATTTACTGCAGGATTGACTTTTTCTTTCATTCCAGCGGCAAATTCTGGACCAGGCATGTGTGGTTGTTGTTTGCTTATTAAAGCTAACAACTATTAATTAAATTAAGTGAATTTCTAAATTAAGACATGTGCCAAAATGTGAAATACTTTAATTTTTGTTTGAATTGTTTGAAATGTTTTATTAGATGAGTTAAAGTATTTTAAAAATATAATTGGAATTATTTGTTTATCTAATAGGTGAAGCATTTATCAGATATTTCTCTCTCAAAGAAAATTTCACATCCCAAATGAATAAAGCTAAGTAAGTATGTTTTTCAATTCGTTCCCAGGTGGGGCTTCTATTTATTTAGTAAATAATATAATTTAAGCATATTTATTGTTTCCCCGCAGCCATAACACAATACTCAAGTAGATATGAAAAGGCTATAAATAATTTTTCAATTGGCAATGTATAAATAATATTAAAACCAATTTGTTGATGGAAATGGCGAATTCAGTTTGGCCCCTGTTAAACATTTTGAAAACCACCACTAAATAAATTTGTATATTAAAGCTATATTTTTTAATCTTTTATTTTGGCTGAACTTTAAAATTCATTTAATATAAAAACAGGAACTAATTACCTTCATAGTCCCTACTTAGTTTCTTTCATCTACACGTATTCCAAAGCAGAGCATACACTTATCAAGAGCTGCAAAGCTTCAACCGAAATTGCGCTTTTCCAACAACCCACTCGATTGAAGATGCAAAAAAGGAAAAAAAAACAAATGCCCGCAACTTAGTTAAGAGAAATAGCCATAAGCATCCGAAGCTACTGCAGTTGCATGGCTCAATGCGGGTTGAATAGTGAAAGCGCCCTTAATTCTGTGATGGTTACATCTCGGTGCACAGAAATGGTTGCAATGGATTTCACAACGCTGGCAACTGGGAAATCCACACAACACGACGAAAAAAGGATGAATTCGGTATTTCCCTAGCTGGGTGAGTGCTTCCAATAGCAAAATTGATTCGTCCGAGATGCGGATCAATATGCTCTCAAAGTAAGGAGTTTACAAGTTACCTCAACACCTTAAGTATCACCTCTTGTGATAACATAAGTGGCCCTATGTCGATCGATTGTGTCTTTTATGTTATATGTATGGGTACTCAATAGTGCTTCAGAATTTTCGGAGTTCTACTATGTAATTTGAATCAATTTTAAAAACATTCAATTTTTATTTGTTATTAAGAAAGAACAAAAGCGTACAAAGTTTAGTTTTTAAGAAGTTTTTTAATGCAATATACCACCTATAAAGACAAAATAAAAGGAATAAAAAGATGGATCTTCTTGGTTAGATACGTTTATGTAAATATACTCACAGACCAACAGCTAACATGAACATACAAATAGAATAGAAAATAAATGGAAGTTTTTAGCCAACGAAAGTTAAAAAAAGGTAACTAAAAAATTTGTGAAAGGGTCGTATTTCTCAGGCTGGATGAATACGACCAACAGCAAAATCAATTCTTTCGAGATGCGGATCAACCGTCCCTCGAGACAAAAAGGTTCTCGGGTTATCTTGTCACGATGGGTGTTACTTCTAGACTTATAGTGATAACAGCGTCAACAAGTGGTTGCGTGCCACTCGACTGATTGTCGTTTACCCGAACGTTTAAAAATTAAACGTAATATTTCGATAACGATGTTAAAATAAGTAATTTTCTAATTTTTCGGCTTGGAGCCGCAACTCCTTGGCGTCATCTAATTGCGTCATATTCGATTCGAACGACTCTAAGAATTCATTGCATACCGAGACAGTCTACAGTCTATTGCAGTTTACATGGGGAAGGTTAAAAGCTTGGGCATAGTCCTTCATGGGCATAGTTTGTCCTTGCTGTACTTGAATTTGTCGTGTAATCGGTCTCGTGGCGCCCTATGTCTTCCTAGTCCCAGGAGTCGCATTGACACCCTCTCGTATCCTGATAAATTATGCACGCTGCTTGCTTGCTTTATTAAAACGTACACATCAATGACCAGCTATATATGCGCAGTCTTGACGTGATAAAAATTTGTATCAAGGGGATTAATATGTAAAAATTCCTCGTACGAGGACGTACGCCTATGATACGTGCAAAATGTGGTTGGGAACGGAAGGCGCAAAGGACGAGTCTAGACAGCGGGCGATGATACATTACAATTTCTGCATGAGAGCTCCACTTTTATGCATACTCAAATACTTGAGTTGCGTTTTTGTGGATGCTTGCTATTCTTGGGCCGAGGAATGCATTGTGGTGGTGTATCTGCATTTTTGGAAGGACGGTTTCCTCTTGCTTGTTAAAAGGAGACAGAAATTCTGAATAATCTGTTATGATGTCGTGATTTCGCTTCTTCCAGGTACACACATGGTTATTATATATGAGTTTCATTTTTTGGGTTCTCTATCCCTTGAGGTAAAAGCCCTTGCACGGACGGAGATGTTTGTTTGGCTATTTCTCGGTTTATTCATTTTTTCTCCTATGTATCACAACTTGTTTCCGCGAGATGGTTGAATATGTGCACATATAAAATTGAAGCTTGACGCGTGTCTGGAGACAAGGCACAATAAACGGACAGATAGATTAGAAGTCACACAATAAAATATAACCTAAATTGTAGCCAAACCATTAGGCAATATCCGCGAAAACAGAATTAAATGTAAATCGATGTGACTCAATACCAATTTTATGATAATATAAATTAATTTTCAAAATTTCCTGTAGTAGTAACGTAATTCCTTAAATGCAGATATTTTGCTCTAAATGGTCTTGTTGTTCCTTTTATCTCAAAAGTTTTCCAAGTTTTTGCATAATTAAATTCCGTCGTATACTACATTTACCTTTTTACATTTAATACAACAATTAAAGAACCAGTTGCTCCTCAATTAATTCTGTGGCATTTTTTAATTACTTTCGTAAGGAAAATTGTCTAAACTTTTGACTTTACGTGCAGATCTTGTTGTGGAAACTTACAAAATTACAGCTGAATCTAATTTCAGCACTCTAGACTTTTCCCTTTTAAAGCACTCGAAGTTGCTTGCAAGGACGATTTGCGTTTTGTCACGTCTTTTTTCTTTCGCGTTCTAAGTTAACCAAATGATCTGCTGCAAACATTGCCTTATATTTAATTCCATCCTTTGTTCGAAGTTGTTAGAGCAAATTATGGCGTGCGTGGAATTCTTTGAATGTTATAAATACTGGTCTTTCTTCTGCGAGCGGGACTATAAGCGAAATACTAAGAAACAGAAATTAATTTCTGCCATAATAAGTTCACGTCAAAAGAGATTAAAGTTAGCAGTAAAGTACATTACAGTACATTAGTAAGAAAGTATAAGGATGTTATTACTTTCATTACGTTTCTTGCTACCGGTTTGCCTTATGCAAACATTGTTTCAAAATTGCCTGTGATCTTGAGATCTCAATTTTTTGGGGGCAAAAAGCACTTCAAAGGAATTCCTAACAAATGAGTTCAAAATGGAATTGAAATAAAGCGCCCGTAGGCATCGACGTAATTGCACTTCGATCGAAGCAAGAATCTAGTATTTAATATACTGAGGCTCACAGAGGTACGGTCTCCTAGCACACACGGTACCTCCTTTGAAATGGTGGGAGCTTAATTTTCGGTTTTCTCTTCGCTCAAATACAGCGGGCAAAAACACTTGTTCTTCTGCCAAATTAGATTTTTTTAAGATTTACATATTTAATTGGAACGCGCTTTGTGTGATAATAATGATATGCATCGCATTATTGTAAGTACACACTTTTAAACACACCGAACTTCTAGTACATGAATACATCAAAATCCTAAATAAGTATATTTTTTAATCACACTTTTTGCTGTATTTTAAAAAGTTAATTCTGGCCTCCACCGAGGGCAAACGTAAATATTTAAAATCTGTAAGCAAGAGAAGGTGCTTTTTAACATTTTGTATCTGATTAATAAAAAATGGCAGCCTGGTATTTGTTTTATTAGGATGTACATGACTTAATTTTCCGGTTTCGATGCAAAACATGCGACTGCAAACAGTTTCATTTGAAAGGACGTCTACACTTGCAAACTTCGTTCACATATGAGACGGAAGCGCACAGAATCAGCCGCATCTGCAGGGCATATTGCTGCTCGTCTATCTAATACTTTCAGTTTGGACAAATACCTCTAGTGAAATTCGTCGTGAAATATGCAAATGACTGGAAATATGTTCCTGTCTGTATGTATTCTTCCCACCATTAGAATCGTAAGATTTTTTTTTGTCGATAAGGGCTTATTTCACCCCAATAAGGGCTTATTTCATCCCAATAAAGGCTTATTTCATCCCAATAAGAAGAGAGCACTGTTTCGCAAGCTGGTGTGATTCTAAAAACCAAGGTGAGCACAATCGCAGAAAAAACTAATTGTTTTATATTGCTTAGCATTGTGAAAAATGTCGTAGAGCATTTTTTGTATCTTTGGCAGACGATTCGTTTTCTAGAGACGCACTGTGCTGGTCGTGGGTATTTTCTTAGAGGACAGAAATGCCTTCGGTCCCACTGGCTGCGCCAGATTGATATTTCTAATTCAGATGTGTTTCTTTCATTCCTACGCTCCCAAAGTGAAGACGGCGCTCCAATGTCCTGGGCTCATGCCCATCAGTGCCTCCGACCTGACTTGTTATGGTTCATTATTGCGTGCCACCTCTCCCTGTCGAGAATTTTGCGCCAGATAAGAGCCGAAGTGGGTCGTCCGTCGTGTCGAATTGCTCGGGAATGGCGTAGAGTGGGAGTGTAGCGGATTCTATGGAGCTTTCGGGTGTTATAACGGGTGGGCCGACCCGCCGCCCCGAGCCTCCCGAAAGCTTTCCTTGTAATCTCTGGCTCAAGTTCGTTTGGCTCAGCGCTGGCTGCTGCTGGGAAATAGAGTGGCAAAACACGAAAGGGGTTGGACCGGGCGCGCGGGCTGAGTCGCAGGAGAAGATGACGGCGGCCGAGGCACCAGTTTGTGACACAGTTCCTTGGTGGCGCTGCGTCGAACGTGACCAGGTCGGTCCATGGCGGGACGGTGGTTATTTGTTGCTCAGTGTCCATTGAAAAGGCAGTGCTCAAAACGACGACGGACGACGGCCGACGGGTGCTTTCACAACATCCCGCATCGGCAGTGTGTCGCCCCTTGGTTCTAATTAATATTAATATCAGTTTTACGGCTGCTAAGTGGTGATCAAGTTACCCATCATAATTATTGCACTTGGCGTGTGATAACAATTACTTAGGGTCAGTCCGGAAGAAGCGTTCGGCAAATCCGCAGGAGTCCTGGTTAGCCAAAGGCGTTAATTATTTTCCCAGAAGCAAGGCTCCAGTTTAGTTCGGTGGAAAAGCCAGAAAAGTGAAAAGCTTACTTCCTTCTGTTCAAGAAGTGTTCTCGTATCCGTCTTTTGAGAAGCAACTAGCACAAAATTAATGGACAATATTAATTCTAATCCTGCAGTTAGTTTTTTCAAATATTCCTCCGCCACATCGGTGATCTTACGATCGCTGGCAGTGCGTTTATATGCAAATTAATTGGTCCATATTGCTGACCGTTGGTGTCGTCCATAGTGAAGTTCGTCGCAGAACGTACCAATGTGTGGCAAGTACCTGAAGATACCTTCCCTTGCTGTAATCGGGATTCTGACCACGATCGTTCTCGTTGTCATCACTGGTGTCACGCTTACGATCAAATTGAACGACTCAAATATGGTGCGCCTCAACGAGAAGGGAAGGACTGGCTTTGATAGTTCTGAAGAGAACTCAATTTACGACGAATATGTGAGACAACATCCCAAAAATATTTTCCGTACTCAAGGGGAAACAATTCTGATTCATGCGGACAATTCTACCGAGCCGCTAAGTTCGGAGAATGCAACTGACTTCGGTGAACCGGTGGTCATGCCCTCGACAAAGGAGCTAACTTTCCAGGTGAAAGACACAGACCCCAGTGCCATTGATTACGAGAAAAGGGAAATCGTGAAAAAGGTACTTACTGTCTGACTTAACGACATCGAATGAGGAAATTCATTTTATAATGGGATAAATTGCTAAAATTTGCATGCAGATTGAATGAACTAATCAGACTTTGCTTCGAGTCGAAATTTAAGACCTCGAGAACTCGGTCAACAAGGTAGCTAGATGCTATTCCGGTTAGCCCACAATTTTGTAATCCTCATCTTTCTTTAATGGGTCGATTTAGATCCTAATCTTCATGTTTGTTAACGCATGCTTGTATACTTATGCAATATCTAGTACGAGATACTTTAAATATAGCATATAACTTGATATTAGCAGCACAATAGAGAAAATTGAACATTGCTCTCTATTGACAGTGAACATTTTAGGTGTGCTTCCAAAAGTAGGCCCTATTTTGATAGCATTTAAATTAGTTAGTACTAAGGTCACTTAGCTGCTAAAATTAAGTTCATTAATATCCTGGGGAGGAGGGTACTGACACTATTACTGGCATTTTTTATAAGAACATTTATTTACCCCGAAAACAATGAACAGCTGAATTGGCTATGGCAATAAAAATTTCAATTGCAATACCAAAAATATTTCACTGTCATCAATTTTACGTGAAAACAATGACTCAAGTCGTTTAAGTCGACACGTTGTGATCAAGACAGCTTATTGTTTCTACCCTTATTTAATACGCTAAAGGTTGCTTTAACAAAACAATTAATAAAACAATATATGAATAAATAATAAAAAGGTGGGAAATTGGTTAAATTGTTTTCAGCGGAAATATGAAGGGCCAAATTTATATGAATCGTATTAGATTTGGTGAATTAATTAGCGTTAGTGCAAAACTTTAATTCCTTTGGTAAGGAACGGTGCTGGTATCTGCTCATAGGTGTCAGAATGTAGGACGTCTTTAATATTCTAAACTATTAGCAAGATAAGACCTTTGGTAATCTCACTCTGAGATTGATTCATAATTTATTAGTAATTCCAATCTAATGGCATGTTCACAAGATAAGTAGTAATAGATTTGGATAATATTTTGATATATAAAGGTAAATTTCAATTTATGTTATTATTGAGGTGAAATAAATCTTAGAAAAAACAGATTTAACACAGAGCTATAGTAAACTGTTCAAAATCTTTTTATACAAAAATTGTAAGTACAAAATAAAGATAAGTTTATGTTTTTGTCTTAAAGGATTACTTTTAATGAAAATTATTAAACGCGTTATTTTCGAGAAAATTAGGAAAACCAAAACCCCTTTATGTGTAGCAACGTCTTCAAAAATTACAACTAATACGTAGTACTAAAGTGGGTTATTGAGGCTAAATTACTGCGCTGCAGATAGAAAAATAAAAATATAATGAAAAATGATACGTATTCACCCGGCCTTTTATATTACTGTTCAGTCAAAACAGCTCTGTATATTTACAAAGTTCGCAGCTCTCGATTTCTTTTTTTCTAATAATCTGAATAGCAGATACATTAGCTACCAACGAGCGCGGATCCCAGTTAAAGTCAAATTAAGATACAAAAAAGGGGAAAATGATACTCCTAACACATGTACAACGTTTCAAATTAATACGTTTAATTCTTGTATTTTTGTCTTCACTTTTTCTTTTTTGTCTATTTATTACTTTAACATACTAAAAGCATTGAAAAAGCTTTTACAGCGTAAAAAAATATCTGATTTTTCTCCCCTCTTATTTTCTAAATACTAAGACTCAGCTCGTCTGCAGAATTAATAAGTACACTTTTCAATGTCTAGAAAAATGCTCAATTCCTGCTGACGTATGCATTCTTCGGCAACAACTAAAATGTTAATGTAATTTTAGTATGATACTTTCCAGAGATTAAAAATTAAAATATAAAAGAATAAAACAAAGCCCACACTGTAACAAATACAAAAAGTTACTACGTAACTGAAATAATTTATAGTAAGCACTTTTATGGGTCACAAGATGACCTTAATATGTTTCAACATTTATGTGTCGGTAGATAATGTCATATCTTCGTTTTTATTTTTGGGATTTGTGGAAAAGTTTGAACCAAAATTATTTATCTATCATTTATTCAACTTGGTTCGTTTGTTATTTAACATTAAATAACTTTCTTTAGAACTTGCATTGTTCAATTCACGCACTTTTATGCTTAACGTGTCGTTATAAATTTAAGTCACATGGGAATAATTAATGTATGCTGTAGAAGCTAAGAATTCTAGTTGTAGTCATGCTGTTCTTTGTTCTTTCAAATACTGTTCTTATAAATTAAGTTCCATTCAATTTCAGTGAGTATTTCAACAATGTTGATTGATTGTTATCAAACACGATTTGACTTTCATTTATTGCATAGACTTGTAAATATGCAAATGTTATTTTCATAGGAAACACACTTTTAACAAATCAATACTTCCTAAAAATTAAAGTACTCTTGAGAGTGTGCATATTCGGGTATTAAGAAATAATTTGCAAAGTCGAAAAGTTGTTTTTCAATGAATTTCCAAGAAAACGTTTATAACATTCTTTCGATTTCTATTCTAATTTATTCTTGACGTCATGTAATTGTTTTCGTGTTCTCTTATCTCCCTCTTCTCTGACCCTGCTGACCCTGACATGACGGGGATATATCTCATTAATTATAAGCGATGAATTTGCAATGTACCTCTATAACTATGGTGTGAGTTATTAAAAAGTCTATTCAAAATGTACAATTAAACAGTATATTCAAAAATGTAGTGGGATTCAAAGAGTGGCCCTGACTGGCTTTCTTTGTCCAAACTGCTCATTTTGGACAACTAAAAATTAATTCATGTTTGCAATTAATTTTTCAATACTCTTTTATGTTTCACACCATGAAACTTTTAATAAAACAAATATAGACGTTTTTTTATTCATGTTTGATTATTTTATTCGTTTTAAGAATAATTGGGAAAGACAGTTCGGCAATTTTATAAGGGCTTCCATTTTCATCCCTTGTGAAACTCGAAGCTCTTAAAAGGCCGACTGAGTAATTTGTCATACATTAATTTATATGATTTACAATTTCATAGCAATCAGTAACTCCGACGTCCTAAGGACGCACCGCAGACATTCATCATCGATGGGAGACCCCTTACGGAGACCCTCAAATTTTCTCCCCCGAGACGAATGCTTGCACATCATTGTTATTGGTTTCAATTTGTTTTAAAAATGTCTTTGTTTTTCGAGCAATACAAAACCCGATTTGTTCAAGTGTCTCATTTTTAAGTGCGAACAAGGGAGCAATTGTCTATCTACATTCGATGAGATGTTGACGGGAAAGTGTACACTACAAACATTTATTGTAAAAGTTCTCCTTTATTTCATGTGGAAGTCGACACATGAAATCGATTTTTTGCATATCTTAGGTCAATAAGAAAATTGCTAAATCTGTAAATACATTCAGTAATTCCAACAGCCCCATGAATGATTCGTTTGTTTTTGTATAATACTCCCACTTTATAGGATATATGGGTTACGTTAGATAAGATTCTCCTTTTTTATGGGTTCCAAACGGAAATGTGTCTCAATACCAACACTGTTTGTACTTTTTTGAGTGGTATCTTCTGCCAAAGTAATCATAAGCGTACACGTGTACGTGCGTTTCATTTCGACTAGGGACTTTTGCTTTCCATTTGTCTCAGATAAAATTTACAGCTCTATTAAATCAATCCATTTACCGATTCCGTGGAAAACATTATTAGGCTTCCCGGGAAGCACGGAACACGTCGTAAAGCTCTCATCTCATATGCCTCATTTCCTTAAATATTAAAATACCTCTAGTATTTCGCTAAAATCCATCTCTGTATGAGAAATGCCTTGCTCCGGTGTGGAGAGGGGAGCCCAGACAGGTGACACAATTAGATCGCAATACTGCCAAATGAAATTTGAATATTTCCACTCAATTAGCGTGAATAATTTATGGGACTCTCGGCAGAAGACCTTTGCCTCCTCGCTAGGAAATTAAAAGTCGATACCTTTTCATAAGTTTAGCACTCACAACTGACTGTTCACTATATACGAAAGCATAAAAAACGAGTTGTAGATAATTTTAGAATCGTTGTTCGACATGAATTAATTTTCGTGTTTTATCCACCGGATTCACGTGGCCACGATTTTTTGTTCATTTTGAATATTTTTAGAAGGTTTGATAGAGTTGATAGCGAATTCGAGCTAGCGCAGGTTGGTCTCTTTGGTACCAATCCGTGCTCTCTTTTGAAAGAAATGAATGCACGTAGGAAGGTGCAATAAACCCATAAATTGCCACTAAAACTAAACTTGAATGAACCATTTGCTGTTAGTCATCAATTCTAATTTATACTCGAAAGAGTGCGAATTGCTGGATGTCAACACATTTCATTAGGAATTTGATTTTTCGTTATGTGAATTACTATTAATACTTCGAGCTTTTGCCAGTTTTAAATAGAACACAACATGCGGGATTCATTTTTACACGTAATGTACATATGTCCGATTTTCGACATCTTACGAAGTTATCCTTTCGAAAATTATCAAAAGAATCATCGGACCGTTCCAGAAAATCGCCTGGATCAAGATTGTTTATAAAAGTATTTTTTTTTTAGATCGACCTGTGATATCGTTCGCAATAGACAAACACAAGATTATAACTTTAAGTTGATCTATGCAAAAGTTGCGTAAGTATCTATCAATAGCAAACAATTGAAAAGTTAAAATTCAGGGCACATAGTAATTGCAAAGTAATCGTGTCTACTGATAAATGAGATGTCATTGACCCAGCAAATATTCCTCCTTTGAAGATTGCAAACACTTGAAGATACTTTAATTATAGACTTTATAAATGTTTAAACTTTTAACATAGTTATCGCATTATTTTTTTCTAGCATTTGCAAATTGTCTCTATCTTGTTTCTTCGTACTCTCTCCATCTTTATTTTTATTTTTGTTAAGCTCCTAATTAAGGTAATGGAGGAGAATTTAAGTAATCTTTTTCATTATAAATGATCTTTAAAATTATAAAAAATAGTAATACAGATACTAACTCCGCTTATGTTATTACTGTGTGAGTGTTTTCTTTTGTTTCTAAGGTAAGATATGAAGGTATTAAATATATGTAGCAATATAACCAGGATCAGCACATTACTATCATTATCCTTCTTGTTTTGTTATATAATGAAATTTTAACACTTGTTTTCAATCTAACAACGAGTTGACGTTGAAATTTCGATATACTGAGAATTATCACGAAGGAATTAGACCAGGCCCCCGAGGGAGTTTCCACAGTGTTTGCACCTTAAATTAGTTAATTCATTAATTTATTTTCAGAGCAAACAAAAATTAAATAAAGCAAAACTCCGTGGCAGCAAGCACGAGTTTAAACAATGAAAATAAGTTCGTTAAAGAAAACCCAGTATGACCGACTGCACTTGTTTTTACGCTTTCAACTCAATTACATTAGGGAAACAACCACTGAGTAATTATGTCGAGGTCGGCTCAGGCACTCAATGTCTCCAGAATAAAGTGGAACCGTAAAGGAATTAACCTTTTGTTTTTCACCAGCAAGGAGCAAGAAGTGGAAATCATTTAAGAGACATCTTTTTCTTACAAAGCGCTCTTTTTGTCAAAGTATGCTATTTACCTGCCTGGAAAAAAATAAAACTCAAATACCACTCAGACGAATAATAGCAATCGCGAGGTTAATTTCCCTCAAAATTTTTCCTTACTTTCCCTTTTTTAACGTTCTTGAGACCTTCAAATTCTATAGGCATCTTGTTGTATGTTCACGTGGTGATGTAAACTGAATAGGATATATGGATATATATGTTAATGGCAGTTTCAAATGACGGTTCACCGTAAAGATATTCCAAGTAAATATAATTGAATTTTAGTTTTGCCAAATTCCTCAACTTACAAAGGTAAATTTATATAGTGCAATTAAATATTACATTGTTGTCTTTCATATAATAACTATATATTCTAAACCACCAGTGCATTTATCGTGTATAAACAATATCAGTTCTTTGTCCAATTAAAGAAAATACTTATAATAGTTATAAATACATCTAAAAGTATATTTCTTATTCATTCGATAATTTTTATTGAAAACAAATCTCTTATTATTATTTAATTAGTGCTTGGGTTATGAGATAATCACGTTGTGTCCACGAGCAAGGTATAAATGTCCAATCAATCACGAGAAGACAATTGACTTATGGATATGCCTAATATACAAATAAAATAGTACAAAGTGTGAGGAAATCAAAGACTCTTGCTTAGCAAGAGTCTTTGATACTTGTTGAACCTTCTATCGTTAAGTTAAATAAGGTAAAAAAGGAAAATAATGTCGAATGCGAGCTATTTTGAGTCATCAAACTGTGCACTCGACTCGTATTGTTCTCTGTTGAAGGTATACAAGGCTCAATTCTCTTCAAGGTCATAAACTAATTAGATCCAGTGATTGAGCATCGTCTATTAACAGTGGCAAGATAATAAATCTTTGTTTTCGCAGTATATGTACATTTGTATTTTTGCATAGAGCTCAATTGCAAACAATTCACAGTGAGAAAAACCTCATTAAGGCAGTAAAAAAGAAGCCTATGAAATATTCAAAGGACTACGATTCAATCTTGAAGTAGCTTTGCATAGTAGCTACAAAAGAAATCAGGCATATGAAACAATTAATCTAAAAATGAAGAAAGTCATGGTACCAGCGTCAGTGTAAATTAGAATTCCTCTTGGTTTCCATTGGTCTCTCGTAACCGAAACTGGTACTGTTAAAATGAAGTCACGTGCATTGCATTGTTTTCACGCCTTTCTCCATGACCGAAGTTTTCGATTGTTCACTTCTTCCACATAATTCCATTTTTCCAGTTTTCCACCAATTACCGCATATACAAGGGCTAAAACAATCGCTGGGAAAATCACTCTGTTTGCTTCGTAGAATTTCACCTTTCGTGCGGCAGAAAGGTATTTCACGGTGCAGCACAGGAAATTCAAGAAGAGCTGCCGGTGGGAACATCCGAACCGATTCGAAACTATGCAACTGCGGTTTCGCAACTTTTAACAGCCAACAGGGAATTCCCCCAATTGGAGGAAGAAACTATTCAAGCAATTCACCGGCCGAAGGATTCCGGAGGATTATTTAATTTTTAATGTTCGATTCGGCCTGGCCAAAATTAAATTATGGAATGCGTTAATTGCACTGCGCGACCAGGACCAGAAAAAGATTGGAGATTGCCTGGGCCCCGGGTCCTAAGTCACATTCCTGAATTTTGTTTTATTGTCTGTAGATCGCGGCCGGAACGGAATGAGAGCATCGCGGATCGCAGATGTCATCGTCACAAGTAATTAGCTATTTTAATTTTCCTTTTTATTATATTTTTAGCAACTGCCGCTGGCAGTTCTCTTTGCGTGCATCCTGTGACTACCCCCCGCACTCGGCGACATCTGATTTCCGAATCAGTGGG
This sequence comes from Proctacanthus coquilletti, assembly GCA_001932985.1. NCBI lineage: Eukaryota > Metazoa > Arthropoda > Insecta > Diptera > Asilidae > Proctacanthus > Proctacanthus coquilletti. The sequence continues at coordinate 1,834,502 of MNCL01000005.1, forward strand.
CCATTCGAATTCTTTGCTTTGCGTGCCGCAGCCACGGGCGACGTGATTTGATTTTACAAGCACCTTGTCGTCTATTCGTGCTCTCGATATAAATCTGCATCTAAGCCACGGACCACAGGAGCAAAAGGCTCCTCGTTTCCGCTGTAATAGGCCGCAGTTTAAAATTGGGGCTTACTACCAGCAGAAGTAATTCTTTGTCCTTATCAAAGCAGAAAGTAGAACCAACCGCACTTCCATGACAAATTTGTAAGCTCATGGGATCTCTATTTTGCAAAATTTGCAAAAATCCTTATTCTCTACTATTAATAAATCTCTAAAAATGTTTAAGACTTAATATTTTCAAAGTCCTGAAAACATTTTATTAAATTAATCTGAGTGTGTACAAATTGTAGTTGCCCATATGTCTTTGAATTTATAAATATTATAATTTGGCATTCAATTGATTTAATTTTTTGTGGATTCTTAATAAAAATTAATAAAACTTAAAAACTTATTATATAACCTTTGCGATTCTAAAGTGATAGTCTGCCTAATCGTAAATTTAGATATCACAGTATTAAGCGATTATTCTGTTTGAGATTTCCAGAGGAAACTTAAAATTCTGGCCTATAAATCGTCAAAACTTAACTCGATAAATTGGTATAATTTGTCTCGGTTTTTCAGTTTCCAGCTTTTGTTAAATTTGTTAATGTACATATTTTGGTACAATTCTGCAAGTGAGTCACCCAAAGCTGCATAAAGACATTCCTTAAAGTCTAGCTCTATTTCAAAAAATATATTGCACATAGATAGTTCATTAATATAAAAGTTATATTAAAATATAACAACTTGATCGTGACATTTTTCAATAGTTCCTAAAGTTTATATTTTGCTATAACAGCGCATTTTATCAATTTCCAGCTCAGGAGAATGATTTATTCGTGAGCAAGCAAATTATGTTGAATAAAATGTGGTCTACAGCTATTTCTAACATAGGCCACCGTTCAGCGAAAAATGCGAATAAACTGCCAATCCTTTCTCGTCTCTGAGACAATAGACTTTCTATCCTTCTAACACCCCCGACCGGAGCGTTAGTTTCACGCTTAACCGAGCGACCTCAAGAAAGCCACCGAATGCCATGAAGTCGATTTCAGGGCTGAAGAAAAGTCGAACGGAGCAGCCTCGTCTGCAAAATGTCGCCAAAATAGTTGGCAAAGAAAGTGGTGCCGAGTTACTGGAGGCGCCCACCAAATTGCAAACTGAACTAGAGTATGCAAAGCTCGCCAATATTGTGAAAGAGAAAAAAGTGAACTAATTTCCATGATTAGTTGAAGTGCTTTTTTCACAACCTCCAGCAGGGATGGCATAACATTTTAAAACATCGATGAGTTGTTTCGATAGCAGTTATCTGTGTTATAAGAAAGGAATAATTAAGTTTAATGTTTGCCTATAGTACGTTTCTTAATCCTCAACACAAGACAACACAATCCTCAAAAAACCTAGAACCCAAAAATCCGGAAAGACCTGAGCATCCTTCAAACAAAAGCCGAAAATTATTATCGGGATTTACGTTTAATTTACAACTGAATTTTGTTGTGATCGTACAAAAACGAATTGATGAGGCCCCAGAATGTCTGCACGTAGTTGCAGAGATGGTCGATAAATTTCGTTACTGAACGACCGTCGTTAAAATATGTACGTGAAATACCACCGATCGTGAACAAGACTATACTAACAAAATGTATGTCATTTATTTGTAATCGACTGTGCTCACAATTATCTATGATTATCGTGGTGTTATCATCATCAACAATCTGGAATAAGGAAACATGGCATAATACCGTCCTATATGCCTGTTTATTGGGCCGATTTCACGCCAAATTGATGAGAGATAAATTCTTCTAATTACACTTCTGCAATCATAATGACCTTATTGGCTCTAGGAATTACTTCTTTGTCACTATTATTACCCGGGTTTTTCAAATATAAAGAGAGATTCGTTTATTTTACAAAATTCGAGAAATCGAGCACTTTATAAGGCTTAAAGTAATTTGAACATCATTAGAGAAGGTTTAACAGGTTATAAATAGCTATAATCAAAAGTATTTCAAATTTTGTTGAAAAAAAAGAACAACCTTTTTAGATTAATACGCATATACAGAATTTCCATTTCAAAGTTCTATTTAAAGATTTCGGTCGACTGTTCATCGATGTAGTACTGCCATCCCTAGCCCTATCCCAGATGCAACAAAATAGAAACATAAGAAGTGCATGAGCGTACGACACTGACCCACCTTGTTTCGAATGCGACTAGATCTTCGCAGATACGGTCGCTCCCAAGGACACTGTGGTAGCCCAGGCGCCCCAATTTCCCATTCAGGTGTGTGCAGTTCGTAAGGTTGTCTTCTTTATCTGTGTAATAACAAAAAAATGAAAGCTTGTTCTTCGAACGGCGTATCTGGGGCGGAACAACCAAAACAAACAGCACGCGGAGAAGGGCTCCAAAGCTCCGCACCAGCGCACCAACACGAAAGGGTAGTCGGCAAGCGGATAAAGCCTTTGGATCTTTGGTAAAGCTACGAAGACAAATGGCCTTTGCCTTTGCATTGAAAGTGAACGTCGCGCGGTATATCAAAGCGTAACGACAAAGCTGACACTAATACCGTGTTGTTCCCCTGAAGGGCTGGGGGCGGGGATGGTCTCAGGAAACACCTGGAGAACGAGGTGAAACCTAATATCTTTGTCCAGTCGGTGGTGAACTTGTTGGTCGCTTACTTATGTATGCTCTGCCAGGATTGCCCCGGTGCTGTTTGTATTCATGCCAAGGGCCACATCTAGAACTCTAGACCGGCTTGGGAGTAGGAAGCCTAATCTGCCCATACCTCTCCCCGACCCACTGGTGACAATTAATTACCTCTTCGACTAGTCTTAATACGTGCTTACATGCAATTGACATTATGATTAATTCTCTCTCAGCCGGCTGCGGGCTTACGCCGTCTTATGAGTAGTCGCATGCTAGATGATCTTTTGAAATCCATTCGGCGTGGCGGCTACATCACAGCCCGCGGCTTTCTATTACAAGCCTTCGCGCACTTGGACAAGAGATATCAAACGTCGACAACGACGCCCTGACGCTATAATTTGATTTCTAATATGAGTAATTTAATCTAAATTGGTAAATAGAGCGAACGTATTCAAATCAAGAAAAATTAGTGATTTCGCAAGTGATGAAACAATAAATCGTAATATAACCCGTGTCGAAGAACTCTATATTTAAATCGATAATGTTTTGTATTATTTTCTATAAATTTGTTTACGTTATCCTCTCTCAAGCATTATATTTTTAAAAACTCTTCATCCTCTAATTTAAAATACCCAAAAATGGAAAAATAATAAAAATAGTTCTTATATTAAAAGGCTCTAATATTTTATAATTAGTATGTTTTATTTAAGAACACCATTGTAATCAACAGAAAACTACGACTAATGGTAAATTTAATTGTCCATTGTATTCGATTTGCAGGAAAAAATTGCCTCATGATGACTTTGTAAAATTGGATATGTGCTTCAGCATTTTTCTTTTCTATACCATTTCAAATAAATTATATACGTTTGCTTTCAAGGGTGAAAGTTAAACCCTAAAAGAAGAAGAATTAGCATATGAACCGCAAGTAATTAACATTTGCATGAAATCTTCGTGGAGCTCCTGAAAAGCTCCAATTCGGGAGAAATCCTTCCCAGTCGCAATAACTGCCCACAGTAACTTCCAAAAATTTTTCTCATATATTTGTCGTAGGAGCTTCCTAAAAAGAACGAGGTCGACAATTTCTACACGTAACACAAGGGAAAAGTTACCGGAAGGACCTGAATTGCCTTTTATCCCCAAATGGAAGTGCGCAGACTAATTCTCCTATAGGATGAAAAGCTATGATCTGCGTAGAAGCCGACAAATTTTTCTCAGATGGGTTTTCTCTATGGGTTTTCGTGCTTATAGTAAGTTAGTTATTTTCCGAGTCCAACAAGTTGAACAGGCCTTTTTAATGTCGATAAAGCTCTTTGAACTGAATATTGTGCAATGATGTCGTTCTTTTCATGAAAGTGTCTCATTTAGCTCATAAAGTTTAATGACAATTTTTAACTTCCCCAGTGAATTTTCCAAGAAATATTTGCTCGTAACCGTAACCATTTACACACCATAAAGCGATTTTCTCAGATCTGGCGAATAAATGCTATGACTATCCAGTTCGAGCTTGTCCAACTCGTGCTTTCCACTAAGTTGATTATTCTGCACATTACTGCATTTTATGCTTATTGCGTGTTTGTCCTGAGAAGTTTTGGTCAAGTACAGCTCTAACGATATCCTTTCTTATAAATTACTAAAAGACGATGAGTTGCACTTGTATCCTAAATCTTTAAGTGCATACTAGAGCAACTACCAGACTCTGTAAAAATCTTTAAGTTATTCACATATCCTAGACGGAGCACCTCACTATAATGTGAGGTGATTTAATCCTATAATATATTAAAATGAGGGCAATCTTAATCTTTATATTTGAAGATTAAAGATTATTATAGAAGTTGGTGCCATTTATATGGGCGATCTTAAATAAAATTGCGAGGAGCTAAAGTTTTTAATTTGATACTTTTCTTACAAAATTTTCATTGAAATGGTCGTTTTGTTATTCTCCTTTAAGTTCTCCAAACAAGACTGCGTGGAGAAGTTTTAAATTTCTCAAAGGCAAGTTCATTGTCACTCCTACGACTCTTCTAATTTCAGGTACTAATAAATGAATGGCAATGGCCAAAATCCATTAAAGTACTACTCGTACATTGTTCTTGTAGCAATCAATCCTCACCTCTTTTTAGACTTCGAAGTTGAGATGTAACGCTTCTTAGGCACAGTGAAATGTTTTTGAATACAGGAACATAAAAGGGATTTAATCTAAAGACATTTAATGCTATTTGGCACAGTATACAGCAATACAGCAATATATTGAGTTTTGTATTTTCTTAGGAATACATTTAATACATTTTAAGAAATATCTTTTCAGTATTTCGATGAAACGATTGTGGAATTGAGATTAATAACCAAAAAATTGTCTTGTAAAATTTAAACATTTAGTTTTACAAATTCATTTTTAAAGTAAGCTAATACGAATAAGAAACGGAAATCTCATGGATTTCTAAAATGAGAATATAAAATAAATATGTTTCTGAGGTTGAACACATGCAAGTTAAATTGTCCGTGTTGCGGATATTTTTGGGCCCATAACTTCCAAATGATTTCCACTTTATTTTATCTTTTGCGTATTTCTTATTTTATGCTAATCTGCGAGTTCGTTCACGATAAGTTGAACATTTATAGATTATATTTTAAATTCAACTATGGATGAAATTTCTGCAAAAATCTACCAATAGTTCCAAATATACAATATATAAACGTCTCGTTGGAAATAAAAAATTATTTTTCAGATGATGGTCCACGCCTGGGAGAATTATAAATTATACGCATGGGGCAAAAATGAGTTACGACCCATGAGTCAACGGGCACACTCCGGAAGTATATTCGGGGCACACGACTTAGGAGCAACTATAATTGATGGTTTGGATACCCTCTACCTCATGGGTCTCTACAAGGAGTTCGAAGAAGGGAAAGATTGGATCGCTAGAAGATTTACCTTGGAGAATATCTCAGCAGATCTTTCAGTGTTTGAAACCAACATTCGTTTTGTTGGCGGTTTCCTCAGTTTATATGCTTTCACGGGAGATAACCTATTCAAGGACAAAGCCCAGTATGTGGCTGATAAGCTACTACCAGCATTCCAGACCCCGACGGGTATTCCACACGCGTTAGTCAATACAAAAAGTGGGGTAATATCTTGACGTCTTTATTAGGTTCTAATGGAAATTTAAAAAATACGATCGCTTATATTTTCAGCTGAGTAAAAATTATGGCTGGGCAAGTGGAGGTAGCAGCATTTTGTCAGAGTTCGGAACACTCCACCTCGAATTTACGTATCTTAGCGATATTACAGGCAATCCTTTGTACAGGGAACGGGTGCAGAATATTAGGCAAGTTCTGAAAGAAATTGAAAAACCAAAGGGACTATATCCAAACTACTTAAATCCAAAGACTGGAAAATGGGGGCAGCGTAAGTTTTAAAGTCCTAATAATGAATCAACACAATCTAGATTTTTATATTTCCAGTACACATGTCTCTAGGCGCACTTGGAGACAGCTTCTATGAATATCTGCTGAAGGCATGGCTCCAATCTGGACAGACCGACGAAGAGGCACGAGAGATGTTCGACGACGCGATGAAGGCTATTGTTGAAAAAATGATTAGAACGAGTCCTAGTGGTTTGACCTATGTGTCTGACATGAAGTTTGATCGACTCGAGCATAAAATGGATCACTTAGCATGCTTCTCGGGTAACTTTTCCAATTGAACAATATAAAGAACTGGGCTTCATTGGAAAAATACTATAGGTGGTCTTTTTGCGTTGGGAGCTACAACCAGACAAAATGAAAACTCGGATAAATTCATGGAAGTAGGGAAAGGATTGACAAATACATGCCACGAAAGCTACGACAGAACACCAACGAAATTAGGGCCTGAAGCATTTAGGTATCATTTTCTCTTTAAGGATATTTTTAGGTTAGTCAAATAACAGAGAGCGTTACTTTTAGATTCACAGAAGCAGTTGAGGCTAGAGCGCTGAAAGCGCAAGAAAAATATTACATTCTCCGTCCAGAAACATTTGAAAGCTACTTCGTACTATGGCGGCTTACCCACGACCAGAAATACAGGGATTGGGGCTGGGAGGCAATACAAGCGCTCGAAAAACATTGCAGAACGCCACATGGCTACTGCGGACTAAAAAATGTCTACCAAGAAGACCCGCAGAAGGACGACGTGCAACAAAGTTTTTTCCTGGCGGAAACATTGAAGGTAAATATGCTATGTCCTTGTTTATTTTTACAGAATGGGTGTGTACTTAAACTAAAAAAATCATTTGTGTACCTCATTACGGCGAAGGTCGTATACAAACTAAGTCTCTATTAATTGGTCTGTTAATCTCTCAATGTTTCATCCAAGCCTTAGAGGAACACTTGGGGATTTTGAACCTGTTCTTTAATTAATTAGTCAACAGAGCTGTTGTAGCCCGAATGCAATTTTAATATGTATGTTTTTATTTTTTTCCTTTGACAGTATTTGTACCTATTGTTTTCTGACGACTCATTGCTGCCTCTGGACGAATGGGTATTTAACACAGAAGCACATCCACTGCCGGTGAAAGGTGCCAACATACTTTACAGAATGGCGACGGTGTCCTCGACGTCACCCTAAGGCACCTCATCACAGTCTTCCTTCCAGAAAATTTTGTTTTTGACTCTTTGTTGTTTTTCACTGTCGTCTATCTTAGTTTAAACCCATTACCATCAGTTTCTGTTGTTTTTACCCAATTTAACCGATTGGAACTGTGGACGCAATTAACATTCGGATATGAGAGCCAAGAAATGTGTGGTGATCAATGATGTTTTTATATATTTTAATGGAAGCGTGTAGCGTTCTGTGAGTGAGAGACTTGTACGTCTTTTGTAATATTTATTATGATTACTATGTAACGCGTCCTAGAACTGTAAATTATAGCAATCGAGTCTTTGTAAATACGTTTTAAAGTAAGTTAGGTAGTCACAACGCGCGACTATTGTAGTTAAATTGAATTAAAAAAGGCGTAAATATGATAAAATAGTACAATTGCGAAAGGAACACGATAAGCTATGTCAATTAACGTTTCCTTAAAGATTTTCCAACTTATAATATTTTAAAACACTTTCCCGTGCATGATTTTTATGGTTATTATTACAGTCATTTTTATTACAATGCTTGATGAATCAAATCTTAGCTTCAATATTTCGTAACATTATATACTTTTTGTGTAAAGATTGTTCAAGTTTCATTTTCTTAGTTAAACTCAACCAATACTCGGTTAGATTTTGAATTATGAGCATTCGCAAGCTATGCTAAGTGTAAGTGCACACAACTCTTAAAGTATATTTTTTAACTCTAGAAGAAAGTTGAATTATAAATTTACTTTAAAATAATCTCATTCTTGAGGCTATTTTATTTGAAGCAAAAAATATATATAATATTTTAAAGCCCGGGGTCACACTTTTGCCCATTGGTGTTAACGAGGTTGCATTACGGAACGTTCTTCTTTTGCCCGTGCATTTAACAGTAAATGACTGACAAAGAAAAGGTTTAAACATTTTAAACATGTTTATATTAAAACCATAAAATTCAATTTTTGTAGTCATTAAACGAACACAATCAAAAGACAGTGTTTAAATGTTCATGCAACAATATCCCGTTCATTTATAGAATATAACTTTCGGCTAAACATGATTTTACTCGCGAAATTTATACTTTAACTTTTTACAAATTCAATTCTAAAACTGAAAGTACATAACGTCCTTCAACACTATTTTTGAGAAAAGCATAAAGATTTATATATTTAGAAATGCAAGTGATTTTTGTAAATAAAACCTTTTAAAAAATAAATTCGTGCGAGTACTCATTAATTATATTACATTATTTATTTTAACATTTTAAACTAATTTAGGTTATTTTTAAAGATTAATTATTAAGTTTTGAATTTTTAAGACTTACGTATGCAAATTTTGTCGCATCACATTAACGAGCGAGCGTGGTTTTTAGATCTCGTACCACAGATTTGATGCTTTTGTAGATTCATCAGGTTTTATAATATTCGCATCTAAACCAATTCTATAACAAATTTCAATTTTCTAGGTCACCAAGAAGCATACATAATTTTCTCGGACCTTTATTGATCGAAATGATTTTTCAAGCTGATTTTTCCCTTCTTGAAACTTGATTACTACATGGAAAGTCTAAGCAATTAAGCTGCTCGGGGCATAGTCACGGAAGTGAAATAAGCGTTTAATATACTCTAATAATTTCAGTTTAATCCTGTTTCTATAAAAATGTTTAAAAGAAAGTTTTTACTTTGTATCGTAACGCTAAATCTAAACCTAAAATTAATATAAAATGGAATTAAACAACTTTTTGGAAACATATAGTGTTCACTTTATTTGGATTGAGTGACGTTACCGATTTTCTTTTCACTGAAATGTTTTTAATTTACGCAATTGACTGCATTAAATAATTTCTGGATATTTTCAGTCTTTTAAACATTTAAACTTAATACTAATATTAGTAATTTTAATTACATTATTGATGTCGAAGCTGCACTGAAAGAGAGTGTAATGAAAAATGTGTTATCCTAATTCCAGCAGGCGATTATTTAGCTTTTAAATTTAAAGTGATATAAAAATAGGCAATTGGCAATTTATTGTGTTTATTCAGTTGTGCTTCGGATTCCTTTCAAGATTGGCATCTAAAAGTGTACAGTGTGTAAATACGAGGAATAAACCGAAATCATTTAACGGCTGTAAATATCACTTAGACGAATTTAGGATCATTAGACTATAAGGATCAATTAGTGCAAGCGACCCGACCACTAGGCGTGCCGCTTCTTACTATTCTCTTGCAGTTGAGACCAATTTTAATTGATAATTTTACGAATTAACTTATTTAAAGAAAATTACTGCATTTAGTAGGCATCTCACACCCTTTTAGAAATAATCCGTTTTTGATTGTAGCTAAATGCGTACGCTCAAATCGCGCACGCAAAATTTGTTAAAACAAAAATAATTCCGATTTAATTAGCGCAGAGAAGAGAATTGTTGAATATCTCAAAAAAAGTTTTAGTAGATTTCTAACTATAAGGGGCGTGGGAACTTCCCGATGACTCTTCAATTTGCGGTTTTTATTCGTGATACACACTCGTCTGAGCATTTTGTATGATTAAGAGAGGGGATGTAGCTGGAAATTACAAGTGACTTTTATATCCAATCTTAATTGGAAATAAATATATATTTAAATTATATGTGGACTTTTTTTACTGAACCTTAACCTTCTTCCACAAAAAATGCCATTATTAAATAAATAGAATTGTATTCGTGTGATAACCACTTTAATTCAAGTTTCTTAAACACATTAACGTAACGAAAGATTCTAATTCTACCAACATAAATATCCTTAAGGAATTCATTTACTTGCTATTTGCGGATCGTAGGCTCCCAACTACGTAGGGACAATAAGCAGCAGCAATAGAACTTTATAAATTCTATTGTTCCTTGTCGTTGCCATGCAAATGCGAGAGTACTGCAAAAATATCCTCGTTCTTAATTTTACTCGATTGCGCCTGTTGATCCGCTAGTTTTGGTGATGGCTGAGTACTGCTGGATACCCGATTGTCATCTGGTGCAAACTCCACCGACAAAATGTTGGACTCACTGCGAGAAATTAATTAATTTATAACTATATTAATAGGAAATTTGTGTCCATGTTCTTCCAGGTGTTTTCAGGTAAGATCAGACACTATATTTTTTTATTTGTTTAATTGAATGAGTAATTCCCTTTAAATGCTAAGACTTTCTGACCACCTGAATCGACTTTTTGAAACAATAACTACGACCTAAAGAATATGCAGACATTAAATTTTTTAAAGAAAGAAGATAGACGTTGTAGGATGATCGATCTCTTAAACGTTCAAACCATATCGTTTATAATGCTCAAGAAAAAAATAAAAAATTATCTATAAAATCCTTTTTTGAATTAATCTCTTTCTCGTTTTTGTTTACACCTGCAGATTAAAAATTTAATTTCTTGTAATCAAGTGCAAGGTATTTCTTTAATCCTAACTTTTCAACGCTAAGCAGTGAAAACTGAGAGTACCTTCTACACTTGTACTGTAATCCACTGAATTCTTTTTGTAATATTTTTAAAGCAGACCATACTCTTTCAGTATTATTCGAAATTTTCTTATTTGATGATATTAATTTAAAATATTTCAATGTTCTCCAATGAACAATGTTCCAATGAAAAGATTATCCTACTTTGATTTTTTACGCTGAATAGTTCTTTTAGCTATTAAAGGTATAATACCATTACTAGAAAACACTATTGCATTGAAACCTGATACTAAATCTTCCTTTGTAAAAAAAATCATTAAAGACAGAAGAATGCAACTTGGTGTAAATATAAAAATATCTTTATTTTATAAAAGAAAATAATCGCAAAGTGATTGTGACATGCAAAGGGAGAAAGTTCCTACGGCAGACAGAAGTGAGTGGGCTGCGGAAGTCCCTGGCGCTCGACAAATGCTCTGAAAAAAAAAATCGACCACAAGTTTAATCTGAAGTTCCGTCAACATAAAGTAGACTACAGTAAAAATATATTTTTGTTTTCTGATGACTTCAAATAGAATATTCTATTACTATCCTAGTCTACTTTATGCAGGAGAATCTTGTACGGACTTTAAGTGCGGATCAACGCTTAATAATTAGAAATATTTCCTTTTTCATCACCTTCTCGAATAATTTTTATATCGCGAATTATGACAAACTACTCCCAGAGGATTTTGTTTATTTAAATATACTTTTATATTTTTGTTAACCTTGTTTTACTTGTTTTCTCTTTCAGAGCAACAATTCTCTTTACCATAAAACAAAACAAAAGCGTTTGCACAGCATTGGCAAAAAAATACTTAAACTTCGAATGTTTAAATCACTGATTTCTTAAAGTAATATTTTAGTAATATTTTACTTCAGCTACAACAATCCCATTAATATTTGCTTTTTTAATGGTAGTATTTTTAAAAAACATGGCCAATTTATATCTACAAAGTTCGCTAGAAAATATCTCAAATAGAAATTTCTGTCGGCACTATGTGCATAAAGTAGATTGTTTTGAATTATTTATTTATAGCTGATGTGCAAACACCAGAAGGAACATGGCCACTTCAGTAAATACCAAAGCAAATTCAGAAAAAAGTGAAAACTAAACAAGAAAGTTAAATGGGAAATTACCTTGGACTACTTTCGCATTTAGAAGTGCTACCTGTTGCTTTGCACTTCGCTGAAGGACTCAAAGTTCCCTTGCTATTTTTTAACTTGGATCCTTTCTGTTTGTAGATGAGTCTTAGCTTTTGTGGAATTGGAGTAGAGGTGTGCGAGGGAGCATCAGAGTCGTCGGAGTCCTCAGAATCAGGACAAATAGATGATTGCTCAGGGCACTTCTGAACAGATACCTCCATATCCGGCTTGGAAGAGGGCTCGATGTGCGCTTTTGTATCTCTCTTCTTTGGTATATTTTTGATCAGTTGCTTTTTCTCCTCTTCACGAGGCATTTCTGGATTCGGATTGGCGGCAAACAATTCTATTTCACTAGACACTTTCAAAACATGGGGTTGACCATCAATGAAAATATTCATCACAGATGTAGTCACGTTCGGCATAGACTTTATATTGGGTTGAAAGTCGTCAGGCCCAATATAAACCAGATTTTTGTAAGAAACAATCTCATTCTCATCGGCTTTTATAAACGTACATGCTTCATAAGGGTCTTCGAAATCATCGTCGTCCTCTTCATCTAGATCCTCCTCCGCAGTATTCGACGTCACTGTTGGACTTTTGTCCTTCTCTGTTTTCGGGTTCGAAATTGTTGCGGGCTCCTCAACTGACGATCTTATTTCTGAACTTTGAATCGGTGGAGTGTTTGATTGGAATGATTCAACATTTTCTGGCTTCTCTGGTTCAAGTTCGGGCGAATCTGCGGGATGAGATTCAACTAGTTCTGAAGATTGTGACTGAAATGGTTCCTTCCTCTTGCCTGCCATTTCCATTTCCCGTTTAGTTAGACATTTCAGCATTACTTTGGCTTGCTTTAATGGTGGTGATATAGATTCCTTTTCCGGAAGGCAAAATCTTACAGTCGGTGTGTTTGCGGATTTTTGGGCTCTCGTTCTGGGTCCCACTTTTTGTTCGGGTGATTTCTTAATTAAAACAGGCTTTAGTTTGATTTGACGCTTAGACTTTTTGGTCGATTGCTTTACAGCAATGGCATCAATGAACTTGGTCTTCTTTTTCTGCATCGTGGTCAACGCTAAAGCTGCTTTTCGAACTTGATCGGCTTCTTCTGGATCATCTTTTTCGGGGAAGTCTTCATTCATCACAGCGTTGTCGCTTGCTTCTGCGAGGAGATTTTCTGACTTTCGAGGCTCAGAATCGAAAGTGTTGGGGATTTTAGACAGGTTAAGAGCTTTAAGCATATCCACCTGATTGTCGGCCTTAAACGGGACGTCCTTGCTATTCTCTCTACTTGGAGGTGAGATCTTCTTCGCAGTAAACCTAGCCGTTCTCCTTACTGGTGTTGTCTTCATTAGTTTTGTACTAGTTTTCCTCGTAACTATTGTCACCTCCCTCTTTGTAATTTTTTTAATTTGCTTCTTCCCTGTTGAAAGATCTCCCTTCAGCTTTTCCCTCATCCGAACCCGCTTCTCCTCCAAATCGCTAAGCCGCTTAGATTGCTTCTCAGCGGTGGCATTGCATTTCCTTATTTTCGCTATGGAGGACGAGCTTGGCTGAGGCTCCGCTTCTGATATGCCGTCGGGGATTTGCTTTCTTGGTGTAATCCAGCTTCTTACGGGATATCGCACTTCGCCGTCTTGAGATATAAGAGAATTCTCATTAGTATTTGCTATTTTAGGAAGCTGCTGCTTCCACTCTTCATCTTCAGAACTGTCGATATCAGACAGACTTAGCGATGAGGAATCTGACGATGGCGAATCGTTTGAACTACTGCTAGATGATGAACTTGAAGTGGACGATGCAGAACTAACCAATTCGTTAGTGTTTTCCGGAAGACCTTCAACAAATGTATAATGCGGGATTAAATCAGGAGGTTTCTCGTCGGAAAAGGATTTAACTCGTTCTAAAACTGCTGGAACTGGAACCACCTTAGTTTCCAGATTGGTTTCGACTAATTCATTTGCTTCGGCACATCTCGCCGACGTGCATTCTGAACTGGAGTTTTGGTTTTCTTTAGGTGCCTGCTCTTTTGCTTTCTTTTTCTGGCGCTCAGTCTTAAGCATACGATCAAGTTGTTTATCCAGGTCATCAGATTCGTCTGGCTTGTAGTAGGAACCGCCGGAAGAATAGTCTGTAGGACAACTGCGGTGACCGCTTCGAGGTGTTTCCTTCTCTTGAGGAGTCAAACTACAGCCCGGCGTTATCGCAAAACTGGGAGTGGGAATATCTGGGTGCTTCACTACCGATATATCGCGAACTGTTTTCATAAGCTTCGTTATAGGGGTCTCCATCACTTCCGGGACTAGAAAGCGGGGAGTGATTGGACAGACAAGTTGATCGGATACTTTAAACGGTGTTTCCAGTAGTTTTGATATATTTGCTGTCCTTTTCTCTGTTTCACTCTGATAAAGCGAAGTACCAGTTTTCTGATCTGTTCGATCAGTTAGATTTGCTTTGCTTGCTCGATCTATTTCCGGCTGGTTCGGCGAATTTTGTTCTAATTCGCTTTCAGCTATAACCAGACGATCATTTTCGTCTTTCTCAGAAAAGTCGGCCTCAACATCTGCATCTTTACGGACTTCAACTTCTTTCTTGGGGTCTTGTTCGGTTTGTGTTGCCAGATCAGTTGCTGGCTGAATTTCTGAATCCTCTATCTTAGCCTCTTCCGGCTCAGTTCCAATACCTTCAGCTTCTTCGGTTTGCCTCTTGATTTTTTCGGTCTTCTTACTAATGGGAGAAACAATTTTAAAATTGAGCATTTTCTTCAAGGGTGTTTTGGATTTCTTCACGGATGTTGATTTGTATGTTTTTCTCTTCTTTTTATTCTCACATTTGTCTCCATCTTTTGGGGGTGATTCCTGTTTGTTTTTATTGCCAGATTTTGTGCGACGTTTCTTTGATTTGCGAGGTTCATCTCTGTGAGAACTTGCTTCTAGCTCCCTTAAATGCTGATCAAAGTCTTTGCGCTGCAAGGCCGACCGCATTCGTTGCCACTCCTCTAAAGGATCCAAAGTTTTTTCTGCAGTCTTTTCGTTTGCATTTACAGTCTCCTTTTCCGGGGATTTCTTTACTAATTGTTTAGAAGAAATTGCAGCCTTTTTACTTCTCTTTCTCTCCGATTTCCGCGGACAATCTTCCTGGATCTTAGTGTGCGTTATTTTCCGCATGCAAACCCTGCCTAATGATTTTCTCTTTGGTGTTTCTGAAATACATTTAGTGATAACCGTTTCATTGCTTTTATCCACGGCAAAATCAATACTGTTCGAATTGGAGTTCTCACAGGGAGCAGATGTTAATTCCATTTGGCTTATCGCTGAACTTTTATCGGCTAAAAAAAATGTTGGGTCCTTAGTTTCTGTAGAAATGCTAATTGAAGCAGTTTCTGGTGGTTTTGTTATATTTATCTCTTGACTTCTTTTGGAACTAGCTTCATCCACGCAACTTTTTAAAGGAGTCGCGAAATTCAACACTCGAACGTGCGAGGTTCGCCTCCTTGGAGTAGAGAGGCTACGGATTGTTTGGGGTATAAAATTACTTGTACTAGGCGTAGATTTTTCAAGCGCCAACCTTGACTCCAACGAAAGAGGTACCGTTGTCGCCTTGTTCGACACCTGTCCAATAACTGGAGTAGGCTTCGTTATGCTTTTTGGAGGATTTATCGGTACCATCCCACTTTGAACGATTGGCAAAGATGGAATTGATACACTTATGGCTTCTGAAGCATTTACGTCTACTTTTGGTGCTTCAATGGGTACTGAAGTTGCAGGTGGTATTTCCTGAATTACTTCGTTGTTAAATACCAATGGAAAATTCATATTGTCGCCGCCGACTGCAATTGGAATGGACATGTGCCCCGTATTTACATCAATTACTACCTGATCGCCAAAAGTAGTGAATCCTTGAAGGTTGCTTATGTTCGGTGTCGAGATCAATTGTTCATTTGCCAGTTGAGTTCCAAGCGATTCGTTGGGATTGAGAACAATTAACTTTGATATAGACAAATTTGGATCAAGCAGAGAAAAATTAAATGAATTATTTGCTGAATTTGGTTGATTTTGCGGCGAAACAATAAGAGTTTCTTTCGTTGAACGAACAATAGGAGAACTTTGTGGAGTTGGTACAGTAGTAGGACTGGGTTCTACTTTCTCCTCATTCACAGCATCATTACTAGAATCTCTACTTATTTGTGATGCTTGTGCATATTTGTCACTTTTGCACTGAGAACTCATAGTTGCAGTATCTATTAAAAAAAATCGTGAAAGTAATCAAGTACTTTTGTTAATTGTAACCAAACTTACACACAACTTCTTCGACTATTTCATCGAAGGTTGGATCTTTTTCTGTCACGGCTAAAATATTTTGTATCATATCATCTAGTTGTTTGTTTAATGCTTCTTGGTCGGCCGCAGATTTGTCTTTCTCTGGCGTTTGCTTTTCTGCCTCCTGAAGTGCTTTATTTATGTTCTGCGCTAGCTTGTTTTGAAACTGTGAATTTTCTAGGATCGTTTCAGATATGATCTAAACGGCAATAGAATTTGATTCTTAAGCAATATAAATTCCAACTAGAATCTTACCGGTATAGACGGCATTCTAGATAAGCCCTTTGAAGTGTTGACTGAGGCGACTAAATTATTCCTAGAAGGACACCTCTTTCTGTTCAACTGTTTTGGGGACGAATCCGTCTCCGACGTTACACCAGTAGTGTAGTCTTCATCCTCCTCTGTCTCTCTACGTAAATTACTACTGCTTTCTTTGTTACTATTTAACATTTGATAGGACACTGACAAGCGTCTTCTTTTCTTTGAAAGGGGACTGTACCCAGGCAAGTCCTCAACTCGGGTGGTTTCCAATTCACTACTATCGAGTGACTCCATTGATCTAGGCCTAGTAATCAGATGAACTTTATCCTCATATTCAATCTTTTTATTCTTACCTTTTAAGGACATTTCGTCCAGTATTATTTTCTGTTAGTAAATCCTTGAAGGATTCTTCCAGTAAAAACGATATTCTCGTGGATACCTTGTTGTACTTGAGCACAGCGCACCGTAGTCCTTGGGGAAGAGCTTCGATGCATTGCGTAACTGCAGTCAGGATGTAAATAACTTTCTATTAAAACTAGAAGGCATACTACACCTTTAGACTTAATCTCGCAGTACTCTCTGATGATGTCCATTAATTGCCCACTGCCCAAACTTATCAGCCGAAAGCCCTTTCTCATGAGACGGTATTCGTCCTTGAGGTATGGGCATGTTTTACAAAATACATTCGCAGCCTTCTCCAAGTTCTGATCTCTTAAGTAGCCTGATCGAACAAGTCAAAATTCATATTCTTGGAAATGTGTCTTGCTCCTTACCTAACACAAGCCGAGCAATGTCTGCGTTGTGAACCACATCCATTTTCCGCCGAGTGGGGCCTGCACCTTTATCTTACTCTTATATCAAACATAAAATTTTGATATGAAATCGTAGAATTAAAAAATGTAAATAAAGTGTGGAATTGGTAAATTTGTTTACAACTTTGAAAGGTACATCAAGAAGTTACAGGCTATATTTATGAAGAACACCGGGATGTATGTAGACCGAATATCACAGTAGTGGATTCAACACGCACCGATCTCACTTCATTTGACGCATTAACCCTAAAGTAATAAACTAAGCTCTGCGTTTACCACTGAAGGGAAGCACAACAAATTTGGCGCTAAATGGCATCGGAATTGTCATCTCAACTGTCATTTTGAGGCTTGAAAAACTTCGCGTTGAAACCGCTGAATTCCATTGTATGTGCTTCCCTGGTAAGCAAGTTGATTCGAAGCCAAAAACGATTTTGAGAATGCAAATACAGCCTTCATCAAGTCGAATTTCTCCCTACTATGCTCAATTATCATGGCGATTTGTACTTTTAGTATAAG
The DNA here is from genome assembly GCA_001932985.1 of Proctacanthus coquilletti. Taxonomy (NCBI): domain Eukaryota; kingdom Metazoa; phylum Arthropoda; class Insecta; order Diptera; family Asilidae; genus Proctacanthus; species Proctacanthus coquilletti. Next base: position 1,852,348 of record MNCL01000005.1, read on the forward strand.
AAAAATCTTGTAAAATGAGATAAAATACTGGGCCATTGAGCCACTCAGTACACGTTTATTCCTCTAAAGATGCAAGGTTGCTTCTATTGGGCTTAAGTCCTGAATAAATTTTAACTGGTTCGTACATTGACTCAACGCGTTTGACATTTGGCCAAGTTTGAAGTCTATCCCCCTATTACGGTTTTCTTGTTTTGATAATTATGTCCGCTATGGGTAACTGCTGTTTTTCACAACTTTCGCCTGGTCGATTAAATAATTCCTACTTTTCAGAGGAGGAAGTGGACGATACTTACTGGAGAGGGTGCTCAATGCAAGAAATCTACCGCAATTTGGACCCATGGGAACTGAGGCATTACCCTCCAGTGAGGCCGACGGATGCCCACACAGTTCTTTACCATTTCCCCATTAAGAACCATGACGAGCCACCCAGGCCATTCAAAGGACACGGCAAATGGGATGCAAATCACGTACGATTGCCTTGTTCTCCGAAAAGCCAGTACCCCGTTACTAAGGTGGGCATATGTGGCTAGTTCTAAGAGCATAAAATCCGAATTTGATTTTATATTTTCACAGGAGGACGGAACTGTCTCAATCGAGAACCGCTGGGAGATGATCGAGCAGGCACTGCTGCGTCCCATCAAGAATAGTAGGGAGCTAGAGGCAGCTATTAAATCATATAACTCGAAATACGAAAGTATATGGAAGTTCCATTCACTGCACAAGTTGTTTGAGGAGGTATTCTTACCTATTCCTTAGTTAGACACAGTTAACTGGCTTTTTTTGCAGGAACTTGATGAAGATGAATCAATCCAATTTTTTGAGGACTTATTACCGAAAATAATTCGATTAGCACTAAGGCTTCCCGAGCTTGTTCAAGCTGCCATTCCACTTTTAAAGCAAGGACAAAATAGGTAACTCTAGTTTTGATTGTTTACAGCCCAGACTAAAGTTCCCGATGCTTCTAGATCAATTTCACTAAGTCAGCAGCAAGCCGCATGCTTACTTGCAAATGCTTTTCTCTGCACATATCCCAGGAGGAATACGATGAAAAACAAATCAGAGTATAGCACATTCCCCGATATTAATTTCAACAGGTTTTAATTCATTGGTTTTTTGGAATTCAAAGAAAACTGATAAATCTATCTGTAGGTTGTTCCAGTCCAGTGGCCGTCACGTCACCGAGAAAATCAAGTGCATCTGCCACTACTTTTGCCGTGTGTGCAATAAACGTAAGAAGTTCTGTCTTCGTTTCAGGCTCTCTGTAAGAACAAATCCATTTCTAGCTCCCTTAGGGGTTATAACGATGACCAGGAGATCTCTGTCTCAGTCACAACTCCCAAATTGGTCGGAATGCAGTGCACCTCTAGGATGCACACCTCTCCACATAACTTCTGCAGGAACAATAGAGGATCAGGGCAAAGGTCTTCTTCAAGTGGATTTTGCTAATAAGTTTTTAGGAGGCGGAGTATTGGGTACGGGTTGCGTCCAAGAAGAGATTCGCTTCGTTATTTGTCCAGAGCTAATCGTGAGCAAGCTATTCACAGAAGCCCTCCGGCCTAATGAGGCGCTCGTGATGATCGGTTGCGAACAGTTTAGCAAATATTCTGGATACGCGTCCACCTTCACGTGGGAAGGCAACTTCGTTGACCACACACCCTTCGACGAGAGCCGCAGGCGTCAGTGTCACATTGTGGCCATTGATGCATTGCACTTTGTGCATACATCCCATCAGTACCGAGAAGAGCTGATGCTTCGTGAACTAAACAAGGCCTATGTTGGCTTTTTCCATCCTTTAGACACACCCGCCCCCGGGGTTGCGTCAGGTAACTGGGGTTGTGGAGCATTCGGAGGTGAAGCTACGTTAAAAGCATTGCTTCAGTTGATGGCATGTGCCGTAACAAAACGACCACTTGTCTATTTTACTTTTGGAAATGAAGAATTACGGGATGCCGTCCATAACATTCACACGTTCTTTATAGAGCATAGCATCACTGTAAGTCAGCTGTGGCGTTACCTGCGGGAATTCAGATCTCGGAAATTGCTGCCCAATAACTTGTATAGTTTTATATGCCAGATACATAAGGATTCCCAGAAACAACCAAGGGGATCTAATATAGTAAGTACAATATGCTCCTAGAAATAACTATGAGAACTTTAAATACTTTCTTCAGAGCAGACGAGACCCATCCTCTTCAAATGGAAATTCTTATCAGACAACAAGCAAGGAAAGCAAAAATGACCACAGGGGCAGGGAGGCTGATGTGCTTTGCGAGGAAGTTCAGAACGAATTAATCATGAGAGATGAGGACGATCTCTTATTTGTTGGAATATTAACACCACAGAGCAGCCGGGAGTCCTCGCAAGCTGAGCCGGAATTAGAGAAAGCAAAGCCTAAAGAAGAAACATCCAAGGACCCTAGGGTCGGCTCACCCCAGGCAAAGGAATCGAAAAAATCCGAGTCCCGGCAGAGGACTTTACTTGAAATGCTGGATGTATTTTATACAGGGAGTCCTGCAAAGCGACATTGTGTCTCCGGCAAACAAAATGCGTAATTGTTTTTTTTTTACTGCAGCAGACTGCAATTTTAAAATATATTTTATATATGTTTTATCGTTATTTGTATTTTCTTTAATTCTTTCCCTATTGTTATTCATCGGTGGGGAGAATTTTGCTCTACTAAAGGAGACCAAGATGGTTGATTACTCTAACATTAGGTTCAAATACTTTTAAAAGTAGTATCATGAAAATGTTACGCCTCTTAGATCTTATTGAAAGGGTTATCGGCTTAACATTAGATGGACACTCGGTATAAAAAGTAAATAAATAATAGAAGAAATAAGGAATGAGGACAGGAATATGTTGGAATTCAAACACTGGCATTTGTACATATATAAACTCCATGTATATTTAATTTAACATTTATACAACAAGAATCGTTCTTCGTTTCTGGTAAAGTAGAATGTTTTCAATGTTCAATAATACAAGTTTGTTCTGAAACGGAAGTTAGTTCGTCACTTGGTTTTGTTACAGTAGGTGGTTGTCTTTAATCCTTTAAAATATCAAAAGGTTTGCTTACAACTAAAAGAACATTTTGGTCCTTGAACGCAGTAAAAACTCGAATCATACAAGGTGGCTGCTTTTACGCGAAATCATTTATAAGTTGGCGGCTGCTAAACAATTCAAAATTTCCATGCTCCTGGAAGCTTATTGTACTTGTATTTGTATGATTCAGACTGTAAAATAGGAATATGCACTATTACTGCGCGGTACCTGAGTTAGCTGCTGTATAAGTTTGTTCTTGGAAGAAGATCTAGTCACGGCACTTATATATAAACAGAATTTCTATTGATTAGAATTATAAAAAGTAGGTGAACCTGCCCAATAGTGAGTAATTCATTTTCCAGAAAGTATAGTATATTATAATACAGAGGGGAAGGGTTATTTCTGTACATTAAGAATGTCAAAGTAAAAGTTTATAGGTGAATTTTGAAATTTGGCATAAAAGTAGCTTATGACTCCGTAGTTCTTATTACAAAAACTTCAACTTCAGGGTTGAATTAAGGTCTACCAAAGGATAAAGTGAAATTTATCCCTTCATTGCGTTTTAACACTTTTATTTAGTTTATTAATCCATGAAAGAGCGCCCATAAAAAGAACAAAGATGAAAAACAGAACCTGTAGAAGTTTTTTTGAAAAAATATGGAAGTCGTTATGGGTTCTTTGTTTTTACTCGGATAATTTTTGTCTAATTCGTGATTTTTTGAGATCCGTAGAAGATGCTCTTTCATTTGATACCCAATTTGCCTGGTAGCGAGAAAGTTCGAAAATGATGGCAGAGCAGCTTTACATGTCTTTACATGTCCTTTTACAAAAACTAAAATACTAAACTATTTATTTATAAATAAAATTAAAAATATCTTTGAATTTTTTGGCTTAATTATGACGAAAAAAGAGTATTTGGAAAATTTGCGTTCCAAAAAATAAAACACCGAGAAAATAATAACGCTTTGCTCAGATATGGTACATAACCACGTACTAAAAATCCAATAATGAACAGGTCCTCCTCTTATCTGTAAGGTAACAGGTGTCGGATATTCGTGTACAATCCATGTTTTTAAACCTTGCAAACAAAAAGTAAAGGCGTCAGTTAGATAAGTACTTAATATAACAATTTAAATTTCTGATTACAAATCAAGAGAGCGAGTAATAAAACAGGCTAGTTCACAAAGGTCTTACATGTGAGTTCATAACTTGTACAATGGTGAACTAACATTGCTTTCGAAAGTAGTTACTAGATTTATTATACATTTTCCACCTTACATATAAATTCTTTCATTTCATGGTCTTTATAGTCCTTTAAAAGGACTACATTTATTTCTTGCTAGATTGGATTAGAATATACAACAGTCGACAATTAAAAACCGAAAAGGATTTAATCAAGTTGTGCTGTCACCTTTAGAAGATCAGTACAGAAAGTAAGTGTGCAATGCGAGTGCACTAGACACGTGAGTTGTGTAGAAAGAAAGTTGGCACTTTCACGTGGGGCGGTAGTTGCACTGCGTAAGGGTTGCGGCCAGCCACCTTGTTTGATTCGTCCAGAGCATTACCATCTATTGTTGCATAAATATGATTGCTTTGTATGTGTTTGTTACATTGTATATGAAAACCATTTAAAAACTTTGTAAAATATTTCTTAAAAATATTTGTCTCGGTAGATTTGTTTAAAATATGCCTTTAGCGCTTCCTAAGTTCACTTGGACTATTGCGGTTAAAAACGTTCTGTTTAAAAATATTATCGTTGGTTTTCTATTGTTTTGTTATTTTATTTTTTCGGTTGAAAAATTATTTATCGTTCAGCTTATATTTCGACAGGTAAAACATTTGCGACGAGTAACAGAGGCCCACGTCTGGATGAATTGACTATAATCAAGATAAACTTATGTAATTCATCGTTAAAATTGGCTCATTAACTTTTTGTATTTGTTCTCCATTTGCTTTTGGTACGGTTTTCATTGGCAGGCATCTTGTTTATGTCCCCTACTGGGTTCTTACAATCGGCTAAAAGAAGCTTCAATCCTTCCCGTGCGCGCAAATCATTCGACTGCAATTGAAGGTGATTCAAATGTGTACAAAATACTTATCCTCGTACATTAGTTGCGAGTACCATTAGACGCGTTTCGCGTTCAGTCCAACCAACGTGGAGTGCATGTGGGGCCAGGTTGGCGACAGAACGGACAAAGCGGTCGTGTACCTTGCGCTAATTTAAATAATTAGTCGAAGTTCGTCTAAATAGTTAGTCGTGTGTTAACGTGTCAAAATGAATACTCTACATAATATCGAGAGAGATAAAGATTTAGTTAGTTTTAGAAAGAGAGAAATAGGAGTGATACAACACATACATTCACATCGATATTCTTTGTGTATTTATATAATTTTAATTGTTTACTTAACCTTAAGGAATTTAATTTCAATTTTGTTGTGCTATCAAAAATCTTTAATGCTTGCTTGCTTAAAAAGACACGAAAGTGAAAGAGCATCGCTTCATTATTATTAAGTGAATTTTTACACATTTTAATTGATTTTGATGAATGCCTAAAAACTTTTTTATATTTAAAACACCGAGAAATCAAGTAAATTTACTTTTGTATAATTTTATTTATATTTTTTTTTTTTACACCGAAAGCTTAAATTTAGATTTTGTATGTCTTTTCCACTTCTCATCTTTTTCGTTTTTTTCTTCTTTTTAATCCTTATCTTTTGAATTTCGCCTAAAATTTACAATTTATACTTAAACGTTGCGCATTGCGTTTGATTCATTTCCTTAGAGTTAATCTTATTTTTACACTTTTCACTTTCCTCTCAACAAAATGAGAACAACTAACAGAATAGGTGCAGGTAGGTGAAAGGTGTGTGGTGGTATCAACTGAGGTTGCATGTTTCGACGCAAATTAGGAATGGAGTTTTTATGATTTGTTTTCATTCTTTTAAGTGAAAATTTGAACTGAAACAGATGTAGAAAGATTCTTCAAAAGTTTTTACAGTATATCACATTGTTACGTTTAGTTTTAGCACCTCACTGATTTCTTATCTTCTGCGGATTCTGAAAATGGGCAAAAATTGTTCACTACTTTAACCAAGGGTATTTGTTAAAGATTAACGATCAATTATTGTCCGATTCCAGAGATCCTACTACAAACCTTACATTTCCTAATTCTATCTAATCACAAAAATATGTCTTATCCTTACCAGCTTCATTCACTTACACGATTGCTTTCATGCATCCATTGATTCAAATGTCCACTGCTAGATTTCTAGACTTCTCACTGCTTTTGCTGTTTGTGAGATTTCATAATTTTAATGCGACAATATGTAGTAATATTCTTTTGTTTTTTGAATTATTAAATGGAATCTTGAGCAATATAAATATAGCAATTCAGCTGAAAATTTAAGACAGAATAGTTTCCCATGTTCATCTTCGTTTTAGTTAGACCACTAAGCGCAGGGTTGATCAGATAGGCCCAGTCTCCAAAAGTATAACGTACTTCATTCATTACTTTCTGATTGACTCTACTTCTGGATCTGATCAAATCGACTACATCACATTCTAGTTAAATAATAAGTTGTTTGATACTTTCGCCTTCTATTCTATCTCGGTTTTTTCTTTGCTTCAAAAATTGCAAGAAAAATCGTAGAAACAAAATTATAAGTATAAAAATGTTCTTTTTCGCAGTTTAGTCTTTTGCTAACTTTAAATTTCTTCATTGAGATCAATATTTTCATATTTCACATAAACTTCCAACTACTGCTGTATAGTTGTTACTTTGTTGTTGATTGGTCATCTTCCGCATCGAATCTTGAGTTTGTACTTCTCAAGAAGCCAGTCAGTATATCATTTAAGGTGGGAGTACAATTTTTAATCTATTTTTTGTACAGATTTCCTACGTGAAATGGAAGAATCCCCAAATTAGTAGTTGACCAACTCACGACAAGTTCAAATCTACACTCGAGAGTTTAGAAAAGTCTTGTAATCTAGATGGACATTGAATCGCTACCAGAATTATTCTTTAGAACAACTAAAACGCAGTCTATTGTTTGCCAAAAGGGCAGGACACTATGTTTATAAACTATATAAATTGTCAACTGCAATATTCTGTTAAAAAGTTTTAAAAATAACAAAGGCCTGGTCTATTTCGGTATTACACATGTATATACTTTGAATACAAAATACTGATTACTGTCTCGTATCTGTTAGTTTTTTTCGGCTATTTGTGGCGTCGTTTTAGTTTTTATCGGTTTACATTTGTGGTATCAGTTTGTCTTATTTGTTTACAATTATTTTCGTTAGATAAAAATCAGTCTCTATGGCAAAATTACTTATTCGTTACTATGGCTTACGTAAAAAACAAACTTTCTCTTTACGTAATTTTGTTGTTATGCTTATATCCATTATTTTAGTTACTTTTTTGTATTAAACTGTTATTTATCGTGTGCACTAGAAAAATATCACATTCTGTCTTCGTTCGATCGAGAAACAACTAGTTTACTTATGTCTAAAATAAAATAAATCTTATTATCTGTTCAAATCTTTAAAAAATAATTACTTTTGTTTAAAAGTCCTTTGTGTTTGTTGCTCGCTCGCAAAACAGCAGTACGCATCTTCGTACCATCCACGGTTAATTAAATATTTACAATGATTTGTGTTTGATTTTGTTGCGATGCATTTGCTCGAATCAATTACTTGCTTGCTTTTGATTGAGGTCAATTTAGAATTATTGCTAATTTTCAATTTTACCCTTATCTACGTTAAAACGAAGAGATACGGCGGGACGGATAACCCGTTCCGCTACTAAATTTCTGAAAATATCTGCACTCCATAGATATTAAAATTTTGTGGCTTTACAATCTATCAGAATATTTTTGTATTTTTTTTTTTTTAAGTTTTGTTCACAACACCAAAGTTAATAATTTTGCTTTATATGAGTTTCGAAATATTTTTTTTTGTTTTATTTTAGATTTTGCCTTTAAAACACATCTAACATCGAAAGAATAGAATTTTGTTTGCCTTATTTCTAATGTAAATGAATATCCCCATCACACAGGTTAGCTTTACAAACATTACCTAGAATGTCAATGCTTTACAAACTTTTATAAAGATTAAATAATTGAATACTCTCCAATGTGGGATTAATCGATTTGTAGTTGTCCTTTCGTTTTTGAAACCTCAATTTTCGTGCTGGGTTCTTCCGCACATCCTTTTTACAACAGTATTCATTTTTTTCTCTTGCTGTGCGCAAATATAAATTTACAGCACATATTTTGTTCGTTGATCGAAATATTTTTCACTTTTGTTTTCTTTTGCACAAATTACAATAATTTTGATAACATGCTTCCGTTCTTGGAAGATTATATTGAAATTTATTTAACTACCAAGTCTATGCCCCTCCAAAATGTTTTAAAAAGTTTCTTAGTAACGCCTTAAAACACACGTTTATTTTTTCGATCGTAATGTAAAACGCAGCTGAAACTTAGGTTTGTATTTGATTTAAACTTCATGCCTTAGTGGACAAAAAAGGGTTTTCTTTCAAATGTCGTTTTAGTAGGAGTTGTTTAAATAGATAATTAAAAAAAACTAGGTACATCTCTTCCTATATTAACTTTTTCGTAACTCCGCAGTAACTTTTCGGTTAAGTTTGGTTCCTCTACTATAAAGAAAGCTTGATTTTCGCATAAAACTCGCATAAAAGTCGTATTATCGTTTATCTTTTAAAAGTAGACATCGAGAATATTATTTAGTTATTTATGTATGTATATATATAGAGATTTATTGCTTTATTTCGTTATTTACTAATTCCTTTATCTAATCTTTTTTACTAATCTCAAATTCTGAAATAAACTTTTGTACAATTCTTCTTTTGCCTAAAGTTATATAAAGTGATATTAAGAGCTACTTACGGCTTTATAGTGTATTTACCCTTAAGTGAATTAGTTTTTTCTCATTTTTCGTTAAAAGTTTTCATCATTTTTTTTACTTTTGTTTTAAAATTGACCGTAATTTGATGTTAATTCATTCTGATGCAATTTGAGAAGCTGCAACTGCATCTACTCAAAATCAAGCTGATAAACAAAATGCAGGGGTTGATAAAAATTATAAAATATAATATTTACAAACTTAGTGAAACCGGACTAAACCTGCACGTTTTCGGTTAGTGGGATAGATAATAAGGACAAGGATGACACGTACCTTCAAATACGTGAAATGATAAATATTAATAATCATCGACAAACAGATTTTCCAAACTTAACATCAAGGACGGTTAGATTTTTAATACCTCAATTCATTTTCATTGCTTTTTATTTAAAGACCAACAATGCGTTATTTCCTCTTTGCTTTCTTTTTAATATTATTAGCGTTTTTATAAAAATAAGAACAACACTATGAAATTAAATGAGAAAAATCAAAGAAATAAAAGAACAATTTGGACTATAAGTGTGTAATTTTAGTGTTAAGGAATATAGTCCAATATTAAATATAAATTTTCGTTTGGAGTAGAAATTGTACTGATAAGGTTAACTTTTTTGGCAGATTGAAACGTTAATTTGGAGAAAGAAAATTTGTTCGAGTTTGAATGAATGGCATATCTAGAAAGAGATGTTTCTTTTCCACATTTAATTGTTTTTGAAGAGCTTACTTAGGCGATATTTTTTTGCAAAATGTCGTTTTATATAAAATATCATGTTCACTATTAGGATTTATGATAAAACTTGGAATACCTTTTTAAAAACTTTTTTGAACGGAAACTTGCTGAACAAAATCTGATATTTAACATTTTTCGAAAGTTCAAGTTACTAGTTTAATAGGAAACTTTATTTTGTAGCTCAATATTCTACTTTCAAGATACGAATGCAAAATTTTTGGGAAAACATTATATCGATGCAGTAATTAAAATTTGAACATTATATATCGATCATATATATGTAGATTTTTTTAGTTTTTACACTGCTTCCGCGATCTTCTTGTGGTGGTAATGTCCCAAGGACTGATATCGTCTCATCTAGAGTGTGGAAATAATGTTAAATAAATAATTTTAAAAAATATTCTAAAGAAAATTGGTAGCACATAAAAAATTAATTTGCTAAAAAGGTAATATTTTAATTTAGAAAAATTACCGAACTCTTCACACTCATTTTAAGCAGTTTGTTTTATTCGTAAGTTCATTTTTTTCTCCGCTTTAACATAGGTGGCAATTAAATACTAATGATAGTAATTGTAAAGTTAATTACACGTATACTCCTTTTGGCTTATGACTTCATTCGCTAGGAACTCTTATTCCCAGGAAAGTTAAAATCTGTGGACGTTTTGTGGAGTATGTGAAAACTATTATTGCAACACAAAATTTCCTATACCCTTTTATATTAAAATCAACCTTCAATCCTCAAAGTACTTTTTTAAATTTTCTCAAAAAAATATATTGACACGGTTATAGTAGATTTATGTAGAAGGTCCTACTATTCGCTGAATTTCTTTCTTAATATATGTCGCAGGTGATCTCTGTTTAACCTTTGTGATTTTCACTGCCTATGTAATTTAAGGAATTTTGAGGGGAAAGTATTTTCTATTGAAAAGAATTTAAAAAACCATACATTACAACAAACTGAAAAGAAACAAGCAAATAAAAACTCATAAATTCATAAAAAGGCAAAAAGTAATTGTATTACAACAAAATATACATTTACAACAGTTCACAGCTTCTTAATTTGAACTAAGTCGAAGATAACGACGTAAGCATTCCGCGCACTACAAGACTGGTTTTGTCGTCGGCTTAATATTAGGATTTCTACAAAAAAAAATAAAAATAAAAAATAAAGAAAAAAAACAATAATAAGCATTCAGTGCAGCACCGGGGCGCTGCAAGTACTCGCTCGATCTACTTACTCCTCATCCCCATCGATCCTTCCCACTTTTGTGTATATATTAATAGCTATAATATTTCTGCTAATTAGATTATGAGGTACATATATTTTGGCACAGTGAAAGTTTTTGTTGTTCTTAGTTCATTTACTCCTTTCTTGCTTATTGTTTTTATTTCTCTTTTATAATGTTACGTTTATGCTTTCTAAAAAATATTGGTACGGCGGCATGAATCTTAAAAACTTTCTTTATTTTGTGTTTTTGAATCTTTTTATCTTTTTTGTTTGCATATATCTTCGATGTTTCGGTTTGATTTGCTTTGTTTCGTTTATTTTAATTGAATGCGCATTTGTGAAAAAAAACACAAGAATCGAGAAAAAAAATTGTAGGTAAACTCAGCTCTATGTTTGTTAAGAGATGAAGAAACTCTGAAAAATGTAGCAAAATAGCAGCTTAGTTCAACAGGGTGGTAAAACAATTTTTAGTTTTTATTCATCTATCCTATTATATGTTATATATTTGGAACGATCAACTTTCATTAACAATTTTAAAAGAAATTTCGCGCCTTTATACATCAGTGCAGATTTAACACATTTAAATTAAAGGAACAGCAGTTATGAAGAATTTGAGAAACGTAATTTGAATTCAGTATTATTACAAGTTTTTTTTTGTAATTTAAGGGCAGTTTTTCAAAAAATAATTACATATCTTTACCTTTTTATTAGTGCCTCTTATATACTACTTTTTTCATGGAAAGGCCGGAAAATCATCAATTATGTTTGAAACAACTGCATTTTATGTTTTTCAATTATGTACTAATATGTAATGTAAAAAATCGAGACGCAATACTGAAGGGCAAACTTAAGGGCGAGGTCTTTTTTATAAATATCCACATTTAATTCAATTTACGTCTACGTAGGAACGTACACCCTTTTGCGAAATTTTAGTTGAACGGTTATAAAACCGCACTTGTGCTTTCATTTGTCCAGTCAGAAATAGGTTATCAACTATGATCTCAAATTTGGCTATTTTAAAAGAAATTACTAAACGCTAATCTCTATGGTCATAACTGAACTAAAGGTATTGCTGCATTTTGCCACATTTTTCGTCAAATATCATATTGTTTGTTGTAAAAATCACAGATCTATAGTTGTTGCAGTATAAGAGTAACTAACGATAAACTCAACCTCCACTAGAAGACCGGAGATAGTCAAAGTAGATTACATCTCCTGTTTAGAATAGTGTTGCTGGTAAAACAGACCTCGTAACAATAGACTACAATTGAAAAATGGTTACGACTGAGTCAATATTTCGCCTATTTAAATGCTAACTGTAACTAGTTGCCTCCTCCACGTTCCATTTTAAAACTGTGTAAATAGTTCGAATATATCCGTAAAAAATATAAGTAGAAATCACTTTGAGTAGAATATAGTGCTTGAAACCAAAATTACTCCTATTACGTTACGCCTCAGTGTCCCCTAATTTGTTGCTTTGTTTTCTCCGTGCGCTCTTTCGCTTCCTTTTTTACCGTGCTACAAAATTCATGTTTGTTCAAGATCGTCTATACCCACCTTCGAAGAGGCTACAACTAAAGAGCGCTTCGGATCAGAAATCGTTGAAAAATTGATTTTGTAATTCTTGTGGAGCACGGAGGTCGTAACGTGCTGTGCAGAATGCGCCACTTGGCAGTGGCAGAAACAACTTGTACTAGACTTTGAAACCACTAACTAAAAACTAACGAACAACCGAAAATAGTTAACTTTAGAAGTTGAAGGGACTTCCGCAGGACTCCAGAGTAAAGTCGATGCTCTCACAGTTATATTATCTGCGGAGGAGGCGTCTCCTCCGCGCCTCGTCTCAGCGGGGAGCATTATGAATGTGCGTGGTCAGGTGCTTCGATAGGTAGTCCGCACGTGCGAAACATTTGCCGCAAGACTCGCAATGGTAGGGTCGCTCCCCGGTGTGAATACGCAAGTGCCGTGTGAGATCCGATTTGCCTCCGAATGCGCGGCCGCAGAAGAGACAAACGAACGGACGCTCACCAGTGTGTTTACGCACGTGCAGCTTGAGGTTCTCTTTGGAGCGCACGCATTTGCCGCAGAAGGGACACGCAAACCTGGAGACGGGGGGTCTGCAATGGACGAACTTGAAAAATGACTAGAGAATCAAGCGCCCATTACCTTTTGTCGCGCTGCCTCTCCGCTGCGTCCACACGCAAAAAGTTGAGGATAGAAGCTTCCTGTGGATTCAAGCCAAGCACCTGGTCGCTGGGGATGCGTTCGGCGTTGATGAGGGAGTTGATTGAGGTGGTCGGGTGCGACGATTCAGGTTCCATCGGAGAAACGAGTCGAGGCTACAAGAAAACGTATTAGAGCTGCATACCGTATATTACGAATACACTGTGTTTCAAAGCTGTGGAGTACTGACGAATTAAAGTAAAATATGTAGCGAGTAGAAAACAGTCCGGTATAAAAAAGGATACCATTAATTGGTTATTAATAAATTTCATTTTGAGTACTCCTCTTCAGTGTTATGTGAGCGAAACCACCAAGTGCTAAGGTACAAGCTTATGAGATCCTATTCGAGAACTTCATAATTGAGTTTATTTTAAATTATGCTCTTAGTTTAGAAGAAGTACTTATTTATTATGTATAAAAAATGAGTACTTGACTTTTAATTGGCTGCTATTAGCTCGTCTATGCTTTTCTAGATCTTAGGCAACTGTACTAGGTGATTTTAGCCTTCATGATTTTTAACTACTCCTCTTTGAAACAAAGTGTAAAACCCGCGTGACGCGCTTACTCTCTTGTTTGTACTATGAATTCCCTCAGAACTAGAAATATTTGGTTCGCCGCCAGAGTTGGATTCGGAGAACATCCCGCCAGCCGAGTCGACCGTATTATCCTGGTCTTCGTCGTCCTTCTCACGTTTGATATTCACGCGAATGTCGGACCCGTCGTCGGCCAAGGTCTCGTTTGAGCTTGTGACAACGTCCTGGCTTTCCAGGTTTCTGCGCTCCTTCTTGCCATGTAGCCTTTCTAGGGCGTGGTTCAAGCGGTGTTTCTTGAACGACTTTAGATAGCGAAACTGCATTCCGCAGACATCGCATGTGAAGAGTTTGTCGGCAGGGAGGCGGGCCCTATGGTTCTGCTCTTTGTGCTTGGCGTAGGCGGAGCGGTACCTGTAGGACTGCCCACATTGTTCGCAAATGAATGGTTTCTCTTCGTTGGGGCCCAGGTTGGCGTGTTGCAGGGCGGCGTGCTGCTCTAGCAGCCACACATTGGGAAAATTGGCATTACAAACGACGCATCTGGTTTCCTCTTCGATCGGTTCCGAGAACAGAACTGCGTCTGAGACGGGCTTTATAAGAGGGGGCGGCGTAGACGAGGTAGATGACGAGGAACTTTTTTCTTTGCTGCTGGACGTTTCCGTGCTGGACAGAGGATTGTAGCGGAGACCCTCCGGCAGAGATGAGCTTGATCGGCGTCGGAGAAAATTGCAGAGAGACTCCTTGGAGCTGCTCCCGTTTTCCATGAGTTCAACTTCTTCCTCCTCTTTTTGGACGGTTTCTTCGGATTTCTTTTTCAATTCTTCTAAAAGGTTGTCTTTTTGGTATGGATTGGAGTCTGGAAAATTGGTAGATGCAGAAAACCGATGAGTTTGCTTATACAATGTCGAGCGACTACAAAACATTTCCTGCTCCTTAGAGAGAATCTCACTTATCGAACTGTAGCGCAGGTGGTCCTTCGGTGAGAATATCAATCCCCTGTACCTGTAAAGTAACGAGTTTCAGTGGCATCTCAGAGAGAAAATCATATGAAAATAAAGAAATAAATTGCCAACGATTAAAAGCAGTTTTAAACCTAACTTCTAGTCTAGTTTTAGTAAGTAACAGGTTTACTATTATTTTAGCTTAATTTCTCTCCAATTATTATTTCATTTTTGCAAATCACAAGAAGTTATATTACAAACAATCTCAACAATGAGTTACCTTAAGGCTTCCTCTGCCAGTAGGGTTTGGTGGTGTAGCATACTTAGTATTCTGGACGGATCAGTATCGAATAAACTTAAACCAAGGGGGGAGAATGGAAAAGCGAAGGGTGTTGGACATCTTGCTGAAGGATTTGCTGACATTGTTCTACTAAAATTCGGCATGAGGTGCTCTTCAATTTGGACAACCTGAAACAAATATTTACATAATTTAGTGGGAAACTGGGCTAAGTTTCAAATTAATTTTAGATGCGTTTTCGGAAGGTAGGAATTAAGGGGTAAATTTTCATTACCTGATTATTAAAAATGTCTCTCAATTATAACCTGTAGTAGGAATCAATAACAAATCGCAATTACGGGTTTAGGTCACATATGTGCTTTAAGGGACTTCCAGATTTTCAGTCTTTAGTAAAATTTCACAAAAGTTTTTTTTGTGTAGTGTCTACTTTCTAGCCACATGCTAATTCAAATTTCACTGCAATTGTCGTTTAATCTGGGACTTAGCATTTAGCAAAGTTTTTAAATATAATCGAAATGAATAATTTTGTTGAATGCCAATGCATAAGATCTACAGTGTCTACTTTCTGTGCAAAATAAAAGTTTTGTGTAAGTGGCTCTTTCCAATTAAGTAAACACTGTAGATACAATGGGGAAGGGAAATATGAAATGAAAGACGTTGTTTTTTCTTAGTTTTACTTTTAAATTTTTACAGCATTTTGTGTTTTTTTTATTCGTCAAAATTGTATTTTTACAACTATGATATGCATTTATTTGTTTTCCTTTTAAATAATTTCATCTTCAATTTTTACATAATGTTAATCTGTTGTATGAACAAACAATTGACAGATTCCGTCTGCGAAATTATCAAAAATTTCATATATTTCTTTGGTGGTAGAAAAATATTCTCCTATCCTGCCAACTGCTCATTTTAAATGGAATTACCTTCACTTATCTCGCTTATGTTTCTTTTCCCCCTCTTTTCACTCTTAACTTCTTTTCTGTTCTTTTCGATTTACATGGATCTTCCAAAGGTTATCAAATCAGTTTTATGTAGTTTAGTGTTACATCAAACAACAAACAAATGATTCTTGCAAACACCAATTTTCCCGGAAAATGCTGTACTTACTTATAACAAATAAAATGAGAAGCATTGTCCAAACAGAGTCTGATCAAATAAATAACTTTATAGGTAAATTTTCGGCGCTTCCCCTGATGCTTCTGTTATTTTTCTGTTTTCTTGTATAAATATGAGACGTTTCTGTTTTCTGTTTGCATAAATACATCGTTACAAGTAAAATTGTATATAATGGAAATATATATCTTCTTTGAGTTTCTTTGTTTAAATTAATATATTATAAATAATTTATATACTTTAACAAAAAAGACATACTGTTTAAATATGTTTTGTATATAATTAAGTCTTGTTTAACTAAGTTCTGTCGCTGACCTCCTCCCTCTCTGCTCTTCTTTCTTTTATCTTTATCTGTACTCTTACTGCTTATGTTAAAATAAAATACTCGAACTTTGCTTAGTTGAATGAAATATTTTTATACGGTTTTCTCAGTTTTTATATAAAATACAAATTATTTACTTATTCGGTCTATTTTATTTACTTTATAACTGTAGGAACATATAACAATGACATATTGCATCTATTTCTTTTGTAGTTCTGTAAAATAATTTTACATCGTCAGAAGAAAGTTGGGTGTATGTGGAGTGGGGTATTTTAGCGGGAAAGAACTTCTTAACAATTTTTTTTGGATTTTTCTTATTTATTTATTTTTTTCGTCTTTTTTTTTCCTTTTGTAAACAAATAAAAGTAAAGGTTGTGGTAAGTGTATTTTCTTTGTGCTCTTCTGGATTTACTTTATGCACTTAGGATTATGATGATCGAAACAGAGTGCAGGTCTTATCTTACGAGAAAAGGGTGGGGGAATGGATTAGACAAATGTGGTCATGACATAACGTCTGCACTCCACAGCGAATGTTAAGAGTAAACTTAAAATGATATCTTACTTAATTAGTAAAAATAAATATTTGTCGAAACTTATTGATTAAGACCGGTCGGCGCCGGAACATCTACTGAATAAAATCATTCGTTATAAAACTTAAGGAGCCTCATAGGAAACTTAAAGGTTCGACCAGGTATTGAAATGTTTCAAAAGGAACAATAATTACACCTAGAACTAAAGGAATCATAACATAACTCTTACGATCACCAACTAAACATAAGAAGTGCTCGTTTAAAACAAATACTAAAATTAATAAAAGTAAAAAAAAAAAACAAAGTGTCAACTCTCCTTGGAAGGTTCGTGGTTTCTTAATCGAGAATGTCGGCTGTTTCCTTCACTCGGTCTGAGCACCGCTGGCCACTCGCGGGGTCGGCGGTGCTTCTCAACAATGATATCTCTTTAGAATGCAGTTAAATTATGATTACTCCTCGCTTAATACTCTTATCATATCTGTCTTAGTCAGGGAATTAGGCACTACAGTGTATTTCTCTTATAAATGTTTACTTACATTTTACGATATATTTACTTTACCTTCGTTTAAATAATTCTCCAATACACGGGTTCGAAGCATTTAGAACAAAAGTTACGTGTCTCACAAGTGAGGGCTTGCATGACCTTGACTGGTGTGTGTTTGTGTGTGTGTGTGCATATGTGCATTCGAATGTACCCGAGAACGAATTAGAAAAATCAGAAAATTCATTTGAGCTTATTTTTGTGTTTTCTGCCCAAAATTTCTATTTGCCGAACACTTTTATTGAACGAAATTGTTTTATATTTTGCTTTAAGCTTAGCCTGGTGCTGTGTTGTCCTTGCCAATGTTTTGCTTTCATTTAACGCTTACTTAATTACAAATATCTTGTTTAAATACACTTTTAAATATCTCATGATTCTTTATATAAAAATTAACTACAAAATTGGTTCTATACTTCTTGTTCGCTTTATTTATTTACTTATTGTATGTACATATTGCATTATTTGTTTCACTGCCAAGGCGGCAATTTTTCCACTTATTATTTTTTTTTTTACACAATTTTTCTTTCTCAACGAAATTTCGCATTTTTTGTTTTTATTCGTATTTCTTTTTTCATCAAAAGTCGGAATTTTCCTCAGTATTGTGCCCAGTTTAAATGAACTCCTTTCGAAGTCTTATAAGAGCTAATATTGCTTGATCGAGTTATGCTAATTTTTGATGCAGGTACAAACTATGCATTTTTAAATTATTAAATGATGTACTTTGTTGCATATTTGTGACTTGGAAATTATACCAGTAGTATATTAAAACAAGAAAAACGAAAAACACTAGATAGAATTGATGATCTTCCTATCTTTCCGCAGCCATCGATAACAATTATAATTATAAAAGTAGAGGGTGACAATGCAGTTAACAACAATAACAACTTTTGTTGGTAATAATCTCCTCTAGGTGTTCAAAATTTGATCGACGGCCGTTGTAAAGCATAAAAGCACTATCATCCATACAAAGTACTTATTATTGTTTAAAATAATGAAAGTAACAGTAAATCTTTAATTATATCATCATCTCCTTTGTTTTTATAAAAATTATTGAAATATGCAAACAAACTGAAAGTAATGAAGAAATTGTATAATTGTTCTTTCGATTTTTCTTTTAGTATAAAATGAATGAACGCTAAAGACTATAATTAAGTCTAGAAGACGTATATCGAATAGATATGACTTCACCAGTTCTCCACTAATTTTTCGTGAATTAAATTTAGACTTAAGTATTATCATTCCTCGAAAGTTCCCCTTCTTCTCGGATTTAATTTGGATTTCGTGTGGGAAAATGATAGAATTCATATGTTTATCTTCTTTTCAAGGAAAGAAAATTTTATTTAAGTTATTTACTTAGTCTACCATATCTACACTTGTCTGAGACAAATTAAAAGGTAAAAGACGAAAGAGAAATTTACTTTGCATTATATTGTCCATTATCGAAGTCCATTTTTTTTTTATTTTACTACTAAATGATGCCTATCGAAAATATTTCACTTGTAATTACTAAACTTTTATCTTTTAATATTTGTTCCTGTTGAGACAAAGTTTTAGAAATCATAAAAGGACTGTGTGTTCATTTCCTTTTTATAGTGTTGTCCTCTTAGCGCTAACGACTTACGCTGTTATAGTCTACGCCTCGAAAGCTGAGCAACAAGAGTCGGCCAACTGTCCTCCAATAGGCACTGATGCCAATCATTAAATTGACAGTATAATCAGACAAAAAATATGTTTGTCCAACAAGCATGGACACATTTGGTCGATTTTTGTCTTTCGGGCTTTTGAGACACGAAGAAAGATTCTTACGTCTTTTAAAGCTTCCCTTTCATCGCACTAGTTGCATTGTTCACTGTTTTTTTGTTGGAACAATATGCGGAAAATCGTAAGCCTAAAAACCCTAATAATATAAGGCAAAGTTGGTTATTCGATAGATACAAGAGAGGCATCCTTTTTATAATATTAGCTTTAATAAGTCGACAAAAGTTCAATAGAGGGCACATACCTCGAAATTATATCAAAATTGAGTCAGTTTTTTTTGTTTTTTGTTTTGTCAAAATTCTTTCGGATGCTTAAGATTTTGTTATAAACATGTTATTTTTTCTTCTTGTTTTATTTTCTCATATGTTTTGTGTAGCTTGGCACTCAAATTATGTATCTTTTTTCTTTTATAAAAACTCTGTAAAATATTCTATTGTTGCAATCGCTTCATGTTGGGAGTAGGGCATAAGACCGATGTGTGGCTGGAAACCAAACTTAAAATACATTTGAGATCGATTGTATGTCATCACCATTGTAACAATTGCGGCATTGTAAATATATTAGCTATTTTGTTTTGTCTGTTTTTTTTTTTTTTGTAATGTACTTCCTCTATAGTTGTTTCTGTAAAAAATTCAATTCTATTCAGTATCTACAGAAAAATGAAACCAACATAAGCAGATTAGTTTGTCTGGTATATTGTTGAACTGCATTGGTAATCATAACAAAAAGCCTGGAATCCTGTGAGGCAACTTTCTGTCTATTGTTTACAATAAATGTATATTTGTCTGTTGCATTTCTATGGCAATAATAAATATCTGTAGAAAACTCTATTCTGTAAATAAAAATATAAATTTGTCGCTCAATTTCTCTGCTTATATTTAATTTCAATCCATCTTCAGTAACAAATATTGCGCTATTGTGTACTCGCCTCGCTGTTTAGAATCGATTAAATGTCTGCTCAATTTAAACAATGCGTTTCTTAAAAACTTTGAACTGTTTGTGTGTTGTTGGATTACTCGCTATGTTCTTTTTTTCTCTTTAAAAAATTTAATTCTCCTCTTATTTTCTTCGTTAAAAAATTATCTATTTGCTTTACTGTATTATTCTCATTAAATATGGTTCTATTGCATGTTTTTGTATATGTATAATTGTGGAAGAATTTGAGTTGCCCTGAGCCATTTATTATTTACTTTACTTATATCTCTGTTAAATATTTGTTCGCTATTTGGATCAATATTTATGTCAAAATAAATATAAATAACGATCTGTAACAAATTACCTTTCTGTTTTGTTTTTTCGGTCTGAAAGTGCAATGTTTGCGGGTGTTTGAAGTTTGAAATTTTGTATTATTATTATTTACTTTTTTCTTGCTTAACTTTTTCGAAACTGTACGAAATTTTATTTCTTTTTAATTCGGTGAGCGAAAGAGGCCTGAAGTCCAAGAACCAATGAATGATCGACATCAGAACTGTTCCGCTCATTTAAGTGCCAAGATTATTACTTTTGTTTTTCTTCAATTTTAATCAGGAAAATGTTTGTTCACCGTGTTGAATTACTTGTTTAGAACTAGTGTAATAAAATAACGCTTGTGTTTGCTACCTTCCTATAGCTGGATCTGTTCAAATCGTTATTCTATTGCAATGCAAAATTAACAATCGATTTGGTATCGATTCCTCACATAAGTAATAATGCTTCTATCTGTATAATATACCTCCTTACTATATATACCTTTATTCAAATATATATATAATATATATATCTACCTTTCTTGTGTTTACATTAGTCTTATGTCTTTGTTACTATTTTATCATTATTATTAGATTTAACTTTAAGAGGCACTCTAAGCTACAATTGGTCGTAACGAGAAGCTATTTTAACTCGGTCTGCTGTTTCCTTTCTTGAGATGACAATAGTTTGTCGCTCTCGACCATTGCTGGGAAATATTTATATGCAAGAATGTGTTCATCTTTTTTATACGTGTGATATTACTGATATTAATATGTTGTTGGGTTTATATATCTTGTGACTTTCCACTAAGTTAATTTGCCGGTTCTTCCTCTCCTAGAGTTTAGTTAATCCTAATGATATTGTGTGAGTGTGTGTGGTTTTGTGGGTACCTAAATTCTAAGAGCTCCGAGTTTTTTTTACTAAACGTTTTAAATAACTTCAATTTCGTCCCATTTAACTCAAATCAATATCGAGATTGGCATGTGACATCAAGGGCTCTTGTTTTCACTACTTATGTGTTAGACATTTTTCCTTTATTTGTTTTTCCTTCATTTTCAAGTTTTTTACGCAAAATGCGTAAATTTTTCATATTAAATTTCTCTAGCAAATTTGAACACACTAAAAAAGCCTAAAAATTTCCTAAATCGCGACCTAAACTAAGGAAAATCACTTTTAGGACCCCTGAGGCCATAGCCCAATATTTTTGTCATTGCCCGAAAACGCGATATTTTTCCTCACATTTCCATCATCTTTTTGGTAAATTTATTCTTAATTTTCTTTTATAAATTACTTATAACCTACAAAAGATCCTTATTGAATGTAATTATTGCTATCAATCAATTTTCTCTCTAAACTCTACGCGTTGAATAATAACACGATTTGCTCGATATTTCTTGCAATTAACGCAAAAACGAGACGACAAAAAACACTACGACGTAAAATGAACGCAAGTCACTAACTTTCCCAGTTGCACTCGCTCTGAGATCCCCTTTTATTTATATTTTCCTTTTTCTTTTCTGTAATAACGTCGAAAATCACGACGCTGATGACCACGATTTTTCTTTTTGTTCTGTGGAAAATCCTTGTACTTTTCAATTTGTGTGAAACATTCAACATGCCACGTAACAACACAACTACAAAAATCATAGTTAAACAATGCACTCTCTGTGTAAAAATGGCTTCATGGTATTTTGGCGAATAATGAAATTAAGCAAAAAATAGTTAACAGAAAAAGGAACTTAAGTGTTACTCAACTGATCACTACCAAGCAACTATGTATATAATATAGGAACTAAAATGTTTTCTAATTTAATGCAAGGACGCCACACGCACTTCCGCAGAACTACTTCGTTTCGGGTTTCCCTTGAGCAACGCAAACCTTTTTCTTATTTCTTAAAAAAATTTCCTCATTTCTTGATAGATCTCTTTATAATTTAGACGGTAAAATTAAAAGCAGAGATCGATATTTTTATTTTAGAAATTATTTTAAATATTTTGGAATGTTAGAAGTTATACGCAAATTGATAATCTTTATTTAAATAACTTCTGAATCTTTTGGATTGAATTTCGGCTCAATTCGATTTTATGTATTTCAGAAGCATGACGACTTAATTAGCAAACAATTGTCCACCTTAGTCATTGCTAGATCTAGAGGATTTTCAGTAAGGAAAGCAAAAACTAAGCCGATTATTATTTAAAAAGAATTGTTCTATTTTTGGTGGTACATATCCAATGTTTTAAGTACTTATATTAACATTTTTCCTTCACTCTAATATGGGACTTAGATGGAATAATATAAAAAAAATATTTTATACCAAAAAGAAATGTTAATGTTTAATATTTCCTGAAGCAATGTTTAATTTTTATTTTACGATATGCTTTTATGTTACGTTTAATGGGAACGTATTAAAAGGCTTACGTTGAAAACTTTCCACATGCGAGTTTCTGCTAGAAACTCTGTCGCGAAGAAGATCTGAAGAAGTGTGTGGTTGTCCTCGACAAGAAGAAACCGTATGTAAACAAAAGCGATGAAACAAAACAAAAGCTGATGAATTTAACAGCGGATATGAAACAATGAGTGACAAGATTTTTTTTCAGCCAGATGAGGAATTTTGTCGGATGGATGAAATTTTTGTTTCTTTTGCGAATAAAACCATGCCAAAAATAATAAGTCCAGATACGAAAACAAATTTTTTTATTTTCATCTAAATGATAAAGTGTTCTTGTTTTTAAACATATTAAATTCATCAACATAATCACTTAAAAAATACGATGAAATTACCTTATTGTTTTGTTTGTATATTTTTTTCTGAAATTTTTATGTGTAACAAAAATTAAGCTCAATCTTAGTCAACTAGCTCAATTGATGAAATTTAACTTTTCCTCTCAATTTTTTATTTTTCTTTTTTTCGTTATTTATTATGATCGAATCAAAATTGCTTTCCGATGGCTTCCTTTCCTGGTCGATCTCATAC
This sequence comes from Proctacanthus coquilletti, assembly GCA_001932985.1. NCBI lineage: Eukaryota > Metazoa > Arthropoda > Insecta > Diptera > Asilidae > Proctacanthus > Proctacanthus coquilletti. Next base: position 1,875,732 of record MNCL01000005.1, read on the forward strand.
CAAGGATTGATCAGTTGTCCAACTAGCACTGCTAGCTCATTCTCCCACACATGGAATGTCGACTTACAAAATTTCGCTCTGTTGGACAGCCATGACGATCTTTCTACCCAAACATTTCGCAGATGAAAGGTCTTTCTTTTTCCTATTTCATAGTGTGCAAAACAGTAGCGAAAACATGCATTTACGGATTTACAATAGTACTCACTAAATTCAACCCTTAGATGCATAAAGGCAAAAAAGCTAAAAAGATAACGAACGATTTAATTTTACTCTAGAAGTAGGTGTAGAACATCACAATCATTTGCCGCTTCTGAGATCCAATTTAGCAATAAATTCAATTTTTCAACCGAGCTTCCGTGGTTGTAAACGTAACAAAAAAATATATGTATAAATAGATCACAACGCCGAATTAAGTCGCCAATTCTGCCAACTGGCATTACACAAGTTACACAAGTAGGTCACGATTAATACTGATAACATCGCTTCAACCGAAATTTTGTAGATTTTTAGTACTTCGCTTCTATCAAAAAATGTTTACAGCTATCACAGCCAATTTCGTATTAAGTTTTATATTCAATTATTCAGTAAGTCATCGACAGGCCAGTTAGTCGCACCGAAAATACTTCCAGTAGGTCGCTAGAGTAATATCAACGTCGATTTAGAATCGCCCCGAGAATCACAAGCATTCCTCGCAATTTGACTAGTAAGGACAATCGGTTCTGCACCCCTGCAACTGGGGCGGGGAACGGACTTGCCCTTACGCAATTTAAATAACTCGTATCAAATGTTCTTAACGTAACTTAACCTTAAGATGAAATGATGTTTTTGCTACTGTTTCCGCTACTCATTGCTTTATTCTTTACCCAAATTATATCGGAAATGGACACTTTTCGTGTACTTCCTAATCAACGTCTACAACTGTTTCGAGCTGCTGAATGTAGAGTCCTAAATTTTCCTGTGAAATGACCGCGATATTTCTATGCTTTGAATTATCAGAGTATCTTTGTCTACTGCGAAATATCGAAAGAAATTCAAAGTAAATTAACCAAAAATTAAGGTAATCTAACTAAGACGTAGTAAAACAACAGTCAAAATCTTGACTTGATTAATCTCTTCTACATCAACTATTGATATAATACAATTAGTTCGTATTCATAAAGCTTTAATTAAAATAATTTTTCAAAAACAAAATAATAATAATAAAACGGAGAGAATGTCCATTGTGCTTCAAATCATAACTTGATTAATGGTCATATTTAATGTATTTTACTTATTTTAATATTCTAATTTATTGCTGTAATTGATCACACATAACATGAATAAATAATTTCCAGCTTTCCACTCTTTGAAGTATTAATTTTAGTTTGTTTAAATTATAAATCAGTTATCGTGATATTTTTGTCTATTTTTAATTTAATAGCTGTTGTTAAGTGAAATATTACTTTCTGGAAAGCATTATGTGTTTTCTAATGCTTTAAATGAATTTAATTTTCATTTTATTTGCTTATCAGTAAACTCGGACGTTTGCTACAGATAATAATTGTGGAGTTACCCATTTATTCTAATGGATTTATGAAAGAAGACAATTCCCCGAATAAAATATAAACTAGTAAGGAATGAATTTGAAAGCAATAATTATTGTTTCCTAACAATCATAACAGACTTCAAGGGATAAATTAAATCGATTCGAAGAAATTGTTCTATGCTGTATTTAAAAAGTAAGACCTTTATTTCTGTTCGGCTGTTTGTAATATTTAAAAACCTGTTTGAATTTTATAGTCGTATTCGTTTTATGTCGATGTATGAGGCCAAAACAACTCTAATACAAATAGAGTCCGTCTCTGTGTAACTAAACTCACTAATGCAGAAATAAAACAATTGCTTCAGTTTTCTGATCGAGTCAACATTTAAATTGGCCTCAAAATTTAGTAAAAGGATTTTTATACACTACTTCCTTGCGTTTTTGCCCACAACAGACTGATAAATAAAGATTTCTAGAAAGATTTATTTGTAAAACTCCATTGATAGAATTTTACTTTAATTAAAGAAAACTAGTAAGAGCAGATGATGATCATCTTAAAATTAACTTAGTATGAATGTGGTATGTTATTTCATTTCATTCTCTACTGAAAGAAATCGTCACTCTTCCAATGAACTTCATGTTTAAAAATAAGCTCGTTCTTACTTTTCTGTTTTATACAGAAATGAAACAAATGTGTATAAAATGTCGATAGAAAATTATGAAAACATAATCGAAACAGAAACCTTATCGAAGAGTTAACTCGAAACAGCTATTTCATTAATTATATCCGAAAAATAAAACAAGTATAGAAACCCTTGGTATGAGATCGAGGTACTTATTTTCCAATAAAAACATCAAGTAAACAGTACAAAAAGCATATTCAGCTAAAATAAAAATTTGTCTAAACTGGCCGAAATAAGGTCATTAAATCAAATGGAAGAAAACAATTTTAACAACGCCAAACTCGCAAAAAATAATAGACAACGCTCTTCTTTTTTGAAAGGATTTCCCAAAACTCCTTGATCCAAAAACTAAATATACACCTCAAGCGTGATAGGGCCGCGCCTTCAGCGCGCCAACTGCTTCACTGTTTCGGCTCCACTATCGTCTACATCTTAATCAAGAGACAAAAAAGTTAAATAGTCACCTAGTTTTAATTTTAAATATCGATAAGATCACAGATATCTATTTCTCCTTTAATATTTACTTTAAATTACTATTTTACACACTTTGTTTACCGTTTTCTTCGTTATCTTCACTATTGTGGCTTCCTTGTTTCTGACACGCTACTCCTGGATGCTGTGCTCCAGCGCTATCTCTTGTTGAATTTAATTCACTTGTTAAACTCATTTAGGCGAAAAACTAAGACCGGACAACTCCAAAAAATAAAATCGATTGCGATTGAGTTGGTATTGGTAAACTGTTTCATTAGTGTGAGGAAAATGAACATGGGCTCGTCGCGTTGATGAGCCCCCAGAAAATAATTCGTTAAATATTACGTGTGTAGCACCAATTGAAGTTCGGGTTATGTGTGGTTTCAACTATTGTGTAATTGGTAAAATAAGCTTAAAAATTTGAATAAAATTCAACAACCAAATTGATCACCAGACTTCCGATTATTGCTCTAAGCCCTCTGCGGGTGTGTCTCTCACTTCAGTAATTCAATAATGGAAAACTTTGGTCCTCTAAGAGAACGTGTTAAAAAAATATATATATTACTTTATAATTTAAGTTTAAATTATTGCCATCGATCGGATTGGTTAAGAACAAAAAAGCTATCCTGTCAACTACGGTACAAGCTCCTAAACTTAGACGTCTGCTCTGCGATAACAATGAGAAAAATTATTTTAAAAAAAAGAACAGTGTTTTGTGGTACGCAGGTATATGTACGTGTGTACGTGTGTTTAACTCTTAACGTTACTCTATTGATAAAATTTTTATTAGCTTTGCTTTACTCTAATTGTTTTACTATTGCGGTAATTCGTCCTTGGTATCGACAGGACTCGGTGATAAAAACTTTCGTACGTATTTTGGAAAATGCGTTTTCTCGTGGGCTTTCAGTATTGTCGATCGAGAAAAGGTTTTCCCACACATACTACATCGAAACGGTCGTTCTCCTGAAATATGCGAAAAGAAACATTTAGAAAAGAGCTAACATTCAAATCAAGTAAAAATATGAGCATAACAGCGTTTACGTGATATTCTGATTGTATTCGAATTTTATTTATTAGCCTCAATAAGTTATCCTACAACTTTTTTTTTTAATTTAAATTCCATACACCTGAATGAAAAAATCAGTATTCAAAAAACTATAGAAGAACTTTTTTCTTGAGGCGAATTTTTAAAGCTTTTGATTTTTCCTTCCTCTTTTATTTTATGAACGGTATAAAAAGTTGGAGAGAAAAAAAGCCTTTTTGTTACTTATATAAAGACCAATATAAAAACGTTTCAATATTATGTAAGTGCATTGCATATGAAGATACCAATTCGATAATTTAATTCGAGTTCTAGTACTGCTTCCAAGTGACTCCCCGAGTACATTACACATATTTTGTTGGCCTATATAACAATAAATTAAAAACTGTTATAAAATAAACATTATTTTTAAAAGAATGCCACTAACTTTCATTCCCCGATGTTATAAAAAATGTCCACAGATTATGAAACCTGGATCTTCAAAAGAACTACCAATTTTATCTCTCCAAAGTAGAAAAAATCTTGATATAATATGATTTCAAGTTTCTAGCAACAGCTGAATTGTGGCTTTTTTTTAAGTTATATTGCATTTTTTCGTTTCTTCCTTCCAGTCATTATTGCATCACTTAAAATTAGACATAAGAATATAAGCCAATAAAAATTTGGGTATGAGATATAGGGTCTGCCTTTTTATTAAACATTAAACCTATTGGTTACATCTTTTTACGAATAAGCTGTAATAGTATGATATATGACAAGACTTGGAAGTCTGTTCGTTCGTAGTTTCGTGTACGTTCATTCTTCAGAATATTTTAATGGATTTGGGATTTTGGTTGATAGCCTGGATTAATCTCATTTGGGACTTCTTAATGTTTTCTTTGGAAATACTATTGCTAAGAGCTTATGTTCTTGAGCCAGAAGGAAACAGTATATAGAACTCGAAAGAATTGATTTGGGCGATGGGTATTGGACATTTGCACTGTCATCGCAATTATGCTCATGTAGAAGATCGATATGTATTCTGGTTGGTGTCAAAGTACTTACCTGTATGTACACGACAATGGTCCTTCATATGATGGCGCAACTTAAACGCTTTGCCACAAAACTCACATTTGAATGGTCGATCACCTGTGTGTACCGGCAAATGTGTGATGAGGGAGGCAACATCGGGAAAACTTTTACCACAGAACTTACACAGTACAACGCTATTCGGATCACCTGCTGACGACCCGCCACCGCCGCCGGAGCCGCTGCTCGCTGATATGCTACCAGTTGGGTTGCCGCCACCGCTGCCGCTTATATTGGCGGCGACCGCGACCGCCGCTGCGGCGGCGAACTCAATGTCCATGGGCCCGCCATCGGGCGGTTCCAGGGGCTCCAGCGGTGGCGGCGCCTGCCTATGAGAGAAATGTTGGGGTAGTGGTGGCAGATCGTGCGGCAAAATATTCGCCAAGTGACCGGGATGCAGGAGATGCGCCGTTTCTCTGTATTTCAACGTTTCCAGCGAATGCGACAGAATGTGCCGTGTCAGCTTGCTTTGATGGGGGAATGTGGCGCCACAATACATACAAGGATAGACGGCGCCGCCCTGTTCGAGTGGCGGGCCGCTACTACTGCCGCCACCACCCAAACCGTGCGGCGATTCGGACGTTTCCTGCAAACCAAACAAAAATCCACATCAACTTCTTTCTCATTCTTTTGCAACATTGTTTGTTTCTTCAAACGTTCAAACTGATCAAATCGCTTTTTTTAATGTTTGTGACTTGTCTTCAAAGCCTGTCGCCTAGGTTGTGTTTTGATCAAACAAACAAGCATAGGAATTACTGATATTGCACAATCTAATTGTAAGTCCAAAATTACGATGCCGAAACAAGAGGGGCAGAGCTTTCTTTGTTTGAAGTACTGATAAACGAAACAAAGTCTTAAACATAAAATCAAACACCGTTTGCCTTGCAGCATCCAGCGGGAACTCCGGTGATCGCAAGGCAAACTGTGTCTTATACGGATCTGTGCGTTAAGTCCGTTACCCTAGAATACTAGAAACGCTCGATTCTCGCTTTTACAATCTTGATTTTGAATTTTTTTTCAGTATATACTTATTTGACTTTAACTTTAGCTTTACTACTAATGTTAACTTTGACTTTTACTTTTACTTTGTTTTCAAGAAGTTGAGGTTCGATTTTTGTTTGGGCGCTGGAAGTACGTCAACGATCTGTTCCGATTCAGCGGAGCTGTCGATTCTAACTTTGATCCACATTGGCTTTACTTTCATACAATGGTATTTTTAAAAAAAAAAAAAAAGTCAATTTAGCATCTTTGTTACTACTCGTTGCAAAAGAAAACATAATTTTGATGAAAAAAGAGCGAATTGCAAACGTTTCATTTACTTCTGAGAACAAACAAAAGATAGTAAATGTTCGGACGTTGTGCAGACGTTTTGCGTCCCTCGTCTTCGACGGTGGCTTATTATCTCTCGTCAAGTATTTTCAAGAAGTTTTTCCACTTAGTTTTTATCAAATGTATAAAAAACTATATTTCAACAAAAAACAAAATGAATAACATAAAAAAAAAAATAATAAAATGGAAGCACTCTTTTTTCAGTGATTCTTATCCAATTCCAATCAGTTCTTAGATGTAGAAAATCATAAACATGACTCATGGTGATCGCTTTAATTGTCAATTGTACAAGTTATTTATAATAATACGAGTAAATATAATTAATATATAGCACAGCCATTTCCAAAAAACGTAGATCAACTTCTTGACAATAATCAAATAATCAAATTCATAAGGAAACAATTATTCAAAAAATATTCATATTTATGAGCACTGATCAAAAATTACTTGCGATCGTTATACGGTCTTCTCATGAAAACACTTTGTGGATATACAGTTTTCCAAGGCATCGTCGTGTTACTCATCTTTCCACTTAAGGTATTGCTAAAAAATTAATTAAGCTGATTAAACTTGCCCGTTTTCATAAAATAATCCGGCTTTCATTGAAGCTGTGTAATAAAAACAAATTAATACAAACATTTTCCAAGAACACTTAGAAAATACACGATATTTCCCTCATATTATTTATCCTCATATACGAAATCTACACTATCGTTTCCAAAAACTGTGTGCATTTTTAATTAGGCTCTTATAAAACATTTGCAAATGTGCAAATATCTAAAAATTTCGTAGGTACTTATTCAACAAATTTTAGCATGGGTTTAAGGCAGGCGATGGTGAAACGCACAGGGTATTTTTAAAAACCATATTATCATTGTGTTGTCCATACTGGAAAACCTCGTTTAAAAAAAAGCGTTTAAAGTCTACCTGTTTTTGCAATCTAAAGCTTTTGAAACCTAGATCCAAAATGTTGATACACTTTCCTTATACTTTAAATATAATATTCATATCTTTGTTCAAATCTATACTGTTAAAGATCGACCCAAGTTATTTAAAATTGATTGAAAATGTTGAAGAAATTGATTCGATTAATGCAGAACCACAAATGCCGCTTGAGGGCGAGGATTGAAATATGTTTTTCATTTAACTAGTGCTCCAGATAGCACTTTTGATCACATGGAAAAAACAATTTACTATTCAGAAGAGGAGACTGAGAAATATGGGTGTCCAATAAGAGCTCTTTATATGTAAAATATTACCATTCTAAAACTTTTGAAGCCAAACAGAGTATTGGTTGTACATTTTACTACTCAATGAGTAAATTCCGTGAAAAGAGTGAATCTGGGATTATGTTACAAATTAAATTACAAGGTGTGCTTTTCTGAGATCTACACCTATAAGTGTGTTCTTAGGAGGACTCAAGTGCAATAGCAACTCTTATTTACGCCTACAATTAAAGTAAAACTTAGGGAATGAGAGAGAGAGAGTCTCCTGCTTTTTTTAATCAAAATTTTCGAAATGATATATTTATGTAAAGAAAATTATATTCATTTCTATTTTTATAATATCAATAGGAATACACTTTTATCGATTTAATAATAATAACTAATATTAAAACATTTCTAAATATATTCGTTAAGCCAATATTTTGAATAAGTTTATTGGAAAACGCATGTAGTTCAATCATTGTGGTCATTTTCTACAACCCCAAATTTTGATGAACACAATTATGTTTAAATCAAATGCACATCGATATTGATTAGTAAATTTCAGACATACTTTTTCAGTATATTTGCGGCAAAATTGCTTTACACTGAATTGACTGAACAGTTCTCAAAATCTTGAGACTTCCTAAAGGTAAAGTTTGTTCTTTATACTCGTACACTCCTGACATCATGAAATCATGAAAATATATTTGCATTTATCTAAAATAACAAACTACTGCGTTTATTGCGTTAAACCTGAAAACATTTATGACATTTGATTACGGGGATATCAATTAAAATTGTATACCAAAGTTTGATTGCATTTCACTTTCAGGTACCTTATATTTGAGAAAATTAGATTTTAACGAACGTACTAATTAGAAAATGTAACGTGCATTTTCTATCTTGAATGACCTAAATTAGATATTATTTAATTATTTGACCTAATGAACCTAATGAAATCCTTTCACACTTTCGAAATATTTTCGATAGTACGATTTACACACATATTTGTAAAAAATATTATTTTTAAATTTCCATGAGCTCATTTCATGCTATTTTCACTTGATGAGGTAGTTTACTTCAAGAACTCAAGATAATAAAAGTTGTTTTATGATTTTGCCTAGGTACGTTGTAGAGACCTGTGATGCATATCGAATATATTTAAGTGTGTAATTTTAGTGTCCGTTTATAAAAATACGACCGGAATTTTTTAAAAAAATCTCAGGAGTATATGCTTGTTACTGCATAGTAAAATAAATTATTTCGTTAAAGCGTGTCGTTTGCATATTCGAAAATAAAATAATACGAAAATTACATACTCGCAAAAAGCACTCACTGGCAAACTAAAAACAATACGACGTTACACCAACGGGCAGAGCGTTGTGGTGATCCCTCGTTGACGGGCTTAACGCGCGCAGGCTCGATGCTGGGGGAAACACTGTATATCCACAAATGCACAACTCGTTAAATTACGAAAATTCATGAAAAGTTCTAATAAAAATCACATCAACAAATACACTTAGGTAATCATAATCAATAAAGTACACATAGATAGTTAAAAAGTTCAAAGGATAAATACCCATAAATATTCTGATGTGACCAAACCATAAGTCAATGAACAGAACGGAAAGAACTAAAAACACTTAAGTTCAAAGCAATCCACAAAGAGCAATTCAAAAATATTCATCAGTATCGGCTGGTCCTCCATAGTAACAGTAAATATAATTAATTAACATATGAATAATTATTAATTAGATATTGCATGGAGAAAGATTAAAGAAAATATAAAACATCGAAAGCTCCAATGCGCGCGCATCTAAAAACATGAGTCGTCGAGTCTCAGGTCTCAACCGAGGAGCCTTTGCGACAACTCGCGACATCGAGTGACGTCAGTTCGCTTCGCGCTTTACCCCTCTTGTTTTCACTTGTCTTTAAAAATTTTCAAATTTATTTATATCGGTGAAATGCATTTTAATTATGTAATAAGGTAAGTACTGTAGGTAACAAAAAAGCTTTGACTGCGGGAGGGATGGGCAAAAAAATCATCAGTGGGAGCAGCTTTCAAAAGAACAACCAACAGCTTGAGGGGTGAACGAGTGGGGGTGGGGGTTGGTTTAATGGGAAGCTAAATACTCGGGGATCTAAATTATATAGAAAAAGAAAAGAATTCTATTGCTAGGTAAACATAGTCAATCTCTTCAGCGGGGGTAAGCTTTCTTTCTCGTGACTGTCTCTTCGAAGGACTTCAATTTAATGCATAAGCTCGCACATGAAAAAATTAAAGACCGCTAGTAAAAGGTGTCTGGAAAACAAAACTGCTCGCAGCCATTCAAAGCCTTGTCGTTTCGTTCGGGTCCCGAAATCCCAGATGGAATTTTGATGATTCGCTCGCAGCGTCCTTGGGGAAGTGTTCACGTTTGTGGTTATTGCATTGATTCACTTTGGAGACAGAAATGTGTTTTCTTATTGGCATATCTCGCGAAGTGCCCATGAATGATTTGACAAAACGTGAAATAGAACACGCGAAGTCTTTGATTATTTCGTCAGTCCTTTGCGTAAAACCTTTGCAAAAAAGCACGCAGGAGGTTAGTCATAGTCGAAAATCACTAAATAAAATTACTGACATGGTTCATCAACATTGAAACTAAAAATGTGAAAAGAACCAGCTCAAAGATAGAGCTCCTAATTCCAATAACCAAGTAATCATTTAAACTTAATCGTTCGATGATACCTACTAACATTTTTAACTATCCACTATTCTACATGAAATTACCAAGCTACATGTTCTTTGTATTACCGCAACTTCCAAATTTTTATAAGAGTTGAAGAAATAGATAAAATTGATTCTATCAAATCCACAAAAGGGACAGGTAACACATTAGACAAAGTTTTGTTTTTCTAGTCCAAAATCTGTTTTAATTTGTGACCGAAGAATATGCCAATCAAGTGTGAATATATAATTGTGATATAAATGCACACGTACCGCTTGAAACCCTACTAATTTTAAATTGTAGGCTCGTTAATCAATAACTTGTGATAAGCCAGGTGTTATCGTTGATTTCTATTTGCTGTGTGTTTATTTTTGCATATCTATAAGTATTATATTACACCCGAACTGACTCAAAGTATTAGAACAACCTAAGGAAGGAAGTCCAAAAAGTCTGTAATGTTGTCTGTAGTCGCAAGCGTTAGCATGAGTACCATATTTTGAATCCCACTTGACAACAACTCATTTGGAAATCCGCTTTGTGGACGAGCGTCTAAAAAAAATTATATTTTGCTAGAAGAGAACGCGGTTGAAAACCAGATCTGGCGTCTATCGAAATAATGAAATTAGAAATTGCGGCTGAGCGGATGATACGGCAACAATCGCGCCATCTCTAATGGAAAAAGATGGAAACAAACGGCTGCCGAATAGGCCGCCGCCACAATGCTAATATGAGATATGAAACCACTGCAGGGATCCATTATGTAGATGAGAGCTGGCCTAAATTAAATCCATAAATCGACTGCAGGCTGCAGAGGGCGGCGGGGCGCATAATGACCGGGACAGGCCTCAGGAGTGCCCGGGACCCCGGTGCATCCTTTCTCTAGCCCATCTCTCCACGTGCGACGGACATACTTCAAATCACATATTCATTTGCCGTGTGCCAATGGGTTCCAGCGCGAGGGGTGTGGGGCGATTCAAATGTCAGGCTGCAACCTGTTTAATGAACCTCTCGGTCAATAATGGGGTCAATCATGGGGACAATGTTGAAAACTTTGTAGGGGAATGGTGATGTAATCTCATGGGATAGCACTACCGTCAGCCGTCCGCGTGCGGGTTGGGGACACGACTCACAATTTCGATTTGCAATCAATTCGAGCGGTCGGGTTCCTGCTGCTGTTCTGACGTCAGCTCTGGGAACCATGCGAGTCTTTCGAGTCCCGCAAGCCGCCCTGGAAATTCTGCAAGACTGCGAACGAACGAACCTGAACGACGAACCGCAAAAGCAGTCCATTAGAGTGGCAACTACCGAAACCTTCCGAAACCAGAAGGTTCAATGAACCCGTCCGGGCGGTTTTGGCCCATCCGAAAACCTAGCTCCTTAATAATTCTGTCATCCGTAACAGACAAAGACAGGCGAGCCTCCCCGCCCTACTCTTGTAAGTAAGCGTGCAAGTAACACTGGCTTTGGCGCGCGGGATTCTCGGCAGCCAAACAGGTGTGCTCGTACCCATGGAAAAGGTGAATCAGGACCGAAACGGAAACCTATTGGGGATGGGGAGGCTCGATGGGCTGTGCAAGGAAAGTTAGCGGATTTCTCGCCGGGTGCCGTAGCGGGTGAACCTGTCCTTCCCCTATCTTCCACTGGAGAGGACGAAAGCTCAAAAAAGCACACGATCAGATGGCACCGCCGCGGGTTGGGGTTGGAGTGCCCAGAAATCATCGTGTGCAGCCAACGATATACTCATGGTGGATGGAGACGGCCACGTCACCCCCGGCCCCACCCACCGCCTTGGGACCCCGAGCCCCATGTGCGACGATGACGGGCTAGTTTTGGAGGCGGTTCGGTTACGCTGTGCCATTTGATGAAATAGCCGACTCAGGTCTCCTCGGCGTCAACCTGGAGGAAAGACGAAGGGCGGACTGCGCTATGGCAGCGGTGGCGGTGACGGCGGGGGCAGGTGCAAAAAACGCAGAGGCAAGGTGGAGCGGGGGAAGTGAAACGAGGTGGCTTAATGCACACACAGCAGATGATTTTGAAGCTGCAAGAGGCACGTATAATGTCTGGTCTTCAATTTAAGGATAGTGTGCACGCGGCGGCTGTTTGTGTCCTCCGTCTTCAGGCTGTGCTCCTCAGACCTCAGCTACTTGCAGCTGGCTCTGTTGTTCTGTTCGATATTGAGAAAAGTTTGCTGGGGTGCCGGGGCCGAGGCCGGGCCCTGCTGGGCTGGCTGGTGCAGACTCGCCCGTCGTATGCGCCTGTAAATGTCCTAGTGTCATGAATTCGGCCAGACAGGATCGATACTAACGAATATGCGACGTTTTGCCACTTGCAGTGCATTGCAATATACAGCGCCAATTCTGGAAGAAGTGAGGAGGCCAGGGGAGGTCCAAAACTTCACTGGCCACCGAGCAACGGGTGATTCGACGGAACTAGAAAATCTTCAGAACTAATGTGTTTGAGTGGGAAGTTTCATCTCAGGAGCCTCATCCCCTCTGGCCGGTGGGACTCTCCGAATTTACTCTGCATTTATTTCCAACCTACTTCGAATGTTAAATTGTCGGCTTTCTCCCCCACGATCCCCGTTCGATTATGCACTCCGGCAATCGCGATAGACACTTTGTTTTTCGCCATTAGAAAACCAATAGAGGGAAGGAATGGTTGCGGCAGGGCTGCCCTGATGGGGATGAATCAGAGCCGTGGTGCCGCTGCATTCACAGTTGGGGCACATTTCAGATTGACATGCCATTTAGACGGACGGGGAGGAAAAAGAAGCCCCCAAATAGAAAAATATAAAATTCATGAAAATTTCAGAGCGGCCGATATCGCGGCAGGACATAGTGCGGGAGCGGAAGCGAGCCCCGGAGAGAAGGAACAAAAGACAGCCCCGACGGTTTTCTGGAATTGTTGTACCAAGCTGAGTAAATGAAATATTTTATGCATGGTGCACACCCCCGCCTCCCTGCATTTACCTGTCACGGATATTGCGATTTCGGGCTCGCGGATCCGCGCTCTGGTGCTGGCGTTTTCTATTGTCCGTGAAATAGTTCGCTTTTGCCACGCGAGGTCGGGTAGCGTGGCGCGTTCCAGATTTTTAGATTTTTACCTTTTTGATAGTGCTGGCAATTTAGAGCCATTTTACTACAGGATCGTCGAGTTTAAAATTGATATCCGCTTTGAGAGCGGTTCGTCGGCCATTCCAACTATTCTCCGAAAAATCGTCTGTAAAAATGCAAACTAAAATCGATTTCAATTACAAAAGCGAAATTTTTATCGGAGCGGACCTAATTGGGGAGGCCAACACCGCACCGAACGGGCAATCTGGAGAACAAGGAACGCCACGTGAAAATCGGTGGGGATTTATTTTTCCTTTTTTATTAAAGGACCGGACGCTCCTGTGAAGAGGCCTTTTCCCTATGTCCATTTATTTTATTCGAAGAGATATTTTCACTTTTGTATTGAGGATTCGGCAATATTTCCCATTAAACCAAGCAGTTTTTTTTATTCTCCGCAAACGTTAAACCGTAATTCTTCGTGAATGAATTTAGATCTGCTTGAACGAAGTTTTCACGGTCGATGTTCGTTATAATTAGCCGAATTTTAAGCAATTAAAATATCTTCAGGATCTGTCTGAATCCTAGTCTAGATTTTTGTTGTTGGATTGGATTTGGCTGTGGGCCTAAGTTCAAAAGGAGAATAACGAAATCTAAAGTTTTGTGAAGTACCTTTGCCAAACATTTTCGGGTAAATTACTATGTGGGTCTTGTGAATTTAAAAAATTAACATCATTCTATGCACATCTTCTTCGCTGGGAAAGATATCAAATTTAAAAAAATAATAATAATAATAATTTATTACAGTGCAGACTCTTTTCAACAAGACGATGAAAGATGTAATAAGCGTAGACTATATAAGTTTGTAATTTTCGCGATAAAAATGAAGACTCTTTTCAAGGAATATTTGGTTTTCTAAATTTTTTAGAAGGACTTATCATTAGACAGACCATAAGTTCTCACTAGAAATCTAAGTTTCAAGCTTTCCTCTGTATATTGTTCTATTTCCCCAAGTATGGTTCACACAATTCTTATTAAATCCACTTTAGGTGAGAATCAGCTTTAAAGGAACCAGTTGGAGTGGAGATTTTTCACGATTGCTTTTGCAGTTCGAAGGATTTCTGTCCCGCACTTAATTTATTCCGCGTCGTGGCTCACGCCCGTTCCATCAGGATTCCTGATTTGGAAATTCCGAAATGAATTTGGTGCGCTTTGCATTAGAGATATTACCGACGCTCACAGCGGCGGAAGCCCACGAAATCTGCATTTATGGCTGTTTATGAAAGAACCTTTCTGGCTCCCTACTCTGCCCCCTCTTCCTGTCTCTGTGCCAACCAAAATACGGGTTGAAGCAGGTGAGGAGCGTTCAAAGCACTACGTGCAGTGCGGATGGCGGTTCTACGGTTTTACCCCTCTGTGTCGAAATAGTCCGTTGAACCTGCCGGGCTTCCTCTCCGACCGCCTCCTCGTCACGCACACTTCACGCTCCTACGACCTTCGATCAGAATTTAACCAGAAGGAAATAGCGACGATGGCAGACCCGTGAGCCGGAGCCGGGATTTCTCCCGAACCGCCCAAACCGCCGACGGTAGACAATGGCTGGCGGCGCGAACTACAGTGGGCGTGCGGCTGACATTTCTGCCAAATATACAAAAATTAAAAATAAAAGATAGAAAATATAATGAACGCCGTAGATATTTATGTAGGTAGTGCAATAGAAGCGCGCTGGGCGGCGGGCGAGCGGTCGGACGGGCGGCGCCCGATGGGTGGCTGCACAGGACTTGAGGATTGATGTAGTGGAGACCTGCGACTGTGATGGGCTCATTTCAACATAGCCGTCGACACAGAGCAGAAAAAAAAACGGCAGCAGCGGCAGCGAGGCTCTGCCGAATGGAAAAGGCTTGCAAAAAATTTCCTTCTTTTTGCTTGCCGGGTGCGTCGGTGGATTAATTAAAATATCACGAATTTGCACTCCGGTTTTAATTAGCAGGGGCGTGCAGGGGTGTCACTCAGGGCCGCGCGGTGGCTGCCCAGGAGGGGCTGCCGCACATACATTTCCATTCTCTTCCATTTTAGTTATTTTCTTCTCCACCCCCACCAGCTCCGAGCCGAGAGCTCGGGCCCCGACTTCGGCTCCGGCTACGGCTCAGACCAGGGTTCTCCCTGCTCCCTGGTTTTTTTCCTTTTTTCGGCTGGAACCTCGAAGAACGTAGTTTGATGGTTGATGTCTGGCTGGATGAACACAATCTCCAAAAAGGATGTCTGGTATGGGTGGCGGGTTGGCCGGGCTACACTGTACTACGGCCGCCGTTGCCAGAGCTCCGGGTTGGGATTCCAGGCTGGGGCTGATTTCGTTTATTTAAGCACTTTCCGTATTTCGATAGAACAAAAAAGGTATATGCGATTATCTACGGCGAAAACAGTGAGACGAAATACGAAACACAGCCGGAGGTTCAAAGAACTTGTGCAATTTATTGGGAGCCGTTGTAACCGAATGAACTGGAGTGCGGAGTTCGGGACGCTCCGGGCCTTAATGCAGACGATGGGTCGGGAGTGCTGGACGCCAGGGACCCGGTGGAGGCTTCTGCCGGATCAGGGCGACTCTCGAAAAAATGATTGACCAGATGGATTGAACTTTTCAAGCCTTTCCACGTATTGATTAAGAGAAGCGGCAGTCCGTCCGGACTGTTGCTAATTTAACGTCTGAGTGGGAAGGGGTGTTTTAAGTTTTAATCGAATGGTTCCTCGATTCGGCGATGTAGGAACGGAAAACTTTAAAGAATTTAAATTGAAATATTTAAACCGAACATGGTGAAAGAGGTGTGGGTTTGGAAATTCTCAAGCTCGCATGTTGATGATGCTTAGTAGTAGTTACTTTTACTTCCTACCGTTTGTAGACCTTAGCAGAAATGCCAGCTTCTGCTTGTAGCGTCTCTAACGTAAAAAGTTGGGAGTTATCATGGAGTTATTTCTAACATACTCACGTGAAATTACGATTCGTTACTTAGGGAAATTAAATATGATAGAAAAATTGATTATATTCTCTATACATCTGCCTTAAAAAATTAAAGCTGGGAGGATGTTAACTTCTAAATTAGAAGATATAAGAGCAATATGGTGTGTACGGTATTAGCAACAAAATTGTTTAGGTTTAATAAGTCCCCAAAGAACAAAGTTAATAGGTATAAGTAGCCGTAGGGAACATTTCATAATGCTACATCAGAAATTGCAATGTTTTGTTACTGTTGATGGCAAATTAATTTTCTTACACCCCATGGTCTTCAACATTTATGAGAAAATTTAAAAGAGAAATAAAATAAAAACCCGATGAAACCCTTAAAGCAGAAAGGCACGGAGGAATCAAGCTTAAGATGTACAAAAACATAAAAAACGTAAAAATTGATGCTTTAAAATAACTCAATTATCATTCAGTACGTAATATCATTTATCAGCTGAAATCAAATTTTTTAATGAGTCCAGCTTTTAAAATCTTGGAAACTGAAGATAGCACAAAGAAAATTCAAATTTGACAATGAATAAATTACATTAAATAACAATTAAAATTCAGTCTTTAGTAGCACCTGTCATCGTTCTAAATGCAATAACCACATTAAACACTTCCCCGAATTTCGTCTGCGATGCGAATCGGGACTATCGCGTACCAGGACAAGTACTATCAGCGCAATTGTGAAAATGTGCATGCAACACAGAGCATGCTGAAAAATTTGCAGAAACGTTCGCCGAGCGAGTGCTCGCGCACTCAATTTGCTGTTTCATTTTCAAAAACGAAAAACCAAAAAATATTATATATGAAAAGCGCTAGAGACGTGAGCGCCATACTACCTTCGCAAGCATGCAGCTTAGTCTAGGCAATAGGAAGAAGTCACAAAAATTAAAAAAATATATATATCGAAAAATAGACACTCAAAGCGTAAAGAGGTGGTGGCGGGGCTTACCGAATCGTGCGAGTGACGGTATTCCATGGTGTCGCCAGCTGACTTTTCATCGTTCCGCTCCCAGTCGATCTCTTTTTTCAAAGACTGCAAAAGTTGTGGCATCGTTAGTGAGTGGCTAGCAGCAAAGGGTCGAAATGTTACCAATGGCGCCGATTGTACGGGTCCCAGTCCCGAAGGTCCAGCCACAGGCTCCGAAGTTATTATTGGGCTAGAGATTCCACTACTTGTCGCCGTGTGCGTTACTGAAGTTGAAAGACCACCACCGCCTCTCGATGATGGTCTAGCGAGGTCTGAGGGTATCGACGATGAACTAGATGAGTTGGCAGGTGGTACAACGACTGATTGGGGTGCAGATTGTACTACCCCGCCACTACCCGAGCCAGAACATGACGGGTTGATGCTCATGTTGAGGCCAACATCATTTGTGGTGGCCAACTCGTCAGCCGGATTGGGCATCTCACCCGGGGAAGGTTGCTCGTCATTAGTAGGCGTTCGCGCCGACTCAATTTCTCGATTACTATTACTTGGACACCTTCTCTGGTATAAGTCTAGGGGGGCTGGGGATGTTTGCTGCAGTCTTTTCGGCGGCGACGGACTGCACCGCTCATTATCTCGCTTCAGTGTCGAACTCGTATTGACTGTAGTTGTCGAACTTGTAGACTGCGATCCCGCCGAACCAGACACTCCTGAAGCTTCTAAGGGTGTTTCGCACGAAGACGGCTTTGGTTGCGAGTGCGGCCTCAATCGGTCCGGCTCTCGCTCTGGTTCTCGTAGCGCTGTACTCTGATTTGTCATTTCTGCTAAGCCTTTCACCTGCAATTAGTAATTCATTCAAACCTGGTTAGATCGCAAAATAGACTAAAGACAAAATTATCTAGACAAAGTGGTTAACGCAAAAATGTCACAGAAATGCGCTATCAGACTCTTTCATGAAATTCCACTGAAAACCTATAACCTCGAATTTTTTCAAATTTTGAATGGTAAAAGAAATTAAGATTAAAAAGGTCAAAAAAAGAAAGTTTGGAAAATATTTTCCAAGTATATTGAACGAAAATACAATTCCTTAAGTTATATTTTTAAAGTTAATTACTTATAAATGAAGATTATTTTTGATATGAAATTTTACTACATGGTCATTCGGCTTCTTCTTCAAACCACAGTGGATTTTATTTTCGTAGAACGATAGCACACTTCCGCCGGTGTAATCGCAAGTTATAGGATTATTACCTTTAACGACTCTGCCGTCTTCAGCAGAGCAGACAACTGACAATATTGCACGTTCACCTCGCCTTTATACATGAATTCTACTAAAGTTTGCAGTTCAGAGAAACGGACGTCCTTTAATATCACAATTGGGTGTCTTGAGGGGTGGTCCAGGAACAAGCTCTGGAAGTATGACGAACAGGCCGAGAGGACCACCTGTGGAAAAAATAAGACATGCGTTAGTATACGAGTTGACACCTAGCTGAAGGGCAACTAGTCTAGAAAACAATTAGACGAGCGGTTAACCCAGATTTACGGCTTCAAAATTAATATTTACGAGGGAAGTTAACGATACAGTTAAAACAGTCTGCTCTTGGCGATTCGCGAAGCAAGCTAATGTAAATAGGTCGATACCATCTTCGATCTTACGGCCGTCCATCAGAATCGCCATACACCTGAAGGAATCATAAAGAACAGTTCTAGACGCACTAGAATGCGGGCTAATTGACCACACTTGTTGAGTTCCAAACAATGCGGTCATTAAGACCACTTTCTATACCTTCCAACTTAAGTGTTTCTAGAAGGCGGTGCGAATCGATCGTCTAACGCATCCCGGTCGTACTGACGTAATTCCAGGGATCCGATGCGTTAGGGCCGCGAGGATTCCGTTCCACCGTTTTTAAGGAAAACTCTTAGATGATGGATTCGCCCAACCGTTAATTCTAATCGGCTTTTTGCGAACGTGCTTTCCACCTGCCTGCTTCGGCGTCTTTATGGCCAAACATCCAGCAGGTAAGATCGCAGCAGCACTTTTCTGTCGCACGTTACTGCAGCGCTGCGACTCAACGTTTGGAGCACCGCAGCAGCGCGCGGACCAACGGAGAAATTTACTAACAACACAAACGGGCGAGTTTCTCCGCACACCCAGTCCGCGGTGAGTTATTAACGACACAGAAGTAGTTAATCACTTTTTTGCCTTAAACCAATTTCAAAGGTAATTGCCAGGGAGCCATCAACATGTGCCATAATGCCAAACAATAAATTCATTTTAATAGGCGACCGCGGGACTTGGGGACTTTATCGGGGCTTGTCGGCCGAGTGTTAGGAAAGACAAATTTATTAAAGTGGCATAAAGGAACGGACAGATTTTAAATGCGCCCATTACCGCTCTGTCACTAAAACTGCAGCCTGAGATCATTCCGGCACTTGAATTGCTCTCAGTAACACTACAATTGTTTTCTAAAACAGGAAAAAATCAGAAATAGAACTAACCCGCTACGAGTTGCTCTCATACCAGAACAAATGCATCCAAACTTCATTTTCATTTTCATAGAATACAACTATAATTAATAATCATTTGTTTTTCAATGTTATCTTGTTTAGTAGCACTCGAAGGTATATTATTAACGGCTCAAAGCAAATTTTTGGAAAAACTTTCATATACTGACGAGGTTTCCAATTTTTGGTGTCTTGCTTGCCGACAAGGTGAACTACACATAGAATTCGTCTAAGCTGTGCTATCAAATTCCATATGTTGCTAGCTCTAATCTAGATTTAGTCATCGACAATTTCAGAAGAGGCATAAAAAGTTAAAACCTTGCTGGTTATAACTTTTTCGTATGCTACCCCACCGGACCTCCACTTACTAGGACTCGCCACAAAGGACGACGTTTTCATCAACATTGCTTCAAGGACTTGTACATTACACCCGCATATCACCCGCGGTCGCCTCATACCTGCACAGGTGGCTTTCCCAGATCCCGACAAAACAAAAATTTAATAAACCGACTAAAAGCGAAATGAAAAGGCTGATCGGGCAGGATAACTCCGGCACAAAGCGACCCCGTTCCTCCCCCGCTCGACACATTTTGCAAATGGTTTTCAATTTGCGAAGGAAATTAACAGTTCTTGCCCAGCGGGGTGGGCACGTGCGGGCGGGGCGGAGCCGCTCTTATTTTGCATTAGCCCACTCATGAGTGACGTGAAAAGCCGCAAAGTGCCTCGGCGTTGTGTAAAAACTTATTAAACGTAGTTGCAGTCGCGGCCGGAGAAGGTGCACCTGCCGGGGGCGCGGCCCATCCACACTTGAACGGCACCGCTAAAAGCTCCGTGCTTCGCCACAATTGCCGCTATCTGAGTACGTTCGTCATTCGCATTTGCATCACATGGTCCAGTGAATGTCAGGTCCTACCTGGTGATTAACAAAGTCCCGCTGCAGATATTTGCATTAGGCCTACGCCCCGCGCACCAAAGCCAAGGAAGAAGCGAACCCCTCGAAACAAAAGTTTCCAGGTGGGCCAACTCCCCGGCCGTGCACCCTCGCCCGTGCACCCTTGCCCGTGGTGATGGCGATGTCCCCAAACCCCCGTACATACACGTCGCTGCACTTGACAAGTGCCACTGTTCTCGATCAGGTTGCCAGTGTTCAATTACGCAAATTGAATCCATCGAGGAGGACGGGCGTCGCGGGCGGGGGAGTTCCAGTGGCCGCAAGGATTCCCCACACGCATCAGCACCACTGGCCAAGATCAAAAGTTCAAATGGAACCCAATTGTTGTTGCTGCTGTTGTTGCCGTTGTGATTTCCTTTTCGCTTTTTTCCTGCTCGTTTGCTCACCGTCGGTGCACCTCAAAACACCTGGGGAACGTGCAGTCCGGTGCGCCGGCCGGCCGCTGATATCGGGAGGACGAGGCTAATGGACAGACCAAATGACTGCACACGTTTACGATGGACAGTGGCCATAAAGAGCAAGAGCTGCCTTTGCCTTCGATGCAATTTTTTCACCCCAGCCGTCGCCGGACACGACCGAAGCCTTGTGCGGCTCGCGGCCTAGACGCGCGAAACTCACCGGCTTCTGATCGGCTCCTCGAGTGCATTTCAATTTCAAATGAACTCGGGATGGAAACAGATTACCCTTTCGATCCTATTTACAATCTGCTGCTTTGCATCTGACCGATTTATTGCTCGGCACCGAGATAAGGCCAGGACCTTGTCCACGACAGACTGTCGACGCCTTGGTGCTCCTCTTAATTAATAAGTGGGCCACATGATCCTGCCGCACTTTTGGAGATTTTGAAGTGCCAAGTTCTTGGAACCGTCATAAGTAGGGAAAGTAGACGGGGATGTGGTCTAACATAGCGTGAAGTTGTAGTGAACATGGTTCAAGTTCAAATCGGGATCACGGCTACTATTTAGCGGGGTACATAGATAGAAATAGTAGAAGTGCTAATTTATTAATTACTTGGTTATGGTCATGAATCGTTTTCTCTCTGGTTCAAAAGCCGAATTTCTTGTTTTGGCGGAAGCCTAAAGTTCAATCTTGGAACAGTGCTAATTAACGTAAATCAAATCTAACACTCGAAACGCTATTTCCTTGAAATGAATTTTTCGCAAACGATTGAATTTTCTTCAAATCTAGACTATGCCTTCAAAAATCTGTTGTCTGTTACACAACAAACGGGAAAGACATTTGCTTTTTTAAATGCAAAAAGAGCTAAATTAGTTTTGTTCAACGTGTTACAAACTCGTTTGCTCTCTCCGCTGGGTTGCTGTAGTTATGTGTAATTTATGGCTGTTAGGTTTATTCTGATTTAAGCTCGGTTTAAAGCCATATAAGAATAAAGTAAACGAGAATTGAAAAAATATGCTATAGTTTCGAAGACGCTGGTGTTTGGAAACAGGTATAAAACCCTTTTTGGCGTGAAATGCTTGGGTCTGCACAATCAATTTATAACCATAAAAAATTAAAATTAAAATTATTTTCAGTTGGCTGTGGTCTCATAGTGAAAGTAACTTCGACACTTATCCACTCACTCAAAAAACAAAGAAGGCTGCATACGTAGCCTCTGCTAAGGAAATGGTCATCTATGATTTTTGAAAATGCGCATATCCAAGATTTCGGTTTTTGCCATTTGGGAGCAGCGTAAATCCTTCGTGTGCCGTAAAATGTGCAAGGCTTTACAATGCATTTAAAAACCAATCCCATATGAAGGGAAAACGATAATCTGGTTCGGAAGCCTTGCTAATTGGTACGCCTATACGATTAGTCGCCAATTTACATCCAAATCAAAAATTATTAAAGTTAATGTGTGCAGGTATGAACCTGTGGAGGTTAGCAACCTTGGAGCATGGTGGAAATTGATTTTTCTTTTGAACGAACATGATTACCATAATCCTTTCAAGCACTCGCAATTTTGTGCAGTTAGTGAATGAAATCCACTCGAGGATTCGCTGTCCAGATGCATCTTTATCATTTCCTTCTGTGGAAATAAAAACGCGTACAATTGCGTACCATTAATTTTGAGTGGATGATCTAATTCCCCCCGGGTGGCGTGAGCTATGAACAGTGCAAATATAGCTCTGCGTTTCAGCGATTAATTAAACGCAATTTGTTTTGAGCATCTATTCAGGCGGACAATTAGACGAGCGTTTTACACCTGTCCGAGGAGAACCGTCACTTTTCCGTTGTAAAACAGGCCTTTGCATGACTCAGGTAATTAGTTCCCGGTGGCCTTTTTTCCTTTCGCAGATGAGAGGTATTCCATCATTCAATCGCTAAGAGTGCATAAAAATCGCTGGTTGCAGCCGTAGCCGCGGAAACAAAAACGCGCCAATTGAATTGATTAGGGAGGGCAGCCAGGTAAAAATCGTCACAGCGTTGAAAAGCGTGCGCCGCAATCGAATACCGAGTCGATATCGCAAACTCGTGAATCGTGCGGATAGCGACCTTGAACGCGCGCGCAACTAACGTACGCGTGAATATGCGCAAAGCCAACTCAAAGTGGCGAACGTGGCGATGGCTGATGCATTTTTTTCTCATTTACACCTGAAAATGGCACTGTGCTATGCGCATTCATACCTCACAGCTATTACAATGCTGTCGCCGAGCAGTCGTTAGATAAGTAGCTAGTTCCGCGCGCGGAAACACCGTTCTGTATATGATCACTGCTTCACGGACCTCTCACTTTTCAGAGACTCACATGTGGGGCTCCATTACAGATTGATGGATAATTAAAATTGTCCAATTAAAATAACGCTAATGGTACTAATAACTGTCGTTTGGCACAGGATTAAAGGACTTTGTGATCCACAGAATCGCCGTAGTAATCTTTTTTGAAAAATTTTGGTAGAATTTTACAAAAAAAAAGTTTTTTACTTTAGATGTTCCACAAAAGGTGGAAAGGTGGAAGTGGGAGCGTTTCACTCATTCTTCTTTGACGTTGTCGCCGGTGCCCTTTGCTAGGACGGCACTATCCACACTATCCCGGCGATCTAAGCCGGGCTCTAATTTGCAGCAAAGTGTGTCCGCGTTTAGTTTAATCGATTTCATGTTGAATTCCAATTGCGGCATACCGGCTAGGTAATTCTCTGTTTGTTTAGCAGCTTTCCGCTGAAGAAGATGTTCAACGTCGCGGATGCTACGGGGAAAATTACACAGGAAGGCTACGGAGTTGTCACGACTGACCATAAATTTCCTACTCGGCCAGCGAGCGTTCACTAGGCGACCGGGGCCATTCCGGACAATTCTCCTTACCCGTCGAACCGGGACGATTTAGTTTGCTCTCGCACTGAGAGGATGTCACAAGTTGAGGCCAATTGAAATTGATGTGGTTCGCTCGATTTTATGGTAATAAGCGGTTACAAATGTCATGATGTCCCGCTGTCCGAGGAGGTCAGCTGCGGGCGGTCCGACCTTCTCCCATGTCCCACTAATTCGGACCTAAGAACCTAACGGATCCAGATTGGAATAGGTATCGGGGCATTGTGCACAGGCTAGCCGGAACCAGTCTTCTGTGAATTTTTTCTCAACATTTTTCATTCGAATATTGAGTTATGGATTAAATCTAATGGACGAGTGTCTTCTACACAGCGATATTTTACGGAATAGTTGGAAATTGCCGTTAGATCCGACCTTAAGGTAAGAAGGACACTTGATAAAGGGTACTACAGCTTACAGGGCATCCCAATAAATTTAAAGGAATACACATCACCACGTTACCTCACGTCTTAAATGATCTGAATTAAACCAATTTTGCATCATTTATATTTTTTAACTTCCCATTTCTCACAAGGAATAAACGTTTCGTTAAAAATAACCACCAAATAAAAATAGCCCCGTACTTTCGATAGTTTGTGTACTTCTAGATAAAAAACTTGCTTTTACAAATAATTTAGTAAACAGCTCAAATAGCGTTTTAAAATCAAAGTTAGAAAACAAAATACCATAATTGGACAAAGAACTGCGTACAGATTAGTTCGTTATTTTTGCCTAAAGCACAACATTCCTAAATTTTTATAATTTTATAAGCTAGAAGTAATGCGAAAAATGCAGGAAATTGCATTAATTATTATCCCACGAATAAATAAAAATAAGAAGCCAATGTTAGTAAACCGAGTTAGTTTTTGAATGCGAATTGTAATTGTATTAAATATTAGTTCGAGTGGGATTTAAATTCAAACCCCTTAAACTAATCACACTCTATAATTAGCGGTTAGTTACCAATTCACGTAGGTGTTCTTCTTTTTGTATTTTACAGGCATTCCTTGGCTGCATGCTGTTGCCTTACCTTGAGTTGTTCTAGTTTGCGAAAATAGGTAGCTGCGATCGGCCCCAAGCTGCCTGCATTAATCGAAGATTAAACGTTGTAAGAATCAATTCCGGACATAAAACCCCGAATTCGTGTACAGAATGCAATAGAGCCCTCTCCCCGCTCCCGCTGCCCGTCCAGGAGCTTCAATTCCTGCTTCGTATTGCGTCGATCGCGACCAAATTTTGACATTGAAATC
Source organism: Proctacanthus coquilletti (assembly GCA_001932985.1). Taxonomy (NCBI): domain Eukaryota; kingdom Metazoa; phylum Arthropoda; class Insecta; order Diptera; family Asilidae; genus Proctacanthus; species Proctacanthus coquilletti. The sequence goes on from MNCL01000005.1 coordinate 1,900,761, forward strand.
TAATAAAATGGCATGGGACATGGTCTGAGGAGGCACGCAGGCGGCTGAATAGAAGCGGGTTTTCGCGCGGCAGACTCGCAAAAAATGTGTCTTACCGCGAGCGCTGCTGCTGGCTGTTTTGCGCAGCACCAGCAAGAGACAAAAACTAAAAGAAATAAGAAAAAAAAGTGAGCACACAAAAAATTCGCATAAAAGCGCGGCTGTTGGAAAGAAGTCAGCGGCGCAGTATTGCCTGCGAGTAGCAGGTACCTATAGCGCATATTTGGAGACGATGGTCACCGGATCTCGTCTTGACCCGGTCAGCCAGCATGAGAAATGTGACCAGCCGGCCACCGGGCAATTGTTTTGCCATCGCATCTTCATCCATTAGACGGAGGACCAGTTCTCGAGAGGGTCTTGTCTGATGCTCGTCCCCTACCCTCTTACAGACAGTTCGGGCCTTAGAGATACACCCGCGGCCAGAGACATGCTTTTTTTGGCAGCCGGGAGGAGCGGTTTCTTGAGTAACCGTCGTCCCTCACGAAGTCTATCCACTGTCTTGGGATCTACCGCAAGTGCAAGACAACACTCTGATGTCGAAATTTACAATTTCTGGTCTGGAACTTAGTCGCGAATCTCCAGGCTGTAAAGGTCAAATGTGAGTACAATCGTACTTTCTATTTTCACCGGCGAACCACACCACTATTCCATTCAGTGACAATGCTCCTTCTACATGTGGAGGAAGTTATTCTAGTTGCTATTTAAAATTACAGGTAAGAGTCGGGTGATAATTTAAAGGTGAGTGCTCCTGGGAGGATTTGATTGATTAGCACTTTTGCTAAAACTGTGTCGGGCCCCTGAACTTTAGATTTGGACCTGCACAAGGAAGACGTCTCAGATCTCAGATAAAATTCTCATTTTGGCTCTTTTTCATCCCGCATCCCCTTGTCCCTCTATAGTCACCTCTAGAGGACTTTTAAGATATATGGCTCCTGATTGTATCTGCACTCGTGTGGTAGGTAAACGTGCACATGTGTGGCGGGAATGGAACTATAGCTGAAATTTTTTCCTTTCCTTTTTTGCCCGAGATCGGTTAAATGCACGTAAAAGACGGACAGGTAGCGTGGCAGCAGAGCCCATCCGTTCTCTGAAATTTTAATTTTTTCTTCTCCCGGAAATTGTTTACTTTTGTTTGGTTTTGGACACCTCGCCCTGTTGCTAGCGGGGAAATGAATTTTTGAATTTCAAGGCTTTCTGTTCATTTGAAGAGGGACAGAGATTTTTGTCGCAGATTCGTTGTCGGTTTGTTTTTTAAAGCGTTTTTTATGCATAAAACACTCCGAATCAATTCCAGCTTTTGTAAAATTCAATTTCTAGTAAAATATTTTAATTATTATGATTTATAGCTTTCACTAAAAGTAAGCAATAAATAAGCAATTTAGCAGATTAAAACCGCTTTTACAAAAATTAATCTGTTTGTTCGAGAGAGCATCGCGCTCAAGACTTTCGACCTCGACAATTTTATAGTGTCCGTTTAATTTAATTACATGGGAACTAATAATATTGAGAACTTAAGTGTCAAAGTGACCAGTGGCTATCTAGCTCCAAGTTGCTCTACAGTTTCTGGTACGGTAAATAATTTGAAGGTTGGAGATTTTGCTTTGGAAAATTCCTCCTTCCGCAATGTGCTAAATTGTTCTTAATGAAAATCTGCGCTTTTCACAAATAATGCCAAGGCCAATTCCACCACCGTGCAGCGTACCTAGCTGAGCCTTGCTGACATTCAAGCCGTGTTGCAATTCTGAAACAAATTGAAGACCTTTGCAGAACTGAAACGTAATAAAGGCTGCGGAGTTTCGCAAAACCTGTGAAGCAGAGTGGAGCCGCGTGCGACGCAGCGCTGCAACACGACCGTCCAGATGCGCGCGCGTCGCATACCAGTCGCTGCAATTTCTGGTGTGGCGAATGCGGCAGTCATGCAATTGCTAATTAACCGTTGCACCACTTCGCGGGCCACCTTAAGAAATCCATTGAGCGATCGCGATTTAAGACGCAGGCGCAGCGCACTCTTAACCCTATCAGGCGATTGCAGCCACCGCACCGCCCGCCGCCGACCAGGGTTTAAATGCTCTGACATAATAGCGCTGCATCGATTAAGCATGGCATCCTTGATCTGATTTGATACGCCCTTGTCCTTCAACAAAGATTCGCCGTCTTTGGGATCGCGGCGGCGATCGATCAGAAACACCGCTGTCCGATGCGCCCACAATGGACACTGCGCCGCGCGTTGCACCGCGATTGTACTGGTGCGCGGTGCGAGTGCGCGCAGGCATGAAAAGCTGAGGAAATGGCCGCACAAATGACCTTTTTAGCCATTTTTACGGCCGCATTCAGCTGAGTGCTATAAAGCTAAAATGCGCATGAAGACAAAAACACCGCAACCAACCAGGCTGCCTTTCGCACGTCTTTATGAAATTGTTCCACTAGCTTTCATCACTTTTATTATTAGATCAGACCGTGCAGTGGATAATGAGGCTCGCCCTAGCTCGTAATGGTTTTACGGCCTTTCAGCGGTTCTCAGCGCCTTATTGACAGTGCACCTGGACTCATTGTGCAATTAAGATGACGTGGCAATTAGTTGTCCATCAAAGGACCAGTTGCGGCAGGGTGATAGACAGTAGTAGTCTCCCTTTTCGGCCAAGAAACCACATCAAATGAGAATTTTATTGCCCGTATTACACCTAGTTGGGATGGAATAGAATAGCCACTGACTGGTCAGCTTTATGTCCCACTTGCAATCAGGTGAGATTGGGAATGATCGTTAAATCGCGCAATTTGTAATTGGTCCTCTACAGTAACAGCAAAAGCTTGCATCGCCTAACATTCTAACATCAGGTAGTTATCGATAGCAAGCCGGGGACTATATAACTAACTGCATGTATGGACAAAGAGTTAACAGCGTATATGTTTATATTGTCTGTTGCAACTTCATTTATTGGATATAATTGCAATAACTACCGGAAAAAAGGTGTGTCCAAGTTAAACAACATTCAACCAATTCGATCTAGAAAATGTTGACATGAAGGGACTTACTAATATAACATTTTTTCAACTTTTATCCTCTAGTTACCTATCTTCCCTTTCTTCAAAATTAATTTGGATACATATTCAAAGACCACCGAAAAAGGCTTAACCCTTGATATAATGAAATAATGTCTACTTTTTAAAAATTACTAATAAAACAATTTCGTCCTGATTTTAATAAGGGGCTTTACTTCACCTCGTAAACATTTCGCCGGAATAACCAATTCTAAAGTAGTGATCTAGAAAGTAAAGCTTTTACTTACCTTATGGGCTCTGATGGAAGCGCCCTCAGAACAAGCTAATGTGACGTCCACCAGACTCTCGTCCTGTAGTAATTGACTAAACACCCCTAACAGGTTGGATTGATGATTGTTCCACCTCAAGCAGTAGTGCTCACTGCCCATGTCGGTGACAGCTTACGCTGCTGCAAAGAGAAAACAAACGAAGGGAGTTCGGTTAGTATGGGGCAGCCAGAGAAACGCAAAACTGGAAAATGCAGGTAAGATAAAAATGGAAAAATTTTCAATTAAAAAAAATTAGAAATTTTCTGGAAGCAGCGGCTGGGCGGAGACGACCGCGCGGCCAGGCCACTCGTTCACCGCAGCTCACTAAACAAATCGACACGAAAATTAATATTCTGCGCGCATTGCGATCGCGAGTGCATGCGCCACTCACTCATCGTGTTATTACTCGTTACGTGGGGCATTGCGCACGCGGTTTACATTTTACATAAATGCGCGCATGCGTTAATTAACGAAATTAGTATCCCACGCCTGATTTATGAATTAACGGACTGCAACCGCCGAGTATGTTGTACCCGGACACTCGGTGCATGCTAATGGACGCGCCAGCCTGGGACGTCTATGTCTTTTTGGTCGCCTGGGATCCTCTTCGCGTCTCTCTGGCCGACTCCTATGTAAATCGGCCGAGATTCATCATCTTTCGAATTTGCCCGTACCGGCAACGATGATCAAGGTGTGCGCGCGGCGGTGCGGCGGTGCGGCGTGGCGGTTTATGGACGGATGCTCTTTGATGGGGCCGGACACGGGACTCGGTGGCGGTAACGACTTGCTCGTTTTGTGTTGCCCTGTGCCTCAATATTTAGAGCCATAAATAAATAGAGAAGGGCAACTGCTACTACTCCTGGTCGCGGGACCAGGTTGCGGATTTGTTTAGAGGATTATCGCCGCCCGCGCCCGCTGCCGTACGGCTACCTGCCGGGTGCCCAATAGCCGAACCGTAGCCAAGTCATCCGGCAACCGCAAGCCGCAGCGTGGCCGCACAGAAGGCCGCACAAAGCCTTCACCTCGGCTGATTTATGTTTTGTTTATCTGTTCAAGTTGAGGTTATGTAAATTGGGCTTTTGGCTGCGGCCGTTAGGTGAAAAGTGTTAATTTAACATATTTTTCCTATTTGAGGTTATGTTCGCACAGAGTAGAGCACGACTGGCCGTGCCGCGTCGCTTGCCTGCTGTAGGTTGCCGGCCGGCTGTTGGGCTCATTTGATTTCGCGGAAACGCCGAAGTAATAATTGACTGGGCCCCAACATTGTGGGCAATGGTAGCAGGGCTCCTGTCAGGTTAGTGCTATTAATTATCTCCTCATGCGCATGGCTGGCCGACGTAACTTTCTTCTTCAGGTGGACTGCTTAACATTGCGACCGTATCAAGCAACTCTGAGTCCGAATTTCAAAATTGACAATGGCTTAGGATCCGAAAGCTGTGTAAGCTAGGTCTCAGGACCTTCAGAATCTTGTGTCTAGTCGTCGTAATGCATCATCGTTGTTTCTTGATTAAGAAATTCATTTTCTCTGGCACTTAACGATAATTACGCGCACTGCTTAGGTGTCGACAAAAACCGACGCCTCGTCTGATTAATGCACAAAAGCTGAGCATAAAAAGTGCGCCGTAGTAGCGAAGAGATAAATCAAAACATCAAACGAGCCTTTCCCGGTCGCGGTAGCATCGAGCTAGGTAACCACTTTAAAAGTACCGTCCAAGAAAGTGGCAAGAAAAATTATTAATCTATGGATGGGGAAAAGACCATGTTGCCCAGCTTAGAAAGAGTCTAAAGACGATGAGCACAGTGCGAGCAATCGCTGACCAGCCTCTGGATGCGCGAAATGCGTAGAAAAAGTTCAACGTTGGCGGTCGCCTTTTTCTGCACACCGCACCGCAATGACGGCGCACAGTTGTGACGCTTTTTAGTGCGTTTCTCAGTTGTGAAGCACAAGTTGCCGGGACTGACGGAGCGAAGGCACGAGGTGGACGGCGCACGTGACGATCGCGGAAAATAGGAATCGCCAATAATGAAAATTAACTCGGGGAATTTGTAATCGTCGGAATAGTGCAATTTGGACGCATTGATTTATTGCAGGGAATCATTGCGGCAACGTTTAATTAGCCAGCTAGAGGTTCCGCGGGTTCCGCGGGTTCCGCAGCAAGCAAGACTCATACGGCGCCCATCGGACTGAATTTATCAGATATCGATATTTATAATCGGAGTTTTTATAGCAAACTTTTTTTATTTGAGTAATATTTCTTCATAATACTAAGAATATATTTTTCAACTTAATTTTCACGAGATTCTTTTCACTTTTCTCCGAACGAACAAATTTATCATTTTATCTTGTATTGGAGCAACTCGTGTCTATAATTACGCGTATTGAATAATGATAATCGATTTTAAACGCATCTCGGTGCTTAGAAAGAACATAAAATACTAAACTCGTCACAATTATTGTCTACTAAATTAATTATATCAGTGAACTTCTGTTCTTACTATTTAAAATTCATGTTTTTTGCTTCATTCTATGTTTTAAATTGTGCAGCAAATCTAGCATGGGTTCTCAAAAGCCTTTAAATCCATTATTTACTCATTGCACATTGCAGAAAAAATGGGAAATAGTTTTCTAAAAAAAACAAGTATACTAAGACTTCTGCATCGAAGCATAAGTACTTACAAGAAGCAGTATAAACTGCACTTCTAGATTATCCTCCTCGTAAGTACAAAGCACTGTATAAGTTAGAAACATGTACTTATAGTTCCAAATTTGTTGTGATGTCCACATTGTACAATATTTGCAAATGGAAGTTAAGTGTAGCTTAAGTTGAATCTGTTAAATTCAAAACCTTTCTCTGTCTGAAGAACCCACAAACTTCGTCTACAACGGAAGTCTAATTTTTCACATCAAGTACAGGATTATATTTCTTAAACTGCAACTACATTATAAGAGCGGACTGAAGCACGAAATTAAAAAAGAAAAGAATACTAAATAAAGCAAGAAACAGTCGCCTAACTGGAAGGTGCAAATGGGTACCTCATGCGTAAAGTTTTGAGCATTTTGCATCGAATTCATCGCAACGATCGTGGCAGCGTCGGAGCCAATGGAATGAATCAGCTCCTTATAAAGCATAAAACCCACAACAAAGTAGTAAAATTCTCCTGGTCAGCTAGCAGTCGATGTGCAAAAATGAGAGAATTAAGTGGACGAAGTCGGCTGGTCGGTGCGGCGATCCGCGATCCACGGTAAGCGCGCCGGGCACCACAAACAAAAGGTTTCTTGTAGGAACGCGATCTGCGGCCGCACCACATTGGTTCGAATATGCAGAGCGGAACGACCATTCGTGAAATAAAAAATTTTTAGCGCAAATGAACCGTGCCTGGCTGCCGCAAAAGCAATTGAACGAACGAAAAGATTTCTAAGCGTCTTGAGCAATTCCAGCGGAGAGTACACGCGCGGTCCGAGACTGCAACCTTTGAGCACTCGAGAAGCAGTCGGCGTGCAGTCAACTGGATAATATTCCCCTGGCCAGGATGGACATCTTCGCCGTCGTCTTCAAGACTGCTGCCGTCTTCGGCCGGGTTTTATCAAATTTGCAGGGATCCAGTAGGGAACGAGACGCCATCATTAACCTGAGATTATTCCTGACACCTTTTGTTGATGAAGGCACTTTTATAGGCGGCCAAAGTGTGACAAATTGAAATTTTGCTCGCAAAAACATCTGCTTTCAGTAATATTTATCGAATGGAAGAATGCTGAATGCATTAAAAATTGCATTTTTTTTAAATCGGAGATAAAGAGGACTTGAAACGTAAATTTTTCAAATTTAATGCAGCATTAGTAGTTAACGGCTCAAAAAAGGAGCTATATCCTTGAACGCCTAATTCTAAAAGTCTTTGACCCGAGATGGTGTTAAGAATACCGAAATGGCAATGACTTTGCTCAAATGTGGAAAGGAAGACTGCTTCAAATTTAAAACTAAAAGCAGTTTTATCACTTGAAGGCTATAAAAAAAGTTGTTTACTAGCGCCAAAGTTTTTCGACTTTTTTCGTCAAATCTGTCAGAATGATGATGCTTCTTCAATTTTTCAAGGATGCACTTTGTTAGTGTAAAGATTCTAGGCGATATAAAAAATTTACTGCCAAGTCTCAGTAGGTAGAACGCAGTACTGGATTTTGCGCGTGTCCTTGCGAATCCGATCTCTTCTAAGGCCGAGAACGGACCACACTGTGGTGGATTCGGTACGCACCAGGAGCCAGTGGCGGCTGGAAAGGAGGTCATCGCCACAAATTAATGAGAATTTACTGGCCTCTAATTTTCGCACGTTTAGAAGTTTCCTAATCCGACGTGATCGTCGGATCGGACCGCGCGCGCTAGACTCGTAATTATTATTTCCCAGATTCATGTTGAATTGTGGAAAATTGTTTTGTGAAAAGTCGGCCCCTCGGATTTTTCCTCCCCGCTCGGCCAAGATGCAAATTGACCTACTCGCGGGGCAACGCGGCACAATCGTTAGACATCCATCACTACACGCTAGCACAAGGCTGGCACAAAGTTCAAGTCACTAACGTACCTCCAGCGACTTCGTTGCAAGTACACCGCAGAACGTGACTGATATTCGGACACGTATGTAATTTTAATTGGGCAACACTAATTCCGCAGCACATACGGGAGCTAGTAATTAGGTTTTCCAGGGTTTTTTTTCTAATTTCTGTTTTTCTTCGCGATTGAATGAGGATTACTCAAGCGATGATATTGGGGGCCTTCTGTGGAATGACCAGGTCGTGCTGGTCCCGGCGACAGGTGGTCGTGCTGTCACCTGTATGGCCCTGGGACGTAGTGGTAATAAGCCGTGCGCAGCACGCAGTCTCACGTATGTCACCCATCGTCGACGCCGTGTCGAGTGACTGTGTGACGACTTTGCGGAGCAGCCCCGCAATTACCGACACCACTTACGGGTCTAATCAATTTTCATGAATCAAATAATGGCGAGATGATGATTGAAATTACTGCTCACGGCTGCGGCGAGGCCGCGCGCGGTCGGCGGAGGTGTCTTAATCATAATTCATTACGAGATTTCTTAATTGCGCACTCCTCAATGCTGGCAGCGCCGAACAAAAGGGAACGAATGGTCAATTTGGAGTCTCGCTGTAATTGCATTGCAATGGGGCGCTGCTGCAGTTGTGGCCTTAGCGGGGCCGCCAATGGGATGCACCACCTTGGTCCAGTGCGCGAAGATATTATGATGATTCAACTGCTACAGCTCTGGTCGAATAACGCTTTATGCACCCGCAAAATTACAGTAATTATAGCGAGGCCTTATTGTGCCCGGAATTAGTCTGCGCCTCCGTTCAGAATCGCGGACCGCGATTGATACGCGAGCCCACAAGGTCTTATAGGGTCTTTTTGTTAACTGGACAGGCGAATATCGCTATTTGTTTCTCCCCGGATCGGGGCCTATGATTACGCCCGTTAAAAGGAGCTAACTGTAATTGAAAAGCACCATCTCAGGCTAGATGGGGCGCCGTGGGAATCCGGACATCCAGACGACACTCGAATGTAGGAGAGACCAGCGATAGCCGTCTTCGCCACCTAAGTAATAGTTTTCATTAAGATAAGCCTTTGCGTAATTTCATTTTCTAGTATCGCCTTTGTGCCGCAGATAAACACATCTTAAGCCGCATTGCGGTGTGCCGTAGCCGGCCACAACTTCTTAAACGCGGAAGTCTCCCGGCTTCTTAGCGCATTCCCAATTCGGCCTCCACCTTCGGCTGTTCCTGCAGAAATTGTGCGCTTATCGGGATGTGATAAATCTGGGCGTCTACGTCTAATGAGATAGTTAAATTCTAGCAAAAGTAGAGCCAATTTCCGAGATAGACGTTGAATTTAAGGCCAACGCGGTTAGGCCGTGCCGCGAACTCTACGCGATTTTAAAAAACTTTAAGAAATTTACTGCCTACAAAATAGGCGCGGTGTGTGTTGCCACCTAGGTCTGAAGTTAGACCTAGTCCACACTGGACAGATATGATCGTATTTTTCTTACTTTGCAAAAGATTTTCCGCAAAGGAAATAGTCGAATTCACTGTTTCAAGACAGATGTAAGCAATATCGCCTAATCAGCAACTGCAAGTAATTGCCTTAACCTCATTATAGCTGTATCCACGTGCAATAGTTCACTTAAGACCATGCATTTCAGAAAAATTCACGTAACATTGTCACAAACAATTAAGTTCTGTGAAAAGCTTGAAACGAGTGCTGATTGATTGATTGATTGATAATATTGATAAATCTAAATATCAGTCTACCAATTAGGTACACTTCAAGAAAATGCATTATATGGAGAAGCGCGACAAATATCAAATAAAACTGTGCACTTATCATTCGAATTAAAATAAATGAATAAAGTGGAACTGCAGTCGAAGGTTGAAGCGAATTACGAGGGTTTTCCTATAGATTAATAAAATTTATTTTGACCCTGGAAGCGCAGGCAGTTACACTCAACTGACTTCAAACTTTTCTCTAACCCAAAATGCATATTCCTAATTGAGTAGGGACTTTTAGGAACCCTTTTACGTAATATTGGGATTCCCCTTGTGTAAAAGCATATTTAGGGAATAGAAACGTTTAATCCTCTATTGATAACCTATCACAAGTGGTGTAGATCACATGAACCTTTGTTTTCGCAATTTTTCATCATTTTCTCAAATGAAAACACATTTATAATTTTGGGTCAGATACAAGGGGTTTGCCTAATAATGATTGATTAAATGTTAATTGTTGATTTATTCAGCACAGTTTTCTATAATTCACCTAGCGAAAAATAACTCCCTATTTTTCCATGAATTGATGTAATTTTGCCTGAAAAGTGCTACAACAGTTTTTCATTATACCGATAATTGAAAATTCTACATATTTTTTGTTCAAGTGATTTTTTAAGTACATCAAATTAGAAGATAAAAGAGAAAATTTAATTTCGATGTAAATTGGTTCTATTTCACTTACAGAATAATCTAAAAAATACGAAAATTTCAGTTTGTTCTTGTTTCAGGGCCGTGACGTTTCTGAGTTAAAATTCGCTTTAGTTGAGCTTAGCGATCAGCATTTTTATATATAATAAATTTCCAATCTTTTTCATTTAACTTTTTATGCTGGTGTAAAAAGTGCAAACTTCCCACAATGAACGATTAATTGCAGGAAATTTTCTTCATGATACTCTTTCTGTGATAAATAAATAAATCAGAATGTCACCAAATTGGCGCCTGATTCCAATGGATTTCCAAAAAAGATAAGCAAACAGGAAGGTGGCAGTTGACACGTTCCCACCAATGTCCCATCCACTTGTGTCACCAATTAGCTAAAGAACGGCGAAATTGCCTGGAGTCGTGAAAGCACAAGGGTGCTCCTCCCGTCCGCGAGCAGAGCACACCAGAATCTCGCGGCTAATTTAACGCTGTTCCCGGTTCATCGCGGAATATCCACGGAGGGGCCAAAGCGAGACCGTGCGGAGATACTTCGCACCCAGGCCATAAATAAAAATTTATTTACATAGCCGCAGTGAAATAATCATGAATTGAGTATTAATCACATGCTAGAGGTCACACGGCCCGGAGCCCGGAGAGCCTGCCCTGGAACAATGTGAAAGTCCCGGCCGGATTGGGGCCCGCGGCGGGGGCGGAGGCGCAGTTCTGTGTGCATACGCGGGCTACGTGTGCACGGGGCGATTATGCAACTCAATTGAAGCTCAATTAGCCGCAATCGCACTGGAAATCGCTGTAATTATAGACGCACACACGGCGACGTGCACACAGGCCGCGATCGCCAATTGCCGGAATCTGCAAGAACGTTCCCCGCGTCGGCATCAGATACAGCAGATACCGAACGGGTTCGCGAGTTCGCGGGTCCGCGGGCCGCCACGGCCGCAGAGGCGAAGAATCTGATAAAGCTCGAATATAAGAATCGACGGGTGAGCCCAAGGCCGCGCTGCACGCATATTGTGTTTGTGGTCCGCGAGTGCAGTGCGGTATTTGGTGCACACCCGCGGAACTCGTTATGATTGCATAACCAGTGGTCAGCTGACGTCCGTGCGGAGCGGGATACCCGCGAGCTGCCCGGTCATGAGAAGGAGCGACTGTCCGGTAAGGGGCGGACGCGGGCTTGCCACGCGGCACGGAGCCTGTGCATCGGTGTATCCACCCACTCTTTTCAGGAGGAGAGATCGCAAACAGAGGAACACAGGCTGGCTTCGCTGCAGGTGATAACGGGAAAATACGAACACCGCTACTTAGGGCATTCCGCGGCCGCTATTGTTCACGTGCGCCTTTTTTGTGCATTCCTGGTGCCTGCCGCTGCTGCACCCGTAGCCGGAACCCGTGGACCCGCACTCCCCCCGCGCACCGGACAACGAGCGCCGTAAATTTGTCCACGTAACACGGACATATGTTAACAGTAGTAGCTCTTGCCCGGCCAGAGCCACTTAGCCATACATCTTGCAGTACAGCTGTTGTCAAGGTGAGCACTGCTACCGACCAGGTAGCGACCAGGGTCCGCGAATTTCTCCCTTATCGATGATGGCTCGACAAGCGACGCGATGTGCATCATCCCGATGCGATGCACATTGGCAGATTTATCGCGGTGCCCGCAAGACGGTGCAGGCCAGAAGCTGCTGGTCTCTGCCCGTTCCTCCGCCCTCGACCGAAATTCTGCTGCTTTTTTGGGTTACCATACGTCCGACTTTTTCTCAGCACATACCCTTTTTCAGTGAGACAGCGAAAATCCGCGAGAGAGGCTAGATACTATGCCTTTGCTACTTTCTGGATGTCCCATCTCTTCTAATGTTTCAAGAATCCTTTTCTATTTACCCAGCTCTAATTTGTATTGCAGTTAAAACGTAAACATAGCCCTGGAAAGTTAGTTCCAAAATTTCCAATCAATTATTTGCACTTTAGTTTACTTTTTTTTAGTAATTATTTTAAAGTTTGAATAGTTTTAATATTCATGTTATTACAATAGTGTTCTTTTGCAGGGGTTAATCTTTTCGAAATTTTCTACCATAGTCAAGCAATTTTAAAACATAAAAACTTCGTAAACGTTACCTTTTGTGAAATGAGGAAATAATTTTCAGAATTCTTAGATATTAACACTTTTATATTTTATAAGATTTGAACGTTTTAAAAGAAAACGCCCTGCAAGAGTTTAGAAAAAAGGAAGATTTAATCGGTTTATTTAAGTTAAAAGTATATTTTTTGTTTTCGATTGTAATTACAAAAATGACCGATGAAGGTCACGCAGGTGTCTACGATATGGTAACTCTGCTGTCCCTAGAACACCATCCGCGATGAAGTGCATTAAAAAAACGGAAAATAGTCCGCGGTGATAATGCGATGTGACACACATGCGGTTCGGCCGCGCATTCGCCGCCGACCGCGCGGACTGCAGCTTCTGTCGTTGTGCCGCTTAACGGCCGCGATAAATCGATTACGTAAACGCGGCCGTGTGTGATTTTGGCACGTTTCGGCCGTTTTTATCTCTGCACCTCTGCGCCGTTCGCCAGCGGCAGATATGGGACTTTTCGCCAACTTGGCTGCTGGGACATCGCCCAGGCTGCTTCCGAACTAACTCAGAGATTCATTATCGAGGAGGAGAATTCGGCGATGCACCTGGGATTGCGCGGCGTCACTTTCCTTCTGTTCTGGTGCACGGTGGATGCTGCCCGTCAGTTGTCCACTGGACCATAAGTCAGCGACTGCTGAAGTCACTGGCGATTTTATGGTGTATGATTTCGGCGAGGTATTTCTTTTGAGCGTGCAAATTACACGTGTGTAAGCGACATTTTGTTCACGTCACACCTGCTGCCTGTAATTAGGGCTCGACGGGTCCCGCCTTATTTTCGCTCTTTTCAGAGCCTCTTTTTCCCGGGAACCCAAGATCGCATCTTATTGCGGCTCCTAGCAATTTTCGTCGCAAATAACACCTTCACCACACCTGGCTGGACTACTTTCCTGCATGCTAGAGCACGGCGTGTTTGTTTTCATCAATCCTGCGATCGCCGATTACCTCCTAAGCCTCCACGGTCTTATTACCCATAATGGATCCGGTTGTGCGAAGCATAAGGCCCAAATTGGGCGTCGTTCCCTAATAGAAATTATTTTTTGAACTTTTTGCCCTTCCATGAAATTGGTCGGTTTCCAGAAAATTGGATGAAAGGGCTCATTTCATGGTGCGTGTTTCAGCTCTTAATTGCATAGGAGTTATCCATCCCTCAAACTAATTAAACAAGTTTCCGTGAATTTTTCCTATTGTTTCAGTCCATGGCTCGTGTTGCATCAAGATTTCTTAGATTTGCAGAAGAAAACTATTTCAACACGTTAATTGCACGAGCATTATGCGTCTATAGCACTATTCTACATTTCTTAACTACTTTGGGTATCGAGAAAGCGATAGACTAGTTCAACGGAACTTTCCGCAAATTACAAATTTGAAAGGGAACTTGTATCGAGAAAATGCGTTTTCTTAATTTTGTATTTAATAATCAAAGCGCGTACAAGTAAGTCAGAAATGAGTCAAATTGCTTCTTGGTTCCAAGTGAAAACTATAAACTGTCGTACCGAAGTATAAGGTGCTCTTTTATGAGCCATCTGGCGTCTGTACCCCTTTGAATAAATCAAGTTCTGTTTTGAAAGCCATAAGGTGCGTTACAAAAGATAAAAATTATTAACCAACACCTCAGACAACATAACTTTAAGCCTCAATCATCTCAATTTTTTAGGTAGACTTCAGTGCGAAAATTAGGAGAATTCAAGCAAGGTTTATGTTTAAGGCTAAAAGTTAAAAGATGTCCTTTTTCTACGCTTGAAATTTATACTTATATTAAATTTAGTTTTTCGAGAGACTTTAGAATTTGTAATGTCGAGGTTGAGCCCTTTAGATCGAAACGAAATTCTAAATTTTTATTTGACGAATTCGAAAAATAGTCATATCGCTTGATTTCAAAGAACAAATTTGAAACTTGTGTGTAGAAACAATCACACTTCGTTTCACTCTATAAAGTGTTTTTAATAAGGTGCTAAACTCTCTTCTTAATGAGTTTGACAAAATTTTCCCAACAGGGGTCTTTATTAAAATGAATAAAAAACAGGTACGCTTAAAACGATTGCTTCAAAAGCCTGAGATAGGCTTCTACCCAGCAAGGGATAATGAGGTCTATCACTTCGCTTTACCACAACGGTATCTGCTTTTTGAGATGCAAAAAAAAACCGCCACTTTGTACCCACCCCCATGTGTGAGAATGTCATCAATTAGAACTTTGATGCTGTCACCGGGCACGGTTGTCCCGCTAGTTGGCGAAAACGGGACAGAATAAAGAAATCAAAGGGAAAGCGGTCTGATAAAAAACGACACATCTTTTCCTGGTGACTGATTATTACTGCGCGATACTGCAAATTGTACGCGATGCATCTTGCCAATGCAGTTCTGCGCGAGAGATGGGGCTTTTATTTTTAGTCGCGAAAGTGGTGGTGTGATTGTTTTTTTTTTGTTTTTGCTAAGCCGTGGAGAATGTGCGTTGCGTAACCATCGTTGGAGCAGTGCAAATCTCTGCACACAACCTTTGTTGCACTGTAGCAGTGGAGGTAGAGGCTGCAGCAACAGCGCAACGGACACCCTCACCGCGAGTCCGCGACCACCCTATGCGAATCCGTCATGGACTCGTGGAGTCAATCCGCGGATTCCGTCAGCTCAGCGCGAACATAAAGGTGCTTATTGCTAGCTACTAGTGTTGCCCTGCTGCCGCCGCACCGCACCGCTACTACTCCGGCCTGCATTTTTAGTTTTCGCTCGCGCTTTTCTTCGCTGTAGTGACACCAACGCATCAGGTAATAAGCAGTAAAACAGGTAAGCGACAGGTACACCAGGCTATGCTTTTCCAGCGGATGCCAGTGTGCACGAACAAAAAAAAAGCAAAATATCACCGTGACATGTGCATTCCATTGATTAAAACTGTTCTGGCATTGTGCTTGCGTGCTCGGGGCCGACGGCGGCGGTAGCAGCAGGTACGCCAGCAGGCACTTTTCTTAAAGATGCAAGCGCCTCACAGTGGTTGCATTATGGGGGTGGTAATGAAACTTTTACAATGCATTAATCCAGCAATGGTACGGAATGCATCCCTTTTCATATGTAAACAAACAGTCCACGGGGTGCGGTGTAGTGCACAACCACGGGGTGGGTGTGGCGAAACCTGTGCATCATTTACGGCTATTTTAAAAGATGCCCGTCACCTGAGAACGCTCGTGAAAGCCTTTCAGCGGCCAAAGTCGAAGACAAAAGGCACTTTGATGATTTCTGTACTCTGGCCAGTTCGTCACACGCTAAGATCGGTACGATCCGAAATCACCTCTAGGCGGAACGGGGCGGCGGCAGGTATCTAGGGCGAACGCGAGTCTCAGAACTTTTGGCGCGCTTTTCGTTTCGGCCAGCTCGGCGGTGTATTTTGGGACTCAACGCGCCGTGTCGCAGCCGCAGCAGCCGATTCATTCAACGGCGCTCTGAACTTGAACTTGAACGCTCAAGTACGGTCGCGGCACGGCACCGCGTGAACTTGAGGAGCTTTCACTTATTCGAGTCAAGGTTAAATCGCTTTTCGGCAGTAGTCGCGATTTTCGCGGGTCACAAGGGACCTCAGGTGGGCTGATGTGATGCTCACCTGATGCGTGTGGTAATAGGCGAAATTCGCGACCGGGCCGCCCGCTGATGGAAATTTTCCAATTTTTGCCCATCGACCGAATCAATCTTCGACTGTCGAAAGGATTAAGGGCGCAGAAGTTGATTTTTGCCGAATGACTCTGCAGACGTGAGTCACTTGATCGGCCTCGCGGCCAACGCGATCCGCGACACGAGCGAATGGCTGCACCACGGCAACGGGGAGCTAGTATCATCAATTATGACTTCAGCAATGCTTCCTGCTGATTGCCATCGAATCTGCGGGTGCACTTGTTGCGCAGCTGAATCGCCTGATTTATTGACTCTCACAGGAAAATTGAGTAGCAAATTGATTGGCAATTGGGAATGGCATGTGCAGGGCACTTGGGCGGGAGCTCGAGAAATCGATCGGTGTCTATACTTGTGGGAAAGTCGCGCGAATCTCAGACCTTCCCCTTGTGCGGTCATAAGCTGACCACTTTCAAGAACAAGATTAAAAATGTTCCTTCACTTTCGCTGTCAAAGAAGTAGAAAGGATAGGAGCAGCTCCTGAACTCACAATCCAGCTAACTTTCTATAGAAGTACCCATGCAAAAGGTCATGCTGATATAAACACAATTTCAAACTTTTCATAGCGTCTAAGTGCGAGGAAGTAGCGCATACATTGCTATTTCCACTACTTCGTCTTTTATAGCTGAAGAGTTCTTAGTATAAAATAATATAAAAGTGATCGAAGAATTCGGAATATAAATTTTTTGCGGTATAATGTTGCACCACTCGCTAATCAACTTCGTTTTAAAAATGCTACATCATTTTTTACAAATAGACGCCAAGGACGTCGAAGTATATTCAAGCTTTCAAAAATTTGTTTGCACAATTGAACGCAACGTCCAAATAGTAGAAAATACGCAGAAAATTAAAGAAAATCATTCTGCAAGCAAACAAATTGAAGTCGACAAAAGCAGGTTGAGGACACTCGAAACATTTTCAGTTGTTTGATGTTGAATTTAGATCTCCTGCGAAAAAATGGTTTTGAGAACAGACAAATATGTGGCGAAAAACGCAGGGTATCGCTTAAAATGTCCATTAGAATATTTCCGAACAATACACGCAGGTAGATATTTTGGAATATTTAAAATTCGCAGTATCAGAAAGTTTGGATACCGAATTTCTTTGAGTGTAATATGACTCTTTATTATAACTATTATGTTATACTTGTATTGAATTAAAGGACACGCAAAAATTAAATAACTAGATATTCTTACCGCAGTCTGAGTCACTTTTAAGAGCGTATATCTAGATGAAATATCATATTTCGAAGAGAGTTGTAATTTGATAATTCTAGATGATTTTTAGAAATACTGTGCGGGGTTTTGTAGTTATATTCAAATTGCCTTAAAAGGATATTATCACTTCAGACTTTGGATTTCCTGCACTTAGACTTTATCGATTAGAAAATGCCGTTTCCATGAAAAATTCTGCAAATTAAAGTTAAAGCCCCTTTTACTCAAGCACAAAAAGTGCACTGTCGAAATTTAAACAGAAAATGTCTTCCCTTCCCTTTAAAATGTGTAAGCTTTTTTAAAATACTTCCTTGAAAAAAAGTAATAATTAAAAACTTTCCCGGCATTGTGTCATAGTATTTAACATGATAATTACAACGTAGAGAAATGCACGTGGATGCACGATAGCATTGGCTTCTGAAATCTAAGCGCAATAAGCGCAGGGGATAAAATCCCGTCCTCCAAAGTTTTACCACTCTTTCTGATTTTGTGCGGATTATTCTTCTTCCCGAAAAAATGAGAATATTATTTTGAATGCACTCATTTAAAATGGATGAATTTGTTTATATTCACCTTATCCGTGGATAAACTCGAGCGAACAGGATGCCCGAAAAATGTACGAATCAACCATCCTGAGGATCCGCAGAAGGACGCTCCGGGAAGTGAATCAACGTTCGTTAGTGGAGTCTACAGTTACGTTGTGCGATTGCTCGCGCTGCATTTGGAAAAAGTCAGGGAGGAGGAGTGAGCGAAATAAAAAAACACGCACTCGCTAAAAAGCAAAGACAATCAGATGAAAGTGCCCCGAGATGCAACAAAGCAATTCTCTTTAATGTCAAAGGGTATCTACCCTCATAGTAAAAGGTCTATTATCTGAGCCCATCAGCGCGGGGGCTTCGCGGATGGGGTCGTGGGGATGAAGAAGGAGACTGAGCTCACTCCCCCCGGTCCGCCCTTCATATTGTTTACTTTCCGCATAAACTTTTATAGTTCCCGGGTACTGACAACGTTCATTTTTCATTGCGCACTGTCATCAGAGGGCCCAGGCCTCTTCGGCCCGGTGCATACTGCAGCTCTTGTGGTTCTGGACACCGGGGTACTGGGGGGCCTGGGGTACTCTAAACTCTGACTTCCGCCCCGGAGCGCGGTGGGAATGGGCCTTCAAACATGCAGGAACACATGCATTCCGGCGGCTCGTACAGCTCCGAAACAATTAGAAATGCAAATTCGCAACAAGTTGTATTTGAAGTTTTCTCTTTGACAGGAATACGGGCACTGGCTCCGCGCGCTCTCCCGCTGGATGCAGTTGATTCCCAGCATGGAGTGCGCACCGCGCGGCGAAAAAATACCGACCCGACACCTCCGCACCACTCCAGGGCCGAGCCGCGAACTACTTGGGGCGTTTTGTTCCTGTTCTTCTGCGGTGTTTTATGGATTTCCCACAGGCATGCAATTTATTTTCGCGCTTACCAAATTCGCCTGAATTAATCGCGTAAAAGTATTTTCGTGTCGTGTAGCTTGCGCATCGCGGTACGTGTCTCCTCATTTCGGTGTGCTGTTGTCGTACCCCGTTGCCGCCGCTGTACCGCCTGGCTGCTGCGGCACCAGCTCCGGCCCACGGAGGCTCGCAGCTCCAGCAGCGGCCAATTAAAAATTGAAATTTAATCAAATTACGCAATGAAAATCATTTGCAGACACATCGCGCCGCCGATGACATACTCGCTAGAACGGCAATAGAACGTGACCGCGCCGAAGGTCGCGCCTCATCCCCCGCGCTCACACTCGTGGCCTGATTAGTTCTGTTCCGATTGCTCCAAATGCCCCATTCAACCGAGAGTCCTCCTTTGTTGCGTAAGCTGGTGATGAGCTTTTCAGCATAGAATCACCATCGCGGAGATGTCCAGCCACGGCCAACGCCGATCAGATTCATCATTTCGCGGCACAATTGAACTTGAACGTGGGAAAATTTGCGAGTTTGCCACCCGCCGCCACATGGGCGCTCGTCGCCGTCCCACCATCGCGCCGGACGGCCAGTGCGTTCTCGATCTCCGGTGCTTCTGCGGCCCCGGCCAGTTCGTGCTGTTCACCTTGAAGTCGGAATCGTGGGATTCCACGGGGCTGGCAACAATATCGCATGTAAATTTGGCGGAAATTAACGCGGCTTCGAACAGTCGCTCGCGTGGACACCTGGAGGCTGGCGGTTGCGCGGCTGGCGGCAGTACTCGGATGCTAGCGGCACTTTTTTTTATTTCGACACGGACTCAATTCTCCCACGCTTCTTTGAATGTCCACTGAGTGCATGCAAAATCAGGAACATTTTTATCGCCTTCTACTGCTGATGCTGCGGACATGAATTTATACTTTAACAACAGCTCGCTACACTCTTTAAAAATGCAGTCGTCGAATCCTTGATGGGAATGCAACGTTCTGCAGGACTATCCCCAGACTCACCCTGAGATTTTCACCTACCAGAAAACCGACTGTTGCATTCTACAGTCTAGTAAGATTATATATTTATCTTTTAAAAAAAATAAAAACCATAGCTTTCCATCCAATCGTCAGTATGGATATCGTCTCCAACATTTCTGCATGATCTGGGGTGGAAACAATACCGAAATTTAAAAAAAAATAATAATATAGCACTTTTGATGAGGGACGGTTCATGTTTGTGAGAATCATTGCCTTTAAGTTGAAAATTGAATTTACTAATAATAGTAAACAAATCATTTGTACTTTAAAAAATGAGATAGGCGTTGAATTTTTGGAAAATAATGTTAAAACATCATAAAAAGTATTATCAAATAGGTTTTTCGATTCATTTTGAAATTATCTTTATTATTAATTATACTTGTGTGGCTTCTTGAGGTGATAGAACATCCTGAGCGCGATAAGGGTAAAGTTTTCGGCCGAATCGAAATTTCCCATGCGGAGTGAAAGAAAACCTCAGTCAGTAATTAAAAAAGAAACGACAAAGGAGCTCCGCCGAAATTTTATTTTATTTAAAACCGAATTGTACGAGTGTACGACCTGCACCATCTACACATTCCCAGCCCCAATTAATCTCACGTAGATTGTTCTGGTTGCCCGCAAGCCGCGTAGTCCATTGTTCAGAAGAAAATCCGCATGTTCGTCTCCTCCTCACACAAATCAATTTACGTAGAAGTGAAATTGCTGGGCTAGAAAAGCCCGAGTACCCGAATGTGTTTATGTAACGAAAATTATGAAGTCATTTGGGTAAAGCGGCCGTGAAACCTTTCGTTTCGACGGTAAAGCTACGTAATTGTCCGAAAAAAAAAATCAAATCATACACAATGGGTAAATGAAGTACGGGGAACGGAATAAGACACTCCAGCCGAAAATCTCTAATAAACTCGCGGAATTTGTGCAGGCAGGTGAGAATGGACAATAGTGTAGATATGGTAGAGCACAGTGGTGCATATTAACAGACATAGAGATAACTTTGAGGAACTGAACAGAAACTCACAAAACCTGAGGTGGAGGCCGAATAGTAACTACTGTAACAGATTTCTATCTGTCAACTGAAAGACTGACTGTCGCCAGCGCGAGATACGAAAGTATCCGCGTCTTTCGGGAATCCCAAGTCGGCTTGAGTCGAAATGTACCTAGAAAGGGTTAATACTCGTGGAATAATCAATTCTTACCCTAGGTAAATGAAGGAGGGCCGCCTAACAACTCTGGCACGCGCGTCGAGATCAGCTGATCAGCAGACAAAGGTCGTTGCAACACGACGCCACCTGATTGGATACGCACAGGGATAGATCGTCGATCTAGGTGGTGGTTCTTCTTCACCGGAGCTCGCGACACGTGCGCCAACCGAATTCAGAGGTCCTTTCGCAGATGCGGGTGTTCCCGGCGCAATCGAACCCCTTTCTCCGCAGTTATACTACCGTTAGAAAGGTCTCACTGACCGTATTGAGTGAAAGCTCGATACCTTTCGCTGTAGCTGCGTTTAACTGCGCCCCGTCGCTGTTGATGTGGAGCGTTTTGCACAAATTAAAATCGGCGACTTAATTTTAGCACTTCACCGCTCGTTGCTTCACATATGAAAGCTCAGCTGTGTGAGGAAAGAATCGGCCCCCTGCACTGCCGCGCCCGCCCTCGAACTGCTTTTGCACGGTCCACTTGGGCCCCAACAACTAAAACTTTAAAATCAGAGAGCACTATCGCTGGCACCGGCGGTGCGGTGCGGTGGTGTGTCCGAGCGGCGACGAATGTGGTGCATATGCGCGCGTAGCCTTAACTATCGCATCGCGCAATCAAGTTTTTCAGCGTCGGCGTGCGGTGCACAATGATCGACCTTGGCAATGAATTTTTCAACGTTCCGCAATAAACACTGCACCGCGCGTCGATGTGTGAGTGCGTCTATTTTTGCACCACTCGAAATGCACTCTATTATGCATGGCCCCTTCCGCTCGCGCCCCACTCACACCGGCCCAATAGGCAGGCATGCGTGCCCGCGTTTCACGGAAAGCTCGGGCTAGATCGCTCGCACAACCGCCCAAAAGCGGCTGGTACAGAAGTGCAGTGGTGGTGCAACGCAACCGCAACCCAAAGCTTGCGGCTCGGTGCATCGCGGTGGTGCGCATGTGATGACACGGCTGCACACGCGCGTCCTGCCCTGCCGCGCTCCACCGGCAGGCGCGTGATAAGCTGCCAACTGCATTCGTTTTCAACTCGCTCGCATATGTCCGATACATTTTTTGTGCGATTACGTAAAGTTGCCCGCAATGGGCCACCGGGAGGGATGCCGGGGGACGCGGATGCTGTACCGCTGCGATCTGGTGCAATGGCGAGAGCCCGGCCGCACGTAGGCAGGAATTATGTTCGCGTGCACGAGTCATCTGTTGCCGCGCCCGCGGTTGCATATGGGTGACCGAAACATGCGTTCAGTGGCTCCGTGTGGCATTGGAACGCGACGGTGTCGACGGGCGACGCCAAGACTGCGCGGCCGATCCTCGTTTTCTGGTGCAGTGATCAAAGAAATTGCGCACTGCACTCGCGGGCCTACGCACCAATTACCCGCGGATCGCTCGCCAGCCAGCCGCTCAGTGGACAAAGTGGAATTCCGACCGGTTGCCAAATCTTCCTCTTCCATGCGGTCGGAATTAACCTTGGCGGTAGTGATGGATCTGCGTCGCTTGCATCACCCAAAAGATTTATTTTTGCGAGATTTTTGGCCCGAAAGCACACCGCCCGGGAAGCTCAATTGAACTTGAATTATTAACCTGTTTAATAATTTCAAAACTTAGAAATCTAGAGTATGAAATGCAAAATGAATCGAGCGCATATCTTATTTCTTAATTTTAATGGCACACTAAGATCTTTATTTAGAATGTTAAGGAAAAAGCGCAGAGTCAAACTAGAAATCGAACACACAACCTCTCAATGGTGGACAAGTTACGCACTGATCAATCCAAGCTCCCTCCTAATCTACTTCATATTTTTATTCTACAGATTCCCAAGAATCTTGGATACAAATTCATGCCATGATGATTTCTATTCCGATTATTCTTCTTTTCCCCATCCCTGCGGCTCCGCCAACAAATTTTGATAAACTGGCACTACCGTAAAACAATGGTAAAAGGCGTTTCTTAGGTGTGATCTGAAACGTTGCATTTTGCACATATTTTTTTCTGCTTTTATATCTTATAATGAGAGCACACGTGTGCAGTGCAGTGTGAAGGTTTTTATTAAAGCGCTTCTAAAGACCATTAAAAACTTTAAATGCTATTAAACTGCCTTTAAAAGGCCGTCTCCGCAATAGATTCGTTTTGGTTTTTGCACATGACTGATATAAAAAATGCTGTGTTGCTTTCTATAAGCATACTAAAGTTAATTCTCAGCAGGCAGTTTAAAGACAAAACACCAGTCCATACCTTTTAACAACCACATGAAATCATATGATTATGATGGTATCATATCGCTAAATAGAGGTAGAGGAGAAGAATTTCCTTTTGAGTACTTCTAAATGTGATAAAATAATGATTTGAATATGTTTTTTGCACTTTATCTGCACGAAAAGTGCAGTATTTTTCTTTGTGCGCAGAAGAAAGAACTGAAATATCGTTGACCTTTTCCAGGAAGAAAGTAAATCGAAAAGAAAGTCCAGTTCCCTTTTTTTAGAGTTCGCACGACTCAAGGAAAAAAAACTCGTCCCGGAAAGAAAGTGACCGAACACGATGAAAATTCTTAAAGGGCCACTGAGCAGCCATTGCTAACCTCTTGAACAAATGCTGCGAACATTTAAAAAAGCGAGCAGTAAAAAAGGTAAATAAACCCCATGTAATTCCGCGGACGTTGAAACGCCGCAGCCCATCGCAGGTTGTTTTCCGCTTGTTTTGACTGGCGCGGTCGCTCGCGGTATCTTCGAACCAAAATCGCAAGATAGCCCGACCACCTGGTCTAATCCGGCTATTTTTTATCTCGTCAGCTTGCTGGGACCGAAAGGGCCGAGGGCAACCACAACCGAATTTTCAGCTCGTTTTCCTCATCGAAAATTTTATAAAATTGCCAGAGGGAACGGCGATGCAACTCGGGCAGCCTGATCCCGTTCGAACTCGCCCCGCCACCGCAGCTCCGCTGCTGGATTTATGTGCCCGGAGAACAAATTTGGCCAGAGCATGGGCACTTCCGACTTTTTTACCGGCCCTACTGCTGCTGTCGCTGCTGCGGGTGATGTAACCCAGGTCCTCTTGCGAGGAGCCCAGAATGCAGTTCTCGGCTCTTGGCGCCTTTGCTTTTTCCGCCGCCCGCCCCCCGCGGATGCGGATGTTACTAACGATGCTCGCAGACCCCGGTGCAGATATCGCGGTCCTTATTTATGGGCCCTCGATCTGCCGCACTTTTCCAATCGCACCCAATACACGGAGCCGTTTGCGGCTGATAAATCAATGGGCGCTCCAATGGCTCGAGGCTCCGGCGGACCTCTTGGTCCTTTGCCACTGAGGACCGGGTCACGATGAAATTTGTTGTGCTACCAAAAATCCTGACCGAGTCGTCGATGGATGAACGGCGGTCAAGTAACCTGCGAATTTGCGCGAGGTGGACTGTGTGATGCACTACGGCGTAATTGCAACGAGACCTTCGTGCAATTACTGTCATTTATTTGCGGCGAATTAGATGCACATCCGGGCGAATTAATATTAATGGCCGGGCATGATCCGACCGCTCTATTGTTTCCCTGAATTTCATGAATATAACATTTCTGTTTAATTAGGGAGCACTCGCTAATCCGCCAGATTTTAGTCAGCCGCGCGGTGCGTTACATGAGAATTGCGTGAGTGAATTATCCGTTGCGCGACGGACATGCTGAAATACTCATTAAAGGCCACGAAACTCATAATTTGTGCAATCCGTGAGGGCCGGTCCGCGTCGCGCCGTGCCGGGCGCAGGTAGGGTTGCCAACTGCCCCGAATTTCATGGACCCTTCCATGTGAAGCATACGAGCCAAGCCAACGATTTGGAAAATGGTCTAATTATGAATTTGTATCCTACTTTATTACAGAAATTCCACTGAACCAATTTAGACAAAGTAAGCTACAACTAGAACTCCGTAGACCATATTTTGTCGTACATTTGTCTGTATGTTTGTTAATTTGCAATGATAGAAATACTCAATAAATTTTAATGGAATTCTCACTGTGAGATAGCGCGTAACTTAAATTAAGTGTTTATTAGTTTGCAAACTGCGACCGGATAGTACAGTTAAAAAAAATATTTGTGCACAAAACGATCTTGGTTTTCTATTTCTTAATGTTAGTTTTGATTTTTATTGTTTTCTTCGTTTTATTTTTTGTTAAAAATTTAGTGTTAAGGTGGCAAGTCTACTCATTACGGCCATGGGAGTCGTCGTGTCGTCTACCTTTTCAACACTCAACTGTCATTCGACTTTTCATGCCGTAGAGGCAAAACTGATTAGAAACGCAATTTCAAGTGCACGCACGAAAAAATTGCGCGCCGCCAAGCCGTCGAGCAGCTCACGTCGCTGCACTTACTGCAATCACGCATGGGCACGGCTGTGGCCTAAACGCTCACGCAAATTGGTCTCGCCGGGAAGCGGCAAAGGACGACGAGACGTCCCGGTCCTGACTGCGTTCGCGTTACGATTTCACCATTCCGGGAACGTAATAAATTACCCTGTCATGTGCGTGCGCAGATAATTCCTAGTCGCGTTCCCGTCTCCTATTCTGATCCCAGGCCGGGCCGCGCCGCTGCACGATTCGCGTAAAACAAAGCGACCTACGGAGCACGGCTCCCCCAATGTACCTGGAGTACCTGTGCAATGCAAAATCTGTGGCTTATGCAATTTCCAGCCATTTTTCGGTTAGTTATCCCTCGCACAATTTTCAACAAGAGATATAGAGGCCTCGCGGAAAATTCCGCGCGGCTTATGCGACGGTTATCGAACGTCCGGACAAGACGCGCCCTGCACTCTAGTGATTGATGGAGCGTGAAGAAAATTACCACGGTCGCCGAAAGGGGAGTAGACCTATAGGGAAAATTAGGCAACGTCGAGATATCCGCACGGTACGTGAATGTGTTTAAAGGATGATGACCCAAAAGTACCTTAGTGCGGCGCTCCTAATGGCCGGCACTTCCCGCTAAATTGCTGCAATTCCATGTGAACCTCCTTTGATTGTGACGAACAGCCGCGTTTCGCGCGTTTTACTTAGCAGTAAAAGGTGGTTAGGTGATGCACTTAACTCGGAGAGGTAGAGACATTCGAATAAAATATTATAGAACTTACCACTGCACTAGAGCTGTTCTCGAATCATCCAAAAAGCGGGATAATTTCGAATAATAGTATTCTGTGGTTAAGTACATACCTGCAAAGAAAAACAGATCTTTAGGACCGTTCATAGATTTCACGGCACAAGCGTTAGTCTACTCTAGTGTCAATTCTGTCCCCACTTCTTGTTTACGACGTCATAATGTGTGTATAATTAAGAGGTTTAGTAGTGCCGGTTATTCTCGTTAGTCATTTTTGCGAAAGACGGTCTATGACTCGTGTCAAGTAAAGAGAGCAAGACTAATACCAAGGTGGAAATCAAACCCACAACCTTTAGAATAGGGGGTAAGTTGCGTCATCATTGGTCCACGAAAGTCCTCATACGAGCGTAATGTCCTACCAATCGTGCGTTATTTTTAACTAATTATATCACTAAATTATATGACCAAAGTGTGCGTTGGTGTATGTACGCACAGAATTTTGAGAATTTAGTCACAATTTTATCTCTCTTGTTGACTCGAGAGAAAAAATCGTTTCCGGAAACGGAAGTCAAGAAAAAATGGCATAGAGTACTTTTAGCTTTAAGCTGTTGATCGTCTTTACAGGGACCCTTTAGCCAATCCTTTTGCCGGGTTGATTAATGAAAGATCTTCGACTAATCACGCGACTGCAGCGTTTAAATTCGCCACAAGGACATCTCGTATCAAGGAATTGTTGACTCTACAGAGCTTCCAGAAGACCTGACGCGCGAAAAGTGATAACCTGCGCGTATTAGAACGCAAGTTGACGAACGCAGACGGCAACGCAGCCTGTAACCTGCCGACTGGTCCGCTTTGATCAGCACTGATTCGCCTTATCGGGAGCCGTTATCGAGCTCTGTCCCGTTCGAAGAAATTACTTTCCATAAATCCGCTCAAGTGCAGTTTAAAGGGCAAAGATTAAATGGGCCGGTAATAGCCGCCATAGTTGCTGTGGGTTGCCGCCAGTGCAATTGCGACC
The DNA here is from genome assembly GCA_001932985.1 of Proctacanthus coquilletti. NCBI lineage: Eukaryota > Metazoa > Arthropoda > Insecta > Diptera > Asilidae > Proctacanthus > Proctacanthus coquilletti. Next base: position 1,927,831 of record MNCL01000005.1, read on the forward strand.
TTATCTGCAACTAATTAACTTCGACACTTTCTCTAATGCTGTCGCAATTTGCGCCAGTTAGCGTTACCTAGGCCCTGCATACACTGGAGTCGGCTGGACCCCTGCCCCCTCATTGCACGTTCGGGGCTGCCCGCCCTGGCCGTCGTCTCGCCGATGCACTTCCAACTGCAGTCGGGTGTTTTCTTTTTATTTTCCGCCGCGCGGTGCCGGGGAATGCCCTTGCTCGCTGGACGAAGGGAAGAGCGCACGATTAAGCTCGGCTCCTCGAAGCAAAGCTCGTAACGGTGAATCAGCGCGGGGGGAGCTTTATCGGCCGCTTAAGCTGGCGAAAACTATAAAAAAATTGGCTTAAATCAGACAGCGAGCCTCGTATCTGCGTCCCACCGCCGCGCGGTGCACTATCGCGGCCAGCACCACCACAGCCGCAGGACGCGTCGGACTATTTGCTCAAGAGCTCCTTTCACACTTGCACATAAAAGTTGCTGCTGCATCGCGCCCGCCGCGAGGAGTGGCGGAAAAACACAGAAAAAACGACACTCGCTCCGAGTGCAAAAAAGCACAAACTTAAGTTTATTCGGATTTGCAGCTATAATTCCGTCCCCCGCGCGCCGCCCTCCCATCCATCGCTTCGTGTTTTTCTCTATTTGCGTCTTTTTCCATTTTTCGGGAAAGTTTCGGGCGACTGGGGGCGGAGTGGAATGGGGGCGTGGAGGTGTCAGCTCTGTGCAGTCAGCGTCGCGTTACTTTGCGTGTGCAGCTAGCCTCCCACAGGAAGGGGGCGGGCGCGTTTGTGTGAGGCGAATGCACTCTCCAGTGGAGTTGTTCAACCCCCCGCCCGCGAGTTTTCAAATTCGCTGGTTGGCCTACCCCCCCCAAACAGAACTACCTCCCAGCCAGCAAACAAAACTACCTCCCAGCCAGCAGCTCGTCGAGTGCTACGGAGAACTTTTGACACAAAATTTCGTAGACAAGGATGTTCCCCACTTTGGGGTCCTTTGTGGCTTTTCCCTGAATTTTTAAAGTTTTACAGCGAATTTACTGCCGGAGGCGGGGGGCCCGGGTTCTCCATTTTCCAGTTAGCGCTCACGTCACGACGAGCTTTCTTCTAATTCGAACACGTCGCCATGACGATGGGATTGCGTTGTCATCCTCATTATGAGCTCCGTGCAATTTCGTCAATGGTTTCGCACAAAAACAGGATCCAGCGAATTCGAGATGGGTTTCCCGCCCTCCGCCCGCGGCTGCTGCGTCCTCATCCACATCCAGCTAGAACTGTTTTCGTGAAGTGGACAAAATCTGCGCATGCATACCCAGTTCGGCGCTTCCCGCGGACTGCAGTGGCCCCACATAGTGCCACCACTTCCTACGCCTATTTGTGAAAAGTTGACGAGCAACTGAACACTTTCTTGGAAAAGAATAAGCGTTTAGAAGGTCCTGAACTCAATGACACCGACTTTTTGAACCCTTTGTTAACTCAAAGGCTACAAAAATTAGTCTATGTATATCCCCGCGCAGTGAAGTTTTTTCACGGTATCGATTTTGTGTTGAATTTGTGAACTTGTATGTTAATTAGATATTAGTAATAGTACACTGTCTTCCGACAGTCTCTCCCAGATGTCTACTTCTTCACTGTCTTGAGTCTACTTTAGTCTCTTTGAGGCGACCTTAACAGAAGTTTCTCATCGAAATAGAAACAGAAAAAAGACAAGCAAAGGTTTTCTTTATAGAATAATACGAATACTAATTTTATCACACATTACATAAATTACTTGGAGTCATAAAAGAGGAGACAGACAAAAGGAGAGTCTAAAAAGTGACAGAATTTGAAGAAAAGAAACATTAAGTAACATGTAAAAATTACTACTTAAAGCAAAACTGCTAAAGTACGTATTGGATTATTTGTTTATTATTTTATTCACTCACGCTTGCTTAGGGTCATCGCTCGTTTAGATCACTTTGATCTAAATATAATCCAATTTACCGAGAATTTTACATTACATTAAAGCTAAACTCTATCAGGATCATTTCCATTAGAAATTCAATTCTGCGGCACTATTCGATTTCCACTCTTTTTTGTTGTGTGCTGTGTGCTGATTTTCTGAACCGATTTTTAATTTCTTTTCTAATTCTTGCGCCAATTGGACGTAATAAACGAAGGTTGTCTATACAAGTACTGTTAAAGCCACAGTCATTTTTTCGCAACCACACCCACAACGCAGCCGTTTTTGCCTCGGATCTGTATCGCAGCCTGAAAGCTAACAAGTGCATTAGATTAGGATGCAAATTTCGCCCCGTGTTTCCCTTCACCCCTCTCTATCTAGCATTTCTTGCGCTCCTCAGGCGTCGCGTCCACCAACTATCCGCGGAAGCGAAGACTTTGCCTGAGCCCGGCCAGCGTCCACCCAGGCGCTCGCCCTGCGCCCCGTACTTTCAGTTTTCAAGTTCATTATCAATGTTCAACCTTCTGATGATAAAGTCACAGCCATGGAAAAAAGCATAGCGACAAACTTACTGCTGCAACGGCGCGATAAGCCATGCATTACGCACACGCGCAACGGGTGGTGGTACACCAGCCGCTCAGTACAAAGCGCGCGGAGCGAAACGCAAGCGCCGAAACCGCGAAAGCTCCATAGAAGATTTGGTCGCGCAACGGCGATCTACACTTGCGTCGAGCAAAGCTCGCGTGATCACCTCCGCGCGCACCGCGGGGGAATCGCTATCCGGAGAGTTTCTTAAAAAATGCATCCGCACACAACTTAGACGCGTAAAGCTCGTTTAGATCACGTCGCGGGTCCGCCCCGCCGCACCGCCCTCTCCACACCGATGGACACGCGGGAGCTGCATCGGGGGTGGCGGTGCACTCGAAGTCTTCTATTTATTTTCGCAGAGTCCTCCCTCCGCCCTCTCGCGGTCGTGTAAACAACGCGCTATCGCAGGCTTTCGCACGATCGCGCAGCCTTGAAGAAGTAGTGCTCGCTGCCACGCCAATGTCAGTGTCAAGTTGAGCGCTAGTAACCGGGTGAGCTGCGGATCGCCGCAGGCTGCGTTGTCGCGGACGTGCGACTTTTCCCACCTCATGGACGCCGCGCCGGTGACAGCCTATGCGCGCCGCGAAAGCGTCACCGGCTTCATGCACTTGTGCAGGAATTATTTTTAGAAAAATTTTCTAATAGGTAGCTGCAACAGGCCGCAGTTTGTAAAAACTGCAAATAGCTATGTTGAACATTTACGTAGGCACTCGACGCGTTCACAGCTGGACTGTCGAGAATCCACTAAAATTGCAAATTTCGCAAAGAAAGTGAATTTCGATAAGACTCATGTACGCAATAGAAGAATAAGGTAAAGCAGGGGATTTCCATCGCACTTCTTGAAGTTTTATAGAAAAGAAAAGTTCAAAATTCAAATTCCTTACTTCGAATTCATAATCCTGTATTCAAATCCCATGAAGAGGGAATAAAATAATAATGTAGCATATTTTTTATTCAACATTCCAATATTTCACATATGTACAAATCCATTTTTAACAATAAAGGCATACATAATTAACTGGATGTTCAAAAATTGTAAGTAAAATTATTTCAGACGCAAAGGATGACTTATCTCAACTATCGAACGAAGGCTTCTTATAACAGCAAAAGATAAATATCAGTCTTGAAGCATGCTGCTTAAGATCTAAACGCGACTTATAAAATTTATTAAATTAATGGCATTGGTTTTCTTCAAAGTGTATTACTTTCACAAGGCTTTTAGCGGTTGAGAAAACCTAGGAAGGAAACTTTACTACCAAAGTGAACCGCGTATTTTGTAGATTTCCTTGTCGAAATTGCGAATTCGGTTAGTACTTCTGATTATACGTAACTGCAAAAAAATATATATCAGATTATAGTACCAGACTGATCACAAGCTTTTATTATAAATTGTCTTTCCCAAGTGTTAATTAAACATTCAAGACGCAATCAATCTTGAATTTATAGTGGGATTTATTTATATGTGGTTATTAAAATTGTAGATTAAAAGAAAATGTCAGAAGTAATTTGCTCTCCCATACGTTGCCCTTTCTAAGATGTTTAGAAAAGAATTTAATAGCAGCTTTAAGAGCATTGGAATTTCAAAGTTCCGATTTTAATTTCAATTCACTATTCAATTAAAAATGAAATCGGCGCTTGCTGGTATTAGAAGATTGATTAAATATCAAGCAAGTAACAATGGGTAACTCAACGTAGAAGTTCTAATTGTTAATATAGGCCCATTTGCTTTTCTAACAAAGGTTACAATATAATTAAAAGCAAAATGTACTCACGAATTTAATAATAATAATTAGGGGCCAAGTATACAAATTTGAATGCCTTAAAGGCATATTTTGAACTTATATAAACTTTTATTCATTTAATTTTAAATATATTTAACTCGAAATTTGCCATGTAAATAATTTTCTCTCCAGGATTGGAAATTTACAAAAATACTACTAAAATCACACACGCGTTGTCTAACAGCGAAGAAATTAAAAAATGTCAGTCAATCGATGACGATTTTTTTAATAAATTTTATATTGAACGACCGAATTGAAGATCTTTAACACTAAATTAAAAAAAAACATGACGGAAGTTCTTCTGGAGAAAGGATGTCTCTATAAAGGGCGTGCTATGAGTGAATTTCGACAGAATTCAGTCTTTTTAAAAATAAGTACGCTGGAGTTAAGGCGACTCAGTCTAAATTAATCGCTTTTGGAAAAGCAAATATGCAGATGGTTCTTTGACTCTTATAATGTGCTAAATAATTTGTAATTTTGAATATTGACCGGACTTATTTGGACCCAATTTAAAAGATGTTTGTTCTATAATTAAGGACATTGTCACATGTTGTATTTCTTTATACAGCGACTTTTCGTAGGTAGAATTCTTCGACAGTAATCATAGTCATAGTGGAATATTTGATGCATTTCTTTTCTGGGCCAGAATCAAAAAACTCGTCTCATCAACTTCACATAAACCAACTGGCACAAATGTGAAAATATCACGGCCGAATTGCTAGCGATTTAATTATATCTGACACTGCAAGATTAGGAGCATCTGGAACCGTGGCCCAGACATGCAGTGGCTAAATCGCAAAAATTCAGTTGGGGAGTAAAAAAAAACCGAACAGATTTTCAAAAGTGTCCCAAAAAAAAAAATGAAATTATATTTTCAGGTCGGACTCGAAGTGTGAGCGTTCGTTTCGACGGCGCCCAGAATGCTGTTGTTAACCGCTGGCCGAAACCAGCGCGATAACGCCGGCGATTAAAAATATTTGTGCGCTTAGGTTCTTTTAGTGTCTTCCTCTCTCTGGCTTTCTTATTTTTAGTCGTGGGAAGTGTGTCAAGGTCAAATCGGACGACGCACATGTTGCGAAACTTGCGTAACCTGCGTACACTCACGTAACGCGAAGTGTGCGTGTGCCCTGGCTAAAAATAGCCAACAGCGCGTCATCAGAACGAGTTGTGTTCGGGCCGCGCCGCGATCAGTTCCGTGTTTCCACGCGCAGCCGCAAGTTTCCGCGGTGCGATGAATAGCCGTTATTAACGCAATAATTGAGCACCGTTGCCGCGATCTGAGTACCAATGACGATCTGTCCAACTCAACCGAACGCAGCGGAAGCGCAAAGGCGAAACGAGTCAATTTCAGATGCACCTTGCAGGGCTGCGTTCACTGCAAGCCCTTTGTTCGACCGGCAGGCAAGTTCATGAGTTCCCAGAAAGCTTCCGTGACCGTCGCGAGTGGGTTGCGTAGGAATCAGGTGGGAAAAGTTGTCATTTGCTCTACAAAGGGAGTGATAACGCCTGCACTCCCATCGGTATGGGTGCGTGATTCAACAAATATTTTCTTTTTTTGCGCTCGCTGCGGCATCGTCCTGCCTCCGCGCAGTGGTAAGGTCGCATCTTTTCGATTTTATCATGACCAGCCTAATAGAGCACGCCACGCACGCACGTTATCTGCCCTGGGAGTGCAGCCGCGACCAAAACGTACCAAACCGTCTCGTGCTCGACGGCATTTTTCGCGGATTCGCTGCACTTTTTCATCGCCTCGCAGAGACAACTCCGGGTGAATATAATTAGCGCTTCGGCAATTGCCTGCGAACTAATTTCATTTCCATTTGGCTGAGTGCTAGTTTTCCCATGGAACCGCAAGCCGCGCTCTATCTATCCGCGGCCACGCATACACTCACACGGCCTACGACACTCCAGCGCGGTGCCGCTGCAACCTTGACCAGATAGGCCGTTCTTCGCGGAATTTCTACGCTATCAATAATTAGGGAGATTGCGCAGCTCCATTGCGATTTTTGGAGCATTGGACTTTATGCAGAACCAAACGGGCAGATGGAGAGAATTTTGAATTTTGAAGATTACCAGGCTTGCAAAAACCATCTAATGAAGATCCCTTTAATGTAAATACCTACACTTACAAAGTCCTCAGGATTGTTAGAATTTGATACACTAGTGGGAGTCTATAGGCGAAGTCTTGGATCTGGCATCCATTATGACTTATATTAGGCTTTACAAACCCTAAGCAAATTTGAACGCCAATATTTCCAGAACTCGTACGTCCTAAAGGAAGATCTCGGCAACCGCAGTCTAGAGAGATTATATCCACGTCCAAATCGTGGACGTCTCTTCCAGGTACTACGCAGCGTATTAAGTCAAGACAGATGTGTTCGTAAGAAAACGTTTATACTTTCAAACGGCTCATAAGCAACGATGTAATTTTTTGTAAAATCGTTTACGCCTCAAAACCCATTCTCAGCATTCTTAAAAGTTGTTATGTCTTAGCTTTTGGAAATAAAGATTTAAATTTTAATTATTCTTCTTAATTACTTAACGTCGTCAATGAGGAGGAATTTCAACGGGTATACTGAACAAAAGTTGGGATTGAAATCTAGACTGATAAAAAAATATCGTCGTAGAAGGTTTCCTTGTAAATTTGATGAACTAGTAGTCCTTTTAAGAAACTAGAAGGTTCATATACGAATCAAGAAAGGTTATCGATCTAGATTAACTACAGGTATGTAGAGAGATTATCTGCCCAAAAGTTTTATAATTTTTTGTATTGATAAGGAAAGCACTGAATGATTAATTCTTTAAGTTTCCTAATTTTCACATATACACAGATTTTCGATTCCCGATAATGGTGTTTAGGTTTCGTTTTTTAAGATGTCTTATCGACTGTCTTATCTAATCATATAATACATATGATTGACTGATATCGTATATCTAATATGTATATTCTAAATTTGCGTGGTCTTATTTACTACACGTGATACAAGTCAGTTTATAAAAGCCGTCGGTATTCTCCCGGTTTTCAATAATTGCCAAATTTATTCCTATTTGATATAATCCACGTTCTTTTTAACGTGCGTATACAATTTTTGTTTACTACACATAATTACAGAAATAATAAATAATTACAACACAACAGACAAGATAGAAAGACTTTTTTTTAGAGAATAGAATTTTTAGTTTATTTCGCGAAAAGATCTCTGGTCCTTTACCTTTCAAAATGCAAAAAGTAGGCATTTATATAATATAATCAATAAACCGGTTGCTCTTAAGACTTCTTGTGTAGGACAACGAAACCAAAATATTTTTGAGAGAATATAAATCGGTCTTTTATCTTTAGTAAGGTACCGGAAATTAAACGCGTCGGCTAGAGACCAGAATTTATAAATATTTTTTTAATTTTCCAACCGAAATATGTAAGAAATTAAACGGAATATGTTACTGACATTTTCATATCTAAATTGCAGATGGCGATAGATCTAAGTTCTCACTAAAGATTTAGAAAATTTGTGGTCGACTTAAATATTTCCAAAGATTTAAAATAAAAATCCTCAAGTGGTAAAACGTGTAACACTACCGGTTGATTTAGAGCACACCAAATGAAGAGAATTAGTTCTGGTTCTTGTTTATTTTGATCGGAATTCTTTCACAATACCTCGACTTTAACTCAGCACTCAAAAGTGTTATTTTGTCGATGAATAGGTAAAAGGAATATTAGCGCATGAGTGCAGCATTTGAATCTCCAACTCTGCCTAAAAAAGAGGTTACAAAAATTTTTACAAGTTTAACAAATACTGCTCGTGGTAGTTTTTAACGTGCTTTTAATATGGTTTTGGGGTTTAACCGAAATACGCCAGAACCAAGGACCAATAAATATTCAAGTTGTAAACAGGGAGTAGAAAACACTGGCCGGGATGTTCTCGCTTCGTGGCTCTTCTCGATAACCTCCCCTCGTTAAAACGCTTCAGCAAATTTCAGTTGAGACGGCGTCTGGCCACCGCTCGCCATAGCCCCCTAGCCGAAATTGTTTCTACGCAGACGGCGAACGAGGAAAAAGAAGATTTGGACCCCAGGAATTTCGCAAAAACCGACAGGCTCGAAAAAAGACAAACCGCCGCGCGTCAAAGAACCGAAACTTTTCTTTGATTAGCTCAGAAAGCCCCAGAAGACCCCGGGACTGGCTGCCCACGGTTTTGGCGCGTTCGTTCCAGCCGGATCCAAACTTGAGTGCGGCCGATCGGTCGTGCGCAAAAAACCCGTCGTCGCGGCAGCGCGGCGGGGAAATACGCGCGCTGCACAACCGCTTTTTGCGAACATTACGCGCTTCGTATATAATTGCTAATTTTGACTTGAGAAACTTTTTTCTAGCCGCGTCGCCGTTGGCGCGCTCAAAGATTTTGGGACTTCCTGCGTGGAGTGACCGCGATTACGATCGCGGCCGCCTGACCGAACGGACCCCGGGTCTATTTAGCTTCTAATTGCTATCGTGAACTTTATTAACCGGTCCCGAAGCTCGGCGGCTAGGTAGTAATGGGGTCCGCGCAACCTCGATTCACCAGACAAGACAAGCTTTTTGCCTTAGTGCGTCAGAGAGCGTCTTGTTGGCCTCTTTAGCTAAATCGCGGTTCTTTTGTGTGACCTCACCATTTTCGTAAACTTTTGAAGATCTCGAATAGGACTTAAGACGCGAACAGATTATCTCGGACATCTTCGGAGGGTTTCAGCGCAGACCCGGGCGTAGGAAGTGGTGGCCGCCTCTCGATCAATCGCGACGGACTATTAATCTTCGTTTTTTGAAAGCGTCTTCGAAATATTTGCATTTTTATGCCAGCAACTGGCTACTTTCCGCGACCTTTCGTGCAGGTGCTCACACACCCAGTTCTGGTCCGGTCAAGTGACCACCACCACCACCGCAGGGAGGGACTCCAGATCGCCACGAAGGAATTATATCACCCTCGCGGCCTAAATAAACGCAAATATTCTTCAGCTCACGGCGGCACTTATTATTCGGAGCATGCCGCGAAATTCAGGAATTCATTGAAATTCCGTGGCCGCTCCTCTAAAACTACGCGTGCATTGTGTACATTGTACGATTAATATGGCAAAAAAAGGAGAAGAATCTACCGCGAAATTCGTTTTAATGCGTGCAAAATTCAAGAGACTGCCAAATTCATTAGCAGGTCGCTCGCAATTTTCAGCCGGGAGTTATGCGCCCAGATGAGGGTGAGCCAATTTTAAAGACACACGTCTTCTTGGAAAGATGGGATCGGTATGAAAAGGTTCTAAATTATATTTTACAATAATTTCGCAAAATTCTTCTTGAGTCATGCGTACTTTTTTAAAGCAAATGAACGATAATCAGTACTTTCCACGTTTGCTAGCAACGCCTGCTTATAAGACGATTTACTCTTTCTGTTGCCAAGGTAAAGCGTAGGATCACATGGAATTTTCAGTCTTTTGCTAATTACTTCATTCGTACCTTCCTAGACTTTGTAACAGTCTAACTCCTTGGATTGAAATGGCGTCTCAAAGACGTTGCAGATTTTTTGTGGCAAGAAAATAAATAAGGTCTTGCGTACTTCACAGATTGCTTGGGATCAGGTTGCACTTAGGAAAACCAATGAGTTATTAACAAAATTTTTAGTGAAAGAAAGGAAGCGAGGTCGTTCTAACAGAAACAGAATTTTGGAGAGAAATAGGTGGCTTTATTCAACAAAGCCATAAATTAAATATTCAAGAAGTGAACCATAACCTTTTTTGCAAAGCTAATTGAAGAATTTCATGAAGCATGAGCTAACTGCTACATGCGTGATTCGGTGCGATCGCCTGATGAAAATCCGGCGTGGCGAAGTATTGTATAATCAACGTAACAATATAAAATTATTGTTACTAATATAAGGAAAAAAACATCCATTCGTAACCATATGATGGCTGCATATTTTGGGACTTACTTTAATACTGCTGGCAGACTGAATAAATTCATATTTACAATAATTAGAATAGTAATCGTAGGTATATAATTCCAATTTTTCTATGAGCCCAAGTCGAAAAGATTTTGATAATTCTTCGTCATTTCGTCCTCTAATTTGGCGAAGCGGCGAAAAAAGAACGAGTTAGAGCGCGGACCGGGCCGGGCGTATAAAATAAGAGCAAAATTGCGAAAAAGAATCGCCAGAACGAACGCAGAGGCCAAACGTTTTTACACGAAGAAATAATAAATAAATAACTAAAAAAAGCCGAGAAGCAATCGTTTCGTGCTCAAGGCCAAAGATACCTCCATTCGCGGGCGAAAGCTTCTCTCGGACGCTGGCTATTAAACTCATGCGTTACCATGCGTCAATGGGACACACATATTAACACTTCTAAGCGGTTTGCACACCGTCACCGCGGTCGCGATCATTATGCATCGCAACATGGAGCTTCCACCCGATCGCGGTCTGGCCGCGCTAGTGGCCCAATCCCAGACCTGCCGGCCGGACGGACCAACACAAAGGCGGAATTCGCGAATTCGCGAGTCCGCTGAAAGATACACATCAGCGACCAGGGGTCGCGGTGATTGATGTGATTTTCTATGCGAGTCGCCACTCTAAAACTTCGGCATTCGAAAAATTATACTGAATATATAAAAAACAAAATAAATACGAATTAAAATTGAGCGGTATCGCATTTTGCGTGTAGGTGTGTGCTATCACGGATACACCCCCGAAACGCAAGGGTATGCGTTCAGCCAGTGCATACCGCGAACTTTTATGATTTTTAGCTAAAAAATTTTTTCCCGTCATGGAGCAAACACTGGCCACGCCGATCGATATAAAAATGTGCAACGTTGCGCGCGCAGATTACGTAATCCGCCGAATCGCGGATTACGAGGAATTCTTCAGCGAAACGTGTTCGACCAGTGGATTCTGTTTCCTCTTCCTTGCTCGGTTCTCGCCAGATTGAATGGAACTCAGGGGCTCAAGGTGCTCGCGCGTCTGCGACCGCTGTCCTTCACAATTTTTTGACCATATTCCGACTGACAACGGCGACGATTCACAGCGAGGGTTATTTATTTTATTCTATTTTATTTTATTTTTTGGGCATAAAATGGGGATTGCAGTTGCTAACCTGATAAATGCCTAAGGGAGGTGCTCACTTACCTTAAACTAGAACACTCGCCAGTCGGGCGTTACCCGTCCAGCAATCCATAAGACAGAAATTTTCGGCCGTGCTGCCAGAATGGATGACACGGCGAAATGAGTCGGAATTCTGAAGTTTTCCTCGTCTCCTCACAGCGATTCACACGAAACCTCTTAAACTCTTTTTTCCTTTCTGCTTCTATCTTTCAACGATTTGATTTTCTTTCTTTTTTTCCCTATTTCACCTTTGTCGCTTCTTTACAGCGCTCTATGCCCGATTTTTGCACTTCTGAACTTTTCTCTCTTTTTTTGCCAACGAAAACAACCGCGCGAGATTCCCTAATTTTTCATATTTTGTCCAAAAGTTGGGAAATCACTAAAACACATCTCGATGATATCACCAGTTTGATATCCTTCGATTAATCTCGCCAAAGTATAGCCAGCAAGACGTTGCACTGTGACACACTTATCACTTGAGCCCGAACGCATCCAAATTACTTTGATGTGACTCTTTTTTTTGCGTTTTTAAATTATTTCTGCAAAAAAGAAAAAAATATAATTGATATTTTAATCACATTTGGAGAGCATGGTCAGACAGATATGGAAACAGTCAGGAATTCAAGTAGAAAAATTGATAGAGTTCTTTTAATATTTTTAAATGGTTGCAGGGACGAATCACAATGACTTATTTAATAGCACCTACTAAAAATTGTTTTGCCGATAGTCCAGCAAATTTGATCGAAATTACAAACATAAAACTAGTCATGACCTGAAATCCACTAGAAAATGTTTTAAGACTTTTTTGCGCCAACTTAAAAGTTTCATCCGAAAACGTTAAAGTAATAAATGAATACACACAGATTATAAAATTGTACTTCACACCTGTACGTAGTTTCGAATCATACACTTCCAGTATTGTTTTGTTTGTATGTTAATTCATTACAAAATGCTGACGACACTAACTTTGATTCTGTTTTTGGAAATAGTCTGCATACAGGTACGGCTACAATATAAAATTAGTAATATTGTTCTCCATGTCTGTCTGTTTATTTAAAATTACTAAACAAGTTTTTAAGTAACTTCCGCTGTAACTATAACTTACAAAGTGTATTTGTCGTACTTATTGATTTAAGAGTTTCATATAATTTTATATTATTTTGCCCTTTCAAATTACTTTAGCTTCATCTCCTACAGAAAATGATGTCGAATTTATGCGAATATGTCGGAGTTAATAAACAGTTTTTATGATGCCACCAAAGATGGAAACTCATTAAGTAAAGATTTATTTGCACGCATATGCCATGTAATTAATTTATCTTCAACAGTTTTTAAAAATTATATAAACACTTCGCTTTGGATTATTTCACACAGTTACCTCATACTTGCCCACTGTTCTTTAATATATTCTGTAATCGAATATTTACTGCTTACAGTTTTCTGGGTTCAGGCTAATTTGGCAAAGATCTTCACTAACTATTCATGGGAGCCATGACGTGGTCTCAGTTTACAATTTTTAGGGGGATTTTTAAAAAACCACAGAAAGAGCTTAAAACGAATAGAAATTTGTGTGAATTTCTAGTTCCAGTTTAAAATGTTAAAATGTTTATTTTCTTGTTTTGAAGAATTCACAGCGTAGTTTTATTCTCAAATATTACCTAATTTGAATACAAATTTATTTCTAATTTAATTATTTGTCTCCGAACTTGTCTTCTTTTGTATCGCTGTGACTTTTCACTTTAATTTCTCCGATAATTTAGCTCGGTACCTTCACCAATTGTCGAGCTCAAGGTCCTTCGTTTTGCTCTACCGTCCGAGATATCGTGATTACCTATCAAATCGAAAACTGTGTCTATATTAATTTTGTGCTTCTTTTTATGAGAACAATCTTATGTTGCTTCTTTTTGTGTTACTTTAATCTAAATAGACTTTACTTGTTTTATTCGAAAATGTGGACTGTCTTCTGCCAAAAAACAGTTGAAGCGCGAATACCTGAATGTGTCTGGTGTTGTTCCTAATCAGCCTCGCTCTAGTTGGCGTTGTTCCCCATTGGCCCCACTGCTCTTTTTCTAAATGCCAGAACGTCCGGAGGGTCGCAGTGCCAAAGTCCCGATTGGACATACGAGCAGCCAGATCTAAGGAGTCTTTTGCAGAAGATCTGTTTGTTTGCAAACGAAAGCAATTCATCAGCGAGTGCCTCGGGTTCACCTTTGTGACCACATTAAAAATCCTCAAACAAACCAAGGAGGACGAACAAAGCCTGCACAGAACTGGAGAAGACGCCGCGAAAAATAAGCTTTTAAGCAGTTCTCGGAATCCATCGGCGACGCGGCTCCCGGACGCTCATATGTTGCTCTCCCCACCCCATCCCACCGCCAGGTAAGCACAGAGCACCTCTTTCCCTAATGAACGCAAGAAGTATTTTTTAAATTCCACAAAACATCAAAGCGCGATGCAACGCATTCATTCAACGTGACGTATCTCGAGCGCGCTACAAGGTCATGTCCCTACTCCGTGCCCAACCGCCCTTGCCCCGCCCCTAGCACCGCAACGGGAGTAACTTTGCAACTTCTTTGTGGAGAAGTTGTTTCAGTCCGCTCCTTAAGAAAATCCGCAACTCGTCAGCTCCCAGTAACTGTAACGACTCGCGTTACTTTCAGGGGAATCCGGGAAGAATCAAAGCTCTTGGAGTCGCTGCTGGGAGCTAATCAAACACTCGCCACTGCCACCGTTGCGCCGCACCACACCGCCGTCGTCGCTGACTTTGTCCTTTGAGGTGTAGGCGCGCGGACGGCGACGGGCCAGCTCACGACTTCTCTCGCTAACTTTGTGCGGGTAGAAAAAAGCTCCGTACTTAAGCACGCATCTACTTGCACTCCAAATACTTTGCCTGCACTTTCTTTCCTGTGAAAATTCTTTTGTCGCAGCTAGCGAAAAGCTCGCGTATGGGAAGTCGCACACACCCGCGCCGCGCCCGTGCAATTACGCCCGCCTCAGCCGCCGCCCCGCCCGCCGGTCCACTCACAAAGGATCAGAAAATCTTCAAAGTGAACGTGGAGAGGTTCAGGGCAGGAAGATGCTCCAAGGATTGCGAAATGACAAAAGCTGAACTAATCGCAGCCTCCTTGCGGGCAAACGAATCCCGACTCGCAGCGTTTATGACGACTGACAAAAAGTACGGAGCGGTGCGGCGCAGCGGCACGGAGGTGCTCAGGCATCCTACGTTTGGTCAGGGGACCCGGAATTAGAAGACCACCCGGTTCCGATAGAGCCGCAGTGCCAAGCAGCATCCCAAGACTTTTCGGCTGCTTGAAGACATGGGTCGCGTAAGACGTGTGAGCATTTAATTGATGCTTCCTCCGACCTGCTCTCTAGCCCTTTCTTGCACCTTTGAAAATGTGACGCCTCGTTAAGGAAATTGGACAAACCTTTTACTCATCCTCCTTTTAACCCTATAGCTCCCCTTCTTTAGAGCCTTTCCCCCTCTTCGGCTTTTCGGAACGGTAGTGAAACCACGCCCCGCAAATAACATACGAAGAATGTTTTCGAGACTGAAGACTTTATAATCAAGGGAATTAAAGGAATTTATAACTAAGGCTTCGATTACACTAGTGGAGACAAAAGTCGCTATGAATTTATTTAATAAGACAGGGTGCTTCGACTTTCAATTTTTTATGTTACATGGATTAGATTTGTCCTGGGATGAAAAATTTCAAGAATGTTGCCGTGTTATTAAAATGATAAAATAATAATTATTACGATAGGGTGTTTTATTTTGGGAATTCTCTCTCTAAGTTAACACGCTTATTAAACTTTTTGAATAAATCTCGTAATTTGTGTCTAATATTTTAAGATTCGACTTCCAAATCGATTTTAAATAGTTTAGAATTTTAAGAAAACAAGCACAACAACAAAACCCATAAACAAATTGTAGCATACATTTTTTTGTAATTGATAAGATGCAATCGCGGATCGCTTATCGACTTTTGTTGGTCGCGCCTTATCGTTCAGCGGGTCCACCCTTCCTCGCTCGGTAATAAATCCCCTCAGGGGACCAGGGTTCAAAGATTAACACCGGTGGTATCCTCCCGCGAAGGTGCAGTTAATTACCTCGCTATGCCTCGACTCTGTAGATTCCCACCCGCGAAAAAGTTTCAATTAGCCGCGAACACAAACTCCTCATTTGGCAGAAATTCGCAAATTTTCTTGCGCCGGCGAAAGTGTTAACAAGGGTGGCGGGTTATGCCCGCGTGGAAGCGCGGGCGAGGGTTTCCTATAGTAGCGTGGTTGACTGCAGAATGGCGGCTTCGCGCTGCGCCGACCTCATCGTTGTCGTCGCTCCGGATCCGAATAGTAAGCAAGAAAAGTTTCGCTGCTTAAACTTTCACTGCTTCAATTATTACAAAAGTTTTAAGACTCGGAGATGCACGAACCGACGGCAAATTAAATTGCCTCAGATTTGGTTATGTGTGTCAAAACCGTTTAAGCATTCCTTGCCGCAGAAGGGGCCGAGGGGCTGACTCACGGAAGTACCACTTCTCCGGTGGGAATTTCCCGGTTTTTTGGGGTTAGGTGCATGCACTAGAACCGAGGCGGTGCAGAAGATGAGCCCAGCGTTTTGTGGTTTTTCTCTTGATAACGCTATGCCAGGATAGCTCCAAGTATGCGGCGTGCACCGTGCAGTTCATCCCCAGATGATTTGTTTAGATTAAAAGGGGTACGTATGGGCAACCAGCTCTAAATTAAGGGTTCATTCTTTTTTTTTAAATTCTTAGCGAAATGTGGTAAATTTAATAAACTAAAACATTCTGAAGCAAACGAAAGGCTAGGGGAGGGCACTGATGTAACAGACAACGATGAAATAACTTGAAATTGTAAGGAATAAAAGAATAGAAAGCGTCCAAAAATTTTGTCCAAGGCTCATCGCTAAGCAGAAATTTCGAGAGAGAACAAAATAAATAAAAATAGAACAGGAAAAAAAATTTGCAAACTGGAAATGTTCCACAAGGAATACTACAAAATGAGTACGACGATCTAAAACATGATCGTACTTCCCATTTCTAAACAAAGGTCTTCACTTCCTGCCGAGATCCTCCATTAACCTGTTTAAAAGTTATTCGCGAAGAGTATTAATGTAAAAAACTTTTTTTATCATTATCGAATTTTTATATGTTTGAATTTAAAACAACTCATCAAGATTCTGATGTCATTTACTTTTCCGTTTCTTTACTCTTGATCAATTTGCAATTCGGACGCGATCCTTCACATATGCACGTTTAGAGATATGAAATTATCGTCTTTAAAAGCGAAAGCTATTTCGAGGTGTCAACATTTATCACTTTCATTTTAAATAAGAATCAATCTGTAGATAATTTAAACTAATGGCAATTCAATACCCGTTATTTCTATAATATAATAATAAATAAAATCATATTCATTTTTTCGTTTTTAAATAAAAATCTAAAAAAAAAAATTTCTAGACTTGAAACAAAAATTTAAAAGAGTTTGTTTTGGAAATGGTGCCTTTTGTGCACACTTGTGCAAATCGTTAATAAATATAAATCCAGTAATAATAAAATTGTAAGGAACGTGTTGCTGTATAATGAAGGCTTTTCGAAAATTATGTTAGTAAATTACAGCCAGAAGTAAAATGTTTACAATGTTGTCCTTTTATCTGTTTGTTTGTATTTCCAACATGGCCTCACTATTGAGCGGCTTAGTGGTCTGGCGAATTTAGAAGAATAC
This sequence comes from Proctacanthus coquilletti, assembly GCA_001932985.1. Classification (NCBI taxonomy): domain Eukaryota; kingdom Metazoa; phylum Arthropoda; class Insecta; order Diptera; family Asilidae; genus Proctacanthus; species Proctacanthus coquilletti. The sequence continues at coordinate 1,945,000 of MNCL01000005.1, forward strand.
CGTGGCAAAAGCTATTTTTTTTTAATAAATAAATAATACAATAAATTTCGTCACTTCTGGAGTAGGCAGTTTAGTTCCCATCTTAAACAGGACCAAGGCAGGAATTAGGCTTACCACCTTTTTCAGCTTGACAATTTCGTACCACAAATTGAAAATAACAGAGTTCTTGTTATCTTTAAGACAAAGAAAGATAAAAGAAAATAATTTAACAGTCTGTTTAAGCAAACAAGATTAAGTTTGTTTTTTGATTGCTGCTGTTTGCCTCATCTGAAGTTGGGAAAGGTCAGAAAAGATGTTAACATAGCTTGACCCAAGGTATGGGTAAAATAACAGAAAAGTAAGAAAATAATACAAGCAGAATTTCTTAAAGTAGAGAGTGGTTCCCCCAAACGTGCTGACCGAAATTGCGAAAAGGGTCTATGATTTTTTATGTTCTAGAAAAATGTATAACAGGCGATAACTGATATAATCTGAATCGTGGTCACTTTCGATCCGAAACTCATTTAGTAACATAGTAGACCTTACGTGCTTTGAAAGGACTGTGTTTCGAGCCCAATAGACAGACAGAAGTGCTAGATAGAGAGCTAGATAGATAGACGAATTGAGAGGCCGGTAGCCATTTTTAGTAGGTGGTCCCAGCTACTGTCGCAGTAGCCGGTGTAAGTTGTTCCTCCTTAAATTTCCGCCACTTCCTTGTTTTGGAAACCTTCAGCAACAAAACAATCGTTTTATCTGTAAGAAGAAGAGCCAGTAGGCAGTGTCTTTTAGCCAACTCCGGTTGGTGTAGGGTTCGCGGTAACAACATCCATCAGCGCCGCTTTTCTTGGAAGCGCACCGCGGCCCGGGAGCCACCGTGGATGGGCGCTGAAACCCGACCGAATGTTTGTGTTACAAGCTGCTCGACTACACATATCAAAACAAGTGCGATTTTTTGTCTTGTCAGAAAACGACGCCTGCACTCACCTCCGGAATTCGCCGAAAGCCGCCGCGCCGATTGTCGCTTTCGCTTGCAGAGACCTCCAATTACCGCTGGCGGGCTGGCGAGCTGGCGCGGCGAATTCGCTGAGTACGCACTTTTTCCAGAGCTGCGAGGGCATTTCTCATGGAAAACGTCGTGGCCCTAAGACCAGTCAGAATTCCTTTTTTTGTCTTAACTCTTTTTGCGTTTTTTAATACGCGGCCGAATGGGGGAGGGAGGTTTTTATAATTGCCAACAATTTAACGAAATTATCGCGACGGAGGGGCCACCCACCTCCCGGTAACGCGCGAGCACTTTTCAGCCGCTCGGCGTAGGAGGAGCAGCGCTGGGGCAATGCCCTCGCGGTGTTTTGGACAATTTTGCCGTCGTTTGGTCTTATCGGACTTACAGGCGGTTTTTATCGATTGCGTGCGTGCGGGAGTGCACCCGCGAGGATGGCAGGTGACTCATTAACTGGGCCAGACTACAGGTGGTGTCGCATGGCTTTGTCTCGAATTCGGCCTTTGTTGCACATTGCGAAATTCGAACGCCGCGGCCGGAGCAGCCAACTCCGGGTCTGGTCTGGCACCTGATTGATTTCATCGGTCGTGGGAGTTGGATGCCGATAGCTGCTGCTCCGCGAATCATTCCAGATGGCGCTCTGTGAAGCAGTTCGGTAAATTCGCGAGGGCCTCCAAGTCGCGTCGAACCACCTCCTTGACCTTGGAACGCAGCAACCCGCCTAATTTGGCATGCAGGAGAAAGACATATCGAAATTTTTGGGGGCCAGATCAGATGCAGATTCGATTGCAATCCTTAATACATTCAATGACCGCTGATGTGATTAATTTAAATTAAGCCGGGAGTGTCACTCTGTCTAGAATCTCGGCGAGCGGCCATTTCCAAGTCTAATCGAGTGCAGGATTAGATGGCCGCTTGAGTTTAGCCTAGTCCGGCTATTTGCAAGTCAAATGCCACCAAAAACGGACTCGGGCTCTTTCCCAGCCCCAGAACTTCATATCTGACTTATTCATGGCAACTGCCGATGTACTTGAGGCATCTCTATAAAATTTATCTGCCAGAGACTCCGCGATGCATGCTAATAGAGTGCTGGTTTGGAGGTGGCCGCCGCCCGGTGATATGTGTCACTAGGAGCAATTGATATCGAAGTGGATTCCGTCTGTAATTAGACGAATCTCGGCGGACACCTATCGCACTTATATCTGGCATCAACGATTTTCTGCGGACATCGAAAGGTGGAAAGGAACGGATCAGAAGAACGACTCGTAAACGACATGTAAATTTGCGAAAATGCCTTTTCTGGATGCTCAAAAAATCGCAGCCGAAGAAGAGGAGACCGCCTTCCCTAGGATGATGTTAAGCAATGCTCCACTCGAAATTCGCCTTGCTGTGAATTGCATGAATTCCGAATCGATCGATTTCCTGCCAATTTGATGAATTCACTTTTGCAATTGTCGGAGGTCAGTTAGAAACCTATCGAGTTTGGGACGTGTGCAATCCAATGGAGATTTATTGGACGTCTTTGGAACACACCGTCCAAGTCATGTTAGGTGCAGCTCTCTGAGGGATTTCATTGGAAGAAGAGGATCCGGCACCTTCACCTTCAATCGGAAAGGCCTCATCATGAAGGGAAGTGATTGTATCAGTATCTATGCAATTTTTCTTTTGAGAAAGCGGATTAAGTAGTCTGAAACCTCTCGATATGTACTCTCTTTTAATTCTGAGAAGAGATACCTGGCAATTACATCAATCAACTTTGATGTTTGAAAACTCAAAAGCGGTCTGAGATTTGATGAAGAACAACAGTTAATCAAAATTGAAATTAAGAAAACAAGATCAATCAAGTAAACTTAGTGGAAAAAATTGTATTTATGTAGGACCAAATTTCGCCTTCAAACTTCGAACTTCGAACTATTTAAGCAAAGTTTAACGCTATTAGCGCTTTCGAATTCATAGAAAATCAATTTTGGATTCATATTAATTAATTCAGTAAACTATCTCTGATATGCTTCACTCGATCAATTTTTTCTCTCACTCATGTCCTTTGTAAGTTTTCTCTGGATTTATAAAGTTATGTTCTTATTTAATCAGATCTCTACAAGGCTTTCAGTACTGGTCTTAATACTGAACATTGTGGTACCTCTCTTTTGTAATACAAACTCGACTATTCAAGCAAGTTTGTTTCCTTTATCATGAAATTGCCCCTAGCTTTGACTAGTTAAACAACGATAGAATATAAATGAGTATGAGTAATTATATAACTCTCCTGGTTCATTATAAAACAATCTAGACTATATTTCCATTGATTCTCAAGCTTACCCTAAGTATGTGAACACTTGTTGCCCAAAAAGGTGGTATAGGTTATTTGGGAATTCTAAGGCAATCAGAGGTATTTTAGTCGCCCTTCTGATTCAGCATTGGGAAGACGCAGAATCGGGGAACAACTTTCAAGAAAGAGCTGATTTTAAATAAAACTGATAATATTTTTTTTTGATTCGCGAACAAAGCGTGGGCATTCTCAGCGAATAGAGTCATCATTCGGTTTTGAAGGCATCTTGGGCGACAGTCGCGCATCACCACCACTCACAACTGGCGAAATTTCTTCGCGGATTTTTAAAATCGGCAAGAAGCCGCAGAGCACGCTGCGGGCGCACGGTTTCTTTCAATTATCTGGTGAATACCTGAATACCAGGTTACATTCGCACAGCTGCCAACTGATTAAATAAATAATAATAATATCTCACATTCACCGCGACTGGCGACCGAAGATTGCAGTTCTGCGAGTTAAAATGAGTTCCTCCTGAGATGACTGAATTAATTTATTTGCACGGGGTTTTCCCAAAAAGTTCACTCCTCCTGCTTAGGAACGATCACTAGAGGTGCACACTGCTTAGACAATTAATTCATTAACTTCGTCACGTGAGACGGGCTGTCTCCCCTCCTTATCGTCGTGCCTGATTTTAAGTCTTTTCGAGATTGTTAATTATTGCCCATAAACCGCTCTCCTAAGAAATGCGCCACATTCGCTGCTGCGTTTCCAATCCCTAGCACTAAAATTACAAGTTACGACCTAAAGTGATGAGTATTATTACTATTGGTTTAGGAAGGTTTTCTACACGCATTGTTTTGTAGTAATGAGAAAAATATGAAATTCCAATTTACTTGCACCTGGCAGCGGTAAAGTCCGAGTGATTAATTGTCCTCACAGGCAGTTGTCATGGGATTTAATTAAAATGGTAGCACTTGTTACGAGTTTTTTTCTTTTTTTGTGTGGAAATCTTCCTTTTAAATTTTGATATGCACACTTACTTCCTCTTTAGCGAGAAATACTAACAGGATAGTCTTACTGAAAGGCTACAGGATGAATGGAAGGTCTGCCTTTCCCCAATTATGAATAGTAATAGAAGTCAAAAGAGAAGCCATCCTAACTATTTTTAATAATTAGTTCTTTTTCGGATCCTCTTCCCAAAATGTTGAATCTTCGCAATTCTGTTCAAAAGAATAATACAACATTTGGATTCAGTTCGTGTTAAATGATCCATAAAAGATGAATATAATTAAATTTTTATGGACAAATCGCCACGTGATTTGCAACTTATAGTGAAAAAATATACGTTAAAATACGAATTTTTAAAAATTAGTTAGCTCTGATATTTCCGAGCTGAATACAAATGTGTCGACAAAAAATATATACAAAGATATTAAAATAAGATAAATTTTTAGTTATTCAAGCTTTTTATTGCGAAACCCATTTTAAAAAGCAGAACAAGTTGAGAGAAGAGGTAGGATATTTAAATAAAAAAAAATGGATAAAATTTAGAACTGTAGCTTTTTATGGATCCAAATTTCATTCCCACAGTTTTAATTTTTCAAAACTTTAATAATTAGCAAATGAATAAAAAAATGTTGACAGCATGCATATTACCTTCATGAGTGTTGGTTGCTCCCAGTTAATTATAACTTATCTATAACAGGTAAATTTTAAGCGCTCATTAAAAGTAATGTATTAGAATTCCGGAAAGGTGCATTGTTTTGGAAGTTTTAATAATCGCCACATGCTTTTTATTTCGTTAGAAAAATTCTCGGGAATAATTAATCAACTTTCCAAATGTTAATATGTTTCAGCTTCGAGAAAACTGCGTTATATTGCAAATCAGATGCAGACGGGCTCTGTTGCAAAATTTACTAAATTTACGATTATTGCTTTTCGCTGCACAATTCAGGTATCTTTTTTCTAAATAAAAAAAAAAATCACCCACAACATCAATTCAAGCCTAATATTACGCACATTTCAGTTTTTTGCCTCCTTGTCGAAAAGCAGATCTAATTGAGATTTATCGAAATTTTTTGCACCCTCAGGTCCACTTTTTTATCTCCGGAGGTCTTTTGACTTTCAGTCGGTGTCTCAATGTTATTCGGACAAATTTCTCAATCTTTGTCGAATACAAAACCGGATTTAGAGGTCTTGGGCGGCAACGATCATAACATTTCTAACTTTCTAAATAATCTGTCGTAGACTCTACAATCTGTTCCTTAGAGTCTTTTCGTATTTGTAGCCCGGCTTTTTCGGACAAGAAACAGTTCCAGAAATAAAATCGGCAGTAGAAAAAAATCGCTAAGTGCACAGTAGACAAGGTTTCTTATTGCTAATAGTAAACATCGAAATTCTAATTTATACATATGGAACACTTATGGCCACTATCCCCTAATTTTTAGTTATTAAAAAATTTGAATATTGAGGTCGAAATTTAATCGTCCAGAAAAAAAATATCCTGACAAGTAGAGTAGAATTTGAATGGGTTCAACCCCAAAGGTTTTTAATTTACTACAAGAAACCTTTAAAATATGCCTCAAAAATTTAACCATGGTAGTACACTGGTAAAAGGTGTTATTTCCAACATTCGAAAGTCCAGTACTTTCCAAACACGCTCTTTAAACCTCAAGGTCGTCAAATTTTCAGCTTAAAAGTTATAAGCTAGAGAGCTGCACAGGTAAAAATGAGCACCTAACCTACTTAAAACTTTAAACGTTTTTCTCGGAGCAACTTTTTGCTACTGTTCGGAACGATAACCGAGAACTATTGGTTCGAATCACTAGAAGTTTTCTTTGAACACAAAATGACCTCTTTGATGAGGTAACCAGGAAAATAACGGAAGTTGTGCGCACTTCAGACCCCCTTTTTTAATGAAAATTAAGTTATTAATATAAACAATTGCATCTGAGATAGAAGGGTAACTTTTTCTGGAAACAGACCAGTTTTCAATTTATTTTGTACTATCTTCACGTTTTGGAAACTTAATAAGCATTAAATTTATTATTATGCGATATTATAAATAATTTACGGGACCCCATATTTAATAGGAACTTAAAGAATACGCTATTAGTATTATTAAACTTTTGTAAGATGGAAAAAATAATAAATAAAAGTAGAAGTAACATAGCGAAAATAAATAAGTTTTAAAGTTTGTGATAAAACCTTGTACTAAATGCAGTACGTATACGAACACTTTGTTTTAATTAATTTTAAAAATAGCTCTGAAGTGAAGAATGATTTGAATAGTGAGAGTGCACCTAGTTTTCTACACGTAGATTTTTCTATTCTACAAATTTTTTTTGTATGAGTAATTCTGTCTTTTTCAGAATAGAATTCCTTGTCTTGTAGTGTGATTTTTAATTCACGATTATGCACAGTGCGTGCGTGCATTTGTCTTCGACACATTTTCCACCGGCCAAATACTTTTTAGAAGTATTAATTATAATAAGTTGCTTTTATGATCACTTAATAAGATAAATGTAATCTACCTGACTCCCTTTTACGATTGCTACTATTATTAACATGCGTTTGAGTCGTAATTGCACTTTTTAGATCTAGAACGGTGTGTACAATTATTACCTTTTAGAATTCATATTTCATACCTATTTCATTTTTAGCATTCTGAGCGATTGTTCACTAGAATTGCTTCTGCGATATCAATTTAATCGAAGAGTAATTTAGAAATTGGTACGGTCGTCGCTAGAATTGTGACCAGTTACGTAGTAGGCAGGTCTTTCCGATTGTAAAAAAGATTAAAGGTCCCATGAGGACAGATACAATGGGAACTTGAAAAGATTTCTTGGTATGTGACCAGTACTTTGGATTAAGCAATTTCGATTCCGACAGTTGTTTCAAGTGGTTTTGAGTCTCTCCTTCTCGCCAGACCTGAACACCAGCACAGCGCTAGTTCTTCCCAAGATGTATGCAGAATTTCCAGACTTTCCGTTTTGATGCTATTACTAATTATTTTTGGACATCCTCATCAGACAAGCTGATAAACAAACGTCGGACGGAAAAAAGATCAAGGCCTACGTCACGGAGCACACGTAATTATGGCCAATGGACGTCTTCTGCGGTGCGGGATGAAAAAGCTCCCGCGGCGGGCGCTTTTTGCCGTCGGCAAATTAATGATATTACCCAGGCTGGTGGACGGCGGACATGTGAGGCCGCGGAAACCGCCGAAAAAAAGTTTAGCAATTTATTCACCTGAGCAATTAAAAACAAAACAAAAACGTTCCGTGCTCGGTCCACATTTGTGCAGTGACGAAGTATTCGAATGTTTGCACAATTGCACTGTGCTGTTGCAGAGACGACGGCGGCATGGCGGTGAGGCGACGCGGTTCTGTTGACGGCCGGTTGCGCCGGCAGGAAGGGTTGTTTGGAACCGCGCAGCCTGAGAAACCCCCAAACATTTTCGGGTCTGGTTCTGACTCGACGGCGGCTCAACGCGAAAAGTACACTTCATTTTGTCACCGGCGCGTCGTTCCGCGGGCCGTGGCCCCTACGTCTTGCCGAATTTTTGCGCGGCCAACGAACGCACTCGGCGGAGGGACGTGCAGAGGGTTGCTGGTCGCCATCAGGCTGCTCGAGATCGGGCTGATTACAATGCACGGTTCCTGGACGGGCTGCGGGAGCGCGGGGCCGGAGTCGTCGAGACCGGCCGAAATTGCAACTGAATCCGCACAACTGAGCACGCACAACGAACGCACCGTGCGGAAGAACCGGCCGGCTCGCAAAAAACGGCAGCAGCAGCAACAATAAACAAAAAACGCCAAGTGCCAAATAAAACAAAACCGGGCCCAGCCAAAAATGAGGGCAAAAACAAAATAGCCGGCCGCAAACGAATTTCGACAGAAAATATAAATTTTTCGGGGGTTGAGCAGGAGACCGAATGCAAAATAAAACGAAGGCGACTCGGAAATTAAAAGAAGCCTGGGATGGCGACGGTGGTGGTGGTGGTGCTGCTCCTGTCGGCTCTGTGCTGCTGAAAAGTGAGCCCAAACCGAGCCCGAGCCCGAATTTCGTCGTTCCTGTACGTTCCTGTGCTTTTTTCTTTTCTTTTGTACATTTCGGCTGCACATATCGAAAGGGGGTACTTGCCGAAACATCATATGCCCGTGCCTGCATGCCACGGACTTGTGACACAAGGAGCGCTATGATGAGAGCCAGGGGGCTCAAGAGGGATTATTTTTTGGGGTTGAATGTACGCCGGTGCTCCGCACAGCACACACCACTACGCCTGCACGCCGCATGCAAATAAAATATCTGGAAATAATAATACAACAAAAACGAAGAAACCGGGAGAAGAAGTAAAAAGGATAAATTTTCGGGCAGGGAACATTGCATGCATGCAGTCCGCGTACAGGGAGCTCCGTTGCGCGCGGGTCGACGCAGCAGCACCGACAGCCCCGACCGCCCTGGGAAACCAGCTCATCTCAAAAACCCCGAGAACCCCTAGAACCCGCCACCAACCACGACACTCACAAAGTAACACACGAGATTAAGCGGAGCAATTTTTTCGGCTGTCTCTTCTTTTTCGCGATTAAAGGGGACAATTTTTGGTTTCAGTACTTTCCTAGAACTCCTGCAATTCTTCCTTAACTGAAGGAAGATTATTTAGCGAAAAAGCTGCAGATTATTCCAGTGCTTACGTACGAAAGACCCGAAAGCTGGAACAGGCTTGCTTTAACACCTCTATTCAGATCTACATCAACTACATCGTTACTTTGTCTACGAAATTAACCTGAACGATTCAAAGAATTTTGAATTTTGAAGATTAACTCCATATCTAAAAAAAGGCTACTTCACGTCCCTTTCTCAAAATGTGGTAATTTTTTAAATAACTTACTTGAAAAGCCGACTTTTGAAATTCGAAATCGTAGATTACCAATCGAGTCAAGTTGTATATTAAAATGAAGGGTATACCCTGGAAACCACGTACTTACTTATAATTTTGACTATATCCATGTTTCCAGGATTTACACTTAACCGATATTAAGAAATATTCGTCCAAGTGTTTATTTATTTATAATTTAATATTTAAAAACAAAAAGAAAATAACTCTTTTAAGACAAAATGAATACATCGAAACCTATGAATATTGAAATATTAAATTAAACCGAGAGTAGGTAGGATAGATAAATTGATGGTAGGCACTTGGACATTCTAAAACGAGATCCTGGTTTAAAACGCGATGGTATGGAAACATTTTTCTCATATTTTCTCGCTAAAGGCTGTTGCATTTTTACAATGAATGGGAAAATGTGGGTATTAATAATAAATATATGCGAAAACTAAATCAAAATTAAATAACTCTATAACGAGTCAGAAAAAAAGTGTGAGTTAGAATTGATACTTATGAACTGAAATTTAACAATAAACTCGAATAGTTAAAACAGATTCAATACTTTTCTTTAAATAGGAGGTAATTTGAATTTTTAAAGCATTGAGCTGAGAGACTACATCATTTTGTTACCTTAGAATTGGACATTATTGGCTTTAAGTCCATGAATAAATCCTGCAAAAATTACTCATTACTTGCTACTGGTCTCTTTTATAGTAGTAATTAAAATTAATCAATGGGTAGCTTATGTTATCAACAATCTGGTCTATTTTTGCAGTAGAACGGCAGGTTTCTTAGTATTTATTTTCTTGTATACCTTTCGTAACTGAGTTAGGTAAGTTTGCAATGCAAACAGGTGGATCAATGTCCGCTCAGTGGTAACTGCAAACAGTGTAAAGATTATTCAACAAATACCTGCCCCAAAGGAGGATTCCACCCATCTATTTTCATAATTGCAAAACACGGACAAATGTCCATGCAAGATTATGAAATATTAAGTATTATTCATTTATTAATAACAAGAAAGCCAACGTCGCCAACGCTTTTCTGTGATTTGCGTACAAAGTATCACATTATTTTCGAAATTTAAATATTTAATTTTAAAGGCAAATGAAGTATGCTCATCCGATCTCGTGTTTTAGTCACATATAAAAAATAAAAGAAGTATTTTTTTAAGTCCCATTTATTTTGGATACAACAAATTGAGATCCACTGACGGACAGACATTCGACGAAAAACATCTCATACAAAAATTTCGATTTATTTTCTTTCAAGCTAAAAAATTGAATTAAATTCCTTTCGAAAAAAACAGAAACAAACAAAAACGAATAAAATTTCTCTTGGAGGAATCAGACAAAAAAGAGACTGAGATTGTTGAAATCAATTAATTAACTTACTCAGTTTTTTTAAAAAATCAAAAAACCTCCATTATTTTTTAATTAAGATCTTATAGTTTACTTTATAAAAATTCTACGTTACATTCTGTGTTTTAGGTTCGTTCTGTTTCTTTTGAAATGCTATAAAACTGCAGTTTTGAATCTCAATAAATGATTATTTTAAATATAAAAGCAAATGTAGCAAATGTAGCAAATTATCAATATAATAAAAATGTTTCCCTTTACATATGACAAAAGCTTACCTAGATCTAATGCGTTTTGGAATGTACCCATGGAATTTTTAAGTTTAGCCACTATTCTTAAATATTTTACTATAGCTTTTTCTACAGGAATTTAAACATATACCGATATTTCAAAAAGTGTACATCTACTTTATTACCAACTTTATTTATGCGGTTGTGATAACACTCACAGAACAGCGATCAATTGCTGAAAGTATTTACTTATGATGTTCTGGATCAAATTGCGTATGCGAGCGCCTTCACACCTGATAAACGAAGTCTGTCAGGTTCGACGCAATTACGCAATTCTTTACGCTTCTCTAATGAGATACTCCGCGCAGAACATGTTAGAACATGATTTATTCAGCAACACTCGGCCTATTCTTTCTAAAGTTGCCACAAGTCTGAAACGTGAGAACTGAGTTAGCCGCAGGTACAACAAGATTAAGCTCAATTGTGTTCTTAAAAATTGTGAGATTCTTGCATTGCTGATGCACGACTTATTCAATTATTTTCCAGTTTCCAGGGAAAACAAATTATTAACAACATTTAATTGCTCAATTTTTGAAATCTGTACTTAAGTTTTAGATATGGCTTTAAATAAGTACTTGTGTCTTTTTCAGTAAATTCCACTAATTTTCCGTATTGTTTTTTAGAAATTTAAATAGAAATTCGTGTTCTGAGTTCTCTTCGTCAAAAAAAGTGGATCTGATATTTTTCCTTATCATATATTAGTAATAAAAGTACATTTTTATTTTTATTTTTATAGCATTCTTCCCCCTCATGAAATTTGGCCTACTATACCTTTGCACTTTTTAACTACCCCAAAAATCGAGTATTCATTCCTAGATTTCGTTTATTATATTTTGGCGGGTAATTTAAGCCGGCTTCTGTTTAATTACGTTCAAATGATGGGTACCACCTGTGAAAACATCATTTGGCGAGAGCACTGAATGTTTACCTGAGCTTACGCAAAGGACACAGTAACTCAGATCTTGAGGCCTCCGATCGGGCGCCTGGCGCGGAATTGTGTTTTTGACATTCCGCAGAGGTTTGCATCACTTTGATTAACAAAACATGCATACAATAACATAAAACAACGCGTGTGATCACGGCAGTAGTTTGTGAAATCGCACGCGTCATCATCAGAAGATGCTTTGGTTTTTTAAAGGTAATTTGTAAAAATTGTTTTGAATGTTTTGATACTCAAGAACATCATCCAGTTAATACTAGAACTACATCGAGGAGGAAATTTAAAAGGAAACTTCAGAGTTTTCATTTCCATCCATACAAACTTTTCTTTTAAGATGTGCTTTATTTTTCCAACTACTGCTACTAAAGAAATAAGATCAAACAGTTTCCAAAACTTGGAAATATTTAATGTGTAACGCATGAATAATGGAATTAAAAAAAAGCAAAAAAAAAAACAAAGAAAACACACAGAAATAAAAAGAGATAATTTAAGCAGCCGTTAAAATTCATTATTTAATTTATGGTTGCATCGTGGCATCTTTGGCATTTTACGGCGTTGTATGAAAAATCTAATCTTTATTTTAGCGGAGAAAAAAACTGGGCATTTCAAATCGATTATAAAGCGTGAAATTGTACTTACTTAATACTTGCATTAGAAGATCCTGCACTTCCCCCGTCGTTGAACTTCAACCCCATTGAAAATCTGTAGGGTGAATCAGAGAAAATGTAAAAAATGTAAAACGCACAAAATTCAACTCAAAGCCCTCAAGTTTTAATGAATTTAAAAAAGAGTCATGTACATTTTACTAAAATGGTAGAATGCATCAAACACGGAAAGGTACACATTTTTATTTTGGTTTGAACTTTTGAATTAACAAAATTTCTTGAAGATGTTTCTATCATGAAAATTTTGTATGTTTTTTAAAACTCATAATATTTTAAGGTAATAGAATACAAATTAGATAAGACGGGTTTATTTTAGTGTTATTTTTCTTTTTGGAAAAGTGTATTATAAAAGCTTGGAAGAAAACAAGTGGAATTGCGAATTAAAATTTTTGGAGAAGCACATTTTCACCAATATCAATTCAAAAATTCTAACAAGATGATTTTCTTTGTGAAAAAGTGAAAAATATGTGACAAAACTCATACGTACTTGTGCTTCTGGAAAATTATGAAGACTTTCAAACAGTCGGCGGATTGTAAAAAATTTTCAAGATACGCATGTTTTCAGTTATTCTACTTTGTTTCTTTAAAGCGACGATTTCAGAAAATCTTAAAGCAATTCTGTTATTCTGCTTATAACAAAAGTATTACTATATAATAAATACTTTATAGACAAGTCCCAAATCTATTTAAGGTTATTAAATGAACAAACAAAACTTACAGTGCCATTCTGTAAAAGTAGGTCTATTCGATTGAGGATAAAAGTTTGTGTTTTTTTTTTTCTTAAAATTAAAATTGTTTTACATTTTATTCATTTTTTTTACCGGGATGATTTGAGGAGAAATTTCCATTTTATATTCAACAATTCTGTCTTTTTATTTAGTCTTAAAAGATTACTTTCGGCCTCCTTTTAATTTAGGTACCATTAGAAACTTGTGATACAAATCGAAGAGATATAACCTACAATGGAGTCTTTTGTTTTATTTAGTGCTGCAGCTTCCACAAGAGTACTATAATTTATTCCGGTGTGATGAAGGAAGTGCAAAACTAAGGTTGAAAGACAGAGAACAGTAAAAAACTAGATGGTTTTTCATGTTATACAGTCTAATCATAAAACGAGATATCCAACATCTACTTCTAAGTCGCACAATAGTTCAAATAAAAAACCAAAAAAACGATATTGATCAGTATAATAAAGTAATACTTTCATTTCTTGAAAAAAAAAACAAAAACAAAAGAAGAAATACAAGAGAATCGCCAATTTTTTTTAAAATGTCGCCCATCTTTAAGAACTTGCTTTGTTTGGATGTGGAGCATAAGCCAGTTAGAAATGTCTACTGTTAAATATCGATGTTTTCTAATGCTTAAAAATCGTTTTTTTTTAATTTCTGCTCAATTTTTCGTTTAGTGCTAAACACAAAAATTTATGTAATTTATACAAAATCGCGAACATTAATTAAAAATAATAAAGCGAATAGAACATTCATTGAAGATTCTGTGTAATTAAATAACTATGAATTGTGATGTATTTTAGTTGAATAAAGTCAATCAGTCTCAATTAAAGAACGACAGCCGCAATACCGTTCATTCCTGTATATTTTACATCTCATATTTTTTAGAAAACTATGATATGTGATATTTTCGTAAAGTATGAAGCTATTTGCATACTACCTCATTATACAAAGTCCATTAAACCAATTTGGGTCATATTTTCGCACTTAGAGGGCCGGCTACAATGTGGACCGGATTTTATTTCTGTTCGATTGTTTGTTTGCTACTTACGAACATCAAAACAACGCAAACCTCAGCAGAACTTTCACTGTTTGATAACTCATAAGTTAGCTTGAAATATTGCATTTTTTTGTTGCTATCTTCCACCGCCCGAGTCGTGGGTACTAAACAATACTCAATAGCTAAAAGTAACAACAAAAACTCAGAAGACGGTAGGAGCTAAACCAACTACAACGTGCTTGTATGAACAAGGATTCACCATTGTTTTATATTAATAACAAAGTAGTCATAAAACAGATCGTATCGTTTTATATAATACTGAATTAATGGAATGAATACACTTAAATAGTTAAAAGCGGATTACTAATTCATTTTCACATGCGATTTAGACGCCTTAAACTCATACTTAAGAATATTGAGTAGATTAATTAAATTTACAGCGCTTTTCCTGGTATATGAACATGCATTTATATAAATAATTTGTAAAAAATTAAGTTGTCCTATACATGAAAAATTCTTTATAAATATTTTATAGAATTTCAATAAAGTTTTTTATTTAGTATAAATCTAACTGCTTATTTTATTAAATTGTGTTTCTCTAATAAAAATCATGCAAAAGTGCTATGGAAAAAGTTTTAATAAGTATTCAAGAAAAAGAAAAAAACACTAGTTATTAAAGTAATTCTATTTTGTTAGCTAAATTTTTTCTATACCTTCCGATCACATTACAACATACATAAAAGACTAAAAGGATTTTTTTCGCTTTTTTCAGAATATTATAACCATTATAGCGCTAGTAAGTTAGCTTCACGTATTTATTGTATCTAATGTAATTTAGTATGCACGATTTCCCACAATAATAAAAAAATTAATATCGAAAACTTGATACCACTGAATCAAAATAAATCTTCTCAAATCTCGAAGCGAACTAGCAAAGGACCTAGGTTGGATCTCTGTGGTATTCCACATATCACTGTAATCACCTATCGAAGTCGAACACGTATTGAATTCCATAAATATCAGAGACCCTAATATACTCTTTTATAAATTTGGGTGTAATTCAAATATGTTGGACCAGTCTTTTGTGCCGTATATTAGATTTAGGTGATTAAAGAAAAGTAACGCCACTACTATCAGGCATATAAATTTAAAAATTATCAATTTATATAAAATAGGATGACATGTAGAGATTTTTTAAACTATATTTTAACTTCGATATGAAAACTGGCGATTGGGGGAGGCTGAAACTATCGAAAAAGACAAGGCCTAGTTCACCAGTATTCCGCGCACAGAGAATTCACGGATATGGCAAAGCATGTGTAAAATCGCGCCCAAAATCACTTCTAAGTGCTCGAAAAATCTAATCAGAGGTGCTTCGCAGATAGAGCCCCTGAAAGAGCTTGAGTTCCGATAGTGGGAAAATGCCAGCGGGAAATTGCTCTGTTCTCGTTGAACTCCCAAAATGGTCGGTTGGCGCACAAACGACCTTGCAGGTGTTTTTGGTATATTTTGGTGCGAATTTTGGGTTACTTGGGAATTTGGCAATACTAGAAAAAATACATTGGGGTGCTTACACAGTATTGAGCCCGGAAATGTTGGGTGGCCTGTGGAGCGGGCTGCCGTAAAACTCTTATCCATTCAACCAAAACTGCACTTTTCGTAACTTTTTTATACTTTTTTGAACTTTACAAACTTACACTGTAGCGAAACGTGTGGCTACATTAGCGCGTTTCAAAAGCACTTTTTGGGATTTGTTTGTTTTTCTAAGAACTACCGCCTTCCGTGTCGGCTCGGCTTGAAGCTTGAACAGCTCTGAATGTTTTTCGGCGCTCTGAAATGAAATTCCATCAACTCCTGCCGTCTGGAGCCTTATTTTTGGCCGAAAAAAAATCCGCCTGCACACACCGGAACTATTCACTGTTTTTTTTTCTTTATTTTTCTGTAATTCTTCCCTTTCTTTTTTGTTAATCAAATTTTCGGGGTTGCGACTCCCGGGCTAAACCAACTCGAACCAACAGAGGGGATGAACGCCGAAATATTGGAAACGGAAAAGTATTCACTGAAAAAAACAACTTCAATTCGCCGAACGTTTTCACATGATTCCGCGGGATTTCCTCCGCAACAGCGAGCACTGAATTCGTTCGGTTTTGAAATTGGTTTTTGGTTAAACTGACGTCCGAGCGGCGAACGGCTACTTTCTCGATCAGGCGGGCTTCAGTCTAGTCGCAAGCGCCATCTACTTCCCGTTTCGATTCTCGGCTGGACGCAAGTTACCAAAACTAAGTGTCCCGGGTGCCGCTCAGCTGTGGTGTTGCGAATCTGCCTGGACAGAAAGCAATCGCAAATTTAGCAAGGAGCCGGATCGCCAGAACCAGAGCGAGGCGATACAGCGGAAAAACTACTAAACGGAAATACAACGAGAGGTTCTATTAATTTTGTCGATATCTATTTGAATTTCGGACTAATCTGAATCGCAACGCCAAGCCAACGGGGGCCACTGAGCCGAGTGTCTAACAGTGCAATTTTCAAAAGTATTCTGTTAACCGAAAATATTAGAGAGCAGGCAGCAGCGACTTGTATCGAACTGACGACACTACTGACGTTCCGTTTTGGATTAGAACGCAGCACTGCGTTTCGGTCTTCCAACACAAGCCATAGGCGGCGAATAAGCCGAACGGAACGACGGACGCGGGCGGCGGGGAGCGACAGCAGTGAGGCAGGCGAGGCACACCACACCACCGGGGAGCGATCGGCATAGGCAGCAGAAGCGAAAGAGAAGCGATTTTTGGCTGAGTGGTAGACACACAATGCACAACACACAACACATCAACACCGGCAGCGGCAGCGGCAGTGGCGACTGGCGGCAACAACACGGGAGCGGAGCGGAGTGGTCCGTCCGTCGACACAAAGACGCTGAGTCGTTGCGGTGGCGCGGCCGCTGCCGCTGCTGTTGCCGACGAGATGACAACAACACTTTGTCAACAACGGCGCACAGGCGACATTTGTGTCTGGTGCGGGCGCCGCGCGGCTGTGGGAGTGTGGCGCAGCGCGGCATCGCGCGCCGGCCGCTGTCGTCAACAAAGAGCGGAAAATACGCCGCCGCTGCAAAAACGCCAACGGACACATAGAAAGCGGCGCGGTGGGCTGCACGGACGAGGACGGCTCCAAATCTCGGCCAGGCATACAAAAAGCAGCCGAGAAAGGACCATACAGCGGCAGCGGCTGCACACAAAAAGCTCGCGATAGGTAGAAAATGACAAAAAATGCAAAGTGCTCCTATCGATAAAAGTGTAAAAAGAGCACTTGAAGCGCGGAGTGGAGGTGCACTGCGAGCACACATGGCCGCGCGCACATGTGTTGGCCGCACACATTCACGCACACAGCGAGAGGAGTGCGGACGATCGTCGACCGAGCTGGTGGCACCAGACCCCACCTCCCCACTCCGAGTCGAGCTGAGTGCAACGGTACACGGAGCGGCAGTCCTCGAAAGCTCTCCTATCGACGGCTCTGTTTGCACACACCCACAGACGCAGCGGCACCACCGGCCCACCACCCTTTCTTGCATTCGCATCGCAGCAACAAAGCGACAGAGGAACAGCCGTCGCCTGCGTGTGTTGGTGGTATGACCGTCAAAAGTTCGGTTGACGAAACGAGCTTGCAGGAAAGGCGACTTCGAACATAAGACTGCCCCTCCCCCTCCCCCTTTGCGATACTTAAGCTTATCCCTGTCGCACCTGCAGCGAATCGCGCGGTGCAACAGAAGGAGACGGACTGCAACCGTTCATGATCCGGCTAAACTTTCGCACGCACACACCTGCACGCCGCTGAATGAATCGAAGCAACGCCGAGGCGACTTTTTGCACATCCGAAAGTCTTCTCATCGCCGCACGGCTCGTTGCTCATCTCGCGCAACGAGGCGGTCGTGGCTGCCGCGTGGTCCCGCACGGTGCATGTGTGAATCGTCGAAGAGAAGGAGCGAGAGAGGGCGCTTCTTGGCGCATACAATCGCGCCGCAACGCAGCAGCACACGCGGAGCAACGACGCTCGCGAAAGCTCTCTCAGCCCACCTTGTCCCAGCCCCGCGATCCGGTAGATTTACGGCTCTTGCGTGCCTTTGTGGTGGTACGGCTGAGCTGGGGACTAGCCCAACGTCGTCCAATTAAAGCCAGGAGAGCCTGGTGGTAAGAGAACCGTTAGGAAGCTCTGTTACGGTCGTCGCCAACCGTGCAGGGGGTTCGTGAGGCTGGCGCAGCTCGCGTCTAGACATGTTGCAGATGCACGTTGCAGGCGACGGCTGCTGCACATTGCAGGCGACTGGGCATGCGCGCCACAACTTCTGTTGCTTCTCCGTTCGGCGTGCACGCGGTCTCCTCGTCGTCCGTCAGGTGGAAAATCGCGGTGAATAAAAGCACCGTGGACAATGCGAGAAGAAGCTCCGCTTCGGGGGGAGTAAGGACGGAAGCCGAGCAAACGCATTTTCGGTAAACAGGGGCTGGTGGCGAGAAAAATACCTTCGGAGGTTACTAAAAATGCATCAATCAAGTATCGACCCTTTTCGGATAAACGGTACTTTCGTAGAATGAAGAGGAAGAGTTGCAGATGGCAGTAGTAATTTATCGGATAACGGCTCCAGGAAGTCGTCTAAGCAGTAGTAAAGTATTTTCGCAAATTGGAAAGAAGAAATGCCGTAAAATACAACGCACAAAAACATTTTTCATGCTTTGCATTCATTAATTTTTTTTTCTACAGGTTGCCTTCTCGTTTCTTAACAAATTTGAAGATTGCTCGTTCTCTAGAGAGGAGGAAGAAATTAAAAATTCAGAAGAAACTGATAAGAGACCGTCGGTATGGTGAATTTTTGAAGCGTTGTGATTGTGTAGCTGTACCAGTTAAATATCGGGTAGGACTAGTTTTCCTACAAAGTACACTTCACTTCCAATGGCTCTTCCTGAACTCCAGCCTTCCTAATCTCAGGAGTGGAATGGATACCTTTTCACCCACTGGCTCTGAGCAAGATATCATATAAGAATTTCCCATTTCCTTTTGAAATTGAATTCGCATAATTCGAGTTGGAGTAGCAAAGTACTTGCCTATTTTGTACTGGTTCGAACGCCAACGTTCTTAAGCAGCGTATTCAAGCTGGCTACTGCTTCGTTATGTTGCGTTACTCTTATTATTGTTGCTGCGTATTGTAATAGGACAGCAAGGACTAGAGAAGCGCGATTATCGCAGATGTAAGAAGGACTAAAGTGGAAGGAATTAAATTTCAATATTAAACTGGCCCGCGGATGAGGCTTGCGGACTGGATGCGGATGGCGGTCTACATGCGTACATACCTCAGCTCTGTTGCATGGATCGCCAGCGGAGTTTACATATGTAAACTAAATCCTCGCCGCGCTGGTAACCCGTCGAAGCGGAGTCGTTGATTGTGCACAGTGCGCTGAAGAATGCCAAGAAGAGGCGTGAGGAGGAATCGCAGCAAAACACACAGGAATTTTTCGGGTGCGAGGTGGAAGCGCCTCCTCGTGCAAGGGAATCAAAACACTCGAGATATTGCCAATGAGTGGTGACGTAATGCGTTGATTTCGCGACTCGAAGCTTCCGATGCAACATCAAGAGAACGAAGGGGTTAAGAGTGCATCTCGTCGCCGAAGAGAACTCCCCCGACTAGTCGTCTAGTGTGCAGAGTGTGGAGTGCCTTTTACGAAAGGTAAATAAATGTATGTGCGTCAATGCAGTATATAGAGAGCACCAATTAGAAGCGGCTGGGTGTGTGCGTGCACGAGTGCACGGTATCGAAGCCCGTTCTATGCATAATCGAACATTAGGGTTGAATGTAAGGGGCGCGCGGCGCGCCGCACGGGCGGCGGTGGGTTGGGTGACGGCTTGTATTTTTCGATTTCTAGCACTAAGCTTGCATGGTGCACACACACAGCGACGGCACGCAGCGTCCGTAGTGCACTCGGTGGGTGGGAGCTGCTCGGTTTCCATACTGGGCACCAATACCGCCAGACGGTGCAGGCCTCGTGTCCCTCGCACGAAAGGGCACAGGCTGGTTCGGTCTTTCTAGGGTCTAGCTCCGGTGCAGCTGTGTGGGTGGGCGGCTCGGCGTGTGTGGTGGGGGTGGCTGGTCCGTTGGTTCCCGTTTCTTAAAGGACGCCTGCCAACATGAACTTCAAAAGCGTTCTTGGGCCGAACGGAGATTCCTAATCGCCGTGCAGGTCATGCAGCTGTGTGGGCACTGAGCGTGTGTGTGCGTGGGGGCTCTGTGGATGCAGAAAATTGGCATTTTCGTGGATTTTTTCACAGGGCTGTATTGGTGCACATTAGTGCGTTTCTTGTCTTTTTGGGGGTGAAAAGCTCTTATGGCCACTACTCAACTCCTCGAAAGTTTTTGGATGTTCTTCGACCCCCACCCCCGGCGGGCGCGCATTCATGCCAGTCTCCTTCGTGCCAGCCTCCTTCGTGCATTTTTCGATTTCTCAAGGATTAAAGTCGGTCAAAACTTTGAGAATTTGCACAGGATTTATGCGATTCCGATGATAGGCCAGGCGTGCTGGTGGCTCCTTTGCTGATGGAAATTCGCAACTCGTTAAGTTTCCCGGATTAGAGGGATAAAAGATTTTGGCTCCGGCGGAGAAAAATCGGGCTCTTCATGCTCTAAGCAGCCCTCCTAAGGCGGAATTATAGGAGTTCAAATTTACACGAACGAGCGGCGCGCTACGCCACTTGTGTGTGTGGGTGTGTATGCGCAATGAGGTAAAGATGTCACTGGAGCACTTATCAAGTTCTGAGGAGGATTCACAAATCTTTGCACATTTCGGAGCTCTTTGTCTTCCGAAGTTTTTCGGATCCCCCGTGGAATTTCCGGCTGAATAAGGGCTCTTTGGCTTTGGATTTGTTGACGACCGGTTTGCCCTTCTTATCGCCGCTTGTGAGGCAACAGAAACGAAGAGGAGCTGTTGCAGTTCCTCCTCAAATGTTTCTTGATTATCAATTTGAAAACACGATAAGTGCGCCTGCTGCATTTACCGAAATTCTCAGCCATGAATCTCTGAGATAAAATAAGTTGAGCGCCATAAAATTTTTGCACATTACTTAAACGCCGGAGCATGAGGAAGGTCAGAGCTATTTCAACAAACATAAAAAAGTAATTAAGCATAAAGATGAGTCCCCCCGGCTTGGATGAAACGCGTATATCAAGTTCAAGTGGGAAGAAAGCAATTTCTTATGGATGAAATGCAGGTAATCCCATACGTCAGTTACCGCTGATCGTCAAGCAACAGTCCAACTCAATATCGAATTAAATTAGTGTAATATTTAAGCCTCTCAGAACTCGTATAGACATTCCACAGTGGACGAGATTACCTAATAATTAAAATGTGGAAATAAGAAATCTTCTTGGCATCTAAGTTTTATCCGCGTATTCTGTCCGATCTCGTAAGGAATGCAATATTTAGTTTGAATCTACAAGTGGGTTTATTTCTAGTATGTGAATATGTTCACAAGAGGTTTTAATTTGTTAGTTATAATATTGCTCTTAATTATTCAGTCCTTGGCATTGCTCTTTTATAAGACAAAAATAAAGTCATGCGATAAGTGCTTTTCCTATTGCACTCAATTTATATTGGAATTAATCATTACTCAGTCTTAAAACTTAAAACAGAAATTTATTGGACTTACTTTCTATATTAATTTTACTATTAATTTGACCAAAAGATTCCCCTTCAGAGTAGATCAAGGTTGTAGCACTTAATTTTATGCTAGTTGCTTAGAAATGCGTGAAGTTAAAAATTTTAGAGTTATTAAAAAAGTGTTTTATTAAAAACTCTGATAAAAGCAAAACTGTTGACTTGATGCCAATTTTTAAGACGAAAATAAGATCCTAATACTTCTTAGGAAATGTCGAGTTGTGCGAAGTGAAGAATTATATAAGGACTAGATTTCAATTTGAAAAGAAAAAAAATGAACACTAAATTATTAAAATATTGCAATAATTCTAATATCTGCAAGAGGACCTTCGCTCTCTAAAGAAAAATGAAAAAAGTTTTCTTAATTATAAGGCACTGAAAAGTTGTGCACAGATTTGAAATGTACGGAAATTCATAGCTACATCTATAAATACAAATGGCAAGTTTTCAAAAATTAAATTTCCTGGAGCAACTGAATCCCGATCTTTTGTCAGAAATCCTGAATCAAAATGAAGTGTCGGAGGGTATTTTAAAATACAATTTGAATGTGTACCCTATTTCGTTCAAAGCTGTGAAACAAATGTGAACAAATGTTCTAAGAATTGTGAACAAATGTTCTAAGAAATATCAGGGATATTTTTTTTAATTTGTTTATTATTATAATTCTATACAAAAAAAAAATAAAATAAAATTTAAACTGCGGGGTTAGTATGAGGAAAGAATAGTGCAATTTGTGCAAATTATCAAAACTTATTTTTTTTAGAAAAGTACATCGGCCAGGAATTTTGAAAATATCTTGGATACATTTCACCTTTGGGTTTAACTAACTTCATTCTACTTAAAAGTAAAAGCTTGTTTTTTTCTATTAAAACGTAAAACAGCTTGTTTTTCTCTATTAATTTGTTCCTGTAAATTTACTCATTTCATTCATTTTACTTGTTTTGAATATAAAAAAGGCAAAGCATCATAAAGTAAAATTTTTTCAAAATATGCCTTTGCTCATGAGTTATCTTATAAGATATATAACGGTGAAAATTATTTTAAGATTCGTCTAGACGTTTTGCTCTGATAAAATTCAAAATCCGTACTTACAGACATAGATCTATTGAGGTTTTAGACCTAATTTGTATAGATTTTTAAATGGATATGGTCATGGCAGACATCGTGCACGAAAAAATAACAAGAATTCACAGTAATAGGAAAATATATGAAAGATCTTGATGCTATACCATGAAAATATCGCCTTGTCAAAAGGAAAGCTTGTTTTCGAGATTTTATCTTTAAGTGTAGATGCCCTGGTATTTCCTGAGAAAATTTATAGTCGTTCTTATAGTAAGCTTTTTAACACGTTTCAAAATTGTATAATGCATCCTTGTTATTTTTGTTGTGCTCAAGATTAATGTGCTTCTCATTAATTTGGTCACGATAAGCGCTGAGCCCATGGCGACGACATCTGCCCACATACGCGTCTAATTGGAGCCCACACTTAGATCGAACGACAATGAAGAAAAGTTTCCAAAGAAGTGAGGATTAAGGGTCTAGCTTTTGCCCCGACAACGAAGCCGAGTGCCAAAAATTGCTCACTACAAACGACAAAATATCCCTCCTAAGGATGCAGTGTAACGTCCCGGAGCGCTCCACAATAGAGTGCACCTTCATGTGGCCTCCGGCGTACACTCTTCCAAGCGCCCGGTTCGTTCATCTACCCGTCCTCAAGTCGAAAACGGCTGAACGAACTTATCCGGGCCTCCCAACACTCTATCGACCCCCATAACGTTTCTCCAGAAAATGTTCCTTTTTTAGCCCACCCAGAAAGTCTGAACCCACTTATTGATCTGGTCCGCAGCCTAGAAAAACAGCTTAAACTGTTATACGAACTCTTCCTTCTTACAGAGGCTAGCCTAACGCTGAGCTAGACCTTTTCTCAGCAGCCTCCCCCTCCCCCACCTGCTGGCCATCCGTCACGTAACACTTTTTGGCGGATATTACCACCACCCGCCCCCAGCGCCCACGATGACTTATATTAAACGAGCTGGTGTTCGACAATCCACAGCGCATAATGGAAAGAAGACAACAAAACAGCCCCCCGCCCCGTCAGCCGGCTATGGTGGGGCTAGCGGTGGCCCTCAGCCCTCCGGCCCCACACCGCCCGATTGAGTATGCGCCTTACGCTTCAATAAATTTCTGTCTTGTTCGTTCGTAGTGTGTTCCACGTCGGTGTTTTTTTGGAGCTCCCAGTGCATGGCTCCTTCCACCTGCTTGTCCTTCCAGGGGGCGGAATACTGGGCTTCACGAAATTTCCGAGGATATGTATGCGCCCAAGTGCAGCCTTTATACGAGGCGGAGGCGGTTTTGTTTTCCATTTTGAACGTTTTTTAATGACAGCGGATCGAAAGGTGAAAAGGATACCAGGTCGAAGAGTTTAAGAGGATGATGCCGTGCAGTGCGGGTGGATCGAATGGGGGGAGCCAGAAACATTTTTTAATTAGAAGCGCTTTCAGCCCCCTGAAAAGAAGTTGCTCCTGCTGCTGCACGCTACCACTCCTGGCTGCTGGTGCCCCCGCCCCTTTATGGCGAAATTGCTTCCAGATGAAGACTTCGGCCATTGTTGCCGCAGCAGGCCTAAAAGGACCAGTGACGACCGCGCCGATTGAAAATAGTTTGGCAGCGAAAATAGCGTTAAATGAAAACCAGAGACGACAAAGACGGAACCCGTGATGGATGGAGGAGACAGACTTGCTGGCAAGTTATAACGAGCAATTTTCGTTGGGTGCCAGATTAAACCTAGCGGCGGGCAGTTTAGCAATTTACCTTTTGTTTTATCCAGTTGCAGGATTCAAAACCAACGACGGTTCCGTTTTGTCCTTAGCTGACAGAACTTTCAAAAGAAGGGGCTCAGAATCAATCTTATATTAAACAGCATAGGCAGAAGGACATTTTGAATTTCCAATTTTAGAAATTGAATTTTAATTATGTGTGAATGATTTTTAATTAGATCCAAGACTTCGCGATTTTGAACCAAAAATATTCTACTTTATTCTCTGGGCTATTTAAAAGACAGCCATTGAAAAAAATGCACTTAAAAATATATGAAAGTTCACTGCGAGGGAAATATGTGTCCAAAATAAGGTTGAATTAAGGTATCAAATTTAAGAACTAACACAATCACACAATTATATTTGATATCTCATTGTTCTGTAAAAAGGGCCTATTTTTAAAGGGGTTGCGAGCTTTCCTACAACTGCGTCGAACCTTTAGAGGCAAATATTCCAGAACTATTGAATGACTATTCATCATTCGTGTAGTTGGCAATGTGTAAAATTAAATTGTTGTGTTAATTCTGCTAGAATATTAAAATATACATTGAATACGGTGGCCAAAAAGAAAATAGTAGAGGTTTTATGATGAATAATAATTAGAAAAATGCGTTTGTTTGTTTATTTAAAAGAAAAATTGTAGAAAAAAGTCAATGGATTTCAATAAATTAAATTAAGGTAACTTGATCATGATGATGATTAAACAAATTAAAAATAAATGACACTTTTTTTAATTAATTTACTCGAATTTGTAAGTAAGAAATAAAAGTAAAGAATAAAACTAATTTTAAAAATTGTTTGATCACCTAAACATGCTAATCATTTCATCGCTAAATCGGTTAATTACCTGGCCACCCTAACAAGAATATAGCGGCTAAATGAATGACCGCCTGACCACTGGACCGGCTGATCAACTACCCAACTGATCATTGACTAGCTAGCTAGTTAGCCAACAGACCGGCTGGCTGGCTGACTCACCACTTATCCCACTGATCGCCTGATCCACTACCACTTAACCCATTAACTGCTGGAACCCCGGACCGCTTGACTCACTGATCGCGTGGTCGGTGAACTACAGACTTTCTGATCGGTTGCTTAACCTGATGACCCCTTGATCTTCTGCAGCTACCACCACATGAGCGCTAAGGTAAGTTAATGTGTTCCGCGAGATTTTTCATATTTTCATTAATTTGCAAAACGAAATGAAAAAAATACGCAGAGATGTATAAATATATAAATTTTCGTTACGATTGTTATCCTTCGCTTTAATTTGCAGGAGGAATACATATCACGAAATTAAAAAATATTATTTTAAAAAGATAGAAATTATAATAACTGTAGAAATCACATCAGATAATTAAAATTATGTAACACTAGTTGGAATACTAAAAACATAAAGTCAAGATTATAGAAACAAAGTGTAAAAGGTATGAGAGAGTGTAAAACTTGAGTTTTCGACTCTATACTATAGAACCTTCTCAGAAAGATCTATTTGCTCTTTATAATAGTCTTCTGGAAAGAGGTTTTAATTCGCTGGTTGCCTTTTGGTGGTTTCATAAGAACATACACAACTTAATTAAATTGACCGCTGCTGTGAAATTTTTCGCTTGCCATCCATTTTAATAATTGCTAAGGGTCTTCTCATTTTAGTTTAGTAATTGTCTCTAGATGTGGAGACCGTGAGGATCACTACACAAAGCAACCTCTGCACCTTGATTCCCTATTTTCCAATATTTCAGCTTGGATAACTTTTGAACAGAATCTCGTTGCGACCCCGCTTTGACTTCCAGTTGACTGTTTTCTTGGAAAATCTTGCAAAATCTGCCCTCTTTCATAGCTGCCCTTATTTTGCTGTACAGAGGGTCGCCGCCATTTCTTGGAAGCACCCCTCTACTTAGCTAGGGTAAAAATGACTGATGCACGCCCTGCTCCGTGAATTGCCATCTGATTGGGCTCTAATTACTTTCCATAAAGTTGTATAACATTTCCAGAAATGTTCTGTGTAGTGTCTGTTCGAGCTGCAGGTATTATTTTTATCTCCACATAGTCTGGTTTATCTTTTTACACCACTTCTATTTATTTGGCCAGAGATTTAGTTTGAGTGGTTTGATATTTCGTGAAAAGAATAAATTGTGTACAATTTTACTTATGTCTCTAAGTTGCTCATGTTCTAAACAACTTTAACAATTTTTCTTAAAGTAAATTAAAATCTTTAATTCCAAAAACAGTTTTATTAGTATTCCAATTTCGAAATATTTTAATGCCAAAAAAGTTGTTTAGGAAAACGAAAAAAAAACTGAAAGTTGTTTTTTCGAAAAAATGTTCACAATATTTCACTATTCTTTTTAATATATGAATTCTTTCGAAATTTAAAAACACAATTCTACAAATTTTACAATAGATTAAAAACATGAAACAAGTATTACAATTTTAGTAGTCTTGGCAGTTTTTGATTTTTTAAATTAACATTTTATTACGAAATAGTAGAATAAGAAAATTCTCTATGCTCAACTACAAAAGCTATTCTTAATAAATAATTTTACAAGTGATTTTTGTAATTAATTTCTAAATTTGAAGAGTCATACCGAAAACTGTTCGTAATTATTTGAAGCATTTATTTTTACCTTGCTTTTCATTGCTTTTTAGTAATGTTTGATTTCGGTGTTATTATCACAGTACAGCGCGGAACCAACGAAGAAAAGAGAAGTAGTAATTAAAAACCTGAATAAAAACAAAAGCTATTTATCCCATCTTTATCTTTATAGCTTTTGCAGAGTACACAGTTCAGACAATAGGCTGAATCATAAAAATATACTCAAGTTTTTAAAGTGTCGTAAACTTGAATACCCATGCCAAGCATTAAAAAAAACCGGACATATTCCTCAATATACAAACCCCTTTTAAAGGGGAGTAAAGCTCAAAACTTTAAACGTACAATTTTTTTTTTTATTAAATAATAAAACCTCAGAACTCTAAAACTTTTTCTCCTGCGCCAACTAATTCAGAAATTATAGTAGTGTTAGGAATGTCTACATAACCAGCCTATAAATTTTTTTTATTAAAATAGACCTGGAAGTAGAACATCTCAAAGTTTTAGCAATTTTCAAACGTCGTAGTGCTCGCAAGTAGGTTTAATTTAAAAATTAGAATCAACAGCCGAAGCACAAAATTCCTGCACACGTATAGGCCTATGACTGTAGGCGTTTATGCTAAGAATTTAAGGCAAAATTTCATTTTTACTTATGATTTTACAGAATTCTCATTCTTTTCAAAACAACAGTAAATTTAAGTCAAATTACTGAATCAAGTGAAAATAAGAAACATTTTATTAGAGAGTTTTTGGTATGGAAAAGGGTCCTGCATAACTGACAATAATGAGTCTATACATTTTATAACAAAATCGCAAGTTCTCGAGACGTCAAATGTGGATTTGGTCCATACATTTTTTTATTCGAGAAAATAATTCCAAATTATAAATGAAATCACTCTCGGAACATCTACCGAAAAGTGACCTTACCTTTCGCAAGAGCTGTAAAACAACTCTTGGTGTTAAGTGTGGTAGATTAGGGTCATCTGGTTTTGATCATTTCAATTTGCTTTTTCCACATGCAGATTTTTGATATCTGAAATTCAACTCGGAGTCAATTTCGAGAAAATTTTGGGACGGTGATATATCGGGGGGTTGGTCATGTACATATAGCCGGACGTGGGTAGGCGGTGCACTTGTGTTTCGTGCCAACGTGTATTACTCACCCGGCGAATTGACACGGCCAATCCCCGGAAAGTCCGATCGCAACGATCGCAGCGATCGCTTACACTTGTTGGGTCACATTTGTCATGCCCGCCTGCAATGCAGCGCGATAGAAGACGGCGGTGGCCGTGGCGGAGTAATAGAGCCAGGGACGTGGACCCGAAAATGTCAGAGTTTCTGGACGTAATCTTCTATTAAGTCGCTCGAATATTTCACCCCGGATTACTATACAAAGGTTGAAAAATCTTCTTAAGGACAGATATCGCTTCCGTGGCCATGCCCGGGGTAGCCTGGTTCCCGGGTGTACTGCAAAAATTCCCGGCGAGAAAATATTTTCAAATGTCGTCCAATTTGTTAGCTTGGGCAGTCCCCTGCATTTGCCGATATCCGCAAAAAGTGGATGAAATGTGGAAACTGTATCACGCCTGGCTGGGCTTTAGTCGGGTCCAGGGCTCGATATCTTTACCTCGACAGCTGGCAAATGGATCTTATATAACCCGCAAAGAAAAACCTGTACCAGCCACAAATAAGGAAAATCCACTCAAAGTGCAGTTAACGAGGGGGCGAGGAACGGAAAATCCGAGGCGTCCTAGCCTAGCCGAAGGTTAGTCCTTTTCCAATCTGGACGGACGGGTGTGTATGTGGCTCCGATGGTGTGTTTGCGAGGGAATTTTGTGCAGCATTCCAAACACTTGCAGGACATCAAGGAGAAGAAATGAGCTTTGTACGTACCTTTATCGTGTGCCGTCCCCGAACCCCACCTCTTCTTCCGCTTGTTCTGCGGCCCTCCACCAGCTCCAATCACGAACAGAAGAAATTCGAGGAAAAAGGAAAGAGGTCCGGAGCCCATCGGATGACTGGGGCCCAGCCCGTCCATAGAAAGGATATTTCACTCGCAAAAAATAAACGGAGCTGCAGCTCGGTATATCCTTTAAGGCTCAAGTTTTTGCCAACATCCTGTCCCGGTTGTGTTTACCTTTTGGCCATCTGCTCTGAGGCAGCACAACACGCCATCTGGAGGGGGCCAGAGATTTCGTGTGGTTCTTCAACGTAAGGACGGGCAGTTCGTTCCATAAGTGTCCGTCCGGGCTGGGGCCCCGGGCTCCAAGCAGCACACCGAGGACAGGGATGGGTTTTTCCTTTTTTCGCCTTTCTATTTTGTTTTAGCCATCGCCATATCTCGGTTTTCCCGGAGAAATGCTGCTGGTCCTTGTCGATTGTTCCCGATGCACACGTGTGTAGGTGTGTATGTGCATAGTGCACCTCCTATGGCCTAAGCCGGGAATGCATGTAAAGATGCAGCAGGCGCAAGGATGAGACCTGCACATCCAGCGCGAATCACCAGTAAGAAAAATTTTGTGAGTTTCATAAATAATCCAGGACACGTCAAGGCCCTGTAGGGGACTTGTCCTGGATGGGCTTCCGTTTCGCCAGAGCGAGGATCCTCATAACAGAAAAATGTCTTGAGGAGGACACCGGCGGCAGTGACTGGTGTGGGCGCAGGGCGGCGTGAGGAGCGGACCGGAGGAGCATAAAAGTGCACTGCAACCTTACGAATAATGCAATATTTATAAATTTTTCACAACCGAAAAGATAGCCTCCACCGCTCCGCCGTTCTTGGGTAGTTGGTTTCGTGCACAGAAATTTTCTTATTTTTTTGCCGGTCTGGATGGGTCCTGATGCACGGACGACGAGAACGGGCTCGGATGACTACAGAACCGATGCACGGCAGCATTTCGCCCGCCCCCTGCCATCGTGTACGTTCTCCTCTGGGATCCTCTGCACATGTCCTTTATTAATTATTCTTCACGTACGCCGTGAGATTTATTATTCTTGTTGGCCTCCCATCAAATGCAAGTTCAACTTGATAAATTGGTCAGGGAAATGCTACAGTGTTCGGGGCCGTAAACGATGTTGTGGACTGACTTACGACATTTTAACAAAATTAGTAGTTGCACGGTAATGGCACGCCCGGAATTCGGTAGCGGCCCGGACACAGGCCCTGCATGCGACTCCATCCGTGCCGTGGCTCCATGCCGGGGCATTTTCATCAACTGGGGCAAGAAGCCAACTCGGGGCACAATTAGGACTCACAAAATTTCCTCCGTTCGTGCGGTGGCGGCTGCTACTAGGGACCGATGCAGTGCTGCAGCTCCCGGGCGCACCTGAAAAATTGATGTGATGCCGCCCTAATCTAATTTCGCCCAATTTTAATTTGAAGTAATTCACCTGCGGGTGGACATCTTCTTTGTCGCCGTTAATTAACTCCTGCCGCACTAGTCACATTCGGAGACTCAGGCCGCCATCGCTCCTCGTCGTCGGCCATATTGGCGGGCCCAGCACAGATCCTAACGATTCTATCGGGCTCGCCGAGGCGAATGGATGAGACGAGACTCGGGAATCACGTAAATCGGAGACCTGCATGCCAGGACCGACAGACATTTAAATGGGCCATAATAACCGGGCGAAAATTGCTAATTGATTTAACTGAATAAGACTTGCCCACATGTCTCCCCCTCCCACCACGTACGCTACGAGTTTTGATGTTTTCGTTGGCTTGGCGAAGCCCTTTCAATCACTTCCTGCAGCTCTGTCGACGATTCGTATGCGCCGTCCGCGGCTTAAACCACGTGTAGCGTCTGCATTACTTAGAGATTACAACATAAATGCACCTGGAAAGGTGCGAAATCGTGTTACGAAACATTTGTGCGCCTTTTCCAGATCGGCCTTCTTGTGCGCAGTAATTCAGCGCTTTGCAAGACTTAACTACAGCGACAATAACGACATTGTGCGGCTGTGACTGTGAACGATACTTAGGTTTTTTCTCTCATTGGAAGTGGAAATTATTTGAGCGAAGTGCCGCACACCTGAGACGATGGGTTTGGTTGAGATACGAAACTAAGTAAAACTTTGTTGCACAAGAAACAGCTAGACGGTAAAAAAGAACTTTAGATTTGAAAAAATTGTCATAATCTTTAATTTATTCCCAATTCGATGAATTTATTGCAAAAGTATTGAACAAGTGATCGTCTTTTAAAAAGGCCTGCGTAGCAAAATTTAAATTTGACGAAAATGGTCGCCGTTTTTATTCTCACACCAAAATTTATAAGAGCTGTCGTCAAATGCTTAAGTCGTAGGAATCCTATCTATTTCTACAAATTCCTCTTGAAAGGTAGTGTGAATATTCTTGAACTATTTTTTAATTAAATACTGTAGTAATTAGTAAAATCACCTCTGAAGAATTTTAAGTTCTGACGAGAATTATGAAGACAATTTTTTTTATTTTATGCTTTTTTAAATGCACTTTGTTCCACGACACAAAGAAAAATGATTCGAAAACAAATAATTTCTATTTTTTCTTCGCATGAGCATTTGGATTTTTAGCTAATTGTTGCAATTACTAACAGAATAACTGCTTCTTAACTAGGATGATGTTCCT
This sequence comes from Proctacanthus coquilletti, assembly GCA_001932985.1. Taxonomy (NCBI): domain Eukaryota; kingdom Metazoa; phylum Arthropoda; class Insecta; order Diptera; family Asilidae; genus Proctacanthus; species Proctacanthus coquilletti. The sequence goes on from MNCL01000005.1 coordinate 1,976,816, forward strand.
TAAGACCCGAAAATCACCTTGTTTCGAACTAAAACCTTTTCTTCTTCTCTTTGCATTAACCAATTAAAAAATGGACATTTTATGATCGCATTGTTACTTATGATCAAACAAATATGAATCGAACTTTATTAAAACTTTTATATTTTCACAAATCTTCCCACCGCATCTGATGTTGATAACAACGTACGAGTCATTTGAAAAGTACTCTTATTTTTTAAATTTAACGTTTTAAATGAATTTTCATCGGTCTTAATGTTGCACTTATAATTCTTACTGTATATATTATAAGAAACACATTCTCCTCTAAAAATAAACCTGGTATTTACTTATTTTTCAACGATTCTAGTGATTTCATCTGTTTCTCTGGTTGAAGATACGCTTGTTGTTGGTGAATTTAACTCCGGTAAAAAACTTTCGAATGCTAAACAAGGATTTTGTCATCTGCTTGAGGAATAAATGAAAAGTTTCAAGAGAGTTAAAAAAATATACCCATGTTTATTGGACCGAGAAATTGTGGAGATAAGAACGAATCAAAAATATTATTATACGATTTTTGTTTATGTAAGTTAAAAATATGTCGGGATTTAAAACCAATTATGTAAGTATATGGGAACGAAATATGTTTATGAGTTTAAAGATATATTTTAACCATTTCTGTATCTATTTAGACGTATAAACCCTTTTTTTCTACTTTGTTTAACGATTTTATCTGTTCTTCTGCATTTGAATTGCAATAGTAGTTAATGACGAAAAAATAATGAAAAAAAAACATATGTAAAGTACTATGAGCATCTTTATTTATTTTAAAAACATAAAGTTTTATGCACAAAATGCAAAACAGGGTCATTATTCTTGCGAGTGTAACTTTCTAGAAGCAACTTAAAAACGGATAATACTAATAAAATCCAAGAGCGTTCTTCTCATGAAATTAGAGCTTCCGTATAACTACTATATTTCTCATTGATACGGATACGGGGCATGCTTTTACCTGAGAATTTCAATTAAAATCTCTTTACCCTTTTAAATCTTTTCCAACAAGTGTGGAGCCTGCCTCATGTGTACTCATAAAACCCCAAGCAAACAAATTACAGTAATAAAAAAGCGAAATGTTTGTAACAAGAAAATGAATTAAAAAGATCAATTTGCAAAGTGGCTGTTTTGCAAAGTAGAAATAAATTTGCCTTCGTTAAAATTAAGCCGCTCACTGACTCAAATAGTTGATTTCGAGTTGATAGGGAATTTATTGACCTAGCTCGGTTTCATTGAACTTCTACTGGTCCATTAGCCCTGAGACGTTTTAACAAGTTCTATTAAATAAATTGGAAGAAATGTAAACAAGAAAAACCGAATTCAACAATTCTGATAACCAAAACGTCTTATTTTATAAAGTAATTCGCAAGAAAATGCTCTACCTCATGATTACTCATTTTCCAAAGTATTGTACTTCTTTGTGCACCTGTTTCTATTCATGTTCAAATTATGGGACTTTTTATTCGTCGGTCATTCGAGCATAGCATAAGGTTTTGAAAAACATAAACGAAACATTTTTGTGCTTTCATTACAATAAAATTTAACTAGCTGAAAAGTAGCGGCTTGGTATTTTTTAATTTACATTTATGAGCATGTATCTTCACACTTGTTTATTTTTATGTTATCGTAAATTAATCTTCTGTTATCTAATAAAAGTCACGATATCTTTGATATGGTGGATGGAGTTTTAATTATCATGCAATTGCACTGTCTGCTTAAACGAAATTATCCCTAGGAGAAGAGCCACAAATTATTATACAACAAACAACGTACAATATTTCGATATTATAAAATTAAGTGTAATTTCCTATAGAGTAATACATTCTTTATCAAATAAACTGTGATCTGATATTTTTCGAGAAGTTAATTAAATTATTTACCATTTTCACTTTAGGTCGACCTTGTATTTTATGTATATAAGGATTTATATTTTTCGAAGACAATCGATTGTTAAATATGATGCTATTTGACTTCTTTAAGTTATTTATTAATTTAGTTATTTATATTCCATATCTGTTTATTTTGGATTAATATTTGTACCTTGAATATTTCTCAAAATTTCCTATTAGTACTGTCTATGGTCTAGGTTTTAAGATTTCGATTCCATTCTGCTCAAGACCTAAGATTGGTACTTCATTAGTAAAATATGTGGAGCGCATTAATAAGTCCTTAGAAATAAATCTGCCAGTTATACTTGTATATTAATTTACCTGTGAAGGTTTCGTCAACACACGGATTTGAAAATTTATTGAAATTCTACAACATAAAAAAAACTTATTTGATGAAATTGCTGAATCATTTGATGGTGAAAAGCCTCCTTTGAATTTAACTTTTTCAATTTTTATGTTTTTACGAAATTTTTATCAGACGAGTGAGAATACAGAATTTTGGGAAAGTGGCGAATATTTTCTTTTCGTTTAACTTTTTATTTCCAATTTTGGCAGAAAAATATCTCTCTAGATGTAAAATAGTGCCAGGGGTGGAACTTTTTAAGCTCGAGATTTAAAAGGTCTCTTGCGGTTTTAGATACCAAAATTAGTTACTTTTCTTTCTTTTCAATTTACCTTTAATAAGTTCCTCTTAAGGAAGCAGCTCTTGTGGGGCGTCTTTTCGCTTTATCGAGAAAGATAAAAAATCTTTACTATTTATAGAATTCATCTTAATTGATGAGGCGTCGGACACCGCAGCTTTTAAACATATAGCGGCTTATAATCCGGTTACTTCTACATAAAGCGACAGAAAAATACCTACAACTGGCTGGAAAGGTGTAAATTAGCGGAGCGGTCTGGTTGAATTTCATTGATATCACTGAAATATGAAGCTATTTCTGTAACTAAGAAAGTTCATCGTTCTTAAAACATTTCGCGGCTTGTGCGCCTCAAAAGCCGATTTCGGGAGCGTCCGGTATCACGCAGGCAGGTGAATCGGATACCCTGGACGTCTGTCCCGAACGGCCACTTGAGTAGGAACATGCTACTCGAGATGCAGCCTACAACAATGTTGCACAGCTAGCAACTTCCTCATTTCGCCTTTTTGGTGGTGAACATATTCTCTGAAAAAAAAACCCAATCAGAAAAGGCAAAAAACAAAGCATGAAGATCTTCAATTAACGCGGCAAAATACCTACGGGAAACAGAAGCTTTCCTGCTCACCTCCCCCTGCATATTACAGACAGCCACGGCAAGTGCGCGATTTCACTGATTCTAAAAGCGTCTTAGCGGCTCTACCGGCCGGAGTTTTATTTGCTTTTGATGGCCCAGAGGGCAGCCCTGCGAATTAACGAAAATGAGTATTTAAAGAAGGCAATATCCGCGTTGAAGTGGGATTTGTTTTGTTTGGAGCGGCCATAATCCCCTCGGGCGCGTCTAGTTGCTGCCCATGTCGCGACACTATCCGATGTTATTAGTTTTGGACGTGGCAAGCGCCAGGTGGTGGCGATGGCGGAGGCACCTTCGGATCTGTTTATGTCCTGCTATTAAGTTTCTACCGGGCCGGGCACTTTCGTGCGGCAATGCTCAACTGCTAAAATTAACGATGATTCGAAATTCCTTTTTCTCCGCTTATCCTCCGGAGGTGCTGCGCTTTTTTAACTTCTCGGATTTCCCTCCACTGCCCGGGAATTTGGTACGCTATTTTTTTTATTTTTTTTGTTAAGGGTTTGTTCGAATTCCACCAAAAGGCTCACGGGCTCCTAAACTAAAGTGTCAACGAATTTGCTTTCCATAGATTACAAGAGATTTGGCTTGTTTAATTGCAAAAAACGAAAAGTATCAGCCGGTTGAGTTTTTTTACGAGATTTACATTACTGCCCACTCAATTCATTTGTTCGAACTGCTCATTTCAGGTTAAGGATTTGCTTACAAAATAAAACAGTAGCTATGTGTGCATAATTAATTAATTTATTCACATTAGAGACATTTTCATCAGATAATAGACATCATAGATAACGAATAATTCACTAAAAAGTTAGTTGGACAACTATCGCATCATTATCTAATCTGATCTCTTCTTTTCACAAGAGTGTTAGAAAAAATCTATTTATTTTCGTTTTTCTAAAAGGTCTCTTCTCAGCCACACTTTTTTAAACAATGAAACTACTTTAAAATATTCTAATTTAACAACGGCCGCAATTAAGAATTTAGATTTATATTTGAATCTTTCATGTTATTTAATAGGATCATCAAATTTTATATCTCGGCATCATTTATTGATGGTGTAGGAATCTTAGAACTCATTTACCACAAAAACAAAAAAGAAGGAAAGGAACTGAGATGTATTTGCTTGTGAAAAATGTTCCACAGAGTTCCCGAGGAGTTTTCGACTTATTTATTAGAGTAAAGAGAAAATTACTTTCAGAGCTAGAAATAAATGTACAGAATATTGTAAAAAGTAAAATTATCCGAGCAGTTTTTCGATGTATAGAGGAAAAATGACAATGTTTTTTCTTGTCCAAATATACCAACTCAATTAAAACTTCGTGTAGTTATGGAATTCGAATATATTAAGTGTTTATTTATGAACAAAAAGTATATATAAAAAGAATATTCTGCAAAATTTCCCGATAGAAGTTTGCCGGAAAATGCCCAAATCTCTTTCGAAGAACTCTAAAGAATTCTGTGCAGGTGAGAGGCGATACTAATCAAGTTAAAATTGTTAAAGCGCAAGTGAAATTAGCTCTTTTACCTCTTGCTTACATTCTAGTGTATTTATCATATGATTTCAACGCTACAATCTTTAGAGATTTTTCGTTTGTTTATTCTATTTAACCTTTGCCCTTTATTGTTTATGAAATTAATTATTTTTTAAATTAATAACTTACTTAAAGGTGTGTATACTTTACCCTATCGCTTAAACCTGTTTTATGCATAAGCAAATTTTAGTAGTTTTACAACTATTACTATTCTTAATATTTGAAATTTTGCATTTTCAAGAAAACCGCCTTTAAGGTTAAAACGAGTCACATGTGAAGATAAATATCTAAATTGTTATAATTATACAGCGACAACTTTGCCGATTTCATGTGATATACAGTAGCACCTTTTCCTGGGAATTATGAGTAATGAAAAGCATCAAATTCCAAGGACGCCTCGTTAACAGAAGTTGCGTTGTCCGGGACAATTACTTGTAAAGGCCAATCGTATCGCTCCCCTTCAGACTGGAGTTCTTGATAAAACTTAGTTATCCAACTGTGTCCTTGTATACCCTAGGACTCCGCAAGGCTGCAGCCCAGGGCCTTGTTAACAATTCCAACTAGTGGGAGTATTTACGAGTATAGCTTTTCTACGAATTCCCGCCAACAAATACCTCGCGTGGATCCTCAGCATCAAGGGCAACCCTTGCTGGCAAGTGTATTTGCGTTAATTTTTAAAGCGACGGCGAATGGAGAAATTTTGAGCGGTTTTAAATAAGTAACTGGAGATATCTTCATCTTCCCGGCATGGAGTCACCACAGACCCGCACATCGCAGTCGTCCAGGCCCCACTCCAGTAGTGGTAACCTTGAACAAGGAAACCAGCTCGAAGGTTAAAATTAAATCAGAAAAATATCCCTACTTATATCCCCTAACCCGAAATCATATCAGTTCCCTTCCGATTATCCCATTGCTGCAGTAATAGCATCAAGAGCAACTCAAGGACGTCCCGATTTAAGTTAACCGAGATAGCTTAAGCAGAATTCGAGAAAGCTTTTGAAGAAGAAAGTTCTGAACTAGGGAAAGGGGATTCTCAAAAACAGGGAGACACCAGACCTCCGGGGATCGTGCGGGGGCATCCCGGAGCTCTGATGCACTCCCATACTTTTGCAACAGCGTCTTCCCGAAGTTTGTTCAAGGACGTGTGCAACTTTCTTTGTTGAAGTTTGCGTAAATTGTTCTTCCCGCTTTTAAGAAAACTTTTCTGATGTGTTCGGCTTCCTTGAGTTCTTCGCCGCTGCCGCCGTGTCACCGCGCCCTGCATCATCCCCATCATCGCCGGTGCCCTTTTTTGTTTTGCCATTTTTCACAAATTGTCGTCACACGAAGCGCACCGGAAGTTTCCATCAGTATAAAAATGTAATGGCTCTGATCAATAATTGAAAATGCTTCCTACCGGCGCGTGCTTAAACCAACTTTAAAACAATTCAGGCACAGCCTGCGGATAGCCCCTCCTCGCTTCCCGTTGAAGCAACTGGTTTTGGATATACCAAACTTAACAAACACTTTGGCATTATTTGGAATTAATATTGCTCTATTTTCCAAATTAAAAGGGGAAATCCCGTATAGAAAAAATTTTAGCTACATAATTTTGAATAATCTCAAGGTAACTCTATAAAAACTGGTTCATAACTATAGCAATTTGATACCTTATCTATCGCAGGGATGTCTAATGCACTCCGAAAGTATTTCATACAAGATTCGCAGGCATTCATTGCTTCCTTGGACCTACATTTAAACTTAACCAGAAGATTAACGTTGATAAAATTCTTTTGTGATTGAATCATGGACAAGTGCAACCTAAAGAAACGTGGACGTTATTATTATTATTCAGGAATTTATTACACGGTCAATAGCCCATTTTTAACTTATTTTCACGGTAGTGGACAGCTTAATACAAAATTAAAAAATTGCACATTAACTTAGAAAAGTGCTTTTTTCGTTGGTAGAAACCATCAAATATTTGTTAAACTTTTCACGGCAGATTTTCTGGGCAGTTTATTCCATAATACTTTCTTTGAATATGAACATACAATAAAAAGCCTGAATATACTTACAGTTTAATTTCGTTTATAAATCATCCAAAATGCAACAAATTCAAAATCAAGAGGCCAATTCGTTTTTGCGTTTCATAAATGTACTTCAATTTTCGTGTCTACTGCTTCACATATCTTCATTAATACCTAAATTTGATTTTGAAATTTAGACAAAAAAATTAGTTGTGCCTTTTAATCGCATCAATTTTTATTTCGACAATCCAAGTATTATTATATTTCAGCTTTACCATTTTTATTTTTGTTTTACTTAACTAAAAGCAAAGACATGGAGCCGTATCACACCCATCGATTTCAATTATCTAATTTAAAAGTTCGTAATTCTATTCTGCACAAAATCGCTTAAAATATGAAAATAATGCTCTAATATGATAATTAGGAACAAAAGCATTTAGAACTGTAAATATTTAATAATTATACTATACAATTTGATTCAAAACTGTTCTCAAAAATGTCGAAGCTTTTTGACTTGTATGAAAAATATTTCCGTATTTTTGTGATGCATGTAAAATTACAACAATTTATTTTCTGTAACGTGTTTTGCTTATGTACAAAGGACTGTGGCGCTATGTGGAAATGTATACATTAAATAAGAACACATACAGGGCTACGATTTGTCCATATTTCACGTAAAACGTGCATCGAGGGCTATTTCTTTACTAAAATGCTGGTTACACATTTCAAAATTATTTCTTTCTTCGGTTTGACGGTTCAAATTTTTTCTTTTTTAAAATCTGGTCTTGTTTACTTTGGATCATGAAAAATACTCGAATGATTTGGCATCTTGTGTAACACGATTTTGTTAACTTATTTTTTATTGGAGCTGAACTAATTAAAAATTTAACCTCACATAAAAGCATAGTTGTAATTGTCTCAAATTTAATAAATTAAATAAGAAAAGAATTAGCTATGCCTCAAAATAAGCTTTTTGTTTTGTTTGTAAAAATTTATATTTCAAAAGTAATGTTTATGTTTGCCTTTTGTTTAATTTAATCTAAATAAGTAAAATGCTCAAGTGAGTTAAGTCTATTTCAATCAGGGAATAAATTTGACCTCTGATCCAAAGAAGGAATTCCCACTTATGCGTGCTTTATGCGAAGCCGATTTTACGTAATGCGTATGATTTTGATTTTTAATTTTTTGTAAAAAGTCTAACGTAGATATACGAATATACATCCGAATTATTTTTTAGGAATACAAATCTTAAGTGATATGCATCCAAGTTCATGTCCGTGAGCTCGCTCACGGTAGATAAGAAAGAACTTAAATTTATATTTAATTCACTTGTTTTTACGATATAAAGTAATATACGAATGGGCAGTCAGACAAATAGACACCACGGAAAAATTAGTTTCTGCAAATAATTTCTCAAACATCCTCAACGTGCAGACATAACTCCATTATTCGACTATAAAAGACTAAACACTTTCCAATATGAAGAAGTTAATGGTTCGGACCAACAAGGCAATGACTACTTTCCGCTGAACGGCTACACCGCAGAATAAAAGAACGATGTCTATAACCTCCTTTCTTCGTAATTACGGTAATACCTACGTGAAATCAAGCAATGAACCGTTAGCCCAAAATCACAAACGATTATTTCACCCTTTTTCAGTTCTTCGTGGCGTACTATGTCTATCGCGCGACGCGAAGACGTGGAGCACTGTCCTAAAATTCTTTATCCAAAATAGCGAAAGGGAGCGCCCTCAGCAGCTGTCCCGCGCCCTGCTCCCCGTCCCTTTCGCAGGATCGCTATCGGAAATTTGTGGAATATGAGAAAATATTAAAAATGTTATTGCCCGTTCAGTCGCCGAATCAGTAATTAACAGCCATGTCTACGCCATAAAGGATATTGGAATATGTCATTTTGCGTTTCCGTCTTCTGGCATGTAACAGCCATAAAAGACGTCGGACGAGAAGCGACGGATGGACATCGCCGTCGTCTGCCCTCCATTCAGCTTTTATTAATCCTATCGGAGCGGGTGGACGGGGTGGACTTTTAATTTGCCTTTCGACCGTTTTTGATCAAACTACTAGAAAAAATTATGGGAATTCGGCTGCAGTAACTTCGTTTGTTTGCTCGCCAGGACCCCGGGCGCATTCGATGGAGCAGCAGCAGCATTTCTTCATTGTCGACTCAAAGGAGTCTTTGTGTATAGACGCTTTTCCAGTTCGAGTCCCCAGAAAGGAGTCCCGGTCACCAGCGCACATAAGTACTTTAATTGCAGTTTAATTAAAAAGCAAGACACATTCATATTTGTAATTATCGGAAAACGACAGTTTTTTTTAACTAATTATGTCGATTTCTCTGGAAAATTACTGAGTTCCATATTATTAAGGCAATATCCTCTGGCTCTGAATATTTTAAGATGTCTCTGGCAAGTCCTAGTTTTCTGTTAAAAGTGTCTTACTGAGTACGATTCAACTTTGAATAATTCGTAACTCATAAATCCTCTATGGCTTTATTTGACCTCATGGAAAACCGTAAAGATTTTATTGCAACTGCAAGATTCAGTGCACACATAAAGCAAAATTTAACTGCAAAAAAGAGGCAAGCACATATAGGGATTTGCTTTAACCTTCCTCGGTTCGTAAATTCGTGCATCCATCTAAGGCCTTTGCTTTGGGTCATTCTGACCCGGGGCTATTTGCTATTGAAGCACATAAAAAAATATGCGACTTTAAAATAAATTCCTACAAATGATGATTATTATTATTGAACATAATCATATATGACTTGTAGTGCGGCCAAACGGTGGAGTCATCCATACCTTGTCAAACAAATCAAAAAATAATGGGAATAAAACAAAAATCGCCGTTACGGTACTTTTCGGCTTTATTGCTACGAATTGAAGAAAAAAATTATTTTCTGAATTTTGCAAAGCAATAACGACCATGTTTTAATTAAGATAAAATATTTTTTGTTGTGAATCACTAAAGTAAATAAAAAATGCTGAAGAAAAATTGTTTTTATTCCGTTAAAAGTCTAAGCACCCCTAGAACCTCCAAAGCTAAAAATGATCCTTTATCTTCTTTAGTCTGGTTTTGTTTGTGCATAATTATTTTTCGTATTAATTTGGTCTTCTTTTTAAGGAACGTCTTCAAATAGAAATTTTAGTAATTTTTACGGAGTTATTTAAAAATGTCGTGAAAATTGCACTGCTGCTAATTGCTCATTCATAATTACAAAATTCAATTTTTTGAAAGGCCTCTCCAAGAAGCGCACATTTATTTTAAAATTCTGCGACCTTCAATTCTTAATTGTGAACCATCAAACGGAAATTAGCCACGGCGTGTAAATGATATAGCAATATTTTACTTAAGGAATCGCCAAGGTTTCATATCGAACTGCAGGAAGACCCTGCTTGCATTAGGTACTCACCTGTTTGTGCTGTTGCTACCCGCACCCTGCCATCTTGATCAAAGCCGCGATAATTTCTGAAAGTTTTCTTCAAATTTCGGTACTTGCTCAGCTACCCTCCAACCTAGGTCAAATAATAAGTGAGTTTTCATTGAGGTCTCTTCACGTGACAGTATAACGAAGAAAATTTCTAGGACCAAAGATTTTCCCTTTCCTCCAAGAGACGGGAACTTGAGAGAGGGTTTGGAAAGAAGGAAACTATTTCGAAAAAGTTTTTCCACAGAGCACACCTAACCGATGCGGAAAGATGAGGGGGGCGGCTGGGCGGGGAGGAGCGTCATCAATCCTACGCACAGTTGCTGTGAAAACTCTCATAAGGACATCACCGCAAGAAATGGAGTCGCAAGCTGCAGTTCCTTTTCCCAACCAAAAATTTATTCCCATTCATAATTCTTGCGCCCCCTTTATGCCAGCCCTGGGTGGAGGAGTCGCTGCCGTAGGGCCATAAAAGGGGCCAGCCTCACAAAATGGAGTTGAGCACGGCGTAAGCGAGGGAAACTGCACACGGAGCAGGGTCTCCGAAAAAAAAGACGAACCAATAATCCAGCGCCCGCCACTGTTTATGCAATCGAACGTATAGGGTGGAAGCTGCACATATAACCTTCACCCCGGGATCGACCACTGCGACCACCCCCAGCAGAACGGGCTGGGCTGCCGCACGAACACAAGCGCCACTGCATCGTCAAACTAGCACCGTACAATTTGCACCGCTCCGCGCCACCCCTCCACCCGCGCTGCATGTGGAGCGCGCTCACTTGAGACTATCCTCGGGATTGTGAAGGGCACAGAGGGCGAAATACGCGCAATCCTGAAGAGGGTTAAAAATCACCACCCCCACATAGATCAGCGGCGTAGTGTACATTTTTTGAGCGGAGCCTCCTGATGCAATTTACCCGCTAGAGCGGTGCTGGCGGGGGCGAGTGGAGCGCGGAACGCATATAGCCGCCCCCCAGCAGCAGCGAGGGTGCAAGCGGCGCTAGTAATGGCAGCCGCGTCGGGATGGCTGCAAAAGAGGGTAATATCCCTGGCAGTGCATTTTGCCGCGCGTTGGCGATATTGACGACGGGGCACGAACGAGCCGGCGGCCGAGGCGGCAGCGGCGCGACAACAACAACGCGCTGCACTCGGGAAAAAATGTTGTTTTTGTACTTTATAAAGTGCAAGGGGTTCCTATTAAGCCACACCCCTAGACAGCTGTGATTGGTCGTCCTCGCTAGCACTAGCCCGTAGTTTTGCGCTCGAAGGGAGCCCGCATGCAATCCTGCTGCTGCTGCTGCTCCTTGCTACCCTTAGTGCGCGCACCCACACTCTCTCCGCCGAGCGCCGAGCCCTCGCTCAGTCACGTAGGTCCGAGCTCCGAGTGGATGTTGTAATGCACGGCGACGCAACACAGAGGCACACACGATGCACCCCGCCGCCCCCGGCCCGCTCCCGCACCCTTGGCCGGCGAATGCACTTCTCGAGCGAGCTGGGAGCTTATCGCATCAATGGACGGGCGATTATGCGGCGGGCGGGGGCGGCCGGGCGGCCAGGGCTGGGGCAGTGCAGGACAGCTCGGGGCGCGCTCCGTGCGCTTGTTTGTGTGGCCCGGCCACCCTTTGATATGCCCTTTCAAAGTCACTTCCGTTTTGTTTTTGCACGTACATACGCCTGCCAGAAGCAGCGCGGCGCGGCTCGGCGGCGGCGGCACTGCACGGATGCATTGTTGGCTGCTGCTGCGGAGCAGAGCTGCTGGCCTGCCTCTGGTGCTGCCGCCGAACCAGAGCCTGCCTATCACAGCGATCACCCTTCGATTCGCCGATGTATTGATTTTCCCGTTCGGCCTTTGTTTTGGCCGTGGTAGTCGTCGTCGTCGGCGGCGGGGGCTGCTGCGTGGTGCATGTGCCTTTGACCAGTGACGACGACGCGGCTGGCTGGTGGTGGTGATAGTAGTCCTATTTGCTGCTACTTTGCGTTGCCGCTGCACCAGCCCCCACGCCAGCCGAACGGGCGAATCGGACAGCCCAAAAGGGCTTCTCAAAATGGCCAAAATAAATTAAAAACCCGCAAAACAGGGATAAAAGCAGTCCGCCCGGGGATGGACATGTGAGGGTGTACGCGCGCCGAACAGAATTAACACCGCCGCCGCCACGCCGCGCCCGACCGCCAATGGGTGCGCACCGAACAGCCGAGATGCACCGCACTCTGATGTGATGCACCGGCGTCCATTCTCTGTTTGCGTTTCGCCTTCCGAAACTGGGGTAAAGTCTTGAAAGGATATTCGAAGGGCACTCAAACTTTCCTCTGTCTTCTTAGGGTCGGATGCGGATGGGGGCGGGGAGTTGCCACGGCGGGTGGCGGGGGCGAAATTTCGCCCGCTAATCCTTCCTTACTGATGGACGGATAAGGGGATCTCTCTTATCCGAGTGCCATCTCGCACGGCTCCCGCCCCACCCGCTTTCGCTCCGTTGCTACACTTTTTTAGCTTTTTATTTGATTAGGGCCAATTTTTCATTGGGGAAAACGCTCAAACCGAACGAATTGCGGCGGGGGGCGAGCGCGGAACAAACAAAGGACCAGCTCAGCAGCAGCGGCGCCGAGATAGATAGGAGGCTGCTCTGCCGCCACCGTCAGTGGCCACTGTGTGCGGGCGCGGGCGGGGACGACCAGTGCAAGGGCTATGTGAAATGCGAGCGCCCGTGCAGTGTGCAATTTTCACGAATGGCTGCAAGTATCGGTTCAACAATGGCCGCGCGCACATTCCAAACGCCCGTTTTGGAATTTCCCTTGTCGTCTTCTTCTTCGTTTTTTGTTTTTCGCCTCCCTCATCCGAAAAGTTTTCTGTTGGTGCACGAAAAATTGATGAGTGGGACGAACTGTGGGAGTTGGAAAACATTTTTTGCCATCACTCCCCGGCCCTGCCTGCACTCTCGGGTTTTTTTCTGGTCCTTTTGCCTGCCGGGTTTTCCTGTCCTTATCGGCTGGTCGGCTATCGCGCCTGCCCCCCACTCAGGACCGGGGCCAAATTGAACGAATTTCGAACACTTCGGGGACCAGAAGTTTCCAGATGACATTTTCAGCGGCGATTGCATCGTACATGCATGAAAATCAATCATTGGAAAAATTGCGGAAATTATTCATAAAGTCCGGCGCTAGGACAACAATAAATGTCCCCATAAATCCGGCCCTATACACGGCACAAATTATTGGTCGCCGGCAAATTGCACATTTTCCAGGCTCCAGCAGGAGCGCCTCCGCCCATTAAAGGAGCGTTCCTGCTGGATGATGTTCGAAAACTCATTCCGGACTTTCCCACTTTCCCGATGCACTCGCGACGATGGCCTTTTTTCCCACGCGTTAATTTGGAAAAAACTGATTTTCCTCTTGTACCCGTGCAAAATCGTGCCTTTGGAAAATATCGAAAAAACATAAGAGCTCCCTGTGCTGCTGTTGCGCACGAAGAATGTTTCCAATTTAATTGAAGGATGCGTAACATCCGAACAGCCTTTATTACGTCGAGGATTGAAATATAATGATATGATATGCTTTGCTGACTTTGCGATCGGGAATCGCATTCGAAGGAAGGCTTTTGCGTTCAACTCTGCTCTGTACTAGCATAAAATACTTCTTCTTTCTTTTCACCACAATTTGAAGTCTATATTTAAACGTGGAAATACAAATCTATCAAAATATGCCGCTTCTCGTGTAGATTGGTACATTTCCCAGAACCGAAATCTCAGTTAGCATAATTTTAACACCCACACGACTCAAGCTTATACCTTAAAAAGTCGTAGTATTTTAAAGTAGACGCACTGTCGAAGGTTTGGCGAGATTTACGATAATTCACTACTAGGACCAACCTAATGCGATGTAGGTCTAAGCAATCCAAGAAGTCTGGGTGAAGTAGAGCGCTAATCAAGATGTAACAATGCCTTGCGAAATTCTTTAAAACAATTTTATTTCTTAAAGGAAGAACTAATTAGACAATGGCAAAAAGAAGAATAGGTAGAAAATAATATATAAAACCAAATCTTTGAGGAACTTGTGACTTTAAATAAATCAAAACATGAATAATTCACTGAGAACTTAATAAAAATTATTTTTACATCAGTTTTAGTTGATGTACTAAAAATTATTGCAGTATTTCTTGTAAAATCTAAGTCTTTTGATTTATTAATTAACACAATCAATTTTCATATGATTAATATATGAAAGCGCTATATACTTTTACTAAAATTTACACCTAAAAAATAATCCTAGCCTTAAGAGGTATGCTTTGAGAGTTTTTTAAAAGCCGCGTCCTTGACCAGGAAACCCTAGTGCTGTAGAATCAATCAAATGCTGGAGAAGTTCGATAAAGAACCTTCTGGAAATGTTAAATGCTAATTTTAAGTATTTTGTTTGTCTGAGAAACTAATTTAGAGATATCACGATTTATTAATTAAAATTAATTATTTAAAAACAATTTTTACTACACGCTTTTGTTCAATTTTGGTCGTAGGGAAAGATGAAAATCTTCGATACTATTTCGACGAGTTCCTTTGAGTTATTTAGGCGCCAATACGCTTCATATTATTACACTTTTATATTTTGCAGTAGCCACGACGTTCTAATTTAGTTCCGCAAACGTTGGTACTTGGGAGTTTCAAAATACGAATTTATGAACATGTAAATTTTTCCATGCAAGTGATTATTTATTTCTTCACATCATCCTCACTATTCTGTGTCCAGCTTATAACTCGTCCTGTAGTGTTATTTTAGCTATGGCACGAGCAATACAATTAAAACGAAATTAATGAAAATATTTATAAAAGTAGCCGCATTTATCATACAAAATGAATTTTATAAAATTTGCTACAAGTAAATTAAGTGCAAATGAAGTACAATTCTTCTGAGTATTTTCTAAGAAATAATAAAACTAATGCTAAAACTTTATGCTTGTACTAGTGCGATATTTTTTCACAAGTAAAAATTCTTTTTTTATTTTCTACTTATTTTCACCTTGAAATTTAAAATAACTTTTCTATTTTACTGAATTACTTTTACTTATTTTCACACGAATTAAAATCAGGGAAATGAACATATTTTCAGGAAATTACAGATATGTATATTTTTTTTTTGGGGTTTCAGAGATTTCAAAGATGGGGACAAACTTTGAACAAAATAGTTGTGATTTTCTGAAACGAAAAGGCTGTCTCTTCTATTTGTAGGTGGCTTGCGTAGATCCTTGGGTGCATTCCGGTTTCTCAATACTGTGGCTTGCATTCATGTAATGCTTCCTACTTATAAATTTCCAAGCTCATTCGGGTAGTCTCAGGAACATTCGGTTTTTTAAGCCTGAATCAGCGAAGATACATTCCTGATGCCATTGGCCCCTTGCAGTATATTATTTACCTTGAGTTTATTACGTCAAATAATTGCAGACGTTATACAGGCCACCTTGCGGAGAAATTCATGGTAGGTGTATAAAAGGCACGACATTTCTTCTGTATGGGCGGTATTTGCTTAGGAAAAATGATGAAATTTAACTTTTTTTTTCAATAATGGAAGAGAAGAGAAAACGCCGACGAGGCGGCGAAATTGGATAAAACAATGCCACACACGTATGCGAAGCATTGAGCAGGTAAAAATCGATCGCAATGTAACTTAAAGGCTGATTGTCTTTCCCCTGAGGCTGGGCATAAGAAGTAATCGTCGAGTGCAGGCTGCAATAACTCAGGGCCTTAGAGCATATAGGCAGCCCGGCCAACACTGCACAATCCAGCCAATCAAGCCACTAATGGAACTCTAGGTGGCCACGACACGGTAGAATCGAAG
Organism: Proctacanthus coquilletti; assembly: GCA_001932985.1. Taxonomy (NCBI): domain Eukaryota; kingdom Metazoa; phylum Arthropoda; class Insecta; order Diptera; family Asilidae; genus Proctacanthus; species Proctacanthus coquilletti. Next base: position 1,992,807 of record MNCL01000005.1, read on the forward strand.
TGGAGAAAGGGCGCACACTAGCACTTACTAGATACAACAATAAATGCTACTTACCCCTTTCTGCTCAGCTATCACCTGGATGGGCATTAGTTAAAATTATTTATGGCCGCCATAGTCACCCATTGTCTCAGGTTTCAAGCGCCGTTCGCGTGCTTTTCACGGCGCTTTTTCCTTCTTTTTCGGTATGTTTTGCACGTTTTTTGGGCTCTAGCCGCTAGACTCTAGACGGCGGTTCGGCGGCTGCATTTTCTGCCAGATTTCTACTCTAAAATCAGATGACATATGGCGCGATGGAAATTTATTATTTGATGGATACGACCGCGTCGCCTAATGAGGGGAGGTCGGCATTCATCATCGAAGCGGCCGCTTATTAGCCACTACTGCGACGTGCAGCGTCCAACTATTGTTGCATTCCGAAGTGTAATTTGTTCATCTCGGACGAGCCAATAGGAAATCTCCAATTCCCATCACCCAGGTTCGCCGCACACAATAGCTTCTGAAGACGACTCTGATCTATGAATTTTTTCCATATTGTTTTAATACGTGTCTTCCAGAAACGTTCAATTCTATTAATTAGCCATTTATGAGAAACAAATTCTTTTGGTAGTCTACATTATCTTAAAAAACGAAAGGGTTTTTGTTGATTCCGATAGGAATTCAGAAAATGATGTGAAAGTAAGTACACGTACTTACATTAATTAAGATTCGCACATTTCGAATGAAGCACTAAACCTTGCTTAGACTTCCGAAGTTCACACAATAACTCTGTCTTCGCAAAACCTCCTCAAGAAAATTCCATTCTTTATAGACCTATGAGAATTAAGAGATCTTTAAATCCTGAAAAAAGAAAAACTTTTAGTGCAATTTAATTGCAACCAGTTTACTGGAGATGAAACAAATAGCAATAAAATGAATTGAACAAAAAGAAGAATCAGGATGCGAATATAATGAAATCGACAAAGGAGGCACGTATCAAGATTTTAAACGACGATAAACAATTTGTATTTGCTAATTCCAGTGAATCGAAACGAATCCAATTTCGCGCCACGATTTGTTGAGAAAAGTAGAATGTCCGTACTGAACTATTTTCATATGAGGTAGCTTCTAAATTTAAAGAAGATTAAGGTTTAGTTTGACACCTCTTGTATATTGATTTATTGAATTTTTTGACGCACAGCAAAGGTGGCTTGAAGCATATAATCCACGTTAAGATTTCATTGCTGTTTAAATTTAGGAATAATATTTAAAAAATGCTACACTTTCAGCGCCAAAAATAAAGACAAGTTACTTCAGATGGACAGACATTCTTTCTATACAACAATATAACGAAATTATTGTTAATTCCCGCAAAGGATTAGCTGCATTAAGCTTAAAAATCCGTACATTCAATTTTTCTCCCTTTTATGTTCATTCAAAAAGGATTCACGATGTCACAATTGATCATCACCATGAGAGCTGATTTATCTAAGGAATAAAGATTGCAGCAAGCAAAAATTACAATAAATATATATAAAATATCGTGAATTTACTATGCCTGGTTAATAATTTTACGACTCGATTAATCGTTGAGCTATAAATAAAATATAGAAAAATATTAGATATAGTCTGATAGCATAACCTTTAAAGCAAAATTATTTTGCATAGTCATTTGCGGCTTTACTCTCAGGTAAATCAATTAGCCGCAGGTCAGGTAGACTAGAGCGCAGCTGTTTCGACTAATGCCCGTCTATTTGCTGCATAATTATCTAATCGAAGCTTTTTACTAAATACGACCCCGGAGGTGTCTCGCCAAGCGAACAATCCCAAAATGTGCGCCCCTCGATTCAGATAAGATTTCGCAACGGACCTTATTAGGCCTGGGAAGGAGTTCATTAACGCAACCAGCCAGCACGTAGACAAAGGCCGATGCTGATGGCAAAAATTCGCTGCGCACCGCGAAATTAATACTTCGTGGACGTAAAACACGTAACAAGCTCATTTGGTCTATTTGCAGCGAATTTCCTTAAAGGTATCTAGCGAAAAATTCCCATTGCCTTAACTTAGGCAAAGTCGTGCGTTCACTATTACTCGCCGGGGAGAAATCCCCACATGCCTGATTGCAGTCGATCTCGTAAATTCATTTTCCATAACTGCACACTCACATGTCGGCGTAAATAGCTCTGATAGCGCGCCTAATCGCGATCTTGCATTGTTCTCCACGGCTGCCTCATTGCATTCCGATTACCTAATCTGCCCGGATCGCATCTGACCGTGCCGTGCGCATGTGTGTAAGTACCTGCGTGCCGGTACTCCTGATCGCGCTGATCGCTTATTGATCGCGCCGAGCATCGATCGATTTTCTTCCCGGAGCTTGGTATCTTGTTAAAATTGTTCCGCCGCACGGGGAACTGAAAACGGTGGAAGAGGAAAAACGACGAATAGTCCGCGTCGCGACCGGGCGAAGAAATTGTTGCAAAAGGCTTCGCAGGTTTCGCAATCTTGTGCCGATGGCTGATGCTGATCATGCAACTGATCGTGGGCCCGATGTTTATATATCTAATCTGGGGCCGTTATCATAATCAGAATTGATTGGTGGCTTAGTGGCCGGCTCAAGTGAGGGTGTTTATGTTGTTTGGCCTTATCGCCGCAGCACAACAGTTCAAGAGCCCTGCTACACGACCGCGTTTAGATATCGCGCTAGATCGGCCCTGTTTCACTCGGATATCCATGCAGGAAGCATGGATCTTGCTGTTTAATGTTGGTAAAGTGAAGATTATCGGGCTGTCTTAAGTAGATAATCGGCTCATGTTCCGCGTTCATCGGTTAAGTAAAATTTTAACTTAAGCAGTCTCGAAATTCGTCTTCGTTTTGCGCTGCTTCCATTAGCAGCAGCGGCGGCAGTAACCTTCGCTATGTGGGAAATTGAAGCAGGCAATTCCCGAGTGCCCTATTCTCCCACCGATTTGCGATCATGCCAACAGCTATCTGCTCCGGCGATCGATCCCTTGGTGATAATATTTCGATCAGACTTACGATGAAATAATCACCTGTGCCTCTGTCACGTAGGTAAATTAGGAATCGATCCGAGTGAGAGTCAAGTCTCAATCTAGAGGTGGTGATCTTCAGTGATTTAACGAGTAATGAAAGGGAACGATCAGTGGGCGCGATATTGCACCGGGGTCATATCACGAATTACATCAGGGGATAGGGTTGACTAGTTTCGAATAGGTTCACAAGCGAAGACAATAAAATCGCGACCGCGCTCTGGTTTTTACTAACTTCCTTCTACCTACAACCTGCCAGCACGCCTTGTCTGTGCCTCCAATCTAAACAAAAGGAGAGCACTACTCGATATGAAAATGTGATCGTGAGGTTTACCTGGGTCATGCGATACCTCTGGAATTTCTATTGGCAGTCATAATTCCAGGTATGGGTGTCTGCTTATGCACAGGCGTGCGCTCCGATTTGTTTACTTCTGTAATGTTTTTCAAATGTTCCAGTTTTTTGTAAATTTTCCTGGAATATTTAAATTGCATAAGCTTTTAATATTCAACAGATTAACATGCAAGAATATTAATTTGACTAGTATAGTATTTCTTAGTAAACAAAAATGCAAGCTATTCATGCTACTTGACCCCAAAATGAAAACCTTGCAAAACCTTTTTAATATTTAAAATGTTCGATGTTAGCTTTTTTCTATATTTCTCTAACTTTTCTTGAAAACGGTAGAAGCATTAAAATAAATATGAATTTAAAAAATTACGAATTTGTTACTTTTCTGTTTTTTTTTTCATTTAGAAAGCTACTAGAGATATGTTGCCCTTTTACATAAATGGCTTAGGAGTTGATCCGCTTCAACATGAAAGGGTTGTTCTTCCAGACAGAGTGCCAAAAGGTGTTTTTGTTCAGTCCGCGCACCTAGCTTTTCTAACACATGATCAAAGAACTATAAGACTAGAATGAGACAAGTTTCAAAAAGATGTTATGAAGACACAGGAGCCAAGCCTTTTGAAATAACAAGAAAAGTCTCGAAAACATGTGCACTGATTGCCTCTGCTTTGATTCCGTACTGGTTATAATCAATTAGTTGAAGATTTTGCATCATCTTTAGACTTAACTATTTATTTAATCGTCGGTCGCGAATGGGTTTGTATATACCATTTTTTGAAAACGTAAATCTTTACAATCAAATTATATATTCAAGTGTGTTTTTACGTATTCAAAATAAATAAAAAGACACTGGTTAATCGCACTGTGCGACTTATTTAAGCTTGTTCCTGCAACAGAGCAAATGGTATAGTATAGTTTCTACTCCTTCCGTAGATTACAAATTAAAGTGTTTTATGTTTGAACAGTTTAAAAATCCACCTAACTTATTTATAAAATTATTTAAAACAAGGACCATAATTTATTCTTTTTGTTACTAGTTAAAATCTTATCAAATCCTTAATTCTCTGATGTTATGCAAAAATATCAGCTCCAGATTATTTCGGGAATATACTCACGTTTTCTTAGAAGATTCGCACTTTGTTCATAAAAAGATGAAAAATGCAGCTATAGATGAATTCTGGGACATCTAAAAGATATTTTATTTACTAGCCCCATGTGATGGAATCATATATCACTTATCCTGTTAAAAATTCTTTGCCCCGAATTGTTATGTAAAGCACTACATGGATATGTAATGATTCCGAAATAGACCAATCGATTTTATGATGTGTTCAACGTTAACAAAGGAACATGTGTAATGTTGTTTCAATAAAACTATTTTAATACTTTTTCTTGTTAGAAAAAGTGCCAATTGTTAAATAGAAATTGACATAAATTCGGAAATTTTATTTTTTTAAATTAATTGATACGGGGATTGGAACATGAGGCCACCTTGTAAATACCCCGTGTATTTTCTACTGTTACGGAAATTGACAAACATCCTCTTATAAGGCAAACGTAATTCCTCTTTGTCGAAGTAGTTTAAACATGGGAGACTTGGTTTATTAATACTTTCGTTATTTCGTTATTTTCGTAATTTCCTTCCACCCCGACCATAAAGATGAAGGTCATCATTATGTTAATAATTTACTGACGACATGTCAGTAAAGTCGTCTAAGTTGACTTGTTCTCTGAGGCAGTGCTCGAAGGACCCGGAGCACCCCCTTAGAAAATAGGCTATTTCGCAGAACAGTAAAATCTATGCTACTGGCGGCGGGCGTCATGCTGTAATCCTCAGAATTTTGATCGTCCTGGCAGGGAAAGTTTTGTGCTGCACTGTAATACGACTGGGGGTTCTGGGAGGAGTAACTTTCACTTCTGCAGGGGTTATAGATGTACCCGGCAGATAACTTCCCGGGCGCTTTCGCAGGGTGTGCTCCGAGAGCTCCGTGCATAGTTTTTCCTTCTGCACCATACCGGAGCGCCCCAGCACCCCTTTTGCTGGCAAGCTGTTCTTATTTGTGTAAATAATTTTCTGTGCCATTACTAATTTTTGTTTGAGCGACCTGTTGTCACCAACGCGCGCTCCTTTTCGAAATTAGCGCCAGCTTTTGCATGTGGATTCGGTACAGCGTTCGAAAAACTATTTCATTTTCCATAGCGGCGAGGAGCCGCTAAAATATTCCGCATTCGGTGCTCATTTTCCGCATATAATGGGCACGAAATCACGGCTGGCGCGTTCGCATGCAACTACCGGACAAAGACAATTCGGCGCAGCCTTCTTTCGTCACTCGAGGGGGCGGCCGGGCATATCACCGGCGGGGAGCCACAGGTAAGGTTACCTTAGGATCGAGTCTCGAAATCATCATCTCACCCTGAACTGAGGCCATGCCGTACCTACACACAGCCCCGCGGAGCGGTAATTAATTTAATTACATCAGGGCCCCGGCCCGGACAAGCCGGTGGTGTGCGCGAGAGAGGTTGGCTAGTTAGTCAGCCGGTCTGAGCCAATGCTCACCGTCTTCTAATTACACGGGTATTCAGTGAGAATCCGAGGCGGGAAATTAAAAGACGAAAACCCTCCAACTAACAACGGCGCTCTAGCGCCAAATTAGAAAATTAAAAAAATATAAAAAAAATAATACGCCAAGACACCGGCAGCAATTAAAGCAAAAAGAGAATCACAGGAGGCGCAGAAAACGAGGAAAATTAATAATAAAAAAAGGCCGCACGTCAATACCTACGTTCGGATAGCAATGATCGCGAGTGCATTAATTGCCGACAAACTTCAACGGTAATTGCATACTGAAAATTTTAATTAGCCGATTAACATATTTCGTGCGGCTCGGTGCGGCCCGAGGTGGGGAACCCGCCATTCCATGCGGCGCGCGACCGCGCCTCTCCGGGCCACGTCCCTGTGGCCAAATGTAAATCCAGCGCGGGCATCATGTCCGAAGTGTAATTTCGCGGAAATTAAAATTTAAAATCCACGCCGCGGTCCGAGGGTGCCGTGAATTCGGCACAGCGCATCTCCCAGCCAACTTGTCTGCTTTGCATGTCCTCGCGTCCTCGTGCAGACCGCATCCATGCCCTTCGAGGTTCTGTCCCGCCGAACTCGCCCTTCACTGAGATTGCCTATCTTTTCCGTCAGTAGACGATGAACTGCTTAATTTACCTCAGACAGAAATTAGAAAATTGTGGTCTGAACGAATGCACTCACGATCATCAAAAGCCTGACGTCCTATGAAAATTCTTTCCTCCATCACGCGTGCCAGTTGGGGAGGTGTAGACCTTCTTCTGAATCTTACTGTTTTTCTAATTTACCCCGGGGTAACGGCTTTTCAGACCAACCAAAAAGTTGCAGTAGTTTCCCAGAAAGGTCAAAAAGAGCGATTAAATATACAAGCAAAAATTCTAAAAGTCACACAAAAAAGTTTAACTAAAGTTACCATACCACAAATTTTTAATTACAAGGAAAGACAAATTAAATCATATGCGAACTGATGCAAAGATGTTTCGTGGCTGCGAGGGATTATCCAGCGGCGCCCGTAAAGGAACAAAATCTTGTATTAAAAATAAACAGCGTCAAGCATTGCTTTAATTATTTTAATTCAAATTAGGTATTCTGTAATATAAAAGAAAATCCTGGTCTGACATAGGGGTTTTCATTTATAAAAACAAACTTGTAATATTATATCCAATTTGGGATTTCAAAAACAGGCGAAAAGAAGCCTTTGAAGAAATTAAAATTCATTGGACATTTCATCCATAGCTGTGACATCCATGCGCAATTTCAAGGTTCAACGTTACACTTGTAAAATTGTCCGATTGGTGAAAGACGGCCTCTGGGATGACTTCAGTATGCTACCAAATTCTAGCAATTAGATTTACCCTTAAACCAACTATCAACGTAATCTGCAAAAGCACAGTTTAGTTTTCTTTTGGTTTACTATTTTAAGGTTTAGGGTGTTTTTAAAAACCTCCAAATTGTACATCGGATAACTGAATAACACCGAAACTGCGAAGCAATTGAAAACTTGTAAGGGAAGTTATCATATAAAATTCTGAGAACAGGGAATAATTTGATACAGCATAGCGGTTAGAGTTAGGTCTTACACATGATAAAATGCTCAAGTTTTTCTCAGAGATAAATTTTCCAAATCATCTCTTAAAGTGACCAAATAAACAAAAATAGTTCCAAAATACTATCCTTAGCAATTACACGAAAATATATACAAAGTTATCTCTTATTTCAACTACTCTTTTGGTGTTAACGTTTGGAGTAAAGGTTTTGGCATTCTGTGACGTATTTATTTTATGAAATTGTCTACCTGAGCAATACTAAGCTGTAGTGTGAAAAACAGAACTTAGAGCATTTGTACAACAACAGGCAACTACCTCTACTGCTATCTTGAACTAGGGCATCTTCTTCCGTATTAAAACAAAATCAACTAGCGCCCAAGGCTCTGAGATCTACTAGACGAAATGTTAGCAACCTAGGACTGGTTGTATCACTGGACATCTTTTGTACCTACCTGTGTCTATTTATACTTCTATATATATTTTTTCATTCTTATACGTTATCAGGATTGCATTTGGCAGATTTAGATCACGTACACATGTCACACATACCTTTGTGGATAGAATCCATAGAATCGATTTATTTCCTTTAATAACAGAAATTTGAAGGTACCCTGCAATAGTGTGCTAGATTTAATTTAGTTATTTCTATCCCTGTCTTTGAAAGGAGCCCGTCAGCGATGAAGTTCAGCGACTAGATGAAGTTATGCAACTGATTTCTAGAAGTCAGAAAAGTGGAACCCGGCTTAGGATCTGTTTGTTTAAGTACCAGGGCGACAGGAACCGGGAATGGAAGCACAAATCGAAGGTAAATAGAAGAAAAGAATGCGATAATTCGCGCCTCATTCGCTACCTCCGTGGATCGCGCGGTGCCCGCGGATCGGCTACCCCGCGTCCCGTCGGACAATTTGTAAAATCAGCAACGATTTAGCCGCAGCATCCACGCCAGTGTGGGTAAACAGTTAAATGTCGTGTTGTTAAGCATGTTTCCTCCTTAATTATCTACAATTTCTCTCATGATATAGATTTTTCGAATTTGCACGCTTTCGAGCTCTCGCGACTCGAGAAAAAGTCGAGCAGACATGAAACGGCGCGAAATTAGGGTCTCGCACGGCAAAGGGGCGAGAGGGGGGCGAAAGAAAAGTCCGAGGGTGCTGGAGAGCTCTGCTTTTCTTGGGAAGATCTTGGCGGGTTCGAGCTCGCGGAAAGCGAAGGCGAAGAATGTAATTACACGACGACGTCGTTGCTGCGGCCCGGTTCGCTGGGATCGGTTGAGAATGGCGCGCGGAAAGATCGAAATGCACGAAGATCTCGGAAAAATGCTGGAAACTGCGGAATCTTGTTGAGGCTGCACGATCCGGAGCCGTTGGGTGCAAGGGTACCTTCGTAACTAGAAATGCGTTTAAAATTGGTAAATTACATAGGAAGCGGCCCAGAGAAAACCAACAACAAAAGGTCGCGGAAAGCGCATGCACATGGTGATGGCGGCACAGCCGCGGGAGTCCCGCAATTTACAGGCGTGCAGCTTACGAGATGTCGAAGGTCAAGCACATCGGGTGCTTCACTATATGGTGTTAAAAACCGCTGGACGCATCCCTCCGAACGTCATCTGCCGAGGTGGACAGCTGAAGGAACGCATTGGACGTTAAATATATCCCCAAATCAATTCCACTTGCGCCGCGCGGAGACCGTGGAGATGTAGGGCCGAAGTAAAGCCAAGTGCAAATTCGCATCAATGCCATGGATTTCTGCAATTTTAATTTTTTAACCAAAACCAGAGAATGCACTTAAGCCCCACTTCCCGGTCTATGATGGCTATCCTAATTTGGGAACTGAAAATCTCTCCTCCTCCGCCGACCAAATGTTTCGTCGCCTCGAATGGCCTTGGCGTGTGTCAGTATTTTCCAAACTGATTTTCAATAATGCTATTTTGTGGTGGGCTAGTCTGCGCGCCTAATGGGGATGATGACATTCGACCTAATAAATCCATTAAGCCCCAGATTGCAATTGGCAACCATTTGGAAAACGCTTGACGGAGCATTTACGCGATTACTAGGCCATATTTACTAATTTTTGATTCTGAAAGACGCCTCGAATTTTTGACCTGAAAGACGCCTCGGCAAACTGTGGGCTAGGAGCACTAGTGTGCGGGGTGGTCGATAGAGTTCAGAATTTCTGTTAATTGAAGATTGCTTGCATAGTACAGTGCGATGCCGACAGACCTTCCCTTCTTCGGAATTATATGTCACTCTTACATCTTCTGGGGCAGCAGTTGTCTGCCTGACTGCACATGTAGTCCTGACGGGACGACTCCCACGGGCTGCAATCATTTAGAACTGAGGCGGCCGTTATTCCCTTGCAAATATTTCCTAGCTCATGGGCTTGATGGGAATTTACATCATGAGCTCCTGCCAAGAGCCCAGCCAAGGAATTCTCTGAGCCCTAGAAGAGCATCGAATGCTTTTTCCCATGAATATCGAATTCTGAGCTGTCCGTCGTCGATGATCTATGCTGGATGTAAGTTTGGAGGTGATCTATAAATATAAGATACTAAACCTTCCCCTTTTCCAACTGAAACAGAGATTTTGTATAGAGTACGAATTTTGCTAGATTAGCATTTCTAATATAAATACTTATTTTGCGATCAGTTCTTAACAACTACCAGGAAAGCCTTTGTTTCTAAACAGTGAATAAAATATCTTTCAACTTTTGGGGATAGACAATTTTGATAACTCTGAAATCAAGAGTATGCCAAACTTCCAGTAGGTCTAAACAAATCGAACAATACCGCGAACATTTTCCGCCAGGCAGGAAGATAAACGACCGAAAGCAGCCCATCTCGGCGAAAAGGTGAGTTATCCGCATTGGAATTAGTTTCTGACTCAGAATAAGACCGTGTGCGAGGAGAGCGAGCTCCAGGCCACGGACATGGGGTTTCTTTTGCTGACGACTACGACGCCGGCGAAGATTTCGCCGTCACTCACCCCCACGTCCGCGGAGGCGCCGACACGGGTGGAGGAGGCAAGCACAACCAACGGAAAGGAAAGAACAGAAAGAGTAGAAGACATGCTCCAGGACAAAATGGGGCCACAAGGCGCACGGGGCGCATCGAGCCTCCTTACACAGGGAGAAGGAGGACACGGCGCTTCTGGGGAACGCAGAAATAGAGTGTAGTCGGTCGGCTCCCGTTCGAAGGCGAAAGGCTGGCTCCTCGCAACTCGGGGCGAGTTGCGGTAGGTCGGGCCTGCTCCTTTTTAAGGCATTGTTGTTTACCCAATGTCACTCGCCCGTGTGTGCATGTGGGTGGCCAAGAATAAGAAGGAGCCAGGAACCGACGCATTTCCCTGCTTGCCATCACGTCGAGCGCCATTTTTCATGGCCGCGCGATAGAGGAACTGTGCACCGCCAGAACGACGTGCTCTGGCGGGGCTGCGCCGCAGATGAGGGCAACTAAACCGGATTAATCGAAGGATTGATGGCGCCTTTCATATTTCCCAAAGTACACAACTTCGGGGGAGCTAAGGAAACTGAAGGAGCTCATTTTTCGTCCAGCGAAAATAAATGCAGACAAATATTTTCCACAGAAGCCGGGCGAGCTAAAAGGCACAGGCCCTCAACGGCTCCCGCCGTTTTTGCGCGGGACAATAATGCAATAATCGGAAATAGCTGCAGTTATGGCCACCGAGAGTTTCTCAAGTGAATTCGAACAGAACTAAATTTTCTGGAGCCGATGCGATCACAAAAAGTTCCATGGCAACTGCCCTTTGACGACGAGGTTGGAGAAATCTACTGAAAAACTTTCTGTCTCTGTACAGTCCGAATATCTGCGAACCTTTGTCGAGGTAAAGCCGGATTATGCTTGCGCCGCTCATGCGTTTGAAGCACTTCGGAAGGTGGAAAAGTTCGATCTCTAAGGGCACTTCTACTGCGGTGGGTCTAAAAACCCCAAGAAATCTCAAATATCGTCCTTTTTCAAGAACGGAACAGCAATCTGCAGGGCTTTGGACGGTGTTGTACTTCCCACAAATATAAGTATTTATTGCGAACGGAGACACTGCAGGTGTTCGCTTTGGAGGAGTGATATCATCATCATATAGGTTATCTGAATCACAAGCTTCAATATTCACGCTAGAATCACGCCTTTGCCTCCTGCCAGTTTCACTCCGTTGTCATAGACTTTTTACTAATTTTCGTCTTTAATAATACATACATATTAATTTTCGTTAAAAAATTCAGATTTACATACACGTTTATAGCCCCCGTGGTCATGTTTCCTTTAGATTTCGAATCTAGAAAGGAAAAATTCAATGATAGGATTTATCTGACCTCTGACTGATACTTCTGTAAAATTGTTGACCACGAAAGTAGTGAACTCTAAACAAAATGAGGTCTTGGCCCTGTAGACTGTGCAGACCTTCATCATAAATGGAACCCTTTAACAGGTAACATACCTTTAGAAACACTGCAAGAATAATGTTATGAACTTGTCACACAAAAATTATGCCTTACTTAAATTTAGGAAGTATTTGTAAAAAATAAAAAAAAAAAATTGGAAGTCAACAAAACTGTCTTGTAAAGATAGGAAGTATTTTTGTTGGAAAAATTATAATTGTGTGGCTTTATGAAAAATTTCATCTTTTTGCAAAGCAAAATACTAATATAAAAGAAAATGATTTTTCTACAAGCATTAAAGGATCAAAAATAATATTTTTAAACTTTTAGGTTGTATATATTTATTAATTTATTTTTAATATTTGGAGAACTAATTGCGCTGTGTTTATATTATGACTTGTAATTGCTAAAATTATAGACATAATTGCCTAATTGCATAAAATTTTGTTATTGTTTTATATAAGAAAAGTGTATTGTTCTTTTTTTCTTAACTGTATGAAACTATTATCCTTATTTTTATTACAAAATTTGTGGAAGCACTTTGCTCTGTTTGTACCCATTAAATAATTTCGGTTTTATGGGAGTTAACAAAATAGAACAATAGAAACTCATCAGCTAGAATTTGCGCCACTTTTTAGTTTTAACTTAAAAAAGGAAACTCTCTAGCCAGGCCAAAAATCGAGCAATGTTGGAATTTTCGTTCGCCAAGATCTTGCCGCGAGTGGGGATATGAAGCGGAAAATTAGGGTAGGATGGGGCGCAGTTTACAGCTATTTTATTAAAGTGTTGCCAAGAAACGTTCTGAACAATCAGCAATTTTTCCAGCGATCCCCTAGATAAGGGCTGATGCACCGCTTCCCGGGAACAGCCGAAAAATAAGCGAAAAAGGGCAAAAAATGGAGGAGAAAGCTTGAAAGGAACTCGCAGCTATTTGCAGCTCAGCGGCATTCATCGCATGTCCCCACGGCGTTGGCTGCATCCATTTGGCTGCACTAAATAATTCCATCATGTACCCTGGCCCGGCCTTATTTCATCCATCGCTGAAGAAGTCCAAAAAGATTTCGCAGAAACCCAAGACGGGCAATTTTTCATCGTCAACTGAAGGGCAAAAGGAAGACTGTACAGACAAAAATAGGAAAAAGCAAAATTAAAGGACTCGGGGGTGGAGTGGTGGAGTGCCCAAGACCGGGACCGGGCTCCGAGAGACAAAAGTGCCCAGAACTGCGCCAAAAAGTCTGGAGCAGGATAAGAGGGCATCGATCAATGTCGCCACGGAAGGATTATTTCGGGTTGTGGCCTTTAGCACAAAACACATAAATGCACTACGGCAGGGCTGCCCGCACCCGCGCCCATCCCGAGCAACTCCCGCTCAGGGGTGGCATTACTGAAGAATCACATGATCGGGTTGCAGGATAACAAAGGAGATCTGCCGCCGGGGTGGGGTGGCAGCTCACCCGCCACTACCACTGTGCGTTTGTCTATTCCACTCACAGGGCGACATCAGTTTTTGTGGGCCACGTTACATCGTTTCGTTCTCGAGCAGGGCCACCCACTTCTCGGCTTTATCTTCGCCCCGGGATAAGCGACATCTCAGATATTCCTCAGCAAGTTTCTCGAAGGAGGAGGGCGAGAGTAATGGCTCCTCGAGTCCCTCCCTGTGCAAGTTTTCTTGTGCATTTTGTGTGCACTCGGTGACTGAAAACATTTTTAACCTTCTCTGAAGGACAAATAAAGGTCGAGTTTTGGCTGCAGATGCAGCCCACCGTCACCCGACGCCCGATGACGCTTTGTTTCTTGGAATATCGTCCGCCCACCCCTTCCATCCTTTCTACACGACCCTAATATTGCCTTGATAGAATGCGGAGCAGTGCGGTGCCGCAGCCCGTCGCCACACAGCGACATCTGTGGAAATGTGTTCGTCCGGGTTATCGTGAATATTTTAGAGGAACAAACAATCGGAAGCTCGCCCACCAACCGACCCCACGATATCCCCCCCCCCCCCAATCGAGTAGCCTTGATTCCGTTAAACGTGCAAGTTGGCACCGATGACGATTCCATCCAGTTGAGCTGTGTCACCAAGCCAGCCCCCCACCCCCACTTCGGTTTCTCCAAGACTTACACCACATGCACACATGTCAACCGCCTGAGTAACGACCACTGGGTTGCACCGGTCCTCATCACTATTAGCAGGGAGGCCCACTCCTACAGCCACTCCCCCCGGCCCCACCCCCAGCTCCTCGGTGCAGTTCCTTGCCATGGCCTTACGTTGCACATTGTGTTTCCTTGGGGCATGGAAAAAAATGACGAAGGACTCTGGAGCTCTGGAGCGTGATAAATTACGTTACGTTATGTGCACGGAATTTTCTTTTCGAGGATGTCGACGAGAACGACGTTTGTTGATGATGCCGAGATGCCGTCTTGTGTTCTTGTGCGATTTACCCTCTTTTGTTCCGTCCTAATGCCAGGATCACGGGGATTCCGGGGATGTTGCAGGCAGAGGGCATTGTCTAAGGGCAAAGTGGCGCAAAGACTCATTCATCAGGGTTCTTGCCGAGATGTAATCGGACATTCCGAAATCTTGCACTATTTATCCTTCCCGGGTCTTAATCCAATTAAATCGCCGAAATCAAAGCGGTGAAATATAGCCGGGCGTTCTTCTGCTCCCAAAACCCATCGTCGTTTTGGCTTCGTGGTTCCCAGTGCATGTTATTTGCAAATGAAAAAATAGAAATAAAAATAATCGCCTGGAGATTCGGCGAAGACAAATATTTTAGGGGTTGCAAACATTTTGCTTGACATGAGACGTTTTCTAATACCGATCTTAGAATCTCCAAGCTTTTAAATTGTATCTAGATTTCGAAACAAAACTTCATACCGTATCTACTAGTTCTTCGCCCCAAGCTTTCTTTCTTTTCCAATTCCACTCAACCTGGTAAATGTGGAATTTAGTTTTGAAAAATCTCCTTCTGGCTAGATTAAAATCGACCAGTAACCAGCATACACGCAAATACAAATGCACCTATAAAAATACATAAAAAAAGTCATGTTAGTAAGCTTCTCCATAGCTTGTACATGATAAAGTAAAATCGCCATGTATCTACTCCCAACTTGCCATGTTAAAGTTGAAGTAATGCGGTAGCATAATGCACATTTTCGAGACAAGTAGCAGGTAGCTTCATCACAAACCTCGGCACCACTTTGGAATTCAGGTCGTTTGCTGGCTGAGAACTTGGTCAGTTTTTTGACATTGAAGTTTTTCTGGTGTGATAAATTTTTCATTCCATCGGATCAGTTTTCGTCTTCATAGGGACTCATAGAAGATCACCGATAATCTCTAGATCTTAATAAGCATGCGTTTCACTTCCCTACTGTAACTTACGAGAAAAGTTCCATCTGTAACCAATTTTCAGCATGCTATAACTCCAGTTTTAGGTGTGTGCGTGTGTAGGTGAATCGCATCAACGTAAGCAGAGGTGAAACGAACAGCGTTGAACACGGTTTTCAATATACCTATAAAACACTTAAGGAGCATCGTGTAACTTCTGATTACAAGATCCCTCTGTCAAATCCCGCGGTTTCTGTTCACTTAAAGTGATTCAAGACGCTGTGAACGGCTGGAACCCAATCGATTGTCGGCGATGCCATATATGCAATCCCGGCTGGGATCATGGACCGGTCGGGCTGTGGAATTCTCGCGCGCAGCAAATAAATTTAATTTTTCAGTAAACGCTGAGGAATTAAGCCGAAACAAATGAAAATGTCAAGCGATCGGCGAGCGGGTCGACGCGGCCCCGGCTCCGCGGAAATTTATTCCTCCTCATCGTCCAATTTGTACATCATCGCGCGAACATGGCCATCTGGCACCTTGCCGAACGTCCGTACGGCGGCCGAGCGGCTCCAGCTGGATGTGGCCGCGGTCGCGGTCTGGTCAAGTGGGCTCGCCGCGGCGCGTGAAGTGAACTTCTGGAGCGCGAAGTGGCTTTCACGATCCGTGGTAGCCTGGAGCAGATCACAGAAGTAATCGAGTGCCTCCTTGCTCGTGCATTAGAATGGCCAGAGCTGGTCAAACGCGGATAGGTACACATGTTAGCGGTGCTGTGGAGTCATAGTCCGTCAGTTCCATTTCACTCGAAAGACTCTTTTGGCCTCCAACGATCTGCAGCCTGCGACGAGGAGGAACAACCGCACGAACCCTCTCGGCCCCGGCAGGGTTCTATTGTGGTCCTAGCCTAGCCCGGCTAGTGCAGCCTCGTCGTCTTGTTTCGGTTGTTGCAGTTCTTGGAGTTGTTTTGCGGGAGTAATCGCAACGCTTGATGCTGTTTAGATCCGAGTTGGTCTGTGATCACGGCTCACGCAAAATAGTCGTGCGCGGATGATATTCGTGATTCTGAGCAAGGGGCTTCGCTTTTTGTCTAGAGCCCGTCGCTCTCTGGATGGTGCACCTTCCCGGGGGACCGAGGGTCCCAAGTTCGTGCCTTGTAACTCGCGATACCCATCCCCTTCCCATTAAAAGTAGGCTGAAAGCGATGTTGCAGAAAAAAATAGTTCGTCAAGACGTGAAGTGATTTACGTGTACAACTCCTCTCTACGCCGGGTAGTGCAGGGTTACATGCTATCGTTGGCAGATTTACATGGGATCTAACGTCGAATTCTTTTGTTCGGTGCAGCAGCGGCCCCCTTTCTCCTGTGACAGACAGGTTTTTTGGACATTCACTTGAAATGTGTTCCGCGTGCAGAACTGTCGCGATATTTGCGATTCGCGGAGCGCAACTTCATAGGATGCGCGACTTTCTACGATGATTTATGGCCGGCGGTCGGACCGGGGCCCGGGTGCGGGCTGGGTCCAGGCGCTCTCGAGATCTAAGTCTCGAGTCTCGGCCCGGTTCCAGGTTCCAGATAACATTCCTCGTCAGGTCGCTCGCCTGTTCTGCGTGAGTTGTGGGTGTTCGACGTCGATTCGCTGCCTAATGCACCGCGCCTAATGACTACGGTGCGACGGCGGTGCCCGAGGTTGCCCTTCTTGTCCCAGACCCGCTTATAGCTGCGCGCTCGATATGATTTCCTTAAACGAGACATGACTTTAATTACGTTGCGGGCGCTGCGGACTTGTTTTAATTATTTCCAATGATGGGCTCCAGATTAGTCGCTCGTTGCTGCGATTTAATGAATTTCGGATTCCCGTGCAATTAGAAACGACGACGGCTAGTGGAGATCGCTCCACAGCGCTATTTTGACTTGTTTATGGAGGTACCCCAGATGATCGCACATCTACCGTGCCCTGGGAAGATTCATGGCCTCGTGCTTTGGACGCGGTCTATCGGCATATTTAGCTTAATAAGCCAAACCTCTTTCTCGTAGTGAACTTATCGCGGAACTTTTACAGAACAGGATAGAATTTAATAATAGTTGTAGCGTCAATTTTCCGCTAATAAGCGATACCTGAGCAGATGAGCGACTGCACGACGGGGCGAAGGCATTTGTAGTGACGACAAGATGGGGCACAGGTCGCTCGACGAAATCTGCCCGAGAAATGCCTTTACGTCTTCCTCTATTTAAAACCAAACGTTGTTGCAACACACACAATTCGAATAAATAACCGGAATTGGATACCCAGAATAATGGAATTTTTGCGTTTTAAATTCTTTGTAAGACTCTAAACATTTTAGAACACTTACAGCCTACATTTAAGCAATACAGCGTTGGAGAAATCAAAAATCTTTCCCCAATTTTTTCTCGAAGTATCCGGATCCTTCGATCCGTTTAATAAATACTACTTTTTTGCTTTCTCAAATTTACGAAATTATTAGGAACAACAGGCTTGTACTTACAATCGTATTTTTGTGCCTTAAAATGAGTTTAAATATTCCCTTTCAACTTGCTAGTTCGATGATATTCGAAAGTGTTAATCTATCATTATTGAACTAAACCCACACCATTGAGCGATTTTTTTTCTTCCAATAATTTGTTTAAATTATTTACGTAAAAATTTGCCTTGGATTTTATTCGCATTTTAGGCCATGTCGACCCTGCCGAGAAGTGCGGATAATGAACGCGGTTATAAATAAGATAACTCTTAACGATTCAATAATCAAAGGCGGTTTACTTTCATCGCTCAGAGCAGTCTGTCGCACCTTTCGTCTCATTAATTTGCACCCGGAAAACGCTGGCAGCCGTAGCCGTTCAACTATCCGCGCCGGCGAAAGGCCGCGCTCTCGATCATATTATCACTTATCAAATGGGATCGCGCCAGCGCGATCAATATTCCGATGGTGTTCGCCAACTAATAACATAATTTATCACGCAGAGTTCAGCTATGAGTGCACTCTAATCGCCGATGAAGTTGATCTTCATCACGTCAAGATCGAAATGGAGTGCGCCCCATATGCAGCATACCTGGCGCGCCGAGTACACTCGGGGCAGCAGCGGCAACAACAAATTAATCTGCAGATGGGTAAAAACTCGAACGTGCCACTCACAAAGGCTGCGCACTGCGCACACATGTGTGGCACGAAAAATGATCTTCCGCGAGTTCCATAAGCGATCATGATATCTCCTTTATATCTTAATTCGAGTCAACTGGAATGCTCTTTTTGTCGGCCGCGAGCCCACTTGGGGCCGCTGGTGCAGTTGCACTGTTTACGCGGCGGCTCCTCAGGTTAGTCGTCGTTTTTGCGCGGCCGGCGATCTTTCAGGAAAAATGCGAAGTTTTGCACGGCAGGTAGAACTGAATGAGCTCATAATTAACACATCGTCGTCTATTCAATTAGTGGGCTCGATACGCAGTAATTAACGAGGCAGGACGGCGCAGAGAGGCGCGCGGGAGGTGGGCCACGATTCTGCGAAAATTGAATAAACCATTCTGTGCGGGGGAGGCACGCTGCTACGGCACTCTTGTTCCGTTAGGCGAAAGGCGGGAAAGGAAGCGACAGCGTTCCTACATGGCCTCTAGATTCTAGCCATAAATGGTGTTTTATTTCGATCCAATTATTCAAGATCGACCACGGAAAGAATAGCAGGAAGATATATCGACGATTGTTTTTCCCGCCTGGATCTCGGCTAACTAGCGGTGAAACCACCTAGCCGACTATTTAACGATCGATAATTTAACGTAAGCGACCTTATGATCTTTCGTGAATCGAGCCTTTTCAGGTCTGGCTTTTCGCCGGGCTACCCGGCTGCACTTACCCGGTACTAATTGCATATCTCTGATAAGCGGCCGTACTGCACCGAGTGATCTTCATCATGAGATCGCCTCGCATTAGGGCCCCGAGTTGCCTCTCGGGAATCACAGCCGAATCGATTCTTCCCATCAGCGGTGGCGTGCTATGTACCCACATATCGATCGCAATCTCCGAGTTACGATCATAGTGCACATGATTTGGCGGTGGAGGTGATCAAGCCATCGCACGGGATCGTGGAGGCTGCCGCGCGTTAAGGGTCCAAGTACAGCTCGTTGGTATCTGAGTCGATCGTGCTGCTGATTACGAATATTTTCACAATGACGCGTTGATGGAAGGTTCAGATTGGGTGCGAACGCTTTCGCCTCATAATTGGCGCAGTTTTGCTGGTGCTTGAAATTTCTCTAAGGTCTGCATGGTCTCAATGGGTGGGAAAAACTGGAGCAGGTACTTAGCTCCTGGAAACTGTTAAGACCTCCATTAGCACCTTTGACTGAATTCCCACTAGACGCTATTTAATAACTATACAAAATCCTCGTAACAAAATTCTAACCGATTTTTATTCATTTTTTTGAATTTCTTTACTTATTTAAAGTTCAGTAGCTACTTATGAATATATGAAGGTAGTATTAGTATAGCACTGCAAACGTGTTGCTTTCCAATTTTGCCAAGTAATAGCCAAACAGAACAATTTTTAATATTAGTTTAGATATGAGATATTTATTTTCAGTATTCCTTGTTTTTTTTAAAGCCGTGTTTTTGAATATCTAATACTGTTCTAGCTAAAATACTATTTGTTTCTATTATATAAGATAAATATATTACTTTTAATAGTCGTATTGAGAACCATTCATTAATATGCTGCAGAAAATAGAAAAAGAACAAAAACAAATTATTAGTTGCTATGTTTTTCCACAATAAGAAAAGTGGCTTAGAAATGAAAGGAATATTTAAGTAAAACGAATTTTTTGAAAATGATGTATGACGTCATTTCTATGAAATTTTGGAACATAGATTAAGTGCTGTATGAGATTTTACGATATTTTGTGGAAATTTCGGAGTTCGATAATTCGTATTTTGCAGACTGGATTATGTAGCAAAGCCATTACCAGCACGTCTTAGTGGAGACACGTGAGAATTTTTAATTAAACCCAAGTCCTGATTGCTTATCACATCGGGAGGTCTTCGGCTCCAGCCTGCCTGGTGATGTTGCAGCTGCCCGGGTCCTCACGGACGGGCCTGAATTTATCTCCGACACTCATCTCGCGCGCTGGGGCTCTGAAGCCGAAAGCTTCTTCCCGCCGCCCGACGAAATCCTACGGGAGCTAAGCTCGTAAAGCTTCCCACAATATATGGCGAGCTACCGCCTCGCGACCGCCTTATAGCGACTAGAAGAAGAAGCTGAAGAAGAGCTTCGGGTGCTCGGGAATCCGTCGTTAATTTTCCATCATTTAAAATTCCCTTGAAATCCATCTTAAATGACAAATTATCGCATCCAGACATCAAATTCATCACTTGCAGCGTTGCAGCGAAGCCGGGACTGCTTGAGGAGGCCCACATGGCGCACGGAGCAGGCGTCGGGGGTAAGTGAAAAATTTTCGTAGATGAGGCGAAATGGGTAAATGCGGCTGTCGAGCTCCCTCATTTCTATTTTTCACTATCCAGGCAGGAACAAAAACACCCTAAATGACACCCGGAGCAAGGATACGGCTGTGAGATAGAAAATAACCCAAAGTAGTTACTTCTTATCGCCGGCCGTAGAAGCGACGGGATAGGGGTCCGGGCCAGGGATGGAGCGAAGGCGGAAAGGAGCACAGCAGCATTGCTACTACGTCAATAGGGTTGCCGCCCACAGCCACCGCCGCCCTTCCCGCCGCATCCTCAGATAGTTCCTTGCAGCTGTAACGGTGGGTTTTGGTCCTTTTGAGAAAACGCCAACACGTAAAGCCGAGCTCGTTTGGATCCTTGAGTCACGTCATCTATTTCCCTTAGGAGCGATAAATTGCAGTTGGCTAAGACGACGCAGCAGTAGTGACATGCAAGACGAATTCTCATGCACTTCCTCGTCATTTAGACGGTGGACCAGAATCACGTTCTTAGCCCGGCGAAGATGTGACAGCTTTGGGATTTGAACCCTTTTGGACACATCAGTTCCACAGATAGGTGCCATGCTTGAGGATTCTCTTTAAGGGCTTACAATTTCTGTCCCCAGGTATACACGTTAATATCCTCTTTGGGGTGGGCGGCCATATACATTCGTGGGCCGGTGTGTGTGGCTTGAGGAAATCTGGTTTCTCCGTCGGGCTACATGCAAAACCGAAATTAGACGGTGCGGGAGAAGTCAGCCAACTCATCTAAAGGCATCTCCTCCGTCGTATCGAGTGCATTCAATTAAGTTTTGACAACGAGCACGAGACTCCCAAGCACGTTTCCGCCGTTTTCCACGCTCATTTGAGTTTTCGAATTTCGCCACGGATCGAAGATACACGGATAGTTCGCTGGCGAAGGCGATTAGCCTGCATTTCTTCCCTTATCCTTTCCATTGTTCTTAAAAGATTAGGGGCAATGATGGCTATGGAGGTTTCAAAGCTCTGGGACCTTCCAGAAAGCGTACTGTTTTCCTCAGTTTTATGTGATGCCAAGTACTAAGCTGGAAAGTCGCTCCTATTATTCTTCTGTAGCCTCCTTATCGGAGAGAAATGTTTATAAACCAGTGAGGACGAAATTATTCGTCGACAAACTTTAAAAGTTCTTTTTCTGCTTCTAAAATAACATAATTATACTCGCTTATTAACAGCATGAAGCGTCAGGATTAAGATTTCAAAATATATCTTTAAATCATTTTGGAGAACACTATTCTACACACTTTAAGCTTAGGTGAAGTTTCGTATATTCTGTAAAACGCAGTATATACAACATAAGCCAACAACATAAAATATTACTTACCTACTTATTGTAATTATGCTTAACTTAAATTTTGTGACCAAAAGTCAGTTGGTTTTTGCTCGAAAAGATCTAGAAACTTAAGAGGAGTAGGATCACTGTTCATTGTTTCAGATGAATTTTTTGTTCAAGTTGAATAATAATAGTTCGTTTTTTAATTGCTTTGGTCTATTTCCTTGCCAGAGGCAAGACAAAAGGCAAATTAATTAAAAATTTTTGTTTGCTAATGCTTTTGATTCATTCAAACCCAAATTGGTCAGGTGCGAGATTTAAAAGTTTTACAACAGGCGGATAATTGTGATCAATCAATAAAGCATCATTATAAAAGAAAAATTCCCATAGGTGTTTTCAAAAACGTATATTTGCCAAATTTTCCGCTTTATTCATAGTAAACTCTTTACGATGTTCGGTCGGGTTCCTTTTTATTTATGACCAAAGAAATAACCTTGTTGGATGAACTGCAGTTTGCAGTGTGTTGTGTCCTTTTTGCCTTAAAGCTTGTCGTGTGTTCAATTTTTCCTCTGAAAATCCACGAATTCTTCAGTGCTGCACGAAACCGCGTTTTAGTAGTCAAAGGAAACGCAATTTCCCTCCCCTGATTACTTTAGCTGAACTAGAAAGCTCCGACACAACGCGGCACGGCGCGATAGGAGCGAAGCCAGTCGCAGCCCCATAACTTCGCCCCAAATTGCTGCAATGACTTTGAAATACACTTGAGTCTGCACCCAATGTCCTTACGGGCGAAATCAGGATATTTAAGAATCGACAAAGAAATACTGCTTTGCCGTAACCGGAGCGCCGCGCCCCATCCCCCGCTGGATATGCATTCGGAGCGCCACTCCAGATAAGGAGACGATGTTGGCACGCGGCAAGGAGCACATAGGATGGTGCAGCAGTCGTCCTGGTGGTCGTATCGTCGACGTCTTCGGGGCGGTAATTGCGGGATAAGGGAGGCAATAAGTTTGGCAGAAACTCGGTCAAGGATGTTAAATTGTTATTCGTCGTCGAGACGGAGCATAAAACTTGATGACGTTACTTAGAACAGCGAAATTATTATTTCAACTTCCCTCCTTCGCCCGGCATGTGTGGGGTGATTTGGAAATTGAGTGGTGGCGTGGCACCACCGCCATCCTAGCACAAACTCGAAATAGAATTTTAGATCGAGCAGCGAGTGCGGTTTCTCGACGATGGGGGGAAAGGAATGGTCGCCGTGTAAGTTGCTTCTGGGTTTTCCTGTAGCCCTTCTGCAACCGATCCTAGAAGACCCCAGCTCGCTAGTTTTTTCCTGAAATTTTTATGGTTTCGGTTATATTTGGACATCCTGATGCGGCCCTAGCAGCACCACCATCCGAGCATCCTGGCATTCTCGTTGGTGCGATGTGCTGAGGCATGTGCATCTGATAATGCCGTAAAAATTCTGAATGAGATGAGGAGGGACAGAAGCTCAAGTGCAGTCGGACAAAAAACCTCTGGCGGACGTGACGGGCTCCTCTACTGGGAATTATGGAAAAGCGAGCTAGCGACGAAGAGCGCTGGTGCAGCGTGAAAGGAGTCGAAATCGTCTTCGTCGTCTTCTTCATTTTTTCTCTCCTTTACGTTTTTCAGTTCCTTTATCTTATACTACGTCCTCCGAATAGCCCTAGAGTCACCCAAAAGAACTCGAAGACATTTTCATTTGGCTGACGAGAATGCGACAGTGGTCGTTAAGTTTTCATTTTGTCGAGTTTTACGACCACAGCGGATGCCCTTCCAGTGTCCTGGGAAATGTCAGGACTTTTTCGCTGTTCATCTGCCTTCTTTCATTATTCAAGCGACAGCTTTCAGGGGACCGCGCCACCGGTGGGCGGCGAGTATTAAAAGTGGCAGGTCAGGCGCTCCCATGCCATTCCGAAGGACCTATGCTTACGAAAATGTCCTCCTAGAGCAGAAAATGTGCATGCCACTGGAGGAGGGGTGTTTTTCTTGCAGCGCAAATGATCTCTGACCTTTTCGAAATTATCGTCCTCGCCAGGACCCTCTGCAGCCGGCTCGCACCTAAAAAGGGCCGCATTGCGCAACCAGACCAGAGCTGCATAACTCGGGGATTCGTCGAGCTCAGGCCTTACGCCGTTGCTAGGAGGGGGGACGCGTGCTGCACACACAAGGCTCTAGCCGCCAATCAATTAAACCTCGTGCGGATTTAATGGCCCGGTTAAATGGAGAAATCGTTCATATTCCTTCAGTTAACTCCACCCCTCCGACGACAACGGGTGAAAAATGGCAAAGGGAATTTCTTCTACTCTGACCTATCCCAATGTAAGGCGAGTTAACCGCGGCCCTAAGTGGCTCATGCGAGCATAAAATTGCAAGTAACCCCATTGTCCACAGCGAACAACCCCCAGTGGCATGTCAAGGAGGACACCGCAACTACTTGCGAGCGAAGACGATGGGAATAAATTCTGCGTTTTATGCAATGCACCCCACGCGTGCTTTCAGCCACCAACCGACCAAACCCACAGGCAACCCCTTGGGTTCGGTGGTGCTGTGCTGTGCTGATGCACGGAGCTGAGGGACGCGCCAGCCGCAGGGGTGCGGGTTCCTCGAAAACATTTGCCATCCCATTTAATATCTGGAGCATGAAATACCGTTCTGAACCTACCCCAATAGCGCCTTTAATGGGGTTGTTTCGTGTTCTTATGACCCTTCTTATTCTTCTTCTTCTTCGCCCTCCAATTCGGTGGAAACGTGCCTGTCCCTGAGCACGTCGCCCTCCCCGCACTCGACGGGTTCAAGTGTGCGTGCGGACAGAGGACGAAGAATCGCACGAAAGTACAAAAATTGGCTTCGTGACCCACTTTCGCATTTCGGTCGGGCTCCGGCGGGTTGGGGTGCGGGTCCGAGGAGCAGATTCCTCTTTCGGCGTTTCGTTCTTGGGGAGCTATTGCCGAGCTGCTCGAGGAGAAGAAAGCGACGAACGAAGACGATTCACTCGCTCCCAAGCTCGACCAACTAGCGGCTCCTCGAGACGCGACCGGATAATAACAACAGTGCCGCTTCTTCTCATGGTGCAGCGCCGCGAAATTTTCACCTTCGCCGCATATCTTACCGCCTATCAAATTAATTTCGGTCAATTAAACGGCTTAAATGGCCTCTTGTCTGACCATTGCATTGCACTTAAAAAGGAAGAGACTCGTGAATGCACGAGAAGTTTACAAAATCCACCACAGTGCTTCTCTGCCACCGCACCGATGCACCGGTTCTGTTCTGCCATCTCGGTCCGCGATTTGTTCGCGGCCCCCTCACCTGTCCACCGACACAACATAAGGACCATTGCAAAAGTTCAGCTTCTCCTGCTAATTGAAATGCACTTCACCTTGCATTGTGAAGTGCTCAGGTGGAAAATAATTTCCTACGATATGGCGAAAACACTTCGAAAAATGCAGTGGGAATGATTTGGACACGACCAGTACCGTGCTCCCCTGATTTCCGCTTGTTTGGCTTGCTATTAGCCCGCTGGAATTAAGAAGAGTTCGTCGCGGCGCCCGTCCCGGGTTACGGCAAGGTTCGCACCAGCAACCCACTCGGGTGGCAAGAAAAAATATTACGTCTCACGCCTGGCGTTGCTCTGCTGCATAGAAGGGGGCGAATTTCATGATCACTTCTTTGAAAGAAGAAATTCCATTTGGATAAATTTTAGTATTTAGGTCTTAAGTCCAGTCGCCTTCTAAGCCAACTACCGAAAAAGTAAAGGATAATTTTAATTCTCTGTTATAAAAGTACATGTTTACATCTCTATTTAAATATTAAAATAGTTCAAGTAATAATTAAATACTCCGGTATTACCAGGGTTCCAACCATCTGTTAAATCGTCTTAGCATATTTTTTTATTCCCTCATAATTTAGTGCATAGAGTCCTTTAAAGCACAAAACATATTACGCGAAAAATTGCTGCTATTTTATGTTGTATGGATTCGTTTTTACCTGTACCGAAATATAAAATCTGTCTCGGGCTATAATCGACATCTATTTATAAGGGTGTAGTCGGCAACCGGAGAAGTTAGAGAAGTCCTTGAATCAGCTTGAGCTGATCACGAGGACTTTCTTTAGCTAAACGGAGAAAATTGTAACTTAGGAAAAGCGGTTTTAATTGCCTTTCTTGTATTAAAAAATAGACCTTTCTGGAGGTGGTAGATGACGAAATAGAGAAAGCTCGACACATTCGACGGCTGTGTTGATGACGTGGAACGAGATCTCACCCAATCAATATTCAATCAATCTTATTAGGGGGCAGTATGGCGGAGCACGGGAGCGGGATTCTTTTGTGTGCATTTCGCTACCTACACTAATTGCACGCCAGTGACGGTGTTTGCCATGTAAGTTTTTCTCTCACCGTGGCAACGAGAAGCCTCCCAGGCCCCGGCTCGGGATAATGTTCGTGCGGGCAGGATACCTTCTTCTGCATGCCCTGCGACAGACGTCGTACATATGTAATAAGTATCGCCAGGATGCACAAAAGCTCTTAAATAATCAACGACGGGGGCTTCATCGCCAGCACTGCCGGTTTGATGAGCATAAGCATTTCCAAGGATGAGCAAGCTTCGCCCGTCTTCTCCGGGTTTCTCTGGCCTTCTCGGGGCAACATCTCCCGGTTTTCGTACCCAATCCCAATGACGACACGACGGTGGGAAGCATCGAAGGCATAAATTTTGAAATAATCCGAGTCCCACCAGGATGATAACAGACGTCCTTTCAACCTCTTGGACCGGCTCTGGGGCTCCGAATCCACATAGTCACGGTAACAAAACAAAACTTGCAAGTGGGCTCCTCTATCCTTCTAGTCCTGTGTTTGCCGTTCTCATTCGTGTGGATGTGGCCCGGCAGGAGTCTAGTTTCTGTAAAATAAGTGCCCTGGGTGGAGGATGCATTTCGATGAATTTTCATGTTTAGGTCGGCAAAGCTCCCCCGGGCCCCCGACTGTTTCTGCAGGTCCCGAAAATCCCAATCTGCTTGGAATTCCCTTCGCTCGGTATATTTCTTGCATGCCCACTATTCCTACTGCCCGTCCGCCCGCCGGATTCTGAAGGATGCCAGGCGGAAAGGGGCAAGATGGGTTGTGTTTTCTTCTTCGTAGACAGACGCGCCAGTGTGTAGCCTGCATGGCTATCCTGAAAGAAAGTTAGCAGGGCGCGCATATACGGCGATATGTACGCACACAGAAAACGGCATCGATCTGAATTGAATTGGATTGGATGCAGGGCAGGTGGAGGTCCGGGCAGAGAACCGGGTTTGGGGCCGTGTGGACTCAATCCAGCCCCTTGTTCCTGGAGGTGCTCCCGGATCTCAGTAATTGGGTAGCCGAGCAGAGTTGCCTTCAATCATTCCGCTGGAAGACGGGGCATTACAGCCACCCGCACACTAGTGCGCCAAGCCTTCTAAGAACTTCGACTTGGATGCGGTTTTAATGCATGGCTGGCGATCGTCCATGTGTGCCGGTATCGGGACCGGGACCGGGACTCCACGATTCGGAGGCGCTCCAGCACAGATCGTGTGCTTACCAGAGCTTGGTCTGATTCCTTTTTCCTCCTTCCGTTCTTTGACGAGCTCGCATTCATACTGTAATGCTTCCCGACGTTTATTTGATCCACAGCAGCAACCCGGCAAGTGGGAATTTTCGACGATGGAGCATCCCCAAGAAATGTGAGGAGCCTTGAATCAGGGCACCACACTCCCGCAGTGCCCGCCTTAACCCGCCCTCTTCGACACGGAACGGGCTGGTCCTCTGTCACTTGATCAGGACCGAAGGTGGAGGAGCTAATCACGATAGCCGGGCTTGAGGTGGCCTTTGTCAAGAACTTCGGATTTGATTAAGCTCTCCCATCTGAACAGCAGGTCAACCGGGAATTGCGGAAGGACTTACTCTGCAGACGTTGGAACCGCCTGGACCAGGACCGGGACCCAGAGCCACGACGACGGTTGACAAACGAAGCTCAAACAAGAATATTTGCCCAGCCAATCCTCCTGCAGCTCCGGCCAGAGCAGTTTCGGCCAAACAAAGAAACCTCGGTCGCCGACCGACGGGGGCGGAAGTGCACAAGAATAATGGGGAGCCGTAAATTGCACTCTTGAAATTCGCCGAAAGCCGCCGCCGACCGGTGAGACAACGCACCGGCGCAGCCGCGGAGCTGCAGGTGCGGAATTCAGGGTAATTAAACATTCGCAACGTGCCGAATTCGGATTAAGGGCAGCGCAGACGACGGCGGCGTCTAAAGGCGACAATGGCTCCAAAAAGCCACCGCTCCATTGTCTGACTCCTCCAAGGTGAAGAGCCTCTTTGCTCACGCACTTTGACAGAACGTGGAAAGCAATCTCGGTCACGGCGGGTCCGAGCCTGGTCTCAAGACGAGGTTGCGCGAAGCGGCTTCAGCGGGCGCGCAAAGCAAGGCTCACATTATGCAGCGCATGTCGCAGCGCACAAAAGCGAAGGCAGCGCCAGGAGATTAGCAGTCATTTATCCACCTGGTTGTCTATGAGGTTACGATTGTAATTACCTGCCGTGCCACTGTGCACCCACTGTAACTCGCAGCGCCGCCTCACCCTCCGGCTGCCCCGACGAACAGCGGGAGCCGCATAACAGCGACCGCACGAGGTCCCGATGCGGTGCGCATTGAAGCGGGCGCGATAAGTGGAATGCGCATGCGAGTGTCGTCAATTCATCGTGACATCTCGTTAATACAATTAAAAATCACTTAAAAATTTAAATGACACTAATTAGAGACGGAGGATGCTCGTTTTTTGCGGCCGCCGATTAATTTCGCCATGTAATTGCGTCCGACGCGCGGGCAGGGACGCGGCTCGGTCGTTTCTCGGTTTGTGGTCCGCCGGGGGCCCCAGGATTATTGACAGAACATTGAGCCGGCAGTAGCGGCTATTCCCGGCCGTTCCCGGCCATTCCCGCAAACACAAATAAGGCGGTGCGCAATTCATAAAGGCGAAACACGGTGCCGGCGAATGGATCTGTCCGCGAAGGTCGTATTTCTCTCCTGCTCGCCGCGCCACACGGCGTTCGCCGGTGTTTTTGCGCGGCGAAAAACGCATCTCGCTCGGTGGCGCGCAGCTTCCCGGCCGTGACAGCGCAGCAATTGTACGAAGGCGTTTAGATTTAAGATCTGTCAGAATTGCGGCAGGTTATCAGTGCTCCGTTTGAGAATATTCCTCTAATTACTCCAGTGCGACTCGGGGGATGCGGGAGAAGCAAACGAACTCCTGGGCTCCCATCGGGCAATAATCTTCCGTTAGATCGCCTAATGCATGTATGGGAAAGATGGGAACGGAAGCAGTGTCGTAATTCTTGCGTAACGTGTCATTACTGAAGACATGAGTGCAGTCACATTTAGGTCTAAGATTTTGAAGGAGAGAGATGTCAAAATTGTTTGAGACCTCTTGGGAATAGTCAGACAAACGTTAATACCCCAAAAATCACGAAAACTAACTCATCTGCACAGGCATAGGGTCCCTCTACGCTGTATGTTAATTTATTTTACAATCACATTCGATTTCACCCAAAACGTCTCGCGCGTTATTATTCTTTTACTGTTACACCTGCGCCGCTTTTGCATTCACTTTTTAAAAGTAACTAGAGCCGAAAAAGAGATACAATAAAAATAATATATTAAAGCAAAACTTTTTCCGCAGTTCGTTAAATTATTTAAATACTTTTTATCGAGCTATCCTGGGGCTTTTGGAGCATAATTTTTTTGCTTTCTTAATTCTATTTTAAAGAATGTTGTTTATATTAGAAAATGCTCCGAAATCGATATTGAAATAACTCTAAGTCGACTCGGCGTCTTGCTGGGAAATAAAATGTTAACCATAGCCACAACCAGAAGTAAGGACAACTAAAAACATAGAAACAATTCAGTTTAGACGGACAACACGTTTCAAGCAATTTCTTAAGTTCTATTTGGTCCTTTCCGGGACAATTCTTTAAATATAGAGAAAATTTACATTTCTTTATTTGTTTTAATTAAGTGATCATATTTTTATATTCGTGTTAATATTATAACTATAAAATATTAAATTCGAGGATCAGAATGAATTCAGTTAGCGTTTATTCTCCCTAAAAGGCGTGGCCATATATTTCATGATTTGATGTAATTGATAATTGAACATTCGAAACGAGTCTTTGTGTTTGCTTAAGAAGTTGCGAAAATCGGGATAAATCTGGAACTGTCCTTAAAAATCAGAAACAGTTTTGCTGAGAGGTATCACAGAATACCTGTTCGAAAGTTGCTGGAGATTTGCATGGAGATTTTGCGAATAGTAAGTTCAAGGCCAAATGCGGTCACGATAGCTGCCAAAATAGAAAGAGAAAATAAAAAAAAAACGTTTTTGGTCCGCAGTAGGCAGATAAGAGGCTAAACCAGGTTTGCGTTTGCCTCACATATTTTAGAGAATTTCGTTAGCAGGTAGCGACAAAGGCCTGGATCGCTTATTATTTTAATTTAACGAACTGCCGCTAAAAAATCTCTTAATAAACGAGAGAGAGGTGGAAGAAACCCGAAGAAAGCAGACCTAGTGTATGCGTGCGATCCTCCTCCGGCAGAATCGGCGCGTCTGAGCATCTTACGCCCCTGGCAAAAGGATTAAGTGATCTTTAGCGCGCTCATTTGCCAGATGTAATTACAGGTTGACGAGTTGCTTTACGACAGCATCGTTATGTGGTCGCAACCGCGCCGCAGAAATTACTGCCACCTGTACGGCCGTGCAAGGGAATCCTCAGCACCAAAGGCCGTAAATTGGCCATTACCGCAGCGGGCTATTCGCTGCCTGAAACGGCACAGAATCCCATCATCGTCCGCGGCCTGCCCGGGACTTGCGTAAAAATACTGTGGACTAGCACGCATGGGACCGCGAGATTTCTCCGTGCGCGCGGTGACTGACAGCCGAATAAATCAGTTAGAAACTCTGTCAGTTTCAGAGTTTCAGACCTGACTCAACACTACTACACCTGGCCTAGGTGTCCCAACTGAAAAGGTGAGCCGGTGCCGCTGCTGTTGCTGGTGGATTTCTCATTGTTTCGCGTATTTTTAATAAAATGAAAGGAAAAAACGAGATGGGCGAGTTCCCTGACCTCGTAGCTAGTTCACATGGGCTAATGAAATTCGCGAATATTTCTCTGTCGATTACGTGTTGCGACATTAGACCCGGCCGTCCGCGATCTTCGCATCGTCTGCTGCCGCCTATCTACCTTGCTTTGAGTTCTTTGCAACTGCTTCTTTTTTTGAACATTTTTGATTAGGCAAATGAGGCCAAAATAGTACAAAAAGTAGGCGGTGAAAGTAACACTGATCACGTTCTGGCCGGCCTAAGGTCACTGCGGTCAAACAACCGGAGAAGTGCAAGTTTGCCGTAGGTTCTTCACATTGGGTAAGTGACCCGCCCTGCTACTAAGGAGGAGCTGATGCAAAATTTTAACTTGAATAAGAACAAAGTCCACCCGATTTCAATCGATAGAACGGCAGGTCAAGAACTTCTAGTTTTTTCTAGATTTTTTCTTTATTATATTTAGCATACAGGTATGCACTGACTGTGAACGAACGACGCCTTTGACATACAAGTATGCAACGATTGTGGAGAGTCTACCCTCTTGAGGTCCGTAGCAGATGTCGCATTAAGCAGAACTTCTGTAATTCAAATAAGCTCTAGATCGGTAAATCATGCAATAATATGCATTTAAGGTTTAAAATATTTAAAATGTACCATCCAGGAGATTCGACAGATCAGAAAGCGATTTAAATGTGAAACCTTTTTTACTCTTTCGTTTAAATTGGACTATTTTAAAATCCAATACTTCGGAGAAACTACAATAGCTTGTTTTTTTATTACACTGCGTATATAGATGATGTCCATACCTAAAATTGGGTGTGAGTACAATAAATACAAACATTTGTATGTACAACTCTATAAAACAGTTTGTAAAATTTAATAATCAAAAAATACTATAGTTTTATCTACAAAGAACCTGCTAAATTGAATATTCTATTACTGGTTAAATTTTTTAATGGAATTTTATAATTCTTCCCTGTAACTTGCGAAAGTGAGTTCAATTTCTTTTATACGTAGACACTCAGAGAAGTGCTTTTTCAAATTTCAACATTTTATGGAAAGCAAAGATTGTACAATATTTTGCTCAGTTTTATTCCTTTGTATGTAGAATGAAAAGAAATGCAAATTACTAAAAACAAATAGTCTATTGATTTGTTATTGTTTTTAAAACGAAAACTCAAATCCATTCAATTTTGAACAATACCATCTTTGCGATTTCTAATTTTCCCCAAAGCTCATACATTTTTTAGACAATCTTAGACAATCCAAACCTTTTAGATTAATATTTCAATACTTTTATTATTCTAGCCAAAACAATTAATGGGTTTTGGCCAAACTAGTCGTTCGATTTTCGCAAATTTTATTTTAAATTAAATATTTTACTTTTTTCAAATTAAAAAACAATTAAACATATATCTCTGTATTTTATTCGTTCGTGTTGTATTTTATACAGGGAAAAAGTTGACATATCGAAGGCTTCAAAGGTTCAAACCTTTTATTTACTAAACAATCACCAACTTTCGATTGTTAATTTAAATATTCGCTTCATTTTAAAATGTTATCCAGAAAGCTTTGCTATTATAAGAAGAGACATTCGGGCAACGTATTAGAATTCATTAACAAATCATTAAAGATCAAGTGACACCCTCGGGATTTATGTGAGCTCTCTTCGCGACGTGGCCGTACACCATACGCATTTTCTTCGAGCTCTTATAAAACGACAGAGTAAAAATAGAAAACCGGAAAAGGTAGCCGAGAACCAGTTGATACTTTTCCAAAAGCGCCATGTGGGCAGGCGCTTAGCTGTGACGCCCCAATAAATCAAGCTTATCCCGCCCCGACTACGCCCCACGATCGCAAAATCTAATCTGAGATTCAGCGGACAAGGTGGCGGTAGGTCATTTGATAAAATTCGCATAATTCCCGAGCATTGTGAACTCGGCTGGCAGAAATATATGTGCATATGTATGTCGAACCTTTTCATCAACATTTCGGTCACCTTACTTTCGAAACCTCTATGACGGTGGGATGCGCTGACCACTCGAACGAATTCTAATGTGGTTCCAGTTATCGCAGTGCTGCGCAACGTGCCGTTTCAGCGAAAAGTGAACGGTCAGCGCGCCAAAAAGTGCAATAAACCTCACCAGAACTAATCCGTCGCTTGACCAATTGACTGATCTATCCGGGAATTGCCGAAATCGGCACTGGAATGGGGTCAATGCTCGAAGCTGGATACCTTTCGACTTTCGATGGCCAAGTGATTCTAACGCTATTGCAGTTCACAAACGAATTGCGAATTCACTTGCGCTAATTTACGGTGCGTGAACCGCTTAGTAACACAAAAACCATTGTCGATGTTACATTTGAAAATAATTTATATTCAACATTAATGCGGCCTAAGTATTTATTGTAAATGAACAGTTTTTTACATATTCATACTATGCGTATCGCCATGCGACTTACTACTATTATTAATGAGTTTTAAGATTTGCCACACGCCTAACACGGATTTTGTTTTTTTGTACACTTTACGTAGCTTTATTTTATGATGGGTATATTTAACAACAATAAGATAGACAATCAGAGTTTTGACAACCTCTGTCCAGGTTTGTAGCATTTATCTTCAGAATAGTGAAATGCAAAATTTTAAGAAATTAAGAGAATTTCTTAGGCACACAGAAAGAAATATAGAGGATGATAAGTATACGCGAAATAAAAACGTATGCTTTTTATGGTTTTATCAATTCTTTTTATTTAGAACCATTTTTGGTACATAGACCAAAATACCACAAATTATTTTTCGCTAGATTCACCACACTCGTGTTTTTGAGTATTCAACGATCGTAATATCGTTCTTGTATTTCATACAAATAGAACGCGCTGCTAAAGCGATAAATCGTTCACTAGTTCATTGTGCCTATTTATTGAAGTAAAGCTTCTATAAAACAACACACTTAAGGCAGTTAAAATATTTGCTTCAAAATATTAAACGGATAAAAATCATTAAGCATGTTATTGTTTGAAGTACTATATTAAGAATAAATAAACAAATAAATAAATTAATTCATAGCGATACAGAAATAAAAATAACGTTATCGATTAATAATTAAAGCCAAGGTAAAAATTTCAAAGTCCACTTTTGATTTTCGAACTTCTACAAAATTTTGTTTTTTAGAACAAATCTTCCTTTGGACAATTTGTTTTTCTATGCTAAATTGTGTTTGAAAAGAATATAAAACTATTTAACGCAAATACCATTTTTAATTGGATTAGTTACAGGTTGTTTATCAACGCACGGATTTAGTTTTAGTAAGAATACGCGCGACATAATTCACTTTTATTGAATTTGCTTAGAAGCTAAAACACGACAGCAGGTGTGTCGATTTGTTTATTTGTTCAATTGAGGAAACTTGTGTGCTATTATTTGAAAAACCGTGTTAGCCCAGCGATTTTTAAAATGTGTGTGCGTCATTCGCAAATAGATATGTGCTCTACTTTTATGTCGAATTCGATTTGTTTTTTTACGTTGTTTGCAAGTCAACAATATTTCCAGGAACAATCTCGCACTTTTGTGCTTTAAGTTTGATATCATATCAAAATGTTTAAATTTCATGGTACATATTTCTCATTTACAGATGCATTTAAAAAAGAAATTAAAAAATTAAAAGCTAAATTTCTTAATTATAAAACACCCTAAATTTAATATTATTATTAAAAAAAAGAAAATTTACATGTTACTCCTTTACTAAAAATTTCCTCAGTTTTAAACACAAACTAGAAATGTTTAATTTTTGTACCTATGGTTTAAATAAATTGATATATTTCCTAGTCACGTTTAGTAGGACGGTACTCAGGCAGTTTGCTGTTAGTCCGTTTTTAAGAAGAAAATTACGTTTCTACAGTTGATTCGAGTGACTTGTTTGTTGGCCAGTCAATCTCAAATGCAGATTATACATGTGTAATTGATTTGTTTGGAAAGTTCGTGTACCCATCCTCCCAATTAGACCAAAACTCCACACCGCGGAGGCGCACAACTCGCGGCCAGTTTGAATTCAAATTTCGAAAAGGCGACAGAGTGCGAACCTGCAGGAACAGCAAGGGAACAAGTTGATTTATTCACAGATCACATTTATCGCGCGAAAGAGTCTGGGCTCGTTCGGAAGTAGCTTCCCGCACGTCGCGAACCGCCTTCTTAGCTCACTCCTTGTGCAGCACGCTGTAATTAGCCGTAATTAGATTTAATTACATAGGCGGTAGCGAGGTGAGTACAGGAAAAAGAGTCTGCTTTGCATTTCATCCTTTAATTCCGTTCTAATTAAGTGCAACGCGCTTAATTGTCTCTTCGCACGTATCAACCTCACTAAATGTACCAGAAGATTAGCCCGCCGCACCGCGTTACGAGCGGAGCACCGCGCATCCCCTGCACGTCGACCCGGCTCCTTTTTAATGGCCAAAATGCAAATTTCGCAAAATTCCTCGTTTTAATTGAGTGTTGACAGGTTAAAGCCGAAGTAAACAAAGTGTAACTTGAAATTTATTTAAAAATAATGAGACGATTCCGTGCGGCCGCCCTGCCGCCTCTGCGGTTTATTATAATTTTTATTATATTTTTCATGGCTGTTAATCGCTTCGGGCCGGTGGCTCAATGAAACACTAATGAGAGTTTTATTGCGGCGAAAATGGGCTTAATACGAAAATTGACCACCTCACATAATTTTCTTTTCATTTGCCCGGAATTTACACGTTTCCAGGTAGTTCTCCGCCAGTCTGAATCATAAATCAATACCAGCTCCTGATTGCCTTCGTAGCACTGCTCGCGTCTTCATGGAAAATGGCCGTCTGTTAGAATCGTTTTGTTAGGTTTTCTTTGCCGAACTTTAAACACACCTTCATTTTCAACAGTACATTGTTAGAAAAACAGACATTCAAAATTAGCTATACTTTTTACGCTAGTTGAGTATAGACAGTGTATCCGCGTTTGCCTAGTATTCGAACAATGAAAATCTAAAAGTTTGTGTCTTTGTTACCCTTTTTCTCACAGTATCTACTTATAACATAAAAGTTTGTTTCTTTAAAAATTGCATTATTTAAAAAGTAATAGAGGTCGTAAATGAATGAAGAAGTAGTAAAATATATGCAATACAACTGACCACAGTTCAACCGATAATAGCAGTGGTCAGCAAGCCTATAAGCCAGTCAGTTGGCGGGCCAGTTAGCGTGTCAATGAGCCAACTGATCGGTGGGTCAGTGGCTGATCAATTGGTTAGTGGGAGAGCCAATCATGCGGTCAGTAGGCCAGGTGGTTAGCAGATCAGCCAGTCAGTGGGTGAATTATTTAATTAATCAAATAATTAACTGATCAAGGTGACCAATCGATTCAGGGGTCAAAGAGTCAACCGATAGAGCAATCAAACGGGAGATAAATCATGATTTAGTCATGATAAATTTTCAATTTGTTTATTGTATTTCTTTTTCTAATACTGTACTTATACTTACTTATATTTCGTTAGCGCTTTTTATTAAAATGTTTATGCATTTTTGGAAAAGGTGTTTCATTTTGGTTCCCAGAGTGTCTGTATAATTCCTCTTTGAAATCATAAATCAAATCACTTTCTTAACGGTGTGACAAAAAATATCTGGTTTCTTTACATTCAAAGAGGTTGCATTAGTTACTTTTACTTGCTTTGAAACAGAAATCGCAAATTTTGTTGGAGTTCTCTAAAAATTAGTGTAACTTAATAAACTTTATTCTGATATGCGTATGCACATTAAGCTACCTCATTTTCCCTTGTGCATTTACTGGTCCTGTCGACACAATGTTTAATGAAACCTAAAACTTAAGCTTAATTCTTAACATCAGATTCGAGTAACCAACTCATGCCTATTCATTCAATTTCCCACTTGTTTTCAAGCCTTAAGCAGTCAAAAAGTACATTTAAGAGAGTATACAGGGATGCGATAAGGCTGTCAATATTGACGCCATCAGAATTTGGTACCATCTGCTGAAGCTTTAAGCTTCAATTTTCACTCATGCGGAACAGGTAAACTGTTATATCAAATACAATGTTATTGAAAAAGCTTTTACTCTTTTCTTATTCAAAAGTTGGTTCATTTATGTCACTAATCACCTGTTTTTCTTTTGCTAATACGATACTACAAAGTAATGTGTCATGTCTACTTTCTGAACATGCTATCTTCTTCTTCGACAGTAATGTCTTGCCAATTCTTGGAAATACCGCATCCTTCTTCAAGTTGCAGAATTAATAGCACGATGTCGTAATCCTCGGCCAAGTAGAATTATCAGGATAGTCCCGTAGAATTCCCCGAAGAGCTCTTTGTTCGATGGCATAAAGGGCTGCGAACAGCCATTGCCCAACCCCGTCCCAGGCACCTGGGATACATAAAGCGACCGTAGACCTCGGCGGCCTCATCTGCCATGCCGTCGGCGTTGTTCCCGTCATGCCAATCTAATTAGCTGAAAGTTAGAGCTGGCCAATCTGTCATCAAAAACGAACGAAAAAAGGCGTTACGCTCAAGGAAATCCCTCGACGCCACTACCTTCCGAACAAAATAGAGGACCCATCCCCGAGGCTCTCGGGGGTGGTGGGTCACAGTCAAAACATTCGTCGGGTCGGTCGTTCATCTTGGGCCGAGTTGCTCAAGTTCAATGTTCGAGGATTGCGTGAGTACGAAATCGGATGGCACGCACACAGACGACTACGACAACGACGCCCCATGTCTCCAGATAAAATTCGCAGGAGCACACGGGAAAGGGCCCAGCTAAAGTTCTCCGCAACGGGCGAATGTGTGCGGGGGGCTGTAGCCCTACACCATACCACGGCCGTTGCAGACAAGAAGGAGCACAAAAAGCCTTCATAGGTACTCGGCAGGAGGAAAAGCGAAGAAAACCTACAGCCGGACAGGGCAAGGACCTTTTCTTCATCCTCCGCAGGCTCAGTCCGGACGGTTACAACAAAACGAAGTAGGGCCGCCGCTGTCAAATTTTCTATTTTCTCGTGTCATTTTCGCCCTGATGGCCACGAATGCCCCTTCCGCCTGCCGGCGCTCACGGCGCCCAGACCCTTGGAGTCCTGCAGCAGCACAGGCAGCAGCAGATTTCAATCAGGGCCTGGGCCCGACGAGCGGGCAATTGGAGGTGCATGGAGATTTCTTCTTGCAATCAAACAACTAGGACCGCATTGACAGTACTGAGAAAAGGCAGTAGTTAAGCTATCCGAGCGCCCCCGCCCACTGACGTCGTCGGCGGTAACTACTCGGTTGTCCTCCCCGTGGGCGGGCGGGCGGCCATCGACACCGGGTGGAAGGCCAAAAATAAAACCTTCGAGTCAAAGACCATAAAAAGAAAAGGAGGAAATCAGCGCCGGAGGGCGCACCAAATCCTCAAAGGATGTTGAGGTAGGTCTAGGAACGAATTTTTACGGATCGATATGTTTCGTCTGAAGGGGCGTGCGTGTATGAGTGCGGTGGATGGGAGGGGTGCGCACCACCTCCCGCTGCCAACCAATACTATAAAAAACGCAACTCGCACCACCGGCCTACGCACACTCCCGCACCTCATAAGCTTATTAGAAAAACGTGTCGAGAGGGCGGCTTGGCGCGGCGGGGTTGCTAAGACAGGCACTTGCCTGTAGACCCGGCCGGGACGGGGGTGCGCCGCCGCTCGGGTCTGATGCCATCATGTTGGGACATTTCTTGTGTTTACGCTTCGCCGTAGAGCGACGCAGAACGTGCTGAGGTAGGCAACGCACCCGACCGTCGTTATGACAGAGGCACACACGAAATAGCAATGAGCGACGGGCCGACGTCCCAAGACCCGTCTGGTGGCGGGGCCGGAGGCCGAAGAGGAAAAGACGTCCCTCCGACGTCGTCGGGAAAGGAACTGTCAAGAAGTGGTTGACCGGGCAAATTTGGGTATTTCTGGTCCCTTGCGCCCCTCGCAGCCGCCCGGGCCCACTTGGCTTTGGTCGTTTTTTGGCTTAAGGGATAAAAAGGTCGTTCACACGTCTTACATAAAGGACAAATCGATTCCGTTTGTCTGGAATTTTTAGGATAAGTGCACGGCGGAGGACTATTATTAGGAAACCGTTGCGTGACGGTCTCTGTATCTATTGGATAATAGTGGCGGATATTCGCCCCCTGCTGGTCTGCGGCTGGCTTACGTACTTCTCCGCTAAGGGTTTTAACGACTTACCGGTCTTACGCCCGGAAAGTCCTTAAAGAGTTCCCTCAAGTTCAATTTGAGCAGCTTAAGACGGACATAAATCGAATTTAGGCAAAATGACGCTACTATTCTAGAAAATGGGATCCTTAAGAACTGCGTAAGATGGAACTAACATTTCGCTATCAAAACATGTCTTCTTATGTTTTAATTAAATTCCCAATTCTCGGAAAGAGTGCAGCACACCTGCAATACTGCTTCGTTTAAGATTACTTGGAGCACAGTGATAACCAAAAAATTGATGCGGGCTTTCACTTGCTTGAAATTCGGATCTTGTGAAGGAAACTTATATATTAATGCTCCATTGTCTTTGCACTTTCACTTTGTCTAAATTAGAGGATAATCATTCTTCTATCCATAAGTGTTTGCCTTTACATTACACTCGCATTGTGCATGATCATACATCTGTGCTTTTTCTTTGCAATGCTGTGACTTCGTCATTTGCCCGAATTTCAAAGTGATATTTTGTATGCATAGTGCCGAAAGCATCTTTTTAAAAATGTTTTTTGTAAAGCTACGAGATAGCCTCAATATTATAATTGTACAGTACAGGATTCGTCTGGTCATATCATATCATCTTCAAGGATTTCGTCTATGAGTAGTAATCCGCGGTCCATCCCTATCTCGGTAGTCTTACTAACGACTAGCTGAATTGCAACGATATATAAAACACCTTGCTCCCCATTCAATCAAAAATAGCACGTGCGTTGCTATTGTTTACCAGCTCAGATTCTTCCAGAAGACAAACAATTCCTCGGGAATTAGTTCCGTGCGCGAACTCGTGAATTGCGGAATTTAACGTAGACGTGGCCGTTAAATTGAATGTGTCCATCTGTTGTCGGAATTGTTACATAAAGTCGTCAAACACGGTCATTGGCATGAAAGCGCCACACGGGCCGACACCGTGACGCTGCGTTGGCCAACCGCGGCCGTGCGGCATAATCATGTTATTTATTAAATTTTAATCATTAAGTTGTAAGCGAGGCGGTAAAATCACCCTGTTGACTGGATAAGTTCTAATCTCGCAGCCTAGGCCCATAAAATTCATTAGAATTCATCGTTCATCACCCGCTCGCCGCATTGGCCGCGGTCTCACATGTGAAAATATCCGCATGCACATAATCGCATGCAAAAAGGCTTTAATTAAGAATCGAATGGCCTTTTGGTCACACCTGAGAGACGGTCCCCCGACCGCCGCCCGCCACGGCCGACGAGCTCCGGCGCACCACGGCCCAAGACAAAACACAAATTGTAGTGGTTGTGCACTTCAATCGAATCCGCGATTACAAATTTCATTTTATTTGCACTTAATGCTCATGGGGCCATTCGATGACGATAAAAGTTGTCATAAAACCGATAAAAGTTAAATCGCGCTGGATAAACGGCAACCAGTGGCGAGTAAGTACGTTCCCAACTGGGCGAAATACGAGATACCGCGGCGAGCGCGGATCGAGGTGAAATTATCTGCAGAATGCGCGAATGGATGGCCGTCTCGTCCACCTCGTTTGGCACGGCCGACACCTACTCTGCAGTTCGCAATCCACTTCCACATGCGATGTGGGGCAAAAGCAGTCTTTTGCTCTGCAGGATAAATTTGAGCAGTTTATATTCTAAAGCTAGCTTATCCTTAGTTTACGCCGCTTGTGTGAAAGAGGTCCTGATGCGGTAGTTGCCTGTTCTGCCAAATTCGCTTTCCATTCGAATTAAAATCCAAAATAAAACGCAATTATAGATGCCGAATGCACGGCAACAACCTTGCCTACAGATTTTCTCTGGGTTAGGTACACAGATTGTGCAAACTTGCAGAAATATTTCTGAATACCTTTTGTGCCGTCATCATCGATTACTGCGAAAAATTGGCGTAAAATTGAAACTATCAGTTTCCATCTGCTAAATAAATCTAAATAATAAAATATCTTGTTTCATCAGCCGTTTACGATAATGTTTAAATGTAATTAGAAAATTCCCATATAATCAATTTACGATTCCCATAGGTTTATTGGGAAATTGCTTGGGAATTTAGAAACAGAAACATAAGCAATTAAAATTGTGCATATTGTATCACTAAGAAGCTTCGGCCGCAGCGTACTATGGCCTTTATTTTCTTTGGACTTCAAGATAGTTATTCCCTGCCAAGGCAAAGGGACAACCAAGCAGCTCAATGTCCGTGTTATGTTCAAAATCATACTGCAGCTAGATGCTCAACATATGCGTGTTTCTTTGAAAGAACCTATCACATGTGATTGAATTGAAAAATTTAACTTTGACCTTTTTGACCACTTTGTAAAAATAGTTCCTGTTTTGGTTCGGTAGAAATATGAATCGGTTCAATGTAAAAGCTAATTTAAAGATTTTCTTTTGCTCATAAAAAATTACTTTTCAAATAAATATACTGGAAATTGCAAACGATAGGAAATTTTTCTTTTAATGGAGATACCAGGTAACTGTTGACAAACTTTGTACCTGTACGAAAGGACGCTTGTCGCCCTACTTTCGTGTGTCCCTTATACGCAAGTCCTTCCACAAGGGCTTTTTCAAAGCCGGACAGAAACTAGACTACCACGGATTTCGATTAATTGAAAGTAGGCAGTTACTTATGATCCTACCTGAGGGCGGCAAGCTTTGAATTGGTTCCTTTATAGGCAGCGACAGGCTACTAGGATGGCGTCGCCAACAAGATAAATCATTTAAAATTTCGCCGGCGTATTTGCAATTCAAAAGAGTGTCGTGGAACAGGTCGCTCGGCTGCGGGGCAGCTCCCTCCGAGGCAATTATCCAGGTGCGCATCTTATGACTTGTGACGCACAAATGAGCGATGCCGAGCGGCTGCGGCAAAAATTGCAGAGCCGCCAGAGCACGTCAGAACGCAGTCGGAGTGCTCCTCTCGTCTCCCAACGTCGTCGGCCACCCTTCTATCCACTTACCTGCGCGACCAGAGCCGCGCTGCAGGCTCGCAGGTGCAAATTTATTGTTTGCACTGCATCCGTTTGACTGGCGGGAATCCATAGAGCAGCTCGCATCCAGCGTGGGGTAAATTATGCAGCCGAACGGCAAGCGAGCCGACAAATTCCGCGGAAAATCCCGGCTAAACGTTTTGATTGCACAACAATTGGAGCTCGTTAATTGCACGCGTTGCATTAATCCGCAGCTGCGGATCGCGCTCATCCTCACGGACCTCCGCCACCTTCGGCGGGCGCGCACGAGCCGAGCGGGTAACGAGCGCCAATTTGTTATCAAAGCACGGCCATTAATTGGTGATAATAGGCGGCGTTTAATGGCCACTGACTACGTTCATGTCGCATTTCATTACCACGATGACAACCCATAAGTGGACATGATCGCCTCGATGATGTATCGCGCCGACCGCGGCCCGGCCGCCGTAAATTGAGTCGTCAAGTGGGTTGCGCCTCTGGCTGAACAGGTAAGCCGCCGATTCGGGAAAAAATTGGATCATGTTTCACGCAGTTCTCGTGTAACAAATTAGCGCATTCCCGGCATTTCGCTTTTTCTGATCGCGCTGCACTTTGGAAATACCGTCAATTTCGGACGTGTTACATTCGCGACCTTTCGCAGGATTGTGTTACTGAACTCCTGTCGCTGCCAAACGGCTTCCCATAAAATGTTATCAAAGGTTTTTTTTGAATATTTATTGTATCCAAAACGCGAGACTACCAAAAGAAAATTAGCTGCCTTGTCATAGAATATTTATGAAATAAAGTTATAAATTCTATGATTTCATATCACTCTACAAGAAAAAATAGATGGTTTCCCCAGCCACTCTGTATATTGAGCAAAGTTATTTTTTATTTATTTTAGCTGTTTCATGAATAAATCTGATTTTTTTAATTGCAAAGAAAGTAATTCCAATTAAATCTCAAGACAAGTTGCATAGTTTATTTCGTATGCAGTTATGTTGCACAATTAATGGAAAAATATAAGCTCATTAACTATCGGAGTAATACAGGTCTCAGAAGCTGAGTTGTAACCCTAGTTTGGCCTAGTAAACTAGAGTTCAGCGTTGAAAAAACAACTGTAGCATCGGAAGGTGAAAAGCCAGCGACCTTCCTTAGATCGACAGATCAATTCCAAGAACTGGACATGACAACAAGATATGGAACTGCAAAACGATCCCGACTCGAATGATGTGCAATACGAGACCATCGCTCAATATGTCGTCACTTACAGAGAAGGGCTTCCGTGTCCTATTGCGTTTCGAGAATAATTCGTGTGTGGGAACCTGCGGTAAGCCGCACATGAGGTGTTGCTACCCAACCGGCTTGTGTGGCAGACTGGCACCTCCATTGGCAAATGGCCTTCTAGGAAATATGAAGAAATCACACGGCGGAGCTTCTAAAACTCTCACCTGCAGCGAATGCTGCGGCTTCGGCACTTCCGAGAACTGGGCCTCAAACAGTGACGCCAGCAATTTCAGGAAGAAAGAGAAACCCATCGCACAGCGAGTACACGTGATGACATGTGTTAACTGTTTTCCAACAGATTTCATTTAACTTAACCAGATCGCGGCATTGTCCTGTCCGTTACACTCCCTGCCGCGATAAGATCGCGAGCGATGCCCGGCCAAGTGATAATGGGAATCATAGCTGGGCGCGCTCAGATCATCGCAAAGGTCTCCCACACTTCGGCCGCCGACGGCGAGATAAGGTCGGTCATCTGCACGTGAGACTTATCACCACGACGATCTCCGTCTATCCTGGGCCTTAATGGCGTTTATAAATTTCATCTATTGTCACCTGTGATATCTGCAATTAAATTGGTCTGCGCTCTGGCCACTCCGCTGAGATGAGATACGGCCCAGCGAGCCTAGTTCGGTTCAAACGATCGAGCGATATCATATTTTATCGTAAATTGTTCGCTCCGACTGTGTGTAATCCGCACGACTGCCGATACTGAATTGGCAGCCATTCCTGCTAGACGAAAGGAGCGCGGAGCGCAACGCTCGAGTCACATAACTCAAACGCCGCGGAACAGCAAGAAGACCTCCTTCCTATTGGCAGGAC
The DNA here is from genome assembly GCA_001932985.1 of Proctacanthus coquilletti. Classification (NCBI taxonomy): domain Eukaryota; kingdom Metazoa; phylum Arthropoda; class Insecta; order Diptera; family Asilidae; genus Proctacanthus; species Proctacanthus coquilletti. Next base: position 2,037,149 of record MNCL01000005.1, read on the forward strand.
TGATTATCTCCGGGAAGGATCAGCCGCACACAGAGCATCCAACTGTCACCAGACCAATAAATATTTTCTGCCGCGAAGACAGAAGAGGTGTACTCATCCCTGCATATGTACCGGGATATTCAATAGGCAATCATCCAATAATGACGAAAATAATAACAGCGACCATCCCGCGCTTGGACCGCACCGGGGCCCGCTTAAATCTCTAACGTTCGCGACGGACATGTGTACGCGCGGCGTTTCAGCTCTTGTGTGCGGTTCTATGCGTACGGAGTGCTTGGCTAGACCAGTGCTCGGTAATAAAGAATCGACGCGCGATCAGAGATAAGATAATTGGTCCATTATGTCCGGGGGAATCGTAAAGCAGCCTGCCCCAGTGGTGACGTGAGTACCTCAAATACTCCCATTCGGGCTCCCTCGAACACTGGGCAATGACAAAAACACTTCCAGCAGTTCCACAGGCCTCCTCGGAGGATGCTTCATGTAGTGGTCGTCGACGCGATCGTGGATCATCTGAGAGATCATTTACCACCAAATCAGCCGATCTGATCTCAATCCGATCTGCTTTGAGCAAAGGGAGCGGGCATCGTTAGCCAATAGAGTCCGCAGTGTGCTGGTCTAGCTGTAGCCACCAGCTCCCGCCGCGGGTACAGAACGTGGTGGAAAACGCGCGATCACAATAAAATCCCGCACCAGTCCAATAAGTTCGTCCTGACCGACAGTCGGGCTGTCATTATGTCAACATGGTGAATACAAATGTCAATCACATTAAGCAGATCATCCTCTGGGGCCGCGACGGACTGATTTCGGACTAGCTTCGATTTAATTTGATCGATCGGTGATCGTTTGACGAAATGAGTTATCGATGGCCTCTTGAATTTTAATGATTCGCCAGTCGCTCCTCGACGCTCGACTTTGCCAATCGCCTGATATTTATGTGCCCTTCCAGCCGCTGCGACACACAATTCGTGAAAGCACGTGAAATTAGAAGAAAACTAGAAGAGCAAAGAATTAACACACGCTGAAATTTATTCTAAACTTCGCAGTCCAATCCTTTGTTCGATACGTTCCAAAATAATTAATGCAGCACAGAATGTATCCGAAAATAGAATGATTCAATAAATATTACATTAAATAAAAAGACACAATAATACGATATTGTACAATAAAAAAATTGCAATATTTATCTTAAGAAACAGAGAAATAGAATCTTTTAAAAAAAACTCACTCAAATGAAGTCGATGTAAAAAAGACTATACATGTTTTGTCCTTTGTTCAAAAATTGTATAAAGTTTCTGCTTTTAAAAACTTTCTAAACTAAAGCTGTTCACGTCAAGTAATATTACTTTTTCGTATATTTGAACATGTTTTACAATATCTTGTAGATGAAAAAAAATATGAAAACTGTTCTGGAATCATTTCTCCTAGGGAGCTAATTTTCATTGCTGAATGTTTGTTGATCTAGTTTCCCTGATTTCTCTCAGATTACGATTACGCGCCAGAAGTTGCAAGGGTTTTTAGAAGTGGTACCGTGCCACCGTTGGTTTCTGAACTCACAGCCATTATTTCAAGTTAGTAAAAATGACTTCCACTTTCTTGCCGTGTAAGTCGCTCTCTAATGCGCGGCTCGCGAAGTTAGCCCAGCACCCGAAGAAGTAGCTCACGTTGTCTTGCCGTCGTAGCGCCTGGCCCAGCGAGTTTTACACCAATTAATTTCACAGATTAATTGTTCCATAAAAATGTATGTTTTTCGCATATTTTCACCGCACCGAGGCCTAAAGTAGAAAATTGTTGCAGGGTAATTATGGGAGCTCAATTAGTCACCCGCTGGCTGAGCGAGTTACTTGAATGTTTCCTCGGCGCGGCGTGCATTTTGCGGTGGGATGGAGTCGCCGTATCCCTGTCTAATTAGGAATCGGCAAATGAATTGATTAACATTTTTTCACTAATAATTTAATTAATTCGCGGCGGTGGGCAAGGTTTTCACGGCAACACCTCGACAATCACGCACCTCATGCAGGTGAAAAATTCACATCGACTCGCCTTTGTGCAGTGCCACAATTTATTGCCCCCGCCAGTTGCGTGCTGCCTTTTATGTGTTTCGAGAAAGCCAGGATCGTTTAAGAAACCTCTCATAACTTATGAGCGTCTCATTTCCCTGGAATGTGAGCGGCGACGGCGGTGGTAGCGGTGCGGCGGCAGTCGCTTCGCTGCGCGTTAATACGCGCTATTTGAAATTTAATAGCAGTAAATCGCGCGGCACCGCGAGAAGATCGGGCTCGAAATCGGAATCGAACGAGAGCCGTGCGGCTCGCATTTTAATTTAATTAGCACGACAACGCATTTATTACGTGCGCGCGTTTTTCGCCTCTGCTCTATTCCGGCACAGCGAAGGACCAGCCCGCGGCTCCTCGGCGCGGTGCGTTCGACAGCCCGATTCGTGCATGCATTTCAAATTTGTGTGACACTGCAGATGGGAATTGCGTGCAGATCGGCTGCAGCGACCAATAATTGGCCAGTTCAAAAGGATTTATGCAGCGCGGGACGCGTATATATAACCATGACTGTGCCTTTTCCTAATAGACAGACTTCTATCATTCTACCCTCAAACGACACCTTCAAGGTCAATGATGACAGTGTACCTTGGAACTATGTACACTTTAGGTAAGCCTGTCATTTTTTTAATTAGTGTCACTTTAAAGTTCTTAAAGTGGTTAAGGTTAAATATCTCCAGTTATATATTATCATCTTTTAGTATTTTTTGCAACTGTAATAAGGTCTGTAACTATTAAACAAATTCTTTAATTATTAGAGATAGCGTCGGCCTATACCTAATGGACTAAAACATAAAAATGACAAAAATCAATTCATCTTCTTTAAATAAAATCTAAAATTAAAATGTCTATGGAACAATTTCCCTTATTATGGCAACTACTCCAGTAACTAATGGACAGACTGCATCACTGAGTGGCGTCCCGAAGGTCAGAGAGGAAGATCTTACGTCGTCTTATGGCTGGGCTCCAGTCAAGCGACAAAATTTATGTTTATGCGCACGTAATGGATATGAATGCCGACCTGCGCGGTTTGCTGAAACTCAGTCCCATTAGGGACCCCATTGCAAGGTCCGAGTTGACCGGTTAAAGTCGTCGAGTTCACTCTTGCTCTCGATTGTGCTTCTTCACTGCCGACCGAGACAATTAATCCGCCGTACTTGCCGCAGCTCCTTCGCCCCGTATTCCGGGGGGTTCTAGCGAGATCAAGATTGCGGTTGAGCACGTCTACGGTCAAGCGGCAGCAGGGCTCCTCGGTCGGAAAGTCACCAGGGCGGGAAGGCTCCTTCCGGACAATTATATTTCAAAATTAATTGGATTTTAATTGTCATGAATGCGAAAAGAGGCGGAGTGTCGGACGTGGGTAGGGCCCTGAGGGCCATCGAGACCATCGCTGTGTCAAAGCAGCAGCAGGTTATCCCGGGACCCGGGATCGGGAACCCGGAGTCCCAGCCGGGAGTTCAGTCGAACCTTTTGCGTTAAACAGGCGCATTTACGGTTTGCGTTTCATGGTCGACTTCTTTGTGCGCCTAATTGAATGCGTTTTGCAGTTACAAAATAGCACCTCCAAATGAGGAGTCCGCACGCAAATGCGTCCGGGAGTCGCAGGGCGCTGCCGGCTCCATTTGAATATTCAAAGCGCCTCTGGTTGTCGGTGATTGCGGCACTTACGTCGATTTATGTTCGGAATTAAATTGCGATGCAAATACGTAACGCAAACAACGCAGACAACCTCTAATAAGTGCGGCGGCGGCCGCCGCACCAGCCTCTGCCCGCGAGGAATGTTCTAGAGCAAATAGCGAATTGTGTTTCTGCAATTATCGCTCAGTAATTAAACCGGCCGCGTTAAAACAGTTTCACGCGTTAAATTGAGCAGAAAGCTTCTCACAAATCACATGGCTACTGCTCGCGAGTCACGACACAACGTCATCTCTGTTTTCGCATATGCGAGTCCAGTTCACTCTTGGCCATACCCGACCTACAGCCTCCTAATTGCGGAGCGCCGGGGGGAGTGGACTTTTCGGACTCCACCTGTCAAAACTTCTGCCCAAATACGTAGATCTGATGATGAATTGAAAACGTCTCAGCAGGCCGCATTCAATCCCCAAGTTGGCGATCGCGGCTGGAGTCGCCTTATAAGTTATTAAGGCCCAGCATGCAAATCGGGCGCTTGATAAGAGATCGTGATTTGTTATGGTAATCCCGTCGCGGGCATATCTTCCTTGATTTCCATATCCAGAGCCTTACGCAGTGACGGTGCCGTTCGACTGGCAACCGGAATCTCCAAACCCGACCGACGACGTCTTGCCACTACGCGAAAATATCGCTGCCTTGCATCAATTAAGGAGGCGAACGTCGTCGCATGTTTCTAATTGTGTCAGCCAACAGTGATCCTTCCGAGGGAGTGGAGACCTATTCAAGCCAAACTGAAGGGCTTCACTGCCTTCCAACTTTGCATGATGGATAGGTTCTGTTTTTCTTGACCTTAAGACAGTTTTCTCTTACAATTTCTTTAAAGAAATAAGACAAAATATCCGAATATGAAGTGGCGTAAAAATATTAATAAAAATTTCTATCAAAATGTGGACTTAGAGCTACTTTAAACAGTCAAAAAAGAAAAAGTTCGGGTATTTGTAAGACTAGTTAATTTACCTACATATATGAGAGCCGTTTAAAAATCCTTCGTACGGTTTTCAATTTAATTAGTATCAGAGACATTACATTAAAATATCAGAATTTTATTACTTTTGTAGTACTCTTACAGCTTAGACGAACCAATAGTCGTTACACAACAACACTACAACACTATTGCAGATCCGTCAAAAAACTAATAGGCAATTTTAATATGTCTATTGTTCATAGTGTCGAACACTTGAGGTATATTCATAAAATGCTTTCAATGGGTGCTTTTCTTTATATGGCTGTGTGGGATGACCTAGGCTGGAATTATAAATATTTCCATATAAATCAGAGCTAAACTGGTTTCGTTGCAAATTAAATTCCCTATTTCCTTACTGCCCTTAAAAGTTCGCTGCTATATTAATTGCCGGCATAGCATGCGGATAATCTACTAGTGATCTGATGCCACCATAAACTCCGAGGCAGTTCTCATACAGTGCCAATACAGAGCTACCCGGACACCTTCAGTGCGATCAGGTCTTCAAGTTTGCACGTCAAAATTTCAAAGAGGTAGTAAAATCTCGAGGTATGCATTGTAATTGAATCCATTTCCTCAGACACTCTGTCCGTATCCCGCGCCTCCGCTCTTCCTTGGGATCATAAACCCCCTTGCCGTGAGGAAAAAATAAATTAGCTGGGCACGGAAATGGATTTTTCTAGTATTCGAAGTGGGCTCGGGAGATTCCCTTTATATAAACGATCGCTGTGGTCTTTGGAGCCATTCTATGCCGGCACTTGACAAAAATTGATTAAAAGAGCGTTGTGGCGAATGAATGGCTCTCGCGTTGCGATCCGTTCCGCTGAGGCAGTTTTGTCGTAAAAATCGCGCTGTTGCAGCCATCAATAATCAGGAACTCGCTTTCGGTTTATTTGCAATTTAATTTCAAATTGAATTTTTATAACTGGGGAAAAGCCCGAGAGTCAATCCCGCGGCCGTATGTTGCAGCTCCTCCAGGTGGCATCACATCAAACAGCAGGCGGCTCACTCGTCCGTAAGTGAGTTCAATAAAAAGGTAGGCAGGCACTCCGACCGTCTTAAGATGCCCGGTATACAAGACAGTGTAGTGGCCACCGCGCGCCGCCAGTCCCGTCAAATTCAATTAATTTCCTAATTTTGTTTGTCTAAAGACCATGCGAAAGATGGAAATTGAAAATTTCCTTCTGCACCCATAGGTAGCAGAGGTTAAGTGGTTTAAGAGTTTTCTTTGCACTTAATGAAATCTGTAAGTAAAGGCCCAGATGCATTTTACGAGCATGCCTCCTCCGGACGTGAACACTCGCCGGATACGCTGCACGCCGTGATATACATCATTACCTCATTTTCCACTTTGTTGATGAATTTTCCACGCATCCAAAGCACGTTTTGCCAGGAATCCGCCGTGGCTTCTTCGCTTTGCATATGTGCAAAGGCCGAACTGCAATAGGTGCTGGGAGGTTGTACAAAAGATAGGTACTGTCTGCCAGTCCCGCTGCCGCCAACATAATTAATAATATGCGAATTCGGTCTGACGAATGAGCACTTTGTCTGCAAAACCGCTGGTTAAATATTGCCCTTTGTACTGGAATGGCTCACACCTTGCGGGAGAAATGCCAGTACCCATGCAGCTACGGCTGAACAAAAACGGCAGCGTCTCTAGCCATTTCCCAGGTTAAATTGACTGCGTGATCAAAATCCATCAAATATGCGAAAACGCGATTCGCATAGACACACACTTCGCAATAGGGTGAGCAACTGAAAAATGTCCGGATCTAGAGAGGAGAAATGCGCGCGCAAAGAATGAACCACGGTACATGCCGCGCTGATGATTATCCCATCAGGTGCGGTCATTATGGGCACTTAATTGAATTGAGTTCCTTAATTATGCGCATGTGTGCCTCCTAACGACCCTTAATTGGGCCCTAGGCTGTGAAGCTGCGTGTAGCCTAGTCGCCAGGCTCCAGATCCGAATGGGTCCAGTAGGACCCTAAATAATGTTCTCCGTTATCGTCCACGGCATGATGGTTAAATATGCATTAGCGTTAGGAAATTTATGTTCGCGCAGAGACATTGTTAGACATTGTTTCGATCCCCCGATACCATCGAAGTCCTTAGATTGTTATTAATGAGGAAGATGCGTTCTTATAACTCTTTTTGCCGCTAAACCGCAGGTTTAAATAAAGTGATAAAAATACTGTGGGAATCTAGTTATATTATATAACAATATCTTATACTTTTATTCCTGTTCTAAAGTTTTATAGCCAATAAGAAGTTGTAGGAGGATTTATAATAGTAGCAGATTCGTCAGATATCACGAACATGTTAAATGTTTTATGATTAATGAAAAACACGGTTTTCATGGCCTTAAAATTGTTGTTGCTACTATTTTGGACTACGGTTGCTCAAAAGTTGATGTTTTTCTTTCTTAATAAACCAATGACTTGTATCCCTAGAAGACAAGGGCGACAATCTGCACTTAATTCTAGATTAAATCACAGAGTGAAATACTTTAACTTAAGTTTGAGTCGAAGGAGCTCACCGTTGGCGTAGAGAGCGAAGGACCTGTATAATTAACGAAGTTCAATTAAAATTCTATTCAGCCTCATCTCAAGGTGCACCGGATCTCTAGTGTTATGTGGAATGAAGAAAACTACCCTGGAGCCGAGAAAGAAAATATACTGTGAAGTGGGTGGTCGTCAGGTCGCGCCTTTATCTAAGGTAACTCTAACTCCGGCTTTGAAACCAAAAATTTTCACTCGCCTTCTTCGCCGGGAGAATACCCCGAAAAATAATTGTAGGTATGTGGCCCACATCAGAGGAGGCTTTCGGGGGACGAAGGTATTACTCATGCACACAATGCGCATCCGCCCGGGGAGCCCTGAAACGGTAAGCGCCATCAAAAGAAATAATGCTCAGCTGTAAAATCGCCTTCTTCTCTCCCTCAGAAGAAGGGCAGAAGGCTTGGCAGACCCCCGCTGTTCCTTAAGCCCCAACCCTTTTCGCCCCAACGGTGAACGTTGTTTAGCATGGATGGCTCGTAAGCCAAAAACACTATACACGAAAACGGTGGAATAGCTCCACGAATCGTGCACACATATCCAGTCGCGCGGACGGGGATCTCCCCACTCTCTATGTATCCACTGAGCAGCTTGGTCGCTTCTAATGTCTGTCGAGCTCTGGGTGGGGGTAGTTAACCTCGCCGTTCGAGGAGCACACCTTGCCCCCAGCGCATCAATTATCTGTAGGAACTATCTCCTGCGACCATGATTATAGCTCAGCATGTACCGGGTACCGGAGCGGCGAACGGAATAATAACCTTCGCTAGCGGCGGGTGCCGGGATGGATTTGTGCCCGGACCAGGACCAGCAAAGATCGGAGCCCGGATCTTCTTTTGCAACCCCTCCTTCGTCCCCTATACCCTTTGCCCACCACTAGAGCCTTTTCGCCCATGCTGTTCTTCCGGAGAACGGGGGACGGAGGTCCTGGCAAATGTAATTATTGACGTAAACGTCAGGCCCGGCACCGCACATGGGATGCGGGGCTCGGAGGTGAGGTGTTCCCGTTTTTTATCTGCATCTACACTTGGAATTCCATAGGAGCAGGACAGAAAGCCTAAAGGATGACTGTTAAGAGGAATAAATATCACTGAAATATATCTCACGGTATCCTGGGGGCATTCCTCCACGCCCCCCCGGACCATCTGAAGTAGAAGGATACAGTCGATTGCTGCAGAAATTCATTTTGGCAAGCATCCCGCCCGATCCGGCATTATGAGCCGGGCCGAGATTAGCAAACCCGTCTTTGTCTCCAGACGTGAGATATGTGCCTACGAGTACAGCCTGCAAAACAGCAGATGTAAGCGTGTACATTGGGCAAATATGAAATATCCCAGAACTCCTCCCCACCCCCTGCTCCTAGGGATGCCCGTTGTCGACGGAATTTCTCTGCAATCAGGCGATGAGATTGAACGGATCCATTCGATGATTGAATTAAGCGCTTTTTTGCAGCAAAGTAGAAATTCTGTTTTGAACGTGCCATTCATGAACCAGGGAGCTGGGGGTCATGGCAGTAGTTGGGCGAACAGAGGGTTTCACAATAACCTCAAAAGTTGTTTATGTCGTGATCGCGGCAGGACCATTAAAGTCCTCCTGATATTAATACGGGAATACGGCCGCGCACCATCTGCCGAAGTAATTTGAAAATAGATTCGATTTTCGAGTGGGCAGGACAGGTTTGATTGAGATCTACGCCCGAAAAGCTTATTAAGCCTGCCAGACCGAAATCTAGCGCGTATTTGCTCACCTCAAGTGCGGAAGGGGTGCAATGGCGGACGAAACCCATAGATGCATTACGAATGTATGCGTGTCAATAAAGTGAATAAGTGAGAATAACCATCCTTAACTCGGCATAGTGTAAAAAATGAACACAGACGACATACTTTGTATTGTTTTACAGGTACAAGAGAGATATGGTACATGAGATCTGCTTAACTTAAACGATAAGCATGTAGGGCTGTGATATTCAAACTGGGCTTTCTTTCAATGAAGGCGATAATTTTTATAGCTACAGAAATTTGCACCTTACATTTTGAAAGTGGATTAGGCCGCGATGGACATCCGGGCCACGTCTCAGAGGGTCGCGGTGCTCAGCAGCGCAAATTTGATTGAAGTTTTTCCTGAAAAGCTCATTACCCGTCCCATCAAGAATTTACCGTACACACTCGAAACTGAGAGAGGGAGAGCGGGGGTTGAGGTGGGCCTACCTTACAGTGCTCTTTGCCCCACAAGTAATCTCCACCGCAATCTTCGCTGACTTCCGACTTGGCCTTATGAACAAACGAGTTCATTAATCAGAAGCTTTGCGCAACGGTCGGGGGGAGCTGCACTAGCTGGCGCATTTGCGGGATGACGCGCTGCTGGGGTTGGCGGCACCCGGCTGCATCGCCCTATCAGGCGAAAACGGGGAACCACTTCGAGTGGCATAAATCACGGCTAAGTCCATTAGAATCGGGACGTCAATTGAATTAGCACCCGACCGAGGCTCCAGCCACGATTTACACTGCAGCAGTGTACACAAATTCTCCTCTGACGCTCTCCACCCGGCCGGGGAGGAGGGTCGTGGGTGCGAACCGGCGAGGTGAAACAACGCCTGAGCCTGCCACTGGGGAGCGCACCCGTTCGCAATTGACGTAATCGCGGGTTTACAAAGAAGACTGCATACGGAAGAGCGAACGCACCCCGCCCAGCCCGCCGACGCGCGAGCACCGGCCTCAGGTGAAATTGATACGTCGGCGAATTCGCGCTCCGCATTCGAACTGCGTAAATTGCATTAATGGAGTCGATGCGGCCGGGGCAGGACGGCGCTGGAGCGGCACCCTCTTGAGAGGAGTTTGTTTTGTGCCGCTAGTTTCAGCCCGGAGGCGTTCGCCTGTTAAAACAAAGTTGCAGTAATGCGGGGCGCTGTCGCCCCGACTGCGGTAGCGGCACCCCGACAGATCCGGTGTGTCGAAGTTCACCTATGCGTGTGATTCGGCTTAAGGAAAACTTTTACTTCATTATTTTGCCGGAGTGCGGCCCCATACAGCCCTGAACGTACAGGGCGACAACTGAAGCTCCTTGCCGACCTTTGTTTTTGGGAATTCCAATGGGTTTCCGCATTCCCAAGCTCGCGTTTCGCATGCACAAACATTCGCCTCTCATTACGAAACCCTTTCGAGCGTGGCGGAGTGCTCTGCTGTATTTTTTTCGGGCTCAAGATCGCTCCAGCTGAATGGCACAGGCTCAAGACGACATAGGGCAATTATTTCGTTTTGTTTCCTTTTCTTCAAATCGTTATTTTACCTGTGGGACTTTGCCCACTCCATGTAAAGTTGCGCCCAGCGCTGGAAGTAATTAATTAGAGTCCTCTGCTATCCCTTGTCCAGGAGAGGACTCAAGCCCAGTTGAAAATGTGAAAATGTGAGAAAACGGAAACAAGCAGGCAGACAGAGCACAAATAGTTGCAAAAGGAGGTTATGCCTTCGAGTAATAACTCTGGACTCTGGCTTCCTTCGGACCTCCAGTACGCACGCCCTTCGAGGACTTTTTGTGTTCCGCATCCTATTCACTGGACCGCCAGGTGCCCTCATCCCAATCACCATTAACAAATAAAGGCTCCTGGGGATCTGCCGTAGATTGAAACTATTGACTAATAACAGGACCTTCAATGGGATTGAATTAATGACTCTACCTCTGGCTCGGAACGTTTGCACAAGAAAAGGTAACCAAAAAAACTAGAAGGCATTTTTCGGAGATACCTCGTCGAAGCTGGCCCAGGCGAAGTTCAGGACTGAGCCTCGTTTATTTTGCTTCGATTGTGTTCGTTTTCCGGGTGCAGGTTAAATTACCCTTGCGTAAATAGAAGCAATGGCCAGGCTTGTTAGACGGACAGGAAGCTGGCAGAATCCATTTTTGATTCCCGTTCTTCTGGGTGATATGCCCGGTTAGGACAACAATCAATTTTAAAAATGTACTGGGTTTTCGTTAAAAGGCTTATGGCGTTTTCTAAAGTGTAGTCGGACGTAATATAATGAAATATTTTTGAATAGTTCCTCACATTTTTTCTATTATATAAATTCAGATAAGCTACAAAAGTATGAAATAAAATTACTATGAGTAAATGAAACCAAAAAACAGATTTTTTTTATATTACTCATTATCATAATCTTTCAATTTATAATTTTAATAAGTTTCTGTAATGAGTACAATGGAACTTCGTTATTTGGAATAGTTGCCATTGAATTTTACAGTACTAAGTTATTAGTAATTGAAAAAAATATTTTTCAGCGAAATTTACGATTGTTGTAAAATACTGAACAATGCTTTGATGAAGACGTATGACTGCAACCTATTGAAATACCTGCCTGCAACTAGTCAAAGACAGCCTTTGAAACAAAGACTGACAACCGTACTATACAGGGTCTCCACTGCGCCACACTATAGCAGTCCAACGAATTCTTCCGTCCTGCAAGTCATAAAAGGAGGTCTTGGGTTTGGGTGAAAAATTTGGCGATTTGGCCACAAGTCAACGCCGCCATGGTCGTCGTCGTCGCCTAGAGAGCGCACTAGTCGCATTTAGCCGTGCACTAAAAGTTTAATGAGACAATCAGGCCGTGGAAACGCTGCACGGCGAGGCACGAAGCCATGAGAAGCGAGCGGGCCCAGGCACCAGGGGGTACATGGGGCACATTGCACACATCCAGGTGGAGCACCGGAGCACCTTAACTGAGTCGTTTTCATTTATTTGAGGCATTTAAATTTGAACTTGTCTAGGGCTCTGAGCGTTGTAGCGAATGCTCGCAATTCCTGTTCACCTAGTGAAGTCGTGCGTGCCCTGAAGTGCGATACACCGAGATGGCTGCACGATTTCATTGCAAGAAACACAGGCGAACAACGGCCTACAAAATGAGGCGAACAAAAAGTATATAAAGTAAATAGATGACGGCCCCGTCTCCGGTCCCGGCCGGGCCCAGGGTTTCTGGCATTAGCCGATATATGTTACCCGAAGGAGGTCGTTTGTCGTGTGTTTTTTCCAGCTCCTCCGAGTAAGTTGTCCATGATCGCTTGCAAATTTTTTCCCATCTTGTCTCATTGTTCTGCACCGGGGCCTGGATGTGTTTTTCTGCGCCAAGGAGTGGGGCCCGTTCCGAGTACACCGGTCAGGTTCATTAGACTGGGGGAGTCTTTAGTCACGCACTGGGACAATAATTTCTAACGCTCCGCGAGCGTTGAACGCATCCGAATGGCTTCACTCAAAATTTATGGCAAAAATGGAATAAACAATGAGAGCGGTCGCATCGGCGATTTATGGCGCTCGTAGGCCTCGATCGACTTTTCATGTAAATTGGAAAGTCTCGGTTTCCTTAATTGCTGCTAGTACCTTGAATCTAGTTCCCTCGTGCCTCCAGCAAATAACACTATAACGACTATAACATCCTCTTCCGAATTTCGATTTTGATTTAAGATATTAAAACTCTAACAAGTCCATCATCCTTTCGAAGACCAAATCGACTATACCCGAAAATCAAGAAGTGGAAAAAATTCTGAGATTTTTAAAGATTTCTTCCAATTTGATTCACCATACTTCGCTTAAGATCTGGTAGATAACACAAACTAGGTAAGACAGGCTAGTATCAGGTTTCTCTTCCACTTGTGACTAGTTAAGTTTTTGGCTAGATGACCTTCAAACTGAGATCGTGGGTTGTAAGGCGTTTTGTCAACAGTTGCCATTGATTGTATGTAGAAAGAGTATCTAAGTATCGGAAAATTAATTCTGTTTTAGCATTTCCATAGAACAGCTCGTAGTCATTTATAAAAGACTTTAAAACCCAAGGGTCAACGGCAACGACATCGACACATTTAAATAATTTCGCCCGTTCGACTGGTGCTCTTCCGGAGATCAGGCGCTTCGGACGAGCTGTACCACATCTTCAAGCGAACGGGAGCGGGGACGTGTGGGGGATTTTTTCGACTTGAAGTGCTTCTCCATCGGATGGGCGATGGCTTGATTAAAACATCAAAACATTTGTGGACGCGCTCTGCCTCCGGGGTAACGTATGCAAATTTTATGCAACGTCATAAACTTTGGCCCGATGTCCGTCGCATAGCATGTGCCGTCGATTTGATATCCTCCGGTCGTATGGAGTCAGAGTACATACGACTTCTAAGAAGACAACAAAACCCACAAAAGAGCTTTCCCTCGGAAGGAGCCGAAATACATCATTCCCGGCGGTATCCATCATTGATAAATAATTCTCGAAAGTTCCTCTCGAATGGCGGCTACTTGGCTTGGCTGGATGGCCCGATCCAAGCTGAGTGCCCGAGACCCGGCCCTACCCCAAGTGGCTCGGAGCACTCGTTACTAACATCTCATAGTATTCTTATTCCGAAGAAATTTATTCACGAAGGTAGATATCCAGAATCCAGAGGAAAAATGCATTTCCCAGATATGTTGTCAGTGGCGGGAGAATTGGGGTGCAGGCAGGAAATGGCAGTGCTGCACAGAAGAGCAGCCCGAGGATCCACTCGATATCCAGGCCCCATCGCAGGCCCCATGGCAATTGTTTTTCTGCGGCTCCAGGCACAGAGAGAGACGGATCCATCATGAGGGGGACTCATATAAATTTCAAATTGCCTCGTCGCAAATTCCACGGCCAGAGTCACATAAACTCGGTTCGGTGGCGGCAAGGGTTGATGGAGCACCCCGGGTGGAGCTCATAAAATTTTTGAGTGCTCCCAAACTCTTCGACATTAAGAAAGGCTTGACGAGATGTGGACTAATCGACGGGAAGCCAAGTCACGTGCTCCGTGTTTGATTTTTGTTGCTCGGCTTATGTTCCCGAATTACGCAACTGAGTCCCTAATCGCAGAGCAAATTAAAAGGAAATTATGTCGTCCTTGTCGGGACATGTTTTGCGCGGATCTTTTTTGTCACAGTTAGGGTCAAAATTGATGACGTAAGCCAATAGACAATTTGTTATAAAAAAAAATTTAACAAAACATATAATCAGATTATAATTTACAGTTGAATAATTTTATAGTAATTCAATAATGAAGTATAAATTTAGAAATTAGTACCGTATTTTAAAATCATGTGAAAATAATGCTGAATTATTTACTAGCAAATTTGGAATCATATTTACTGTATTTGAAAATAATAAATACAACTTCTGTAAGTTATTTGTGAAGCTAAAAATAATTTAATTTAAATATGTCCCTTAGTCGTCGAATAGTTAAAAAAGTATTATGCCTAAGAGCGGTTAAAAATTCAGGTAAAGTTGAAACTGTTTTTATGAGATCCGGTAAAACAGGATCAATTGATACATAGAGTAATAAAACCTACTAACAGTCAGTGGGAATTATAATAAAGTACTTTGAGTTCCTCAAACAATTATAACATACACGGAGAACTTAAAGTCGTGTAAGCACATAGATGGTGTCGTAGCAGCACAAACTATCTTCGCCGTGTCTTCATAATTAGCCACCCGTGGCAGAAATTTTCGGTGCATTATTTCCATCATATCATAAAAGCAGTTCACCTTGAATTGGGGCACCTATGTGAGAGTCCGAGCTCTGAGGCAAGTGAACAAATGGATTCCCCGTGCAACAAGTTGCACGGAGCGAACGCAGAAAATGTCACGTTTCCGTGGCCGATTTGCATGCATAAATTCAGCGATGGCCAGTTAATTCGTGACATAACCGTCGCCTTATCAATTTGTAGCTCTCGCGGCGTTACGGCCGGGTCTGCGAATGTGCTCCCTCCTCGCGCGGGCCCTGCGTCCTCGTGCCGTCCACCGTCCACCATCCACCGTCCGCGTTCCGCGCGGCCTAAGTGGCCAGCTCCAGATCAATCTAATCTGATTGTCGACTTGATTCGTCGTCGGGAAATAGAAATGTGGAATTGATTCGGCCGGGTCGCGGGTGTGCAGGCGACGGAGACAGAATCCGCCGTCGTTCTGCAGGTATATGCAAATGAGTCCTCTAATGAGCGCCCAAGTGAGAAGGGTCCTATTTGTGTTCGGTGACGTTGGCGGTGATGATTAATTCAATGGGCGCTCCAAAGGTCGGAACACCTGGATCAAGTGATGCCCGCCTGGGCTATTCCGTTAATTTGGGAAAGATCTGCCGCGACACGTAATATTGTAAGACGAAGACCGGTAAGAAGGATGTCAAGATGCTGCGCTAACTGCAGTCAGCGTATCCTTTGGATAAGGGAAAGTATCGCGTGGGCTAATGACCTCCGAAATGGAGTACCTGCTTTGAATGCCGCGTCACCACCTGGCCCCCCGATTTCAATTTCCCGGAGCCGCAGGCCCTGCGGAGCATGTGTCACTTTCAGATTGAACTCAAAAGCGTCACCGATAAGATCTTGAGCAAGCAGCGGGAACGTTTCCTTGCCAGGACGACGACGACGACGCCGAGCAGGAAAAAAGACGGATGCCGTCTTGGAGCTTTTGTTTTCCGTTCCTTAAGGACGCCAAACGATTTTTCCTTGCCTGCATTTTCGGCAAATGTCAACACACGAATGAGTGATGCCACAGGTAAACACGCGAGGTTACCGACCGGGCCGCAGGTAAGGTACGTAGGTATCGCCCCCGAAATGTAGCCGGGCCATGCAATATGCAGCATTTTTCTGGGTTTATTTATTGCCCCGAGAAGAGCCAGGATGGAAACGGGCCCCCGTAAGGCTCGTGCAGCAGGGGGGCTTCTCGTGACACCATGCTACAGCTCACTCCCGTTGTCGTTTCATATTTTAAACGGTGTTCATAAATTTCTCAGGTAACTGGTGGCGGATAAAGCATGTGCTGCTCTTACTGCTACAGTTCCCGCTCACGAAGGACACTTGAAAATGCATTTCAAGGATTTGGGTTACGGCAGTGGAGCGGAGCAGAGCACCCGTATAGGGATCCGGTGGGGAAGGGCACAGAGTGAGGTTACCAGTCCCGGGAAATGGGGATTATTGACGCTCTGTGAGTTTTCTAATTATTAAGAGCCCAATTAATATTGAAAGAGCGGCTGAAGGCATTCACGATTGGGGTGAATGTTTTCTACCACGACTAGAGCCGAGATGGCTCCAGGTCGGTAGATAATAACGAAAACACAGTCCTCAGGACTCTGCAAGATGTCCTGGCACAGCGATCTTCACTTGGCACATGATGCTCTTTTGGTTAATTACAAATCAGAACAGCAAAAACTGTAAGACGAAGCAACCGGAAGATGCATCCCTTGCAATGCTCCGCTCCGGTAACATCGGTGCTCTCGGGTGTAATGAATGAGGCTAATGTAAGTGTAGTCTTGCAGCCCTTTCGGATCCGAAGGTTCATATTTTTACCATTATATCCAGAAGAAGCCTTCATGCGAAATATCCTTGAACTGAATAACCACTGATTAGAAGATGCTTATGGTGCTCCACATAATTAAAGGTCCACTATAATTTTTAATCCAATTTCTTAGTACTCTTTACAATCCACTTGTGACTATGCAAAAGTAAACTCCAATTTTCAAGAGCACTAAAAGATCCCGTGACATACAGCAAAAGTTTTATGGTTGTACAAAATTTTAATTTACCTTTTGTAAAATATTTAGAAATCTACGGGTATTTTTGTGAAACATATTTAACCACCATTTAAGAGTTTTGATTAAAAGTTTCATTAGGCAAATTACCTTCACTTCATTTATTTTTATTTAATTTGTTAATAAAAATTAACTCAACGGAATCCAAAATAGCAAACACTAACTTTTCTTCACTGAGGTCCTTCTTGCACGTCGACGTCTAGGACCTTCCAAGGCATCTCTATTGAAAAACGCAATATTCGCCGAAATATTAAGCACAAAGGCTGACGGAAAGGTGGGAACTTATCTTATTTGTTATCCCGTGCTTCACAAAGTTCTTATTTACTCCTTTAAAAACTCGTTCGATACTATAAGTTGTCTAAGAAACTTTAAGCCTTTAACAGCTTCTAATATTACAGATCTATAGAAAGTTCATTCAGAAGTTTAACTTTTTTTTTAATTTGATCTTCCAATCGAATTGACATAGCCATGAAGATATTTCGCCTTAAGATGGTTAATTTATGCATTAAATTTCCCAGTCCAATTCAAAGAAAGGCATCAATTTTCAAGGTACAAATAAGGTAATTGGTATTTCGACGCCAACACTGGTAATCTGGTTTTGCCTATTGATCTTGCATCGGTATCTTGAACTATCGAGTAATGTAATCTGCAGAAGATTTAATTTCCATCCATGAGTCTGCGCTCTATCTCACGGAAGAGAGTTGTAGAATTAAGACGTCACTTTTGGCATCTGCATAATCTTGCGCCAGTTCTATGCAGCCTTTAAACGCATACTACAATTGCTAGAGGGAGGGGTACTGGCGGATCGCAAGCACATCTCTAGCACGATGTTTAGGCTGTTAGAACAATAGCTAGAACAGGAGTTAACATGTACAAACACATTTGACCGGCCACCTCCCCATTTCCAAGAAGTTCCCGGTTCGATTATCAGTGGATATCTCGCTGGATGTACAAACCGCTGAAGATACGAACCATGTGCACACGTGCCCCCGGACGGCGGCATTTAAGGCGCGCAGTGTCTTATCGCGGGCTCATTTTATATTCCATGTAGTTCCAGCACTGCCTTCATTTGCCTCTCAATTTCTTGAGCTGTGCATCCATTAAACTATGCGCATTTCAAACGAAAACACTTACGAGTATGCACTTCCCGTGATCCTTTGGAATCCACACGATTCTGCGCAGAACAAATTTCTGCGGAATATCTCGCCTTTAGTGCAGCATCTCGCCTTTATCAGGTGCCCCCGCACTCGGCCGGACACCCACTCGCTTACGCAGTGCCTCACTAAAATTGATCGTGCAATTAACCTGCAATTATCATTGGCTTACCTGCAGGACAATTAATAATGTGCCCGGCCGCACGGCCACGTCGTCGTATTAAGACCAGCGCGGAGTGCCACACACGAGAGAGTGTGATTAGTTCGCCTCCCCAAGGAAGGTAAGGAAAATACTGCAAGAAGAGAAAAATTAAGACGTGGGTTCATTTAACGTCACGATTTTAACCCTCTTACTGCCTTCTCGGCTTAATTCCTCGGCTGTGTTCCAGATGCGATCGTATTTCAGTTTGTTTAGCGGACGCTATTGCGCACTGATTAAATGAACTAAGATAGGCAATGTGATTTGGATTTGTCCATAACTAAATGGAGTTTAGTCAAGCAGTGGACACAATTCCATTTTTTCTGCAGACACAGACTCTAATTGGGACGATAAGCACGTAGTTAATAGAAATTAGTAAATCCGAACGAACTGAAAGAAATACTTTATGATAATATAACTTGAACCTAAGTTCTATATTCAGAATAAAAAGTAGTAATATGGATTCATATTGAACTTAGTGGTTTTGTTTTAAATGACCATGCGCTCAAAATCTGTTTAGACAGCTCATATAAAGAAAGAACGTCACTAGGCTTATGGTCGCCTTAACTCCAAATAATCAAAAGTAAATCAAGGGTTAGTGAAAAATATCCTTTCTCGTAAGTCGGCATAGACTTTGCTATGTCAAACATTCGTCCATCGGTAGAATATAACCACTCTGCGATGACAAGACCAATTTTGAACAATTTCTGGAGCAATAGGCAACGACGGCTGGAGTAGAACTATCCACCCAATAAAGCGCACAAATTTCGGATCTATTTGGGTCAAGCGTAGATCAAACAGAGAAGACCTCATATTGGCAAGCTAACAACAAAAAGATTCATCCTCTGGTAAAGCACACAAAGCCAGCCGTTTCGTCTCCAGGGATAAAAAGCGATGCTGCACCATCTCACACGTCTGAGTAACATCAAAAGATGAATCTTTCATTGCAGCGATGTCACTTTTGAAGATTATCGCCGTGGCCAAGCAGGGACACGTCGAGACGGGCGGCGGGGGCGATTCGGGCGCAGATCCAGTTTTTGCGCTCCCACGGCAGTGCCACAAGAGGATTACAAGACTGCCAGACCAAACAAAAGGTAATTTTCTTGCCAAAAAAGCTGCCAGAAGCCAGCAGACTACAACTTATGCTTCATGTCGTATCCGGCCTGAATTTATTTCCAAATTACACGATTGGTACCGGTGGAAAGTTGGAAAGTTTTCGCTTGCCATTTGTACTTCAGCCCAAGTAGCTGGCCCTAATGGATATATAGTAGTGGGTGGCCTCCACCATTAGTACACCTGACAATCTACCTGCCGCCCCTCGCGCGCGCTTTCCCACAACTTGCCCGGCCCGGCCGGATGAAGACGAGAACACAACAAAACAGAACAAAATCCACAGCGGCAAGCAGCAGCAGCCGGCAACTATGGTAAGGGCTCCGGCAGGAGGAGAACGTAAAAACAAGGAAAAAGCCCCGTGGAAAATTGTTGAAAAATATCCAAAATGGCAGCGGAGCGATAATACTCGGAAGAAGTATGAAATGCAAAATGGCCAAAAAGGAAGCCGAGGCGGCGGCGGACGGACAGGGGAAGAGTACTAGGACATCGGGACCCAATGGCCCAGAAGAGCTGAGTGGGCGGGGGTCGATATGGAGGACTTGTCATGAAAAAACGCTAAAAATTTTCGCATGCCTGGTGAAAATTCGGGGGCGAAAGAGCCCCAGTGATTTTTCAATATGTCATGGCTGCCAAAGACGAATTGTTTCCGTTCACGACATCCAGAAAGTTGTTACAGCAAAAGTCGTAGCCAGACTTTTATACGATTTTCGTTTTTCATTGTGGCCTCCCCAGCCCTGGAAGCGACCGACGCGCCCTTCGTACACCGAAGCCACCCTCGTTGCAGCAGCAATGGCCCACTTTAAAATGTTTACGTAGCAACTTAGACAATGAGTTTTCTTCGATTAGAAAACAACTTTTTTTGCGGACGCAGAAGACGACATCCTTGTTGTCTTGTCTCGTCCGTTTGGCCTGTGTGCAGTCCCAGAGACTCCCCAGGAGCAGACGTACGCAAACAAGTCGCAAATCTGCTCCGAATGCAATTCCTCATCCTCATTACGGTACAGTCGTGCATCTTCGGCTTCTACACTGCGTTCTGGCGGGCTCCATTCTATCTCGATAAAGTCGGGCTCCGGCTACACTGGACAATTCTTCGGTATGCAAAACGGTGTGGATGGACTCGGGAAGATGATCCATCCAGCCGCCGACCAAGGGCCAAATCCCTTGACAATGCAAATGAACGCGCACCGTCGTCGAAATGTGCCCGGCTGAACCGAGGCTCACCTCCCGGCCTCGATTTTCTCACTCCCACACGATGGGGCTACCTCCGTTCCGAATCAATTTTCCAAAGAAATCGCACATCCAGCACCTCGTCGATCTCAAGACGTCTCCGACCGTCTTGGTCGTTTTGGGCGCGCGGTGGTGTCGATTATATGAGCCTCGCATATGTTGACAACAACAGCACCACCAGACGCAAAGAATTGAATTACGCCTGAGCCCCACGGGCCCACGTCGCGGGCTAGGGGCTCCCTTCAACGTATGGCACCCAAAGGCCGATGCGCACTGCTCCTCGGCCCCAGTGTGTTAATGAGTGTTGTCTAAGAACTCAACTTTCGAGATTAGCCGCGATTACGTAGAATTCCCGGCTCGATATTAGGCCTGGTCATGTTTAATTGTTGTGTGTGGATCAGATAGTTGGGGCCCTTCCGAGTTCGTGCCCATACCCTCCTTTCTGGGGTCTCCGGGCCTGGGGCCTTCGGGCTTCGGATGGTATGTGCGCGCCTGCGCACAGTCCTATTAAATGCAGCTCCCAGGCTCAATCTCTGAGAAATCATTTCTCGTGACAAATGGAAATTACTTGCCAAGATATTCCACTTCTGGTGCGTCAGGACCACGGCCTCGGCTGGGACTACAGGCACCTATGAGACCCAATCGCTGCAAACCGATCGAGACCCAATTCATTAGTTCGCCGTGCCTTAATCGGTTGATTCTAATGACACCGGTCGCGATGAATCGCACCTTCTAGGGAACCATATTTTAACTAGCAGTAGGAAATGCATTACCCAAATTCATTGTTGCTAACTTTACAAAAGAGTCTTATATCTTTAATTAGCTGCATGAGTATATTAAAGTAAAGTTTTTAGAAAACCATTACTCTCGAATTATTATTTTTTCACTTTTATGTGGATGAGATTTCATCTATAGCTGCGTGGTTAAATTTAACAATATTTTAGTCTGTGAAAAAGAACCAATAGAGGCCAGGTGAAAAATAATAGCTTTACACGTGTACCCAAAAGACAAAAAAAAATGCTTAGCTAAAAGTAAAGAATCAAATATTCGTCTTTAGTCAAATTCAAAGCCGTAATCGAATCGACAAAATTAACATCACTGTTAAGAATTTCTGCTGGCTAAAATCGCAACCGTCTTAAATAGCAATAAAAAGAAATCCGAATTCCTTTTGTCCTTAGTCATGCCACATAGCTCCTTATCAGCAATGCCCACAAGTACTGGAAAAGTTTTATAGCACAAAGCACAGTGAACTATTCACAGCAGCGCCAGCAGAAAACGTCTTACAGCTCCTGGGCTAGCTTTGATTTGCAGTCCGCTTTTTCTTTTGCCCAGGTTATTAGGAGCGCTCGACTTGAAATATCAATTACCAATTTACTGGTGCATGAGGCTCGGCTTCGAAGAAGACCAAGCACTCGAAAGAGTGTGCCAAATGCTTTGACTGGTTGACCACAAAAAATGCAGCCAAGGTAGCTAATTGCTCATCCGACTATTTCTTTTCATTATCTCCTCTCTCGAAAAAAATTTCTACACCAGAAGGACTAGGATGGAGGCTGCAAAAAATGAATCAGTAGCCAAGCGAGAGCTGCACAATTCCTTTATTCGCCTGAATAGACTTCGAAACTTTTAGGTCCAACGAAGACGACTGGCTGGGTCTGGTGGGCCTCGACAAGATGGACACTTTGTGAAGTTGACCCGGGATAAATAGGCCGGCAATTATCAAAGATGAGCTGCAGCTCCGTGATAAATCTTGGATACATTTTACACGGCAATGGTACAAAACGTTTTGCACCGACCTAAAGAGTCCCTAGTCCCGACCGCCGCGGTGATGTTTATTCCGACGCGGCAGAGAATTGTGATCGAGGCCGAGCGTGAGAAAAACTCATCTTCGGACGTCGTTGTGCCCACGGGCAAAGAGACAAGTTCGTGGTCTGAAATCCCGCCGACATGCATCAGTTTTTTAGAGCAAATAGTGCACCGATCGCGATGGAGAAGCGTACCCGCCTGTGCACACTGCGCAACTAATAGTTGCTTTCAACATTTGCTTTTTGGACCTCTAGGCAAGCTTAGTCAAAATGTCAATACCTCCTGGTCTGAATTAGTCATGCTACAAGCTTGATTTTTATAAACCAAAAACCACCTTAATATTACTCACTTTTCTATTGCTAACGTAAAGTACATACTAGAAATTATTGAAACTAAACGAGTTGGCACTTCATATGATCACGTAGTTGGTCGCGTCGGAAACAACCGATGTGTTGAAAAATCCATAGACCCTAGAGCTGGCTCTTCCAATTACTTATCGGAGGAGATTGCAGTGATTACCTAATCGCGAGGGCCGGCGGCGGCTCGGAGGGGCGGATCCCGAGCAACCCACAACAAGCACCCCGGGCCATAAATAACGAAACTTTGAGGACAAATCTCGGCGGACATGGGGACAAGTAAATCAACAAATGAATCCCGGCAATAAAGTGCATCGCGGTCGGGGGAGATGGCGCACATGCGGAATGCGTTTCCGAACATCGTGATCATAGAACACGTTGCGGAGTCATCCGCAATGCAAAAAAGTGCAAAAAGTACTCGCGGACCAAGGGGAGAAATCAGCAAGGGAATCTAAGATTTGCAATTTTCCAGGTGTGCCCGCGGTCTCGTGTGTACTCGTACGCTCTCTGGGATGCTATGGGCACGTACTCGCGCTGCAATTGTAGTGACATCTTAAATATGAGCTTGATAAGAGCAGTGGGTCCCGCTGCACCGTCGGACGACCGCATGCCCCTCCCGCCATGCTCTGTAAATTCTATAAATCCGCGTTTAGTTTGTGATCAGAAGACATGACACGATTAGCATTCTTCATTAAATCACGATATTATGTCGGATCCGGCTCGGAGCGCGAGCTGTGAATGCGGCGGTGGCGGGACACGGCCACGCTGTACAGCTACAATCTACAAAATTGATAAATCAATGTTAATCATGATTCGGGACATGAGGCATTGAATTCTGATTGCACGAACATTTACGCATAACCGTTGGCTGCTGCAGCTCACTTGCGTAAGCGATGGCATTGATAACGAGGCGAACGTACCTCGCACCACGCGGGCCTTAGTACCTACCTGAAAAATAATGCACAAGCTCCGCGGCCGCAGCATAACAGTCCGCGAAACATGCGCCAGATACTAACAACGTCAACTCGTGAGGTTTTCCTACCTTGCGCACACCGTTCTAGCCGGAGCTGGCGCTTTTCCTGCTACGTAGACCGCAGTCCATAGAATGCCACCTTACCTGGTCGTGCAGCGACGTATAAAAATGGATCACTCACCGACGCTTAACAATAATGCGGAAGGTCACCTCGGCGTACAAGTTCTGCTCCAGCGGTTTCCACTACACATACTTATCCTTCCTCCAAAGGAACGATATTTTTCAGCTAGATCGTGTCCCCGTACACTTTGTAGGACAATTAAAATTAGAGCAGATTTACGCAATTACAAGAACGTGCTGTTAAATTGCAATAACTGTAATTAGAATTGTTCGATTGCTATGTTTTACGGTCGTAATAAAACATGAAAAGAAATCAGTTTTCCACTTATTTAGATCTTTAAAGATAAAATCAGTTGGTAAGAACCTCTTGGTGGAAATAAGATTTGTCTAAATGCGAAAAAAAACGTCAGGCTTTAAAAAATATAGAATATAGCCAGTTCAAGTTAAGTGAAAGAAAAGCAATTCAAAATCCACCAAGGTATAGATCCGATTAGTACTAGTAATAGAAAGTCTATTTTTTTCTAACTCTTATTAAGATATGCACTTTAAAGATAGGACTTATAAATCTAGCATAAATCGATTAATTGAGAAAACGTTAATAAGATTTCAGTCTTTTACCTTTACTTGGCGTGAAAGAAAAAATAAGCTATCGTGATTTAATAAAATAATTACAAAATTTATAATACAATATTATTCTCTTTTGATACAAAAAAGATTAGAACCAACATATTATACATTCATCCCAAATACCAACTCAGTGACATAGCGTAACTTACCACGGAGATTTGTAGTTTTTGGCAACATCACCAAAATCGAACCTTCGGGATTCAACAGAATGGTGCCTATTTGCCAATTTGGTGCCTATTAGCCAATTGTAATTATAGCACAAAAAAAAAAACAATCAAAGCCAAAAAACCAATCATTTTTCTCCAAAATGTTCTTCAAATATCTTCAGTCAAATAATTAAGAATACTATAAAAATATTGGAAATCTCTAGACATTGCAGATAAACATTCTAACTTCAGGAATTGAGCACTTATTTTCAAGATGAAGTGCACTATTTAATTTTACAAGAACTCTTCTTCAATGTTATTTTTTATTCTCTCCAAAAATTATAAGTAGACAATTTTTAACGCACTCCAGCACCATAAGGTGATTTATTATTGGTTCGCAGATAAACATTCCCCTGGGTTGGAATCTCCCGGCTGGTCCATCATTCGCTGCCTCTGTTATATATACCCTTACAGGTTTCGGTATTTATAGATTTAAAGTTTAGACATTTAACAGGAATGAAAGAATTTTTCAAGTATAGGAATCCTGCGTAATATTGATGTGCACGACTATGGGCACATATAGAAAACATACCCCACTCACATCCTGACTGTCTTTTACCTCAATTTGAATGAAAATCAGCCTGCCCTTTTGGTTCAAAAATTCCAAGTACTCTACTGCTAGTATGAATGACCTGAGCATAATCGGTGTCATAATTGGCCAGTTTATTAGCGGCGTCAGCGAAAAGGAATAGTGGAAGAGCAGGATCTAATCCACAAATCTGGCGCACTTTTTCTTGCATCATCAGTTTTCCAACCAATCCGGATACACGGGCACCCAAACTATGACCAATTAGAGTTATATTCTTTGAATTAAGATTTTTAATTGTGTACAAGGATATAATGAAGTTTGCGTGTTTCGTCTCAGTACTAGAAACACTGTATCTTACCGAGAAGTAGTTGATTGTATTAGCGACTTTACTCCAACCGTATTTACCATAAGCTCTAACTAAATGCAAATCTATACAGAGGAAATTATTGAATCGAAAAGCCTATATTAAATTGATATCTAACAGATTATGTTTTACTTTGTGAACTTTTTCGAATTAAAAAACTGTTTTACAGATTGGGGTTTTCTGCGATTTTTTCGTGTGTGTAGTAGACAATTAACAGCAAAAGATCTTTGCTGTATTTCCTTCATTTCGTCTGCGTATTTCACTTCAAATTGTGACATGTTGACCAAACGAAAGATTCCATCTTCCAGCGACACGAATAAAATGTCATCCGTTCCGTCTGTATACTTCGACAACATATCAAAAGGTGCTGTTAAAAATTGACCTTGTTCATCGATGATGCGCAGATCATCACATACCTCATCTCGCGGTAAATTGTCTTCGTTCGAACGGCCGAAACAAATAGTAACACCGACTATAACGGCTAACAGCGAGAATCCAAATTCATCAAGTTCATCTTTCGACCTCGCACTTGTGACACTTAAAAGTAATATACGAATATTGTTTTGATAGCTCTTGCTTATAAATATTATATATATACTAATATATTTATAAGCATTTGCCTTAGTTCCACAACAAATTTCACTGGACGTATTCGTTCAATATGGACGAGGAATATGCTCAAACACATGCGAGCAATTTGGTTCTATTGTGTTTTCAAAGAAAGTTTGCTTGATTACGTTTGTAGGAACATACAAAACATGCAAACAAACGCGCAAATGTGCTGGGCATGTGACTCTAGAATCTAGACCCTAGATTGAAATACAATAAACTGCGGCAAATCGATTTGTTTCCCTTTTCAAAACGTACAAATTGCGAACAATTATTCAAGCGTATATTTTGAGAGTACCCATCTTTATAAAGCGATAAGATGTGCAATTTTGATAAATTTTAACGCGCTTATAGCGCCGTAATTTATGTAAAAGGTCATACAATGGTGACGTATATCCTTTAAATTGCAAACTGTTTATTTGCAATGAATGATGGAATAAAGACTTGCCTTTCAGTTGGTGCAACTTCTACTATGCAATATTAATTTAATTATTGAGAGGCTGGGTGGGACATCAAACTAAATCTTTTTAATTTACGATAATCAGTAGGTTGGTGCATGCAAATGCAATTTTTTTCAACTACGTGGACTTGAGAACTCGATCATGCGTAAATTTTATTAGATAGATTAGCAATGTTTGTTCCATACTATAAACCACATCAAGTTACTAGTAAACAGTTCTCTACTAGCATTGAATCCAGGGAAGAACTTAGAAGGGTCAGAAAATAAGAAAGCATGGATATGTTGTGCACCATCTCTATGTAATACTTACAAGTAAGAATAAAACAAAAACAACAATGATAGTAAAAAACTGAAAAGAAATAGAGAAAAATTGACTTTTTAGCTTAAGTCAGATATACCATACAACTTATCGCTTCCTACCAACAAATAAGCCCCAAAACCAGTAATTTACAGAAAAAATAGTAATTAGTAATAATAATCACAGCACAAGGCGGGCTCGGGGGTTGTCGTCAAAAGTCCCGACGTCTCGCGACTCATTGTCAGAATCCTCTGGCTGCTCAGCTGTTCCATGTGCAGGATTGAACTGCTTGTAGGGGTCCCATATTATTACAAGAGGCTTAGAGAGTCGAATAGCTTACTTACCTCTCTCTTCCCATCCATGGACATCTCCATTCCTCGTCCACTCTGGAAAAATGTCTGGATCGGTTGAGACAGTTTCCCACTACCCCGACTCTCTGGATCCTCGATTCGTTCTGGTCTATCCAGAGGATTCTGGAAGTGCATGTTGACGTTGAACTTGCCACGTCCAGTCCTGCGTCTGTATAAAATATACCCAGCTAGACATAGCAAGATTAGAATCATTATAGTAAGCGAGACGGCGAGTGCTACTCCACTATGAGAATTGCTATCATCGCTTTCGGGAGCCAAGCTCTTAGGCATTTTCAGAACCCCAGAAGGAGTTGTGGAGCACTTTGTGCCTTCCTGGACATACTCGCCCTCGTGGCACAAGCACTTTGGACCTAGTTCACCTTGTACGCAGATCAGTGAACAGTTGTGGGACCCACATATGTTCTCTGCTAGTCTTTGCCTAGACTTCGCAGCAACCACAATTTCCTCGGCGTTGTAGACGTTCAGGTTGAAAGCCTGGCAGTGGAGGTTTCCGTAGAGTTGGCACTTTACAGCTTCTGAGGACCCGGTGTTGACAATAAATGCGGTGTTCTCGAAGATGGTAAGACCTGACGGATTGATTATAGCGTTCTCCTTTCGAATGACGAATTTCGGAGCGCCCCCCTCGTAATTAACGACCTTTAAACTTTTTGTCTGCTGATCGATGAAATACAACTGCTTCTTGTAGCTGTCGCTTTCAATAGACGTAACGTAACCCGTGACCGTAATCAGAATCTCCTTCTTCGAGCCATCCAGGCCCGACTTGTACAGAATGCTCTGTGTATCCCCGAACATGTGGAAGTGGACGATAACATAGAAGAGTAGTCTATTGGCGGCGTCCACTGCAAGGGTCTTAACCACGTCACGAGGCGGGAACTTCACCGCTACAGTGCACGTGGATTTTTGGAAGCTGCACACCTTGATGGAATACCGGCCAGAGTAGTCGATGACATAGACGGCGCCCGTGACCCAATCAACGGCGACTTTACTTTTAACGCCCTCGTCCTCGATGCTGCGTATCGCCCCGTCCCCGAGGTCGAGCTGGAAGACCCCAGATGTGTCCTGCAGGCTGAAGTAAGACCTGTTGCGGTGCATATCCACGTCGAGTCCGGCGATGCGCTGCTCACCCGCCGACCACAGCACTTCCAGCGAGAAAGGGTGCTCGCTCAGCTTCCGCATTTGATTGGCGGACGCGAACAGGATATAGTGTTCGCTGTCGATTGATTTACAGCTGGTTTTATCGGGACGCAGCATGAACCCACCAAAACAGCCGCACCGGTAGGAGCCGTATACGTTCTCGCACACCTGGGCGCACGGCTGGCCCTCGGCGCACTCGTTGACGTCGGAGCAGGTCCTTTTGTCACCCTGCAAGACGAACCCCTCGTTGCAGCTGCAGACCGCGCCGTAGGGGGAGGGGGCGCACTTTTGCTGGCAGCCGTGATTTATGCACGCTGTTCGGCAGGCTGCGCCTTCGTCTTCGCCCCCGTCACAGTCCTTGCTGCCGTCGCAAACCCTCAATTGGTCAATGCAGGTGCCGTCCTTGCAATGAAACATTCCAGCGTGGCAGAACGAGGCGAAGGAGAAATGGTTTAGGCTGGTGTTGCGGTTCTGGCAGTCGACCTCATCGCTGCCGTCGTCGCAGTCCTTCTCGGCGTCGCACCTGAACTCCTTGCGGATGCATTCCTTGCTGCTCCGGCATTCAAACTCGTGGATGCTGCAGCCCGTGCAGCCGAGCTCGTCCTCACCCCGTGGGCACTCGGCCGTCCCATTGCACCGCGCTCGGATGTCCAGACACAAGGCCGGCTCCGAGCCGCACTGGAATTTTATCGGTTCCCCGAAACTATCCACTTCATCATCGCAGCCAGGCTTTCGCACGTCCACGTCGCAATTCCTTTCGTCGGAATTGTCGCCGCAGTCGTTGTGGCCATCGCACACCAATTTCTTATCGATGCAGTGGCCGAGGTCGCACTTGATGGTTCCCAAGGAGCACTCGAAGGGCTCTATAAGCAGAAGAGACTGCTGAGGAACCCACTGAATTAGGAAAACGTCTTGGAAAACCTACCGCATTTATCGTGTTCATCCGAGCCATCGGTGCAGTCCATATGCCCGTCACACTCCCACTTCTTTGGAATGCAAGTACCAGTGATGCACCTAAACATGTCTTTACCACAAGTTTGCAATTTCGTTTTGTCAGCCTCCTTGCAATTCTTCTCATCCGAATTATCGCCACAGTCATCGAAGGAGTCGCATACTGAACTCAGGTCTACGCACCGGCCGTTGTCGCATAGATGCTGATAAGTGTGGCACTTCGTCGCGTGATCTAGGTAATTCCATTCAATAGTCAATCAGCATTTTGAGCTTGTTAACATAAGACTAAGACTAAATAATAATAGTCCAAAAACTCTAGTGTTTGCAAATCTACAATAAATTGTACTTGTGTATTTTTATTTTATATATAGTTAGACCTTTGATTTACAAGTTTAAATGAGCTTGTACTTAAGGATTTTTTTAGAAAAACCAAATCAGTTGATAAAAATGTTATTGGTACATGCATATGGCAATCTGCGCAGAAAAATAAAGACACTGCCTTTAAAAAAGTATGTTTCGTAAATTTAAGCTATACTTTTCCCTAGTAGAACATTTGAATACATTCCTGTAAATCAGTCAAGGTCCTAAATACTTACCAAAATCTTCGCAATGTTCCTCGTCAGACTTATCATTACAATTGGCGACTCGATCACATTTGGCCTCAGTAGGAATACACTGTGTTCCGTCGTGGCAGGCAAACTGGTCATACGAGCAAATCTTCTTAACCTTCTCCAACTCAGAGTTTTCACAACCTCTTTCGTCCGAACCGTCAGCACAGTCCTTACGACCATTGCAGCGACGCGAGGCTGTGAGGCACTCCCCAGAAGTGCACCGAAATTCGCAGTCCAGGGCGTCAATGCATGTAGTATTCCTATTGTCCTTAAACACCATGCCTGGCGGACATAGGCACGCTGACGCGTATTTGCCTAATGAAACGCAAATGTGCGAACAGCCGCCATTGTTATGGTTACACACGTGCGTTACAGCGTACAGCGGACGAGTTGACACGATCGGTATATTTTCTGGCAAGGTAACGTAGGTGGGAACTTCCAAATCGAATTTTTTAATAGACCCCAGATTGCTTTTGCTGGTATAGAACAAAGTCTTAGAGTTTCGCGAGGTCCACACTAAGTCATTATCTATAAGAGCCAGAGAAATTGGTTTCTTTAGCCGTGTTCTGAATAGATGTCGAATTGAGCCCTCGTAATTGGAAAACTCGATTTTTCCACCATCTGTATCTAGCCAGAACACCGTTTGTGAGTCTGTGTCAATATAAAGCTGAATACCACCTAGACTTAAACTTTGTTCAACTATATGATGATGTTCACCACGGCCGTGAAGGGCAGAAATATCAATATGAGTATGCAATTGGGACTGTAGGGTGACAAACATTTTTCTGTAAAAAACATAGAAATATAATTTTCCAACCACTTACTTCAATAAATATCATTCTATAGGTTTAGTATCTTTCAATTACTTTCTTTTCTATATTAAATAAAGCTTTTTATGAAAAACATTAACTCACCCTTCTTCTGGAATAATGCCAAGTGCAATAGGTGCATTTCCATTAGAAAAGTGATGCACTATAGCCCTTTCCATATTTCTCAAACTCAAAATCTCAATAGTATGGCGTTCACAATCAGCCCAGTAAAGATTATTGGCTAGATGGTCTGGGAAAGGATGCATTCAGCTAATGTGTCCATAAGAGTCCTTTTCTTTATACTTACCAAATGCTAAAGCGGTAACATTGCCTATGTTTTCACTTACAAGCTTCTTGACGAACTTTTTCGTTACATGCACCTCGTAGATGGCCCTTTGAACATTATCAGCAATGAATACAGTTCCATTAATGGAATTGAAGGTCATCTTATGAATGAACATCGGCAGGGGAAACGCTTCGGCCGTCTTATGCCTACCAAACGACGCGTGCTCCATGCTCACTAGGTAGTTGGCGAGCCCCAGCAAAAGCCGCTGTTTTTTCTGAAGCTTCTTACAGGTGACTTGATCGATTTCAAGAAACATTCCTTCGGGGCAAGCACAGGAAGATGAGTTGTTGATAGACAATAGACACAAATGAGAACACTTGTGCATCATGCAGGCATGATTAGTTTTTAGCTTCTTGGCAGAATGGTATACAACAATATCGTATATTCCTGCATCCTTAACCAAAATTTCATGATGCTTCCCAGTAAACTTATGACATGAATGAATACTTTTTGTGCCCCAATCAGACCAATAAATTTTATCTTCAAAAACGGCTATGCCATAAGGGTGCTTCAGTATATCGGTCAAGACCACACGTCTATCGGACCCGTCCATCAAAGCACTTTCAATTGTTCCAACTTTAGCGTCAGCCCAGTATAATCTGCCATTAGGAATGTCCAAGGCTATTCCATTTGGCCAATGGACATTCGTCTTAATCAGAGCATCTGCGTGCGAGCCATCCATAGCAGCCCGTCCTATAATTGGAACCTTTCCCCAATCGGTCCAGAACATGAGTCCCTTGTAAGGATTAAGAGCGATTCCACGAGGCTGATCGACGTCTTTGACCACAAGGGCAGTGCAGTGGAAGCCATGATTGGAGCATACTGCCACATGTTTCATTATATTGTCTGTAAAGTAGATATTTCCTGCGAGCCAATCAACGGCCAGGTCCTCTGGTGCTTCAAGGCCGGACGTTAAAAGAATCTCCGCATTGCTTCCGTCCTCACGCGCCCTTACAATACTTTCCGATTGTTGTTTAATATCAGTCCAATAGACATTTATACCATCGTAGTCCACTCCAATGACCTGGGATAGGTTTGTAGCCACATGATAAGCATGTCTAGATTTTAAGTACAGTCCTACAACAGACTTCTGTGTCGTGTACAACAAAAGGGGTTCTCCAGTACGAACAACACAAGTCTTTCCATCTCGTTCTAGCTTATATTTACTATCGCATGTACATTTATAGGAGCCTAGTGTGTTATTGCAACCTTGACTGCACACTCCAAAGTTCTTACATTCATCGATATCTTCGCAAGTTTTCTTGACGGCATTAAACGTGTAACCCTTCGGGCAAACGCATTCTGGACCAGAAGGGAATTTGTGACACCGGCTGGGAGCGGGGCAGTGCATGGTGTCGCAAGCGGTCTGGCTTGCGCACTTTGCTCCCTCGTCGCTTTTATCGGCACAATCCGTAAAGCTATCACACACCTTATCGAGCGATATGCAGGAGTCGTTGTCCTTGCACAGGAATCTGTGCTCCTCTAGCTTACAGTTTGCCACTATTTGAAAAGATTTGTAATGCATTACAGATCTAAGTATTAAAAGCTCCGAAATTTAATTGTACTATGTTTTTCAACTGAAGGTGACACAATTGTTCAAGGTATTGTTTCTAATAAAGATAAAGATGAAGAAGGTACTTTCGAAAATTTTGAAATTTACCTAAGCAAAATTAGCAAAGCTGGAAACTTGTAAAGTATTTAAATTTTATTAGTGCAAAAATGGAAAGTAAAACTCCTATAACTTTAATAAGTTGAATCGTAATACTGGTTTTATAATAAAAACAGAGAAAAGATGTTTATGATGTAATGATCTAGAGTAAACTCTAGACCTCAAATGCGAGAAAAATCTATAAATTTCAGTCGTCTCTTGGCTTTTCGCAAGAATCTACTCAATTAATTAAGTAAAGACATAAGCTAGCCAGATTTAGCTTGTAATTTAAAAAAAAGGGAGCTTAACGTTGGCAGTTCTTTAAAAAAATGTCTCCCTAATACCTTTATGAAGGCTGAATTCCATAGTGGGCAATCCTCTTCAGACTGATTCCTACTTACCACAACCGATTTCATCGCTTCCATCGCCGCAATCATCGTAGCCATCGCAGACCCACGTGTGGCTCTCCAGACAATGCTTGTTCTTGCACAGGAATCCATGGCAACGATCCTCGATCCCGTCGCATCCAGCCTTCTCGTCGGAATCGTCGGGGCAGTCTTGATGGCCGTCGCAGACCATATCAAGAGGGATGCAGGTCTTGTCTGCGCAGGTAAACTCGAACTTGGTGCAAAGTGGGTGCTTGTGTGGCTTGCCGCACTCCTCCTCATCGTCGCCCATGGGACAGTTTTCCATCCCGTCACAGAGGAAGTCCGTGGAAATACATGTCTTGTTGTCCGCGCATCGGTGCCAATTAGGAAGCCGGCACAATTTAAAGGCTATTGGGGAGTCTTCTTGAACTCAAGTAAAAACCGTAGGGCAAAGCCAAATTTACCGCAATCTTCCTCGTCCGAGCCGTCCGGGCACTGGTTCTTTCCGTCACAGACAAAATCTACCCTTATACAAGTCCCATCCCTGCACTTGTAATTATCCGATTCAGAGCATTCCAGCCCATTGCAGTAGAACACAAATACACAAAACACGAGGAGTACCCCTTGAAGGAGTAAGGCCCTGGAAGGTGGACACCCCGTGATCAGTAGGTTTCGTAACGGTTAATTTAAGAGAGTAAACTATTTTATTTATAGTTAAATAATAAGCGGTGGTAATAGAAATTTATATTTTAAGCCGTTGAATACTTACATTTTTGGCTACTCCAGCAGTTCTAGAATATTCACCAAAAATAAGCCCTACTTCGAAGTTAGGTACTATTGCAACACGCGCCAAAGATCTAGTGAACTCGCTGTAACGCTGCACCTCTATTAGATCCAAATTCGGAAACCTACCGTTAACGTAGAAACTAATCTTGTATTGTATTCATTCTTTCATTAGAAATCCCAAAGATCGTAAAGGTTGCCATAAGAATTATAATTACCCCCAACGCACCAACGTCCCAAATGTTCCACCAAAAAAATGGTAAAACTTAGTTGAATGCTTTTTGGGTAAATATAAATAATAAAATTCGTAAAACGGAACGAAATTTATATAAATACCATTTTATAGTTTATAGCAATGCAGATCGGTGTCATTTCGATTTTCTTAACCGATTACAAGTCTAATATTCTATTTTCCTTCAAACTTTAGTCTAGAGATTTGGATTTAAAGAGTTACTTTCAAACTTGATATGCATACCTTTAATGTAATTTTAGTATTGTGTATATTTAATTAAATACAATACAAACTTTGTATACCTTCACTAATTTGCTTTAAAACGATGTCTAAAAATTGTCCACCTTTTATAGCAGAACTGGTGGCTTTATTGACCGCAGATATCGCATATCGCATTATCATGTTCTTTTATTAGACAATTTTTAATATATTTAATATGTGATCAACTTGCAACCACAAGCGCTTGCCTCTGCGCTGTTACAGCAACGATAATTTGAATATTATCAAGTACACTATCACCTTGTAACCGCAGGAGGAAAATGAGACAATTAACGAATCGTTTTAAGAATAAGCGTAAGAATTCCAACCGATTTTTAGTTAACTTGGATTTTTCCACATATGATTCGAAATTCCTGTGTGAGCTTGATTCCATCTCATGTTCTACTTGTCCATTTCTATTCCTCAACGCAAGTCACTGAGCCACCTCGTGGATACCCTTAGTAATGTTGAAAGCTCTTAAGTTTGGTTTGAGTCTGCACTGTTTGAATTTTATATACATCCCGGTATGAAATTGCTCAACAAGTTTATTAAATATAATAATATTATAAGGAACGTATTACTCTACTGTTCACACTAATTAATAGGGCATCTACTAATTAATAACTACTTTTATCGGGACTACGCGGAAACCAGGCTATGTATCATCTTAACGCGACACCTTGAACCAAAACAAATAAATGAGTACTATACTTTATTGTATATTGGTTTTGCAATAACCAATTTCTGCGTCGAAAGCAATATGATAAGCAATCATCTAAAACCATGTGCTATGTGCTATCAATTATTCTTATTTGTATTTATTATTACACTCCATTAAATTTCTTTCCACTTAAAATAAAACAGATTCAATGGTTTCAAAAATGCGTTTAATATATAAAAAATGTAGGCTAAATTAGATTTTTTGCTGCGACCATACACGTTTGTTATAGCTATCTCCTTAAATACTTGCTTGTGTTCTAGATGCTAGAAATATCCTTCAAATTATTTAACAAAGGAAATCGATGAGAAGTCTCTTAGACGATTTTGATTAGTTGTTCGTGGTTTTCATGGATTTTGGTAATTGAGGCATTACAGGTAACTGCAGTTTGAGCGGCTGGGTAGTGTACTCCATGCTTCTCCAGAGCCAACAGGCATTCCCTAAAGCCGCGTAGAAACTCGTCTGCATTGTCCCTGTTAAACACCATGGGTGGCTTTAGCTTGATGACATTGTCGTTGGGTCCATCAGAGCTCACGAGGATTTTGTGCAAGCTTTTCATACGATTTACCACCCACCTAGCCTCCTCGGTGGCTGGCTCCTTGCTGTTTTTGCCTTTCATCAGTTCGATTCCAACAAAGAGCCCTACACCCCTGACATCGCCAATGCAGCTGAACTCGCACTTGAGCTTTTCGCATTGGTCCAAAATGTAGTTTCCAACATCCAACGCATTTTTCTGGAGATTCTCCTCCTCAATGACGCGCATAACTGCGTTCGCAATGGCACAGGAAACTGGATTGCCTCCGTAAGTGTTAAAGTAACATATTCCTGATTCTGCAAAGCTGTCAGCAATTTCGGGAGTGGTAACTACAGCTCCAACTGGGTGTCCATTGCCCATTGGCTTAGCAATTGTTACAATGTCTGGGATCACGTCCTGGGTCTCAAATGCCCAATAGTGAGTGCCAACGCGTCCGAAACCCACTTGAACTTCGTCAGCAATGCAAACTCCGCCAGCTTTTCGAACAGCTTCATACACCTTCTGGAAGTATCCTTCAGGTGGAATAATTTGGCCACCGCAGCTCTGCAGACTTTCAGCGATGAAAGCAGAAACACCCTTTCCTTTCTGCTTAAGGCCACTTATGATGTCCTTAATGTCCTTCGCGTACATCTCCGCTAAATTGGAAGATGGGTACTCGGCAGATGTGTACTTGCCACGATAGGTATCCGGACAAGGAGCAACGTGTACGTAATCAGGTTGAGGATCCCCTCCCGGTTGGTTGAACTTATACGGAGAGATGTCCATCACGGAGCTCAGGTGACCGTGGTAAGCACTGAAAATGTATTTGTTAATTTTATTTTTAGAAATAAAGTGCGTCAAAAATAGTACAATTAGTCGAAAATTTAGTAATAAAAAATACTTACTGATCGAGTGTAATGACGTCGGTCTGCTTTGTATGCGTTTTGGCCAGACGTAGAGCTAAATCGTTAGCTTCTGATCCAGAGTTGACAAAAAAACAGACTGATAGATCGCCAGGCATTTTGTGACTCAAGGTTTTAGCGCATTGAACCAGTTCATCGTGCAAGAATCGGTTGTTTGTAGACAAGGTGGCCATTTGGAGACTTCCAGCTTGAACTACTTTTGGATGGCAATGACCGACTGTAAGTAAAAAAGGAATATATAAATAAACAAAGGTGTAAACAAAATGAAAAACAGAAACCATAGGTGTTTTTTTTTTTGAAAAAATGAAAATCGTTATGGCTCTAACTTGGATAATATTGATCGCAATTGTTGTTGTTTTCTGAGATCTGTAGAAGACACTGATTTAATACCCCATTAGTCCACGAAGTTCGAAATTTCGTTCCCAAAATTTCATATCAAATTTTGCGAAAATCCTGAAAGTGAAATACTACGTCCTTGATTGGGTGGAGAAAAACCGATGTAGCGGAAAACATTGCACCAATCGGTAATCGTCACTCACTGCTTGTAGCGTGGAAAAATTCACGAGCATAGCAACTCGTGGAAAACGATGTCTGGCCGCAGAAGTTATAACCTTGGAATTTTTTCGAAAATTTGACAAAATTTAACATGTCTCTTTTCCGACGCCAAATAAAAGTGGATACAGAGAGCTGGTCGGAAGACTAACCCTTTCGTGACGCAAGCAATTGCAGCGCTCGGAATATTTCAAATATGCGGAAAATGCAAATTTTACCCCATTTTTTAACAGTCATAATATTCTTTTGTAACATTAAGTAAAATTCACTACAGGAAGATATTTTACAATAATTAAAGTACTAAACTGATTTATCTGCACAATTACAGTAAAACTGTAGGGGAGTCATCGTTGTCTTCTAAAATCTTTTCTACTAAAATAGACGGGGATTTTCAAAATTACTCTTTTGTTGCCCCTATGGATATCTGATAAGGTACATAAATTCCTTAGGAGAATATTATCGCCTTACTTGAGTCAACAGGAAAAATTAGATAGTGTAAGACAAGACAGACAAAACACTTCACTGCTCGCGAGCGTGATCGTGGAAAAATATTGACCCACAAATCGCGCCAAGGTGATTGACGCTCATTCCAATTGGTTTCGGAAGTTCCATGCCCCATTCCCATACATGCACGGTCCACCCGGGCGCGGAAGCAATCAAGGTTCGTAGCTCTCAAAGTTTTCCATTGACCTGATAAGCCGCAAAAATAGACCATGTTTGTGCGTTTGTGCGTCCGCAAATAAGTCTCGTGACGCGGAGCTCACATGTGACGGATTGTCCGGGGATGGTGAATGAACCGAGATAACTGGGACGACGGAGGTTGTACAGGTCGCCCGATTCGAACGCGGACTTATCGCGACCTAAGTTTGCCGCGATACGCCCAGAGGTAGACAGACCACAGCTTGATAATAAATAAACGTGTTTGGCATTTGATGTTTGACGTGATCACTTACGGAGATCACTTAGGTTCTGAAGGTGAAGGTCTACAAGGGTGGTCTAGTGCTGTTATAAAATATAGAACGCAAATTAATCTAAATCATTCGTTCATTTTATTAAGTGGCTAGAGATTTACGCATAACAAATAGTACAATTTTTGTTTACTGTTCATTCACCAACGCTGCTTGCGTATAAGGCTAATATTTTTTTTGGAAAAGAATCAAATATTCATATGTATAAAAGTATCTAAACATTGGTTTAACAAAATAATTACCAGAGCAGACTCAAATTTAATTTAACGAGTTTAGAATTGGGAAACCTGCTGGTCTATTATATTTTAATGAATCATTAGATTTAAATTAACTTCTCAGTCTGTCTGTTAGCTAAAGATCTCAACATCATTTACAACGATCGATTTATTGCAAACAATAAATTGTTATTTAATTACTAAACAAAGGAATTCCACCTTGAAAGTTCACTAATGAATGAATAATTACAACGTCGCCAGTTCTGGCACGTGAAAGAAGCAATTCATTGACAATATTCCCTGATCAAAATGTTAATTACTAACATTACATTTCGCATATTAATTCAATTGTGGTCACACTATTTCGTTGCGAAAAAATAAAACTGGTCAAATGCTAATTGCATTTGCATAAAAAGTGTTCTGCACCAATTAATAGAAAGTGTTCATATTATTTCTAAGGTCTTTTATTTAGTTGAATGTTTAATTAACTCTAAATGCAAAAAAATTCGATCGACTGTTTGTAGCCGACTTAATCGGCTCTCAGAGATATTATATTTATTTAAGTTTAAAGAATATTCCATGTTTTTGCTTTGTTTTAAAACGATGGTCGTCCAAAAATTCATGTTTAATATTATTATAAACCGTCATATGTAATTATTTAAGGGTCAACAATTGAGTAAGTGCAACAAATTGGTCACCAGCAAAGTTTTGTTTGCACAGTTGTAAAAATGCAAAAATGCTCAGTTCCAGTACCACCGATTACTTTGAAGGTTGATTCGTTTCCGGAGGGAAACGTATATGTGCACAGTTGAGGAAAGGTATTCACGTGTAGGCAACACGTTCAAGTAATCAATCATGGAAAATTCTCGCCTCTTGAAAAAATTCATACGATGCAAATCCATGTGCAGACGTTGACCACATGTCGGCTGCAGACAACACTGTAAAATTATGTCATATGAGGCTTATCGTCCCCGTCAAGTCAGCGCTTCGCGATGTCTTATACATTATATTTTTCCACGCGACTTTACTTCGCCTCCACTACAGTATGAAGTAGATAAGCCGCGATCATACGGGACGAGCGTGGTATCTCTTGCCGCGGACTCATGCGTGTCACCATCCCGAAGCACATCGGGTGAATCGTGCCAGATCCGCGGCTACTCGCGGGATATTTGCAGTAATTATTTCGATCGCGGCTGCTATCAGATGGCCGAAATTGGCGTAAGTGTTATGATCGCGGCTTATCAGTGGGAAGTGGGTTATTTATCTTTGATGAGATCCCGGCTTGCCAAAAGTCAAGCGGTTTCATTGACTTAGAAGATCGTTATTTGCGTGCTTCGCCACGGAACACGTGAGTTGCACGAGTGACTCTGGTGTCAGGGTAGCATGACGTGCACTTTTTTCGCAGCGATAACAAAATGATGCATTTGGGGCGCGAACCATGCAATTTAGAAATTGCCTAGATTAAAGGTGTTTATTTGCGTTCCGGATAATCGTAAATAAATAATCGCGCATTATTTTACTCATAAACAAATTAATTTTTACCATTTATCGCCTCTAGTGATAAGAGAAATTTAGTGCAGAGTAGCCTTTGTTTTGGGGTTTTATGGACACAGCAACTAGGGATTTGTTCTTTAAAATCATCTAAGTCGAGTTTTATTGCAAAAACATACACAACATTTAATTCACTTTAACTACGTCCAAATATTATACAAGTTTGTTTAGTTTGTAATTCACAACGTAGTAACATTAATTAGGCAATTAGCTGCGTATATTTATTAACCAAACACTTACGTAAAGGACTTTTATCTATAAAAAATAAAAAAAAAAAAATATTAAATAACAAAGCATCCATATTTACAGAAATCCGAAATTTTAAAACATAAGCTCCAAAGTCTATTTGGCTATGGACTTTTAATTGCTTTACTATTTATGTCGTAATACCCCTTTTACAAAAGCGAAAATAAGTAGATAAAAATTTTATTGTTTTTTATAAATATGTATATATACATAAAACCTAGCAAAATATACTCAATTCATTCAAAAAATCAGTATGTCAGGAATTAGACGCATATATTATTTGACACTAATTTTGAAATTTCCTTTTGATTTAAACAGTTTTCTTAAAGCAATTTTAAAATTAAGATTGTAAGTGATTGAGTTGTTAAGTTTATGGCGTTATGAAACATGGACACATGATATACGTTTTCTGAATCTATAAAAATGGATTTAAGAAAACTCCAACAAGTTCAGATAAGCTGCCCTCGTTTCACAATTACTGATAATTTCCTTTTTCTCAAAAGCGATAAGTAATAGAATACCAGGACCTTGGAAATAAACATCGCAAATAACCATTTTATAAAAAGTCACGTCCAGAGCAAAAATTAATTTTACTTTATCTTTTTAGTTCGCTGGATCGCACCAGTTCAGCTAAATGAGTTTTCTAACATTTCAATCAAAAATAATCTGTTGTCTTATCACAATTACTTATGACCTCTTACCTCTCTAGCAATTATTGTAAGTTTATTACGAAAAAATCTATGCAATCGATTAAAACTTAGAATTTTTTAAATAATTGCAATATCGTGCCATCGTGGTCGGTAGTAATTTTCTTTAGCTGGTTCACTGTCTATCCAATGA
Organism: Proctacanthus coquilletti; assembly: GCA_001932985.1. Classification (NCBI taxonomy): domain Eukaryota; kingdom Metazoa; phylum Arthropoda; class Insecta; order Diptera; family Asilidae; genus Proctacanthus; species Proctacanthus coquilletti. The sequence continues at coordinate 2,078,039 of MNCL01000005.1, forward strand.
CTTTTGGATATGACACACTTAAGCTAGGGTGTGAGCATGTAATGGACACGAGTGGACTTACCATGAGCCACATTGTTGATGCAATCCAAATAACGTGTTCCTTCCTCATCGAACATATACTGACCCTGCCCGCGGACAATTTTAAGTGGGTCGGAACGATAGAAGAGCTGACAGGATTTTCTGTAAAAGAATTCAGAAAACCCATTTGTTTTGGATGCCTTTTGTCGAGAGAAAGTAATATCATAATATCACAACATTCATTTTATGCGAACTATATCATTCAATCATGCTACAGCAATAACACTGTTTCACAGCATTGTGTTTTTGCACAAACTGTACATGCATACTAGTCAAATTCAAATTTTACCACCCAAAAAAACCATTAATTTAATATATCAAACCAATTTGTTCATTTTCGATTTTGCTATCATCGATTCATATTCCGCAAGAAATAATTGAAAGCAATTACCCAATATTTTATTATTTTTCGAGAAATGGTACCAGACGATAAATTTGCACTATTTTATGTGAAAATAGAAAGCCACAGAAATTGATTAAGATGTTCTACTTAATTTTCTGAGCTTGCGGGTAAAAACAAGATTTAAATAGAAGAATAAGCAGTAGTATTCTAAGAAAAGTTTATTGTTTCCTGTTTTGTTTACAATGTGTAATACCAGGGTCTTCTTATCAGAATCAGATGAAACTTCGACTGAATTGATGAGTAAATTTTCTTAAATGCTATAACCAAATAACGAGAAATAAATGAACCAGTTTGGGAAAAATGTTATACGAATGAGAACTACCTCGTCAAAAATAACTACAAAACATTTCAAATCATACGCATAAAATATCTATGCATTTAGTGTAAATTTAAATGCGTTTTAAATAGTGTTCATTGAAATTTTAAGAAAAAGCAATCAAATTGAAAAGCGGACGTATTTCTATACAAACTTCAGATTTTGACGCCTACAATTTACTTTCTTTAAGGTTTTTGTAATTTCTAACGACATGTTTTTGTTATGTTGTACTTTCTTCATCGAATTGGCTATTTTTAAAACCCAGTGTATTGATGGAATTTAAATTTAGAAGTCCCTACCTCCAAATTCCCCCTTGATTAAATCTATAATCTCTGAGCAAAAATATATAAAACATTTATGTCCAGTTAGCTGAATAGATGAAGAGACGCTAAAATATCTATAATGTGGATCCTTCATGGGAACCGCTAAAGAGGAAATTCCCCCTCAAATAAACGAGGCCTGTCCTACCTCTCTGAATTTTATTAAACTAATTCAAAGCGACTTGTACACGTAATGGTCAAACTACCACCTGCAGTTTTAATCAAGAAACAAAACAAACACGCAAACAGCTGTTCGCGTTCAGAATTAGCATATCACCCTCGCTCACTTGGCATAGATAACACCAGCACACAAACACTATATCCGAAAATGAAAACACCGAAGAGCGTGCAACTTGGTGCTCCACATTAAGGAACGTTCGCCGTGCCCTGCGGCGTGTTTCATTATTCACCCGCAGGCACGAACCTGGGACAGAAAAGACTTCTCCCAAGGTCACGCCGAATCCACCGTTACATCACTTGATTTTCACTCAATAAGCACCGAAAAAAATTCATAGGAAATATCTCACTTACCCGATGTGTCGGTTCCTCAGCTTGATGGTGTCCGTTTTGGTCATCTGCTCCTTGGCGTCGATATCACACGAGAAAGGCATCTTCAGTGTCCTTGGGGTGAAAAACTAACAAAAGGTAAGCACGTGCGAGCTGAACGCAAAAGAAAAGTGGGAAACGTCTTGGACTGCGCCACCCGCTGAAGAAGGAAGTCGATGTGGATGGATCAACTGAGGAAATGTTGTCTCTAGACCTTCTCGAACCCTCGTGAGTCGGTGACGGATCGAGTTGATTTGTTGAGACTTTTCTCGCGGCTTTTCCCTTTTATGTGTGCCCACCACCACACCCGCAGGCGCACAGAATCGCGCGAATCGCGAAAATTTTCATGATAAGAAAGCTCGAGCGTTGTCGGTCAGTCGCTTGTTTTTTCTTAGAAGCGACGGGTCCGACTCCTTAATCTTAATCTCAAGATTGAGAAAGCTTGCTACCGCATGCCAGAAGCTAAAAGCGACCTCGGGGCCGCAGCGCACGCGAAGCTTTCGACGCTTCCTCGAGCTGGGTTTGTTTGTTGCTAATTCACTACAATTCGCGGGGGGTGTTACGTGGGCTCCATGGTCGAGTAGAGGGCACTTGGTGTTTTTTAATTGCCCTGAGCACAGGATTTTTCCACTGCTTTTGTTTTATTTAATATTTCCTCTGTAGTACCACTTGAACTGGTAGCACTCGTCTTAGGCTCTCTTACACCTTCGCAATGGTAGACAAAAAAACCAAATCTCGCGGTGACACCGCTTCCACTATAAATTTTGGACTTATGATTCAAATATTGACAGAAATTGATGGCCAGTGTCACCTTTTAGTACTCCCTGTAAAATGTGACAATATGCAGAAATTACACATTTAAAGTTTTAAAAATAATAAAGTATCTTTAGTCCGATTCCTTTGTGTTACTACAAAGAAATTAATATAACAAAGAAAACAAAGCAAATCAAAGACAGCTGATTGTTTTTATTCACTTTCCTTTATTTTATATGTGTTTGTGTTTTCTTTAAAATCGAAAAAAGTTACACCCAAAAACATACGTTTTCAATGACTTTCTTCAAATTATTTTTTTAAACATTTTAGAAATGATTTTACTATTTTTTTTCAATTTTCTGGCTTTGAAGAACACTTTAGCTTTTGTTTGATTTTTTTTTAATTTTCATTTCTTCTCTAAACTGTGTCAACTAAACTCTAAACTACAACATTGAATTAATAATAAAGTTATAATCATATGCTCCTTCAAATTTGCGTCGCTCAAAAATTCAAGTACTTCTCTAGTGCTTTACAAGAAGCTTTGCGCATCTACACCTACAACGAGACGATAAAATAAATTAGTAGTTTGAACAAAATTCTAGAAAATATTGGCTTTTCCCAAACAAGCCACAGGATTTCTACTATTGCAGTCGTGTCGCATTCCACTTTCTGCCTCCTTAGTTAAATCAATGAGGTTGGAAAGCACGTAAATAATATTTACAATAATCAGTGTACAATTACATCAAAGGGACACGGCTCCAATAAAACTTCGAAACTGAAAGTTTAGCAAGAATTCGTTACAGCTTCTTGTCTTTATATAAGCAGGTAAAATACGTAGTAAGATGCACTAACGACCGTGTTATCGTGGGAAATGTCTAGAACATCTCAAACCTATTCGCTTGTATTCAAATCAAATGCGTTATTTATACAGACGGGACATGTATATTAAATTGTATTATTGATAACAAATTGCACACGCGATTCCCATACTTTTTTTAAATAAAATTTTTGTGATTATAGAAACTTTAGTTAGAAAAGATTTGTCCTGATGATCACCCATAAGTGCTATGTATGTACGAGTATTTAAGTAGAACTACTAAGTCAAAACTTCCTTTGCGGCCACTCATGTTATTCGTTCTTTTTAAAAAAATTATTCGGTAGAAATTTTACCTCAACATTTACGCAATATGTGTGAAAATCACTTAAAAAATTAGATTAGATGAATATTGTATTTTTCCAAATGTAAAGAAGTAATTATAAAACGGAACTAAGCCATAAACAAAGTAACGATTTCCCATACATTTTTCTTGACTTCATTTTGTTTTCAATCGTCCTTTAATTTTTCATGACAATCACAGCAAAACTTTGGGTAGTTCCCAAAGAAAAACAGAAATATTTGAATAATAATTATTTTCTCATGGGACTCAAACTAAGAAATCTTAATCTTATCAATAATGTTGGTAAATCCCAAAAAGTGGTACGTTGCGATAATACATTAATAAAAAAAATTAAATTGAACATAGGAAAGGCTACAGAGATATAAAGGACGAAAGTTCATACAATTACAGTCTTATAAGGAATTCGTAACCAAATTTCCATTGTTTGAACGGCTTTGTACTTTGTATACTTTCATGTTTTTGATGACAATGCAATTTCTACCAAAATTAATAAAACCACCTGCTGCCTTTCTCTCTACAAGACAATATACTGTTCAATTAAATTCAATACTGAAAAAAAACCGCTCCTATGTAAAAACATAGATAATTTTTTAAATAAACATAATGAGCTATTTTAAAAGGCATTCAAAATCAATTGTTTTCGAATTGCTAAGAAATGAAGAATCCCATAAATAGGAGTATGCTCCTATACAGAAATTTTAAATTGAATAGTATACGAATTTTGCTAAATTTAATAAAGTAAACCTTGTATATAATGATAAATTCACGTCGAAGACGATACAATGGCTACGGATTTTAATTTACAGAAATAGATTTTTAAAATTTTATAAGTTAGATTTTTAACGGTTAACAGCGTTGTTCATTGCCACACTGAGAAGTCAGATAATTTCACAGGTAACCGATGTCGGGCTCAGGGATACATTGGATAGTTTTGTAAAATATTCCTTGAGCCCTTAAATAAAAAAAAAATGTATAATGTTGCTCCCATTTACAAAAAATTTTTAAATACTTTTCGCAGATATTTGGACTTTCTAATTTGAAAAATCAGCATTGATCCTTTGCTATAAAGACAAAACTAAAACCACGGAGCTGCCCAAAACACTGATAATCTTTAAACTTTAGGACAAATCAGCGGTGATGCAATTTTACGGAAAATGCTTAAAAGTATACAAACAGGTTGAAATATTGAAAAAAATCGTCTTCAGATGGATAACGTAAGGTTAAAACTTGCAGTACTGTTGCAAGAAAGCGTTTCGTAAGAGCTAGTTTCTTTATATATATATATATATATATATATGTATATTACAAATTCTTAGAGCTACTCGCTTTATTTATATTATTTATAATAGATTTTCTGAGTCTCATTGATATACAAATATTTTCTCATTTTCTCATGATTAAAACTACCTTCTGTTCTACTTCGCTACAACACTTATTTAAAAGAGAAAGAGAAAAATGCTCATTTTTTCTTCTGGTTAATCTGCATCTGTTAAAATTCACTTTATATATAGTCGCATGCGGATAAGACACCACATGCATGTACAATTTCTTTTACCTTTTTTTGTATGAAAACACTGTGTAGATCTACATTTGATTCGCCTGTTGCCTTATGGATAAATTATGTTCATTTTATTTATATATATATATAACTTACAATGCCGTCTGCTGTTTTTGAATCTCATACCAACATCAAAAATAACCACCCAAAATGGTGATGTTTATTAGGTCTTCTGCGCAAATCGAGTTTCACAATTACTTCCTAAACGTTTTTTATTTATATTTATTAAAATGTTTTTTTGTATTCAAGTAAAAAAACACTCAGTATCTTTACTAAACATCGAAAAGTATAAAGTTAAAATACTATTGCTTTTCTTAGTGTTACGTCTCTGTCTAACTTGGGATACGTTTTGTAAAGGCTCTATGAAAAATTTATGAAGTGTGTCACTGAATTTTTGTGAATTCCTATAAAGTATTATTTCATTGTTTGGCTTCTTTAAACTTTCATCTATTGATGTTATAATTGTGCTTATGCTAAAGAATATAAATTGCTTTAAATCTTTTAAAAGTAATGGAAAGATTTATCTGAAAACTAATTGTTTTGATCATCCATAACTGCAGGTATTTGCCACAGTTCTTAATATTTTGTCGTTATTGTCGTCATGACTGTATAAGTGGCAGAAAATAAATAACTTTCTACGACAACTCGACAAACGACAAGAATAGGGATGGTTACTTAAATTTCAAGACCTGAGTTGTGTGTAATTATGCATTATTTTTTATTAACCGATCAATATCTATTAAAAACCTCTTGTCAAGTGCATCATGCTTACTACGGTAAGTATGAAAATACCACAAGTTGTTTTCTTAAATTTAAACTTTATTTATGACCATAACGCCTCTCTAACGCGTCTTTTAAAAAATAATGAAATAAACAAGATCTTTCAAACGAATAGTATATATATATATATCAGGAGAGAACCGCTAGAAAAATTAGCAAATACTAAATAAGGCAATTGTTTAAAGAAATTTTTCAATATCAATTGCAATAAATACTGTTTAAATTTTACTCTGCCATAGTAAACCTTTATCTTAATTTAATCAACTTCTTAGAAGAAAGGTGAATTATTCAAATTCTCATTAAAAATACCTTATTCAACTTCTCTGTTTTCGTCTTAACTTCATTATTTTTCCCTACACCGGTCGAAAATCCTCAATATTTATGCTTGAAAATAATCAACAAAAATAAATATTTAAAAATTAAGTGGAAATTATAAAACAAACAACATTTTAAAGTACATATAAATACTATATTTCGAAAAAAAAAGTCTTTAAAAATTAACTAGCTTAAAACACAAGTATAAAACGGAGCTCAATCTGAGTCGAGTGTAAAATAAAAAGTCGGAGTTGCTGAAGCAAAATAAAGCTGTAAACAATAAAAAATAATTGTAAATAAAGTTCACAAGCATTTAAATAGTCTCGGTAAAAAAACTGTCGTCGGCATCTAAAATAAACCCTCTCTAGTCTTAACAACTTATTGTAAATAAAAATATTTCTCTAGAATATGAACACATCATTCTACTTAATTTTAAGAATAAAGAATTCTAAGCATTCTCGGAGTGAGGACTTCAAATTGAATTAACAGTTTTGCTTCCCGGAGAAGAGAGTTACTTATCCATTATCTTATCTGCGCAACTGTGAGTGTGACAAAGAAAAAATAATTTCAACTATATAAGAAAAGCAAAGAGAAATGGTTGAAGGGCGAGTGCCCACAACTCGCAATTTACCGACACACACACCTGCACAGAAATGAAAGGCCGTCGATCCCTTCTGAAGTCGTACCTTAACAATTTCACTAAAATTTGAATACAATGCATAGTTGCGGCGAAATTTCTGTTACTGTTTTATTTACCTAAGTTATGAGATCAAAACGATTTCCAGCAGTTTCCAGCGCATTAACGCGAAAATGCGCTTCCGGTCAGCAGATCGTTCGGGAACTGCTTACCGGAAGCACCGGAGGAGGGAAAAAGTTTAACCAGAGTAAGACTTATAACTGAAGGAAAACGTAGGAGCGGCAGATAATCCGAGACTGGCTTATCCGCTTGCTCTGTGCTTAGTTCGGAACATAGACGACCTGAAAGAGTCACTTTTGCTTGTCCCGGCCGTCATGCATGACCGCTGAGCCGGATGAGTTATGGGACATGTGCTGTGGTGGTTGTTGAGCTTGTGATGGAGGTGGGGCAGCAATAGCCGCCTGAGGAGGTGGGGGAGGTGGAGGTAGACAATTCACTGTAAAGTTGCCAAAATCTACAACAATTGGCGCAGCGATTACATTTAAATTTTGATTTGATGCGGACGCCGGTGCCGCTATGGCCAGCATTGCTGTGGCTGGGTAAACAGGCTGCTGGGGTGGTGGCGGCATACCAGGCGCATTTGAAGGTGGAACGGGTCCAGCCGCTCCAGGGGAGATTCCAGGATTTATAACTGCCGGTGGATTCTGGGGTTGCTGCTCAACTTGCTGGTTTTGTTGATGACTCGAATGCTGTTGATGGTGATGATGTGAATGCTGCACTACCGATACAGCGTTGCTTTTATTCACGGAAGCCGAGGAGGACGAAGACGCTACTGTTGAGGATGACGTTGGCGCCGAATGGGAGTGATGGTGATGGTGAAAGGATGTTGATGGTTGATTGCTTCCGTTTCCTGACTGATTATTCGTTATTATTTCGGAGCTGACCGAATCAAGTCTTTGTCATTTGGAATTGCTTTGTAGGGCAGCATTAATTTGTGCCCATAAATCCTTTTTACAAGATTTCGACCTAACAAGACAAAAGGATTTAAAAAAGAGGAAAACAGGGAGCATCCGTACCTTTTAATCGACTGTAACCAATCCTTAAATTGAGCATTGCCTTCTGGTGTAATTTGAAATGCTGCTCTAGCCGCAAGTATAATGCTGGCAAAGTCCTCATAATCGGCTTGAGTCAGGTGGTACAACTTTTGATGGATGCACTGGATATACCTGCGGAAATTTAAAAATATCATTTTTTTATAATTTACTACAATATATCAAAGAATTAGCTAAGCTCTGACTCAAGCAAAAAATATTACACAAAACCTTTTTACTATTTTTATTAATAATATTTTATTGAACCTTTAAAATAAAATCACTTATTTAAAGGATATACTTACATCTGCTGACATTTCTGCACTAAAGGTGTTAGAGCTGATCGGAGATGTTGCATAACCAAAGTAGGATTATTTCTCCCGAGATAGTGCGCAGATTCGATAGCCACATCGTGTAAAACAAATGGGCTGACAATGGAATTTACTGCGCAAACACAAAACTGATGTAGGTACTGTGTGCCTAGCTTTTTGGATATTCGTAGAAGCCATTTAACATCTTCGCCGTAGGGAGGATTTCGGGCGTATTTTGCTTGTGGCCTGTCGTCATGAACTCGCCGAGCCAAGGTCTCCATTGCCAGCATCCCAACGTTGTAAGCCGCCAATAGATACCTCAGTTGAGTAGGGCTAGATTATCAATTATTAAAATTTAAAATAACAAAGTAATTACAAAACCAGCAGTCTTACGTATATTGATGAGGATGTCTCTGTCTCACACTAGGTTGCTGCAAAAATGGGTACACCACTCCGTGATGTGATGGTTGGGTTCTTATATTGTTTGCTTGCGGTGGAGGAGGAGGAGCGATCGACATTGGTGGCTGGGTAAAATACTGCATATTCTGTTGTATCTGCTGGGGTCCTGGATTGACTTGAACAGGCATTTGGACCCCTGCGTATGGCTGGGGTGGAGGATTCCCAGGGCACTGCATTTGTTGATACGCTTGAGGTGGAACTTGCGGATGCGGCAAAGGTTGGAAAGTCCCCGGAGGACCATAAGGGGGCGGAGGACCCGGTTGTTGTGGTGGTGGTTGTGGTGGCGGCGGATACTGATAAGCTTGTGGTGGGGCGGAAATATACATCTGCATTTGATTGGCCGGATAAGTTATATTGTGATGGTGGAAGACTCCTTGACAGAAACTGTAAGGTGGGTAGGGAGCGATTCCAATTGGCGCTAAGGTAGTAACACCTTGTTGGAATGGAGGCGGCGCTGTGGTTACAACAACCTGTTGATTTGGAGGTGGCTGTGGTGGGGGCTGTGCCTGCTCCTGAGGTTCCATTAAAGCATTTAAGCTAACACTGTGATCCACTTCATTGACATCATGCTCATGTTCACTATTAGGTCTATTCCGCATGTATAGCTCATACCAATACCGTGCAACTTGAAAGAGTACCTCCGGGTAAACTCCACCTCCTTTTGCTGCATTCTCGACTGTAAGACACGCACGCTCTAACATTTGATCGCTCTGCTCCTTACATTGCAAAATGGCTCGTTGAATTTCATTTGGATTTAAAGCAGCTGCATGAGGCAGTACTGAAAGAGCCAGCTCGGCTGCAGGATAAATCATATTGCTATCCCAACCTCTTGAAGCTCTATCTGCCATTCCTGCTGCTTCTGGAGGAGTTAGATGTCCTTCCCAGGTATCTATCAAAAAAGAAATGGCCGGTGCTCCAATCTCCATTGCCTGACCTATTATCCAAGATACGTGTGAGGAGTATGTTCGCGATAACCAATTTGGACTCACGCAGTTATGCAAGCCCAAAGCGTACAATCCCAGCTGAAAAGCACACATATGCAAAGCTCTATGTGGACCATGATGATTCTGATTTGTCGTGGCCTGTGTGAAAAGAGATGTGGAACTAGTTCCACCTGCCTTCGTAAGTACGTTCTTCGCTAACTCAAACATAAAGTGAGCACTTGCTTCTGACGGTTGATTAGGAATGGACGGATATGCCCTTTTCCCTTTATAGCGGCTATCTTTAGGCCGCGATGTCGGTCCCGTAACTGACGATGAAGCTGCCATTGTTTGACCTGCAGGACAAGAAACGCTAGTTTGAGACGAAACACTAAGTGCCCCCATGCTAATTTCTAGCTCAGCACTAGTGCTGCTGTGTGGCCGGCTACTTCCCCCGAAATCTGTAGAAAACACGTCAGCGCTTGAGCATTGTGCGTTTATAATTGCTTCCTGTTCTTCCCTGCGCGCTTGACTTGCCGGTGTCCTTACAGGTGGATTGTTTGAATAGTAAGCAGGCAATAGGGGCGACTTTAATAAAGTGTGAATGTCTCGATCCAAGAGCTTCTCCATTATCTTAGCAATCTTCCTCGGTTCATCCTTGTAATAATATAGTAAAGTAAGTGCCAAGTCCCCTCGCTGTCTCCGTGTGCCCTCGCACAAAAGAGGATGTTCCGCTTCAGAAACATTCGCCTTCAAGCCCAAAGCTGCGACGGCTGCTTCGAAACCCAAATTCTCGTCAGTTGGAATTCGATAGGACATACTCATAATTTTACTTCTATTCTCTTTGCCAGTAACAGAGGGCATAACAAGGGCATCGAATATGAAACTTGCGAGGTTAATTGGTAAGAGGGCTTCTCCCCGCGACTTGAACGTACCGTCCTTTAGCTGCTCAGCCCTCTCTCTTATAACTCTGAGCTCGGGCTGATTCAGAGGTATCTTTTTCAAAAGTGCCAAGAGGTCAGCCTCTTGATTTGCCAGCTTTACTTCCAAGGGCTTTGTACTGGCTGGAGGACGAGGCATCTCCAGAGCGAATAGACATATTCTAAACGCCAGATGATAATGCTCTGAGTTCTCTGCAAGAACTGTGCACAAAAAGGCACATTTCGCTAAAGTAGCGGATGCGAGGACACTCAGTTGATGGGATATCGGATTAATATTTTGTTTCTTGCCTTTTCTCTTGGGCGGAGGAGGTAGTTCAACCATCAAATTAGGCGGATTTGCCAACATTTCCTCAGCAAGTCTTACAGCAAGTGTGCAGGCTTCTCTGCCATGACCATGTGCATGCAAGCCTTCTGCTCGCGCTAAGAGAATGTCCCATGCATCCTCTGACGGTCTAAGATTTGAAAATATTTGACCATTGTTTGAATCTGCCTTCACTTCCACTTGATGCGCGAGCACAGGTTTACCTCTACTATCTGGGGCATTGGCAGTGTAGTTATCATCGACAACCATTTGCTGCTCACCTGTAGTACAGAAATTGAACTCATCACTAGAGCTCGAAAATGATTCATCCTTAGATGATCTCCTATGCGTAGACATGCTTAGACATAAATTCTTAGAATCATTGACTCCCTTTGAAGTCGATGGTTGAGGCTCTTCCTGATTTATAAAACTTGATGTTGACGAACTAGCCGAACATTTGGGCTCGCCATTGGAGCTTGTTGCTGTAGGAGAGGACGAAGATGACGTGGAGGGCGTGGAACCACCATCATTGGCACTTTTACTACTTGTATTTACATTAGGATTTGCTTGACTTAAACTTGTAATTAATTTGCTATCGCTCTGAATAGGGTTCGGTTGGCTCTTATCTACTCTGGGCAACTTGCCCTGTCCTACCACTAGATTAGACGCTTTTACTACATTAGAACTAGTTCGTATTACGCTAACATTACTCGGGGGATTTTCACTTATCTTATAACTAAAACCGTTTGAGTTTGTGTCACTTGTACCACTACATCCAGCACTTCCCGCTACCGACAGCTCTCCACTCCCCTGGGAGTCTGATTCGCTTTCGGGTGTTTGGGAGTTCTTCATCTGCGGTGGGGTTTCCGGCATCATTGGATGTCCACCCTCGTTACCCATATTGTTGCCACTACTGTCGCCGCCGTAGTCGTCATTCTCGCAGAATCCCTCGCTGCTTGCGCTCGATCTGTTGCCATCGTCACGATTGTCACGGGAAATATCCGCCAATGAGTGAGTCTGAAGTCTTACATTTACGCTGTCACTACTGCTATTGCTACTGTTATTGCTGCTAGAAACATAGCAGCGATCCCTGAATGGTCGCTCGTAGCGATTTTTCAACTGATGATGATGATCGGTGCTGATGTAATTATAGTGCTTGTTATTAGCCATAACGGCCTGCGTTGCATTCACCTATTTTTAGTTTTTAATTAGATTAGATTAAAAGCGAAAAATTTAATAAAAGCTGCGTTTTTATTTCATTAACCCTGAGATCGCATTCTACACCTCATATGTATAGGCAAAAAAATTATAACAGATTGATTTATTCACCAACTTTTGAGATTTCTCGTCCAATTACCCATCACTTAGTATTTGTACAAAATCCTAAAACTAATTGCTTACCTGACTGTTGTTAATGTCACTCTTCAACTCAGTGTGCTTGAAACAGGTGAACGGGCTATGGTACATTGGGTTAGTGTCCTGAGTATGTGTAATCCCTGCAATTGGATAATCTTCCCAATCTAAATAGCAGGCTTCTATAGCCGGTTTAAATCCCACGAATAGCTCTGCATCGGTCCTGTATTTCAAAATATATCTACACACCTTAGGACAGTCTGCACGAAAAGTATAAAATCTTCACACAAACCTTGAGTTCTGTTGATGTTTACTGCTGTAAGATGAGGTTTGCATACGACATTTAACTACACGATCCAAAATCTTTAAGTGCCACGCCGTGAATTGGGCGTGCAGCATATCTCGTTCATCTGGTGCCAGACCAGGATTGAGAGCCGCCAACCGCCACAAAACAACAATTTCATCGCAAAGCGAACTGCACGCATGTTGTGAAGCGTTCGAATTGCTGTGAGTGTTGCTATGTTTTCCGCCACTGTGCCCAGTCGTTCCGACGAGTAGAGAGAGCTTGGTGTAGAACCACCAAATCAAAATCTGATCGCAAGCCATGCACTCTTCTGTGATAATTTCCAATAACCGCACAGCATTGCGATCGCATCGACGATACATTTCACGGACGATGGACAGAAGATTCCACATCCCTTCAGGTTCCCTTCCGCGAAGGGGCCGCAGCAATGAGCTCCATTCTGCAGCAGCGGGAGGAGCGGAGTTAGTTAAGTAATTAACATCACTAGAAGAAAGAGACTCATAAATATGTTCCATTAATGCTTCAATATATGACTCACCTAAAAACTATAGGAGCTGGCAAACAGAACTTAATTAAAATCCTCTTGATGTTGTCGTGTAGGGTCTTCTCATCTAAATACCAATTTGTGAGGTCATTTGCTGAGGCGCCGGCCGTGGGGTCTGGGGCTCCGCAAACCGTGTTTATAGCAGTAGGCTGAGAGCTGAGCAACTCATCCAACAGACGCTGTGCGGTTGGCAATATTTGCTGAGGTAATTCACTGATTAGGTATTGAGCGAATTTCTGCAGTTGATCGCGCTGCAATCGGGTCAGCGATTCTGAGACCGGTGCCCTTAGGCAAACTTCATTTGGCTAATGATGGGGAAAGTAAGTGAAATGAATTAAAGAGCTTTCACTGTTTACTTACACAATGTATTCGATGTAGACACACTGCAACCACATGGGAACACCAATATGCCGATGACATGCACGTGCAATTACAGGAGGATATCCTTCGTCTATCGAACGTAACCGCCACATTGAATTCTGCTCTGGGCTGCAAACTACTGACCGTTGCAGATAGGTGAAATCCTAACAAGATGCAAAACAGTTGATAATAATATACTAGTCAGAAGAAAACAACAGTCGATGCAAACCTATTTGAAGGGGTTCCTTAACTGCTCGAGTTCTGAACAGTTGGTCGCCTTTATGAAACTCATCAGCTGAACTATTCGCTAGACAAGAATATAAACGAATATCTTCCTCGTTGTCGGGGAAACTCCAGAAAGCTATGCGCAACTGAAGTTGTTCGGGAACTGGTGGATACACATGCTCTACCAATTCAAAAGGGATATATGATGCAACACATTTAGCCGCTAGCTCTGTAAGTGTGGCAACAGGATCTGCAATATTAATTTTTGTATTAAATATGTCATTCTGGTTTCAAATATTTATATTTTCATTATATTTATTACATTACATATCCTAGATAAGGAAAACTTTAAACAACAATTGTCTTTTTAACTGTACAAGAAAACTAGAAATACGATATTGATTAAGATTCTGAGATGAATTGCTTTGTCTCAGTTTTGTTCTCTCGTAAAGGACCGCAGAAATAAAACTGATCATAATGTTGTTTATTATGAATTGAAATGTTTAATAAACTATTAAGTTATTAGAATAGCAATTTTATAAATTTTAATGTAGTTAATTTACAATCAATGTATTAAATGATTATTTAAGAACTCTGCTTTTATACACGTTTCCTCTTTTTGTTAAAGACGGTAAAGCAAGCACAATAAAAAGTGAATTCTGTGCTATTAATCTCCACGAGTCAACAATCATTTGTCAAGGTCAGGGGTTAAATAAAATAGCTTTCATGAAAATTAGTTTATTCCATCTCATCAAGGGTGTAAAAAACGGACTAAAAGCAACAAAACTAAGCTACTGCTACTATACTGAAATTATAATTTTTATCATCAAAGCCAAGTAGAAGTTTTAAACATATGAATTTAAAAAATTTTTATTTTGGGAACACTGGCCTTTTCAGAACACATGGATTAATTAAACTCGTAATATGATTTTATTTCTTAAAGAGAAGACCTTATGTCCCCCTGGAGACGAAATTTATAGAAAAGTAGATTCAGAAAGCATCTAAACCAAACACTACATATAAATTTAACCCTCATAAAGATTTGTAGTAGAAAGAAGCAACCTGATTCTACTCCTGAGCATTAAATCTCCTGCTTTAATTTTGGCAGAAAACACGTAAACAAGCATCGCAACAAAAGAAATAGTATTCAGTGCATAGCAGTTTAATTTTTGCTTATCAACTCGGCCGAACAGGGGTTTATTATTTCCACCTACGCGGATAGAACAATTGAATTGCCACAGAACATTGAAATAGCACGTGCTGAAATTCCCAGCGTATGATTAGTACGAGCAAAGGCAGGATAACATGGCAACGGTATTGGTATTGGCTAAGGCGGAAATTACAACTCTCCCGTTGGGCTGTAACGATCCTTGTAGCAAAATATCGTACTAGATTTTGTTATTTCGAGCGATTAATTGCATTAAAAAAATCCCAACTGTCGCAGCTGAAACCATTGGAATTATTTATCCGACCGCTTGTCCTTGCGCATGAGAATGAGCACACGTGTAAGTAAAGCGTCCTGGTCAAATTGACAGTAGTTTGTGGCCGCTTAATTGGTCTATCAAACGGCCATAAATTCGCAAATTGGTTCATTACCTTTGCGAGTAGGATCATCGGACTTTAACTGCGATCAGATGCGCCGATCCTCCTTGGTCGAATAGCGCGGTGCAGGCTGGAACATCCAACGGAACGAAAAGAGTTAGCCACGGTTTGGTCGTGTGCTAAACTGGTTTACGAGCCGATTACAACTGGCAACTTCTCCCAGCCTGAGTCAAAGAACTTTTTCAAGGATTAATGGTGGCGAAATCATAAAGTTTTCGCCCAGAAGAAGGTTGATGATCTTCTGTTTGTTTTGCTCCATTTTCATAGGAGAATGACCGCAGCGAATGCAATTACCGCGTTGTATTTGCGGAAGAATTCACTGGAGCACACATTTGTCGCGCAGGTGGCACAAACATAAACAGACTAGGTTCAGGTGTTCAGTTTCTTCGCGCCGGAATGTGCCAATAAGAAATATAAGCGGCTACAGCGACAAAGTCGCGTATTGTGTTACTCGAGCAGCATTACAACAAAGTCGATGCTCGTCCGTTCGTCGACTTTGATTGTTTACAAGAATTCCCATTTCATGGTTGTTTAAATTAAGGGTTTCGCTTTTCGCCCGGCGTCGACCTGTTCTAATTCGTCCTCCCAGGAAGGACCATCTAGAAAAAAATAACGCTTTGTGCTACCTGAAGGGTTCCAATTTGCCGGACACACCATTATTTTGCATCATTTAGGCGAAAGGGTAAACGATTGCGTTTAATTGCTTATTTATTATGAGCGTAGCCGCATTTCACCGTTTCATGGTCTCTAAAATTTCCATAGAACCTTCATTTTCTTTTCGTTATTAGTCGGCGCAAATCAACCCATACTATCGCAATTAAATTTTATGTACATCGAAATCCAATATCTTGTAAAATATTTTTTTCAACTCTAACTATTAAATTGTTTTCCTGTAAACTTTTTCCGCTTTTTATTTAAACGACTACATAAAGGTATATTTTTTATGAATACACTTTTTATCTAATCTCTGTAGAAAATACCGTACGAAAATTAACATCATTATACTCCAATGGGGATGGAAAGCGTTCACATGCTTTAGAATACCACTAGAATAGAAAACTACTAGAATAGAGAACTAAAAAAAACTAAAACACACGTTTTCCCAAATTATTTATTTAAACATGTTTTTTTTTTTCTTTTATATTATTATATGAACGTAATGTAAAGCACAGGAGCACAGGAAGAAATATGTGATAAAGTGGTGACAAAAAATGCAGTTGAGTGAAAATACTTGTGAAAAGACTTCTTTATTTAAAAACCTTAGCGAAAACTCGACTTTAGGTACAATACGTTTTGCTTGCCCTTTGAAAAAATTTTTGTTACAAATAAACAAATTGCCCTTTGATTTTCAATTGATTCATCATTATTTTTTTTTTTTATTTATTTTGACCGCTTTTGTGTGAACTGTGCAGTGAACTCTAGTGTTAATTCAATGGACCCCTTCGAAAGCCAACAAGTGGAGACTGTGCAATTTCGAAAGCCACGCTGGCGACTGCAAGTTTCAGAGTGCAATCGGCTCGCTTCCTATTTTGCACTAATTGCAATATTGCTGTGTTTTTATTTAGCGAAAATTATAGGTTTGCGTTAATGAAGCAAATTATTCGACTGGCGAATACTTTTCGGCAGCGTTAGTGGAAGCAAATTTTACTCCGCTGTAGTTGAACTCTATGAGTATCAGGGTCGGAACGAATTTGAGGTAGAACCCGTACACCTATCCTTACCAGTTTATCCACAAAATTAATAACAGGGTTCTGGGATATCGTTTCCAACAATGGCCAGTTCCAAATACGGCCATATCCATTTGGCTCTTGTGCGCTGTTCGTCGACAATTTTTCCTTTGTTGCTGTTAATCAAGATATTCTACAACATGCACGCTATTCTGGTCCTTTAACCCCGAGTTGTTTACTTTTATCGAGTCGTGCGTTTACATGGCAAGGTGCAACTTTGTTGCAAGATTTCATGCAGAGTAAGATACAAAGGAACCCAAAGATTTCCTATACCGAAGAAGATAGCGCGCCGGAGACGCGGAAGGGTTGCGGGACTGAATCGAGCCGGCAAAAAATTCTGAAGACAGCTTATAGATTTATTCATGGAAAACGAAGAAGATAAAAGCGTGATGCGATAGATGCGTTCTGTAGAGCATGGTATTCAGTTGTGCGCAGAGACGACGGCTCGAATGGAAACAAATAAGTGTACTTCCATAATGAAATATCTTTTTTTATAAGCAGAAATAATTCAAGAAGCGCGCCATTCGCCCGTGAATGTGCTAGAGTGTACTGCATACTGTCGCTAGTCTGCGACGACAATTATGTTTTGATATCAGACGATGCATTTAACAGGGTTCCACAGTTCTTCGTTGACCTTACACAAAGTCGGCTTAGTTTTCTCTCTACCTGCTTGATGTATGTAACCTGGCATAAGCGAAGTTCTCAGGATACAATCTTGTCTGTTTCTCTGTTAGTCTATAATTAAAAGGATTGAAATTTTTTCATTCCTTTCAAAAAATCCAATTAATTTAACGCTTTTCTGAATACTTATGGTTTATTTAAACATGGGCATTATTAATTATAAATTTGAATTGTATGTTTGATTTATTAATGAAACGCATAAGTGACGAAAGACGGATTTTAACAAAATATTCACTATTGGATAACTTATAGTTCGCCTTAAAATATAGACTGCGAAATTTTATTTATTTCTTTGTCTTTCTATTTGTTGCGCTATAACTTCTGGATGGATTTTTACTCATATTTCACGATTAAATAACCTAGGAAGTATAATTTCATATTCACCGACTTTTCGTGGCAGTTTTTTATGGCTGAGAATAGAATCTCGTTAGAGAGTTACACTTTTTATCAACGAATTTTAGTGCAAGCAGAACTACTTTTCTTAATTGCTGCACAGAAAATTTTAATTTACTACTAAATTATTATTAATTTAACTTCTGAATTATTGTTTGTCTGTACTTTAGTTTTTAATTAGAACAACAAGCCTTCTAGCAACAAAACCAGTAATCCAAAAAAAAAGTCTAAGTCGTGCTTCATAGGGCATTTATATTTGTCTATTTGTGACGTTCCCATAGGTTTTATATTTATATTATAAACTGATTCGGGTTTACTTTCTCGGATCGTTCCTACCTTTAGATTAAATTCCAGATTTCATTTCCAATTCTAGAGCAATTGCTTTTTTGTTTTGACCAGGAAATTAAACATGAGTGGACTTCATTTTCTTCATTTTTAATTTGTATGTCAATTACAATATTCGCACTTACTTTAGTGCCCTACGTAGTTCAAGTATATATATCTGGCCAGCCAATTAAGCACATACTTATATACTTAACTTCATTTCTGGTTGTTGTTTTTTTTTACAAATTATCGCTATTTGTTGTAAATTCCATAATTGATATCTTGTATACACTTTGCGATATAATCGCCCATTCTAACGCCATCAATAACTACGTACATTTCCTCATGCAATTGGCCTGAATGTAATCAGTTTTCACTTGTTCAAATCCAGCAGGTAGCATCTACATTAGAGGAGAATCGGCGAATTAAACATTTTTTAACACCCCAGAGAACCGCCAAAACCCAATGCACGTGCGAGAACGAATACAAAGTAGCGAGTTTTCAAACAGTCGTTCGGAGGTTTGCTGTGCGCCATCGCAGCAATTCTGTCGAAAGTCGAATCCTTTCGGGGGCCATCACATTCAAAGTAGTAGAAAAGTAGGATGTGCAATTGAAATTATGAACACTAAATGGACACATTTTTTTTGCATTGGGTAATTAAGGCGGACATTTTGTAAATACTTTGGAGAAAAATTAAAATTGACATCTGGTCTGACAGGTTTTAGTTAGCTAATTTGGCGAACCTTGCATTAGAAATCACTGCATTTGTCTTACCTTCTGCTGATTTTCTGTTGGTTCCGCTTCCGAATCCACTGTTAGCAGTTGGCCTTTTCCAGCCGCGCCAATTATTGCAGAGACTTTCGGGCTCGGAGCTCCAGCTGCACAGGGAGTCCTCCTCGAATCTGTCGGAGTCATCAAAACTGAATCTGTCGCACTCCTCAGGACTCCAATCCTGTCCAGCCGCATCATTCCTTTGTGCACCTTGTTGCGCTTGGTGGCTATTGGCGACAGCGGCGGCTGACTGAGCGCCTCCACCTCCGTTGCCTCCGTTCGCCAGGGTGAAACAGTTCTATCAAGCACAAGGGACTTTTTTCAGCTTTTTTCCTTCTTCTGGTTCTGATCCCCACACTAAGAGTGTCACAAACAGAGCCCCAGATGCTCGAATTGTGAAAACTTCGCACACCACACTAATAAAAAACCAAACCAAGACGCACTAGAATTCCTGTTTCGTCGAAATTTAAAAGAAAATATCAACAATCAGCTGAAATTTAGTGAAACGACCCGAAAATCAAAAATCTATCACTTTCCCTACAGCCCTTTGTTTTCAATCTTCAAACTCTTTTTGTTGGTAGTCATTGCGTTAAGGGGTTTTCTCGGATCAGTTTTCGGATCAATTTCACCACGGCCAGCGGTGTTAAATTGAAAATAAAAACGCTCACTTGTTGCCAAATAATTCTACGATACTTATGGAATTCGTCTGATTGTAAAATTGAAAAATAATTTGGGATTTATACAAAAAAGTCTCCCCGAGTGACGATAACAACAAATATGGCTGACTGACGACTGACTTAACGGAACATCGGGCAAAAGCGAATAACCCACGAAAAAATGCGATTGTCGAGCTGTCAGCTGAGCCAAGGTTCGACGTGCGTTTAACGTCGCTTTTGTTTATAAACAAAACGACTTTTATTCAGTTTTTCACGAAACTCTCAAAGAATTTCACAAATGACGTATTTAAGTAGAAATTTATTCTTTTGTTTAATCTACTTCAGCCATACATCTAAAATTACAATTGCTCTAGGGTTGATAAAAATATACAATCCATGCTTTGTAGGTCTTTTTTTTAACGTTGATCATAGCAAGGTTCTAGCGCTTAGCTTTACGTTATACGTTATGTTAAGACTATATGAATAACAATAAATAAAACATTTTCCATATGAAAAAATATCTCGAATTTAAATACTTTACGAACTCACATTTGACAGTAAAGGGTAATGCCATTTATTTCAAGGAAATTCTGTCAAGTGGCGCTACATGTTCTTTCTTTGCATCCGGCTTTCCGAGTAGGACGGTGTAGATTGTAAGTTCTGTTAATTTGTGGTTTAATTGTGTAAAACGAGCTTTTCGAATCAAATAATTATGCAGGAAAAACAATCAGAATGTTAAGATTAAGAAAAAGGGGTTTCCTGCTCGAAGTTATGCGCGATTGTTGCGATGTTTATGAATTCAGTTTGATTTTGACAGATTCGCTTACGAGGATCCTCTTGGCTCTTTCAGATAAATTATGGCTCCAAGAAAAAACAAACAACAAAAAGAGGAGGCCCAAGTCTCTCTTGGACCTCAAGTGCGCGAGGGTGAGTACGTCTTCGGAGTGGCCCACATTTACGCCAGTTTCAATGACACATTTGTGCATGTCACTGATTTATCCGGCCGGGAAACTATAGCCCGTGTTACGGGTGGTATGAAGGTGAAGGCAGATCGTGATGAGGCGTCCCCCTACGCCGCTATGTTGGCTGCCCAGGTAAGCTGTTCTTTCCATTTAAAGCTCGCACCAGTTTGCAACAAATCTCGCTTCGCAGGACGTTGCCGAGAAGTGCAAAAGCCTTGGCATCACAGCACTCCACATCAAGCTTCGTGCCACAGGCGGTAACAAAACAAAAACCCCTGGACCAGGAGCCCAGCAGGCTCTTAGAGCGTTGGCTCGTTCTTCGATGAAGATCGGCAGGATTGAGGATGTGACACCCATTCCATCAGACTCCACTCGCAGGAAGGGTGGTCGCCGAGGTCGTAGGCTGTAGAGTTTTATTCAGAAAATTGGCTTTGTTCTCACTGGTATTTTAATAAAATTAGTGAAGTGAAGCCCAGTTAGTGTTTATTATTTATAAATCAAACTTTCGGGAAGTGTGAAGTGCACTTGGCAAGTTTAGGATTACTGTACAAGATTGATCCGTTCGCTCGGTTGCTAATATTTAGAACCGATGACCTAATTTTATAGAAATCGTTTGCTCGAAGGAAGTAATTACTTTTTCGGAATTCCCAAAATTTTATGAAAAAAGCATTTTGAACAAAATCTTAAAGTGGGACCTTGCAGTTTCTTCAAGATAACCTTTCTTTTGACTAGATTCATGAAGACGAACTTAAAAATCAAAAAAGAATGTATTTAATTTATAAAAAATAGCAGAAATATCACATTTATAAAACTTGGACAAAATTATTTTGCTTCTTTAGGAATTTTGTTTTCCTTATTTGCCACAATCGACTCTCGTCTTTGAGTATAGCCGGACTGAAAATGGAACTATCAATAATATGCTCAAATTGCACTTTAAGATAATTTACCTTTACTGGCGCAAAACGTGCTATATTCTTTGCGAAATCCTGCGTGATCTTGACAGGTCTCACTTGAACCTTCCCCATTCCAACTTCTCTGGCTGACTCGAAGCCCTTCCGAGGCGATTTCAACTCACTCAAAGTTCGCCTGCGCTGATGAGATCCGACCTTCGCCTTAGGTGTCGGAGTGGTGGATAAATATGAGTATTTGATTTTGCTCTTTCCTACCCCCTTGCTTGGTGAAACCTCTACGGTCGGCGTTGAGCAGGCATTTGGGAACGCCTTAGCTTTGGATGGGAGCACAATTGGTGTGCTGGTTGTTGGCTTGAGGAATTGGTGTTTGCCTTCAATCGGCGAAGAAACTGAAGGCGTTAAGATCATGGGAGCCATTTTTTTCAACGGAATAGTCGCTTTTATGGGTCCACGATTGTTTGGAAAAGAATCATCAGACTTAGCTCTCAGCTTTTTGTGAATTAAGTCAGAATTAACTTGTTTTAACGTTTTGCCAGGCACTTTAATTTCGGGTTGGGGAATTGAGTTCTTTTGATTTACTGCATCCATGTTTTTACTAATTGGACCATAAATAGATCTCCTTACATTCTGCAGACCAGGGGTGCGGAGAGCAGAACTAAAGGAACTTCGGCGAGCGGACGGTGTGCGAAGTGGCGTTTTATTCCTTTCTGGCATACCGCGGTTCAAGAGCTCCTTTTTGTCGGCCACACTAAGAGATTGACTGCGCCTGCGCATTTGACTACTTGTGAGTTCGGGGGAGCCATCTCCTTCTACGTCGTAAGTATGTGCCCCTTGTTGGGAATGGCCTGCGGGTGTTCCCATTACCACGATATACGTGGGGTTGTTCCCTACTGAGGGACAGTTGAGATTAGTCTGGACCACATTAAAATTGTCGTTGCCAAATAGCTTTCCGATTTGCTCTACAATATCTGGAACAGCCATACCGATGTTTGGAGAAGTAGATGTTTTAACTTCATTTTCTGCATTCTCTAAGATGTCCTGCATCGAAGTTTTATCTTGGCCTGTAGAAGTTGGCCGCTCCAGGTCGAAGGTGCCTTGTCGTATGATTGGTTGTGGAGGAGCTAGTGCTGCCGGCTCTTCCTGGGTTCGCTCAGTCAAAACGGTGCTCAAGGTTTCAAGCAAGTTGTTTGCTTCTGCTTTCTTCTCCTCGTTAGAGCAGTCGAGAACAATCTTCTTTAAGCTTTCTATAAGCCCATCAACATCTGCTGAGTTCCTTTGTTGCTTGTGCTTTACCAACTCAATTCGCTCTTTCAAAGAAGCAAGATCGTAAGACTTTCTTATTTTTGTTTTAACTACGTCTTTACTCTCCATGTTATCTTCTTTAAGGGCTGATTCAGCAGATTCTTGTGAAAGAACCTCTTCGGTTTCAATTTTATCCAAAATGGGAATCTTAAGCAACTTAAGATCACTTTCTAAGTCATCCTCAGAGTCCGCCCAGTTGGGAGGCTTAATCGACATCAGATCCTCATACGAGGAATCGTCCTTTGACTTGGTTGGATCTGATTTAGATAACTCCACTGCGAGGTTACCCGCCTCCTTCCGCAGAGATTCACCAAAACTCTCTGACAATTCAGTCTTGTTGACAAAAGGGGACAGACTACAATTAGTTAAAGTCAATTTAAGCAAGTTGGTTTGTTCCTTCTTAGTTTTAGGAGGCCTGGAGGAAGCATCTTTTGAATTATTTTGTGTAGAAATCTCTTTAAGTGATGAGCTGCTTTGGCCTGAGTCGTTTGATAACTTATGCAGGAGATCAGAGCCCGTAATATTTACAAAACCCTTGTTGAGTATGCTGCAACTTTCGTCATTATTTTCAGGAGTGGAACCTAAGGCAGCTACGTTCTCAGAAACTCCTTCTAAAAACGCTGCATTTAGTTTGAAAACGAGAGAGGATGTTACCTCCGTATAGCTCGTAGTAAATTCAAAAACACTATCCAAGTTGGACGAACAAATGGGCGAGTTAATACTGGAGATTGAACTTAATGCGTTCGACCCATCGGAAGGTATTGAGAGCATTCGACTGAATGTGGGCACACTGAGCGGATCCTTGTCGTTCTCTTCATTGGGGACTTTTTGTTCTTCGCATGAGATTGGCACAAGTTCACCTGTAGTTACCTCAATCTTACAGGGCTCCGAATAGTTCTCCGCTTCCTGGAAAACTGACTCGAAAGGATCACCCATCATAGCCACTTGCTTGAGAACTATATCAAATGGATTGTTATCGAAACTATTTTGTTCTGATTTTTCATCACTAAATTCAATCTCTGGAAGGTTCCCCGTACATTTTTCAGGTAAGGTAGCATTTTGTATCGTAATATCGTCCGTGCTAAAATTTATCAAGTTCACATCAGCCATTCTCTAGTATCTTCCAAGTTTTACGGTTATTGCATTAGTTTCCCTTTCCTTTTCCGTTTACATAAACGTGGATTTTAACAGCACTTTTTCACCTTAAAATCGTCGGAGATTAAAATTGTGAACGACAGTCACTTCAATTGAAATTAACGGACCCAGATTCACCTTAGCAGGTACCGCAAATTTGTACTGCCACTATTAGTAACCACTGAAGTGTATTCCAGGTGTTATACAAATTCAATTAAGAAAAATGGAAATAATGTTTCTACAGTTTATGTTATTTCGTGAAGTATTACTATTATATACCTCTAAAAGTTATAAAAGCAGCGAAAAGTTGGAAGAAAACAATTGTTTTGTTGAGAATTTAGCCGAAACAGTAATGCCATATTTTGTTATTCGTGTGACATCAGCTTCGGCAACTGTCAAAAGCAGATTTTCATTTCTCTCATAAATTTCCAAACGAAATGGCAAATTTTATGCAGGATAGTGTCGTAAAATATGCTTGCTCTTGTGGAATAATTAATCCAATAACTAAATTGTATTTCTGTCGACATTGCCTAAAATTAAGGTGTGGATTTTGTGTTTGTCATGAGGTAATCAACCTAGTTTTTATTCATTACCACTTTTACCTATTACCACGTTTGGCTAAATAAATTCATTACTGGAACCAAAAACATCTATCTGCCAGTACTGCTTCGTTGGCTGGGAAGTATGTTTTTTAAAGAAAGTTAACTTCACTGTGTAGATTGGCTTGACAAAATCACCTCCCTTCCTGTATGTTGTGACTCATTAGTTCTTTGAACGACATTAATGAAATTCTAGCTTAACTAAATTAATTTACTACTAGCAATAAAATTGTAAGCAAATCACAACCGAAAAATGACCTTGTTGGCATCCTCAAACAAAAGACTGCAGTTTCTCCATACTTTCTAGGTGGATTCCCATTTTTGTTCCAATTGCTTGGAAAACATCCCCTCGTCTGAAGCCAAACACAAAAAGAACAGGTGTAATAGCTGCTTTGACTGCCCTAGTTGCCAGCATACGCTTTCAGCTAGAGCTACTACCGTAACAATTCCAAGGCAAATTTATCTATGCTGTTATTGGTGTAGTTTTATAATATCTCAATTTTATAGGAAGTCTGATGAGCCTCCAAAGGAAGGCGAAGGAGATGAAAAGTTAATTACTCGGAAAATGTACTATTTAGCTTGTCTGGCTTGTCGCTGGACTTCGAGGGATGTAGGAATACCGGACCAAACCGTTGGTAAAGAAAAATTAATTTTGGTTGAATACTCACGCAATTTGAAAATTCTTTAAGCAACTGGTTCTTGGCCGGATAAAGAATATGCCTACCAGACGAGATTTGCATCGCTTTTGGAGCATTACCAGTCTGTCGTTTTACAAGAGAAACAAGAAAAGCAGGATTATTGGCGCCGGAAAGGACCTAAGCAGCATAAGTTCCCCTCTTTAACGGTTGTTTCCTTTGAACGTTTATGTAATTTTTAATAACATGCATCGATTTTCAGGATCGTACGGGTTTAACAGTTTCCATGATTCGTCGGCAAATCGGTTGGTCGGACAAGAGCCCTCCAAAGGCAAAGCTGATATCAATAACTTCTTCTCTGACGACAGATGATGTCGAAGATCTTCCAGAATCAGTTTTCAGCAAGGAATTAAATTTGAAGAATAGTAATGAAAATAACAGATAGCTTTATTGCAGGGCAAATAAAACTTTACTAATTGCATCACTCGTAATTCTAGTAACAACTGTTAAACAAAGGCATGGACAACCAGCTGACCAGCCTTTCACCGTGAACAAGTTGTACCCACAGCGCAAAAGTTTGTGGATCAAGAGATCTCTTCGTTGTCGTCAATGTGAGCATAACGTGATTAAGCCCGAGTACCATCCAGGGTCAATAAAATACAGGATTCAGCTGTTTGCCAGCTACCATGTACCGGATGTACGTCTGGTTAACTGTGAGAAACCTCTTAAACCAGGAGAACAGGCCCAATTTGTATTAAAATTCAGTAATCCAACGATGCACGATATGACTATTACCATAATGGATTTACCAACGAAAGAAGAGGAATCTCAATTGATTGAGGATCTTAAAAAGAATTTTGAAAGTCAGGCTTCCATTTCTTCGACGATGAGCTTAAATGCCAGTCTTTCGCGTCAAGCTTCTCTCACTGAGGAGCCCAGATATGTTGATAAGAGGGTTTCGGCTGTTCTAGAATTGCCTGACTCTTCATTCGTTCTAAATCATCGGGATGATTCTGCGGAATTCGACGAGGATATTCAAGTGCAACGCGAAGAACCTAGGTAAAAACAATTGCACTTTATATGATCATGTTCATCAACTGATTTATTGCTTTAGATTCATAATCGCAAGAAAGTCGAATAAAGTTTCAATTAAACTTGGGTTGACTCCTAATCAGGACTTAGAAAAAGCTGCTGAAGTTGTTGTTGGATTTACTCTTCAGTATACTTACTTCAATACTGTCACCAATGCACCCGACAAAAAGGAGCCTCAACAGCACGCTCTTACTTGTAGGGTCTACGTTAAAGTTGGAACTATTTAATCTAAGTTATGAAAGATTATTTATCGCTTACATATTTAACCCATTGCAAAGCAGTTACTTTTTTATAATATAATCTATAAACAAATATTTTTTGTGATATTAAATATCCTTGAAAATAATTATTATTTATTCTACTATCGCGTTATTTGTGTAATGCATCTGGTACAGAATATCGTGTACACAATACCAAGTATTCTTGTCTTTATTCATTTATATCACTTAATTGAGAAAAAAAAAATTGGGACATTAAGAAAGTGTATTGAAGTATTTATTTAGGAGTTTAAAAATTATAAGCAATAAAAATAGGTGAAAAATGACACAAGCTTTTGTCTTGGCTTCTCTCCGTACTTTAGACAGGGAATACTCGGCACCTTCTTGATACTGTAGCGTCTCAGATGATTACTTGATATGATATAGAACAGAAGAATAGAAATACTTTTACTGACTTTTTTCAGTTCAGTTCAGTTCAGTTTCTTTGTAGGAAGTTAATTTAATTAACTATTTCGTCCTTTTGTATTGAAATAAAATAATATATCATATTTTCGTATTTGTTTTTTTTTTTTCTTTAAAAAGGAGAAATTAAAAGGATGTACTGGATTTTGAAATATGTTTTTAAAAATTGAAATAAAAAAATTAAGATTTCTTAAAAAAATTTATTAATTGAACAGGTCACTGTCAGTTTGTGTTATTACAGTTCTTAAGTGCACACCAATCTACAATAAAATGGGCTATTTGAGCGCAGTTGATGTACTTAAAAAATCCTATCTATAAGGTCAAAAATATCAGACTTTTAATTAAATATTATGTGAGTTAAACTATCAGTTCACTGGAAAATATTTCCCTAGTTTCCAGTCATCGAAATAATACTTGTCCGCCTAGAAACGGGTTTTTGTAAACTTTTAGGTGGACTCGGAATCAGGAATCCTAAGAAGCCGCAAATAATAAGGGAAATCCCTGAGGACAAGAAGGCCGCTTCGCAGCTAGTATCGAGGAGAAGGCCTACGATATTGGCGCCAACAACGCTCCCAAGACGACCCATCATAAGAGATATGCAAACCGCCATAGCTCTGCGAGGAAACCAATAAAATTAAAAAAGAAATAAGAAAAGAAGACAATCCATTTTAAATTTATACCTTAAGTGGGTTGGATAAAGGTCAACTGTAGTAGCATTAACAACTGTAACGCCGAGACCGCACAGGAGGAGGACTACGTACAGGTAGATCGCCACAATTGGTATGTCTACATATATAGCTGCAACTCCACAAGACCCGCAGCCAACAAGTATAGCAACTGAAAAATAGAAAAAGACAGATTAGGTTCAAGAACAATAGTGGAGTTCTAGAATTCTTACACAAGATTGGCAATTTCCCAACTGCATTAATAATGAAACCAATTAGAGCAAAGCCTACAGCGTACATGATCTCAAGAGATAATGAATGCTGGTACGTTGATATTTCCAGAGTTTCATTGCAAGTAGGCTAAAGCAAAAAGAAATATTACTAATTATTCAATTTATGGCTGTAGAGTACTTACAGCTTTGGATGTGAGATTTCCTGCAGCTTCGGAGTCTTGAATTCTCCCAGAATTAGAATAGACGATTTCACAGATGGTTGTTTTATTGCCAGGATTTTGATTCATGTATTCAACCATCTCATTGAGAATACCG
Organism: Proctacanthus coquilletti; assembly: GCA_001932985.1. Classification (NCBI taxonomy): domain Eukaryota; kingdom Metazoa; phylum Arthropoda; class Insecta; order Diptera; family Asilidae; genus Proctacanthus; species Proctacanthus coquilletti. The sequence continues at coordinate 2,106,414 of MNCL01000005.1, forward strand.
GGGAACCACATATACATCCCATTCGAAGTTGCAAAGATGCCGAATTGAATAACACATGCCAATATCGTCTTCTTTAGGTACTCCTTCATGAAAAGAGGCGCTGTTTGGTCCCACATTGAGCGGAAAAGCGATACCACTGGATTTGACTTGTTCATGCAACTCTTAGGGCGAGCCCCAGTATCAGTATCTTCCTTGATTGAAGAGACCTGTTCAACGTAAGAGAATTTTATTTTAATAATTCTTCTAAAAGTTCTATATTACAAACCGAATAAGTGTCCCCAGGTTTGCCTGTGTTACACGTGTAAATGCTCTTAAGGATTTTCATAGTTTCTTCATGCTGTCCTCGTGATAACGTGAATTTTGGACTCTCAGGAATTTTTAGCAAGCATAAAGCACAAACTAGCCCTGGAATACCACAGACGACTATGAAGAGTCGCCAAGGTTTATATACAATATCTAACACAGGGATGTGGAACGACCACTGTTGATTAATTACTGCCCATGCTAAGGCCGGCAACATCATAGCTCCAACTCCAAAGATGAATGAAGCACCCATTATAGCACGAGATCTTGTTTTCGTTGTGTGGAATTCACCCAAATAAGCGTATACTGTAGCTGATCCACCCGAAATGCTGTAAAGGTTTCGCTTGGATTAAAATACTTTTAATACGTTTAGGCTATCACGCAGCATCACCTTAGACAAGACAACGCATGTATTAAAGTATTGTTTCGATGAGATATATTTATACTAATAAATTAGAAATGGAAATAATATATATGAAAATTTGATTTATATTTTCGCCCCGAATAAAATCTAATTTTTATTAAACAATTATACGAAAACCAAATTTTTTTTGTTAAACTGGTTTAAGTTGCTATCTAAAAATTTCATATGTAGTCGTTGTTAATAAGGGATTGTTTATACATGAATTTATATTACTTACAAAAATCCATTTAGGAACCTCAATATCACTAGGAAATAAAAGTTGTTGGAAAAGCTCGAAATTACTGTAAGTAAAAATGCTACGAAAAGCGTTGGCCTTATAACCTTCCTTCGCCCAGTCGTGTCAGCTAAGAAACCCCATAGGTGCGAACTCGTTATAATTCCCGCGAATCCTATAGCACTTAATATTCCTTTCGCCTTTGTACTGAGATTCAGGTCACATTGTGAAATCGGTAGCACAAAACTTATACCCAACGTTTCTAAAAGAACGTTCGATAGAATAAGGCCGGCTACGACAATTATGAAGTAGTTGAATTTTCCAAATTCTGAAAAGGGAACATTTGAAAATCCATTGAAGGACGGATGTGCTGTATAAGTACTTGTTTCAGAAAGGGCGAGATCAAAACCGACTCCCTTGCGTAATGTTGAAGAAACTTCTTTTGGGCCTGCTTCAACTGTTGCAATTGTCGAAAATGACGATTCTGAAATGAATAAAAAGCATGACGAAACTGCTTCTGGCTTCAACAGAACATACATATAGATACATAAATGTTAAAATAACTAACATATATCACCCTAAATTTAATATTTTGATGAAGAGAAAGTTATATTATACCGTTGTTGGTAAAATTAACCAAATTTTTTCTAAATAACGAGGTTTCGTTTACTCTACAAAAAAATAAAATTTGTAAAATTTGGTTGGTTGCGGTTGCATCTCGCAATGGAAAAATTCTTTACTTTCGCTACATATTATCCCAGTACTATGGTTTCGCGATCTTTGTTCAGACGATCAGACGGATAATTAATTGTAAACACCACTCTTTTACGTTGTGCAATAATTTTTCAGTAACAATGATTAAATGTAGAGGCAGTTATCACAGCTTCTCATACTTCTTTGGAAGTATTTCAGATTTGTGTAATATTTCTTCACTGAAAATTGTCCCTGAAAGTGACGCAGACTGGACATGCAATTGTGTAATATAACTATATATTGTGCAGCGCCCCGGAAACTTCTTGCTTTAAAAATTCCTTATAAAAAAAGGCAAACAAAATTACTGATTATTCTTGGAATTTAACATCTCGTTTAACATAATGGAATTTCTAATATGTAATGATTTCAAGAATTAGATGCAGTGAGAATAGTCATACTTGTTTATCGTTTCTTATTTATTTTAAGCTATTTCCACCTTATTTTTATTGTACGTATCCACAGCTCGCATAATTCCAAAAATCAATGACTATATTCTACTAAATTATTTTCGTGGAACGGAATCATAGGTCTTTCACTAAGCACAAGAACTATCTATATCTTCAGAAAAAATATAAAAATAATGCAATTTTAAGGTTTTTTTCCCAAGAGAATCAGAATAAAAACTGTTTATCATTAAACTCATATAAATATTTTATAGACCATATGTTAATTCGTTGATAGAAAATACTTGTAAAATAAACAGAATAATAGTAAAGTTCGTAATATAAAATAAAAATTACATTTACATAATACACTGTTTAGTTTCAACATTCAAATTAAAGTGTTATACTTGTACACAGATTCCACTCAGTTGATATCAATCTTTATGTTTTATCGTTTTTAATTTATAATTTGATATCATATATTGCAATTACGTCTTAAACAATGCATCATATATTTTTCACTCAAACCCTGTTTTTTGATATACGAACATAAAACACTTCTGTGTGTAATAATTGCGCGAAAGCGAATTTAATGAAACCGATATCACCACTTGAATCCACAAGAAATTGATTCTCGACGGTTCTTACAAGGCACAAAATAAACCATATGCACTATTCGCTAGGATCTACTGTACTGCGTGTACTCACCCTTATTTGAACTATTATCTGATTTTTCTCTGAATTCGCACATTTTGAATTATATTCAATTTAATTACTTAGATTCACTCGATCACGGCACGTGTATATAATTCCGCAATTGGTAAGCTTCTCAATGCTGGAACGCAGCCATTACCGACAGCGAGGAGTTTATTTTATATATAGTGTAACAAACGCAAGGGCAATTTTTGGATATCACACTGCGCCAATTAAGTCTAACGAGAAACAATCAGTCTTGGCGACGGTTAAGCGTTCTTCCGAAATATTCGAGTTCGTTTCCCTCGGCTACCAGCAAGAAACTGATTAGAATTGATTAAAATCAGATTTTATATAGAGCAATTTCCCTGTGGACCTTAATCTCCACATTTGAGACGCGATATCATTCACTCTATCTACATTAGTGTATAGTATAAGATTTTTTCTTTTTGATGGGGCGGTATCAGCGCGGTGATTAAGCTTCTCACCCCTCAATCAAACAGCAGAAGTAGAAAGCAATTTCGCGCCGTTTCCAGAAGTCGGTTATATGACTGATATGCTCAAAATATCCACTCACTGTACACACTACACTGCAATTAGATAAAACCACAAATGTGTGCCGGCTGCAGAACAAAGGTGTTTTGTTTACTAAAAAATATTTAATTTTTTTCGTTCACAAATTGATAACGTGTTGAGTAGTTAAAATTTATATACAGCCTTCAATAAACTTGCGATGCTAGTCATGTCACACTAATTAGACTTTTAAAAAATAAACTGATTCGCTAGAACATAAAATTGCCATGCCCAATTCAATCAATAACGACACGTGGTCTATAGGGCGCGATATAACATCTCTTACAGCTCTGCAGATATTTGAAAACCTTGTAATTCAGCGCTGTTTCAAACTTACGGACTTAGTGCAAATATGAGTCAACGAATTAAATTTCTCATAATTTACGAGTCTAGTATCTATTGTAAGCATTAGTAGATATTTAGAAGTCTATATAATAAACCTTTCTTCTATATTGATTTCAAAACACTACTTTCAAAATATCCGTAACGGCATAACTATAGAATAATAGATCTAACTTTTAATAGGATCTGTTTCCTCTTAACTAAGAACTTTTCATACGTCGGTATAATACTAATGCTGCTCAATAATTACATTACCGCACACGATCGTGACACATTTTGACAAAAGAAAGTAGCAACGCAACTCACCTGATCAGAGCCAAGTAAACATGTTTTCTTCAACGAGCTGACATCAAATGTCTGTACATTTATGTGCTAGGTAGATATATAGGTAATTTCATGTGCATTAGCCTTAACTAGTATGAGCTACTCATGACAAGTTTGTCGAAAGGACAGTATTGGCAATTGGGCAATAATCTTTTACCACTGCAGCAGAACATGAAAGAGGAAAAAGCAATACTGTTATTATATACATCTATGTACGTATACTATGGGCTCCGTAGATGACAAAAGCTGGTACACAAATCTTCATCTGCTCTGGTATTTTTTTATTCTCGTGCAATATGCCGTTCACTTAAGACGATTTTATAGAGTAAAAGTACGATTGCAACGTTAATAGGTACATTGATAATAAAAGATACAAGACAATTCTGTTTTTCTTATGGTCTTGTACCTCATTACACTTCCGAAATGCTGTTTTTGTACTATATGTAAAATCGTTCTAAGTACTTTCAGCTTGAAATATTCGAATCATGGACGTGGATACCACGGTTTATCTAAAGATGTTTTTAAATCTTTTGATAAGTATATCTATTTCAATATGAAAGCATTCAGAATGTTTGAAAAGTGTGAAATAAGGTTGAATACTTTTAATTTTTAGTTATCTTTTGTATTTTGAAATTGTCTAAAATTATTGTTGTTTGTTACATAAAATATGAATTGTATTCCGTACCGAATCGAAATCATTGTAGACCGTGTTTTACTCCACTCTGTCAATAATAAAACTGCATTTGGACAGACAATGAGGTTCATGTAGTTCACATAGTATGAAAAAATCCGGAAAAACACGGGTATGTGGAGTTCGTTCACTTAATTATTTCCTTATCTTTGTGTTATATATCTTTTAAAAAAATGGTAAATAGATAATTTTACATCGGGCTATTTGCTAGAGATCAATATAACTCATTTTAATTTATTTCTTAGAAACACGACACACAATATTTTGAGTTAAGTTCTCAGAAAAGAGGAATTTTATTCAGACAGAGTGAAATGTAGGTTTTTCCTTGTAATTAATTGTACATAGTCATATTTAGATCACATAAATTACATAATTCTTTGTTAGATAGAAACAGTTTAGTTACTTTCCTCGAGTTATGAGGAAAAGTCTTGTCTCTGGAACAAAGGCTTTTATGGCAAGTGATTACTGATTGAAATAAGTGATTGCAAATGATCTATAGGCAGTGGTTTATTAAAGTTCCTTCAAATAATTATTTATATAATTATTATATTATTATAATATATAAATAATTAAATAAAAAAAAAGTCACCAAGTTAGTATGGAATTCACAGATTTGCCTTTATTAGGTATTTGTTTTATTTAATTGTTCATTAAAAGCTAACCATTGCGATATTTAAAGCTCAGTCTACAGTCTTTAGTCATAACTCGAGAATTAAAATTTATACGGAAAGGGGTAGATATTAAAAAAAGGAAGATTAGTTTAAAATTTCTTCGGTTGAAGGGATGAAGAAGCTCAATCCAGCGCAAATGATCAATACAGTCCCTGCTCCCGCGAACATCGCTCTGCACTGTGTGTCTATGAGATATCCAATTAGATTCGTGCCAACTACGCTGCCCGCCTGTCCAAGAATGAGGGACATGTTTATGGCCATTGCTCTAGAAAGGTGTATAGTTTAAAACCTAGGTTGATGGCAAAAAATGCGACACCATATCACCTAATTTGCGTAGGAAAGAGCTCGACGGTTGCAGAATGGATGACAGTGATACAAAGAGTGTTCAGCAAGAATACAACGAAGATGTTGATTGCTACCAAGGGATAGCTAACAAACGCGATCGCTATTCCGCACGCACCACACACCAGGAAGAGACCCACTGAAATTAATAAACTGCGTCGCCTCATAAAATCAATGGGTCAAAGTTTACTTAGAATTGTTTTTTTCCCAATTGCATTGATGATGAATCCAATCACCATGAAGCCAATCGTCAGCAGTCCCTCCAGAATAAGTGAGTAAATGTACGTGTCGTTCTCGAGTTGCTCGACACACTTCCCAACCTAAGAAATTTGGATAAAACTTAAATGGGATCACGAAAAAGTTGATTTTATCTTCACACATTATCCTCAGATGTAGTGTTTTTCACATCGGAATAGAAGATTTCGCATATAGTGAGTTTGTTAGGTGGCGCGTTTTCCAAATGAAGAACCAATTGGTTGAGAATGTCTTTAAACCATAAATACAGGCCACCGGCGGTTAGCAAAATGCCAAACTGAAGCGTGCAAATGAGAAACGTTCTTCTTATGTACTTTTTACGAAAGAGCATCATCGTCTGCGTCCAAGCAGAGTGCAATATGGAAAAACCGTCTGAGTTCCTACGCAATGCCACATCATCATCTTCTTCTTTTATAGCCTGAATCTAATTTATTTGAGTTTAAAAGATAATTCAAGATCATAAAAAAATAAATTAAAGTGTAACTTCAAATCTCAAAAAATGTTTTCGAGTTAATAAAAAATTCCTGTGGATAATTTAAGAGAAATTACTAACTACTTACCTTGTAATTATCCTCACACCTCCCGGTATTAAAAGAATACATTTTTTTAAGTATCTTCAGTGTTTTTTCAAATTCACAAATTGCCAGTAGGAACTTCGGACTTTCGGGTAGTTTTAAGAAGCAAAACCCACAAAAAAGTCCTGGTAAACTGCCGACTAGCACAAACAGTCTCCATGGCTTGTAAGTTACATTCAAAAACGAAATGTTCAGGGTCCACGTCTGGTTGATAACTAGCCAAGCGAACAGTGGAAGAACAGTGAACAAGACACTATAGATAAAAGACGCTACAAAAATAACACGAGATCGGAGCTTTGCAGCGTGAAATTCCCCAAGGTACACAAAGACTGTAGGACATGCGCCAGAAATGCTGTAAGAGGACCACATTAAAACATTCGAAAAGAATGAAATATATATTAGATTTAATTGAGCTTGGATTTAAAACGCAGACAAAAAAAAAATTCTACTATTTCATTAAATTTAAAGCTATTCAATGCTTAGAACTTCACTTACAAGAACCCTGTGAAATATCGAAATGCCACGAGGAGCTCGAAATTCGGAGCAAAACTGGAAAGCGCTGATGTTACACTGGCCATAAAGAGTGCAATGGTAATGATTTTACGCCGTCCTACCTTATCTGCTAAAAATCCCCATGAAAGGGCACTGCTAATAATTCCTGTAAGTACTATAGCATTCAAGAGACCCTTATCCGCCGATGTCAAGTGGAAATCACACTGTGCTATCGAAATAACATAGCTAATTGTGTAACTTTCTACGATTGGATAAGCGATCACTATTCCCGTCACAAAAATTAGTATATAATTAAATTTTCCAAATCCTGCAAGAAATATGCTTGATTTAAACCAATTCTTATCATAGTATTGGCTACTCCTGTACCTGTTTCGGTTATAGCATCGTCTAAAATAACTATGCGTTCTCTAGCATCTGAATCATTCACCATATTCAACAGCGGTTGTAAGGCCTTGTTAGGTACTGAAATATAAACATTGCTTCATGTAGGAGTATATACATAGTTTTAAATGACTGGTCATTGTACGGGACTATCAAAATTCACAGAATATTTGGGTTACCAAAAGAGTTGACAAAAGACTGACCATTGTGATGAAAATAAAATTAAAATTATTCTTTTATACATCTTAGCATTTTAACACTTTTATTTAATTTATTAATTCAGTGAAAATGGCCTATAAAAGGATAAAACATAAAAAATAGAACGTGTAGGTGTTTACTTTTTGAAAAAATTGAAGTCGTTATAAGCTTTTTTGTTTTATCTTGGAGATCTGTAGAAGGCTCTCTTTAATTTGATACTGCATTTGTCTGGGTCCGTTGATTTCGATATTTTTTATCCCAAAAAAGTCTTAAGCTAACTTGAAATTTTTTCTAAAAATTTGACATGCCTCTTTTCCGATGCCAAGTGAAAGTGGACGCAATGAGCCCCTTGGAACACTAACCCTTTTTTGGCGCAAGCAAATATTTCGTTCAGAATCGCATTTAAAACTTGCAGACAATGCGAATCTTACCCCAATTTTTAACAATTAAATAGCAAGTTTGTGTATGGATTTATTTTCGCTATAAAGCAGGCTACAAGTACAATCTTCTACGCACTCGTACAAGTTTGCACGCCAGAAGCTAGGTCCACAGTTTTATCCAGATGTCAGGGTTATATTCAGCATTATTAACATTTTTTTACTGTATCCAACATATTTTCTCTTTATTACCTTTGGTAGCCTTTGATATGACTGGTTATTTACGGGATAAGTAGAAGCATAATATGCTGAAGAAAGAAGAGAATGCATTAAGCTCAGATAATTTATTTTTTCACTATTGATAAAAATGAAAAATTGATAATCGATGAAATCATCAAGCTATTCTCACGATTGCATTGAATTTCTACGAAAACGTGTGCGAAGCCACTTTTATGACGGTTATTTACAACATACGCGTTACACAAGGCAGTTGTAGATTTTTGTCACAGTAACTTTACACTTGCCAAATTTACTTTGCGATTAAAAATGTGGAAGGATTGTTTGCACTTTCATAATATTTACATTTTTGTTGTTCACTTGAAGGTCGATCCATTTTTAGCTTTTATTACAGAAACCCTAAGATAAAGTGGAATTTTAAAAAGTAATGGCCAATTAATTATTTAACTTGAATTTCCTTTGACTACAGGCACGAAATGTTGTATTATGGAAATGAAGTAATATTTATAACTTGTTCTGGTGTTCTGAGGATCTCTCCGACTTGTTATTAACAAGTTCTCACGGCTTTGGTAAGCTGGGATTTAATTGGCGCATCGAAAGAGCGGGGGCTTGTATTTTCTCACCTGAACCAATTCAGTCAAAACGACTATTTCATTTTACTTTTTGCTATTATTTTGTTTTAACTAAAGCTGTTAAAAAATGTGAGTTTTCACTTTAATCACTCGCTAAAGCGGTCGGTCTACTATTGACGAATTAGCTGCGGTCATTTACTTTTACATTTACGATCCGGTTCTTGTCATTTAGCCTATCAAGTTTTTTAGCTGAATAAGAGGAGATACTGGTAGACTTATTCCAGACATATTTGTTACTAGAGAAGGTGGACTTGAAATTTTTGACAAAAAAATAAAATTATAATTGTTTGAACGAAATTTTCTTGATATCTTGACAATAACAGAGAAGATAATACCTACTTACCCTTCACCTTTCAATCTGAAGTGCGTGTATGGGGGTATGCAGCCAATCTAGGTAAAGTGACTAGATATTTTGTCGTATCTAAATTATTTTAATTTTATTAATAGGCTATAAAAAAATATTTCTATACAATCAGAATTTTGCTACAAAGTAAAATTTCGTTGCAAATGGGTTTTTATACGATATACGTAAAATACGATTTTTTTTAGTTAAAACCTTGTCTACGTGAATTTTATGAACGTAATTTTAGTTATGTTTAGCGTAAATGGTGAGATACAAAATTTTGAAGTTCAAATATTCCAGTTTTTATCATATGATTGTTTTTGAAAACATAAGAACTATTATTGGAGAGACCAGCATTATCAATGTGATTCGGGAATCAATAGGAAGTTCCCACACACTTTAATTCCGCATTCTTCCATATATAATATTTATATGATAAGGCGAGCACGTGCGCTTAAATCTTAAAAATACATAACGGAAAAACTTCGAAAAGCTTTAACAATAATCACTAAGCAAATACTATTGTTAAATTGTCAAATAGTAACAAAAATACGGAAGAGGTGTGAAAAAGCATTTAATTAATTGTAATTAATTGTAGTAACAATGAAATTAATTTGTAGTAACAATGAAATACAATTAAAACAGTTTAGATTCCGCTTCGTTTTCCATCAAAGAGAAAGATATTATCAAAATGCGTGTGCTCTTAAGGTTATATCTATTTTAATTATTTGTTCTGCATTCATTGGAAGGCTGTTTTTCTTAGCTAGTGTCTGCATTCGTTCGTGAAGCGAGGAAAGGAAAAAACAACCAAGTATCAGATTCGTTTCAGTTTAAAAATAATTTCCGTCTCGATGAGTTTTTATTTCCTTCTTTTAAATTTGTCTTAAATAATATTGTCAAAGATTGTGATCGATATGTTTCGCACGTGTAGATTATTCAATATCGCTAATGATTTGTAATCAACGTCGCACTTGGTTTTAAAATCGCATAAAATAGTGTAAAACAATACAACTTTAGCCATTTAAAGTATGAGCAAATGACATAAATGTTTGATAGTGGTAACTTCTAAATTTTGTTTATGGAAATTTACAGCATAAGAATTAATTTATATCTCTTTCTGGTCCTTTCAATTTTTGGAGGTCACAATAGAAAGATAAACAAGGCTATAAAGTAGTAGTAATTTTTTATTGGCCATGTGATGAACATGAATTCAATTTACCATTTGACTTCTTAACAAACAAACCTATTAAATCAACTTTATCAGATCTCCATTTTACAGTGGTTAAGATGATGATGATATCTCGAGTCAAGTACGCTGATCTTCACTCTGAGTTTTTTTTTCGCTTTATCATTTTATTTGTAAAGCAGATAAGGGTATAATATAAATGTCTATCTAGTTAACGAAACCGGTTGTGAAAATCCAGTACTTTTCGGTATTATTTTTATTTATATTCAGAAATTCTTACAAAACAAAGTCTGTATTTCTTAGTTTCATGTGACTTTTTTTAAAACTGCTCTTCATTCTTGACATATTTTTCTGCTGCAGGTACTTCATCGTCATTCTTTTTCACGGCAGTCTTCTTTGGTAGAGGTATAAAAAATGCTAGAAGTCCACACACTATTAAAGAAATTCCAGAAAGCAGAAATCCAATTTCACAGTGATTCTCAACCAGGAGACCCATTACATTTGATCCGGCTAAACCTCCAAGCCTTCCTACCATTATAGAAATACAAACAGCCATCGATCTGAAATTAAAAAATAAATATCATGTTCAGTAATATAGTAGATTGTAGTACTGTGTGGTTACCTGAATTGTGTTGGATAAAGATCGACTGTGGCTGCATTCATCACAGTGATTCCAAGTCCACTAAGTATCAATCCTATAAAGAGGAAAATCGATAGCAAAGGTGTGCTGACTAGGACAATTGCTACACCACATATTCCTGTTAATACAAGAATTCCAACTGCGAAATAAAAACCATCAATGGTTGACAAACTAAATTAACTGAAATGCAAATAAATGCAAAGGCTTACATAGTATTAAAACAGGACCTACTGTGTTTATTATGAAACCCATAATTCCAAATCCTATCATAATTAAAACTTCTAAGATCAGTGAATATGTGTATGTAGACAACTCTAATTTTTCGTTACATTCTGGCTCCTGGGACGACATTAAACTCAAGCTTTCGTCTTTTGTATAATTTTGAAAAAACTTACACCAGTTTTTTTTATTACGTCGACGTTAGAGTAAACAATTTCACATATGGTTTTTCCAGTTTCTGGACTAGTATTCATGAATTGAATCACCTGATTAATAATTCCTGGGAACCATACGTATACTCCGTTACCAGTAGCAAAAATTCCAAATTGTATAGTACATACTAATACTGTTTTCTTAATATAATCCTTTGTGAAAATGGGTGCTGTCTGATTGTACACCGACTTAAAAAGTGACCATATTGGGCGATTTTTGTCAAAAATTGTCCTTATTCGACTATCAGCCTCATCATCTAATAATGAACTTATCTGAAACAATGTTCAAAATTTAAAAAATGTTGCATTGCTATTTTTATATTACTCTATAATTATCACTAGTATTTCCAGTATTTATGGCATATATTCTTCCTAGTACACCTATTGCTTCCTTTTCCCTATTTTGAGTTAGCAGAAATTTTGGACTTTCCGGAAGTAATATGAAGCAAACGGCAGAGATAAGTCCTGGCAAACCACACACTACGAAAAAGAGTCGCCATGGCTTATATGTAATACCCAGAAACGGAATGTCGAACGACCAATCTTGATTGATGATTAGCCAAGCTTCAATTGGAAGTATTGCAAATGCAATGCCAAAAATAAATGACGCTATCATAATCGCTCGAGATCTCTGTTGATTTGTATGGAGTTCTCCCAAATAAGAGTATATTATAGCCGAACCTCCTGAGCCGCTATAAAATCAACCAAATAAAATTGACGACCTCAATGGTCAATGAAATACTTACAAGAATCCGGCACAAAATCTAAAAATCACAAGTACCCAGAATCGACCTGAAAAACTACTCAAAGCGGATGATAAGAATGCAAGAAACATGGCTGGTATCAATATTTTCCTTCTGCCCATCGTGTCCGATAGAAAACCCCAAAACTGAGCACTCACAATGGCTCCAGTGAATGCTATTGCTCCCAGAACCCCCTTTTCCATCGATGTTAAATTCAAATCGCATTCGGAGACAGGCAACATATAACCTATAGCTACTGTCTCTATAAGAGCATAAGTCATTATAATGCCCGCTATGAATATCACGAAGTAATTTAATTTTCCGAACTCTGTAAAAGTGGTGTGTTTTGATTATATAATATATTTATATATTATTCGATTTCAACAGTACTTGCTTCCGTAAGGGCCTCGTCAAAAGTAACAGGTATCGTTAAATTTTCAGAAACATTTTTCTCCATTTTCATTACGAACAGGGCTTCAAATTTTAATATAAAGTGTTATATAAAAAGTTTTTAAATATAAACAAGAACTTATAGTAGGAAATTTGTATTATATTTTATCAATTCTTTATTAATCCAATGAATATGGTTATTTAATTCTGTTTTCAATTAAAACATACGGCGTAGATTCCAGTCTTTTTAATCATCTCTAAAAAGGAAATTATCCTTGTAATGTTTCACTCTAAAAATATTTAATTACAAAACGCTTCTCAAACTTTGCTTATATTAACACACATTTTGTTTTTATCGTCGAACATATACTTATATAGTATTGGCAAGAAGGTTAACTTCTAAGATGTGAGCATTTTAATTAGGCCATCATCACATTGGTTAAACAAGATTGTATTTAACAATAATTTGCCTCTCCACCTTGCAAATTGTGAAGGCGAGCTAGCGTCATACTTTTTCACCAAGAACATGTAATTTACATGTTCTTAACACTTAATTTTTATCAAACATAGAGCGCACTCGTTTGTATTATGTTATACATTTATTCTTTTTCATTTCAGTCTAATTTCTGATTATAGTATATTTAATATATATTTGAATATTGTCGGATATTCATTATTTTTACACACCGTTTTCGTTACTGATTGAATTAATTTCGTCCATCTCATTTTTACGACCTATCCTATGATCTAAATTGGGCTCAATCTCATTAGAATTATTGAACGTGTACAAATATTCTTTAATACTTGAAAATAAGCACGCACTTCAAATTTCCATTTCGTAATCAGAATTCATTGAGTTTAAACGAGAGTCTATTAATGAATGCTATTGAGGCGATCGAGAAAACACACGCGATGCCCAGACGCTGCAAACTTTTTCGTCTCGATTAATTTTATTGAATTGGTAGCTGTAAACAACCACTAAACGCTTGTACTTCAATATAATCTGGGACGCTCAGCTGTTTTCATTAGATAAACTATTAATAAATAGATACAAATGTAAACGGCGATTGTAATAAAAATAGAATTTTACGATTTCTAGCATATGTGATCTTTTTTTAAACATCACCTGTTGCACCGGTTTTAAAGGCATCTACACTACTAATTTGTTCTGTTGATTTTCTTTACAAAATTAAAATACCGCCTGGGAAATTGTGGAAACATTTTTGTATCAAAATACAGTGGTTTTTTAATTAATATTTTTATTTTTCTGTATATTGTTTTTAAGAAAATTTAGAGTATTTTCAGCTTTCCGTTTCACGCCTAATGTATTTGCCAGTCATTGACTTAAAACTATCCTTTATTTTCTCGTCAAATTTCTTTTTAGGCAAAGATATCAAAAATGTTAACAGTCCGCATGCTATCAAAGATACTCCTGATAATAGAAAAGCCACTTCACAATGATTTTCGATGAGGAGACCAACAACATTTGACCCCATTAAAGCTCCCAATTTACCCATCATCATACTAACGCAAACAGCCATTGATCTGAAAGCACTGGTTTATAAAAAAATGTTCAAGTAATAGGAAATTTTCACCTATATTTTGTTGGATAAAGATCAACTGTTGCCGAATTCAGAACTGTAACACCCAATCCAGTTAAAAGAATTACCATATATAGAAAAATAGACACTATTGGTAATTTGACCAGGATAATTGCTAATCCACAAAGTCCAGGTAGAACGAGAACCACAACTGCCAAATATTCATAGTTAAGAATAATTAAATTCTTTAAAAATCAGTTAACATATTACATAATATGAGAATTGGTCCCACTCTATTTATTATTAGGCCTACAACTCCGAATCCAATTATGTACAAAACTTCCAAAGTCAGAGAGTACGCATACGTTGAAAGTTCGAGTTTTTCAACACACTCTTCTGATGACTACAAGAGAGAAATTAGTAACAACATTGTTTTGGTCTACAAATTCTAACATTCTTTGCTGTTTCCATATTCGAGTGCAGTATTTCGCAAAGTGTTGTACTGTTATTGGAGCCAGAATTTATGGACTGAACCACTTCATTGAGAATACCAGGAAACCAAATATATAGCCCATTGCAACTGGCCAAAATTCCGCATTGTATAATGCAAGCCAGCATAGTCTTTCTAATACAGTTCTTCCCAAACAGTGCGGCAGTCTGGCTATACAGTGCTTTAAATACAGATTTCATGGGGTGTTTCTTGTCGAGAGGTGTTTCACTTGCTACCTCTTCTTGCATAAGTGAATGTACCTATTAGAAGAACCATCAAAATCTTTTGTTTCTTTTATTTTTAAACATGTGTCCACCTTGAAATCTTCGTCTTTTTTCCCGACATTTATGGAGTGTATAATTGTCAATGCTTTTTTCGCGTCTTTTTCTTGCCCCTGAGATAACAAGAATTTTGGACTTTCTGGCAGGAATAAAAAGCAAGAGCCAGTGATAAGAGCAGGGAGACTACAAACGACGAAAAAAAATCGCCATGGCTTGTATGTGACACCCAAAATTGGAATATCCAGCGTCCAATCCTGGTTGATAACCAACCATGCGACAAGAGGAAGAGCTGCATAAAAAACTCCAAAAATTACCGAAGCTGCCATTATTGAACGTGCTCTGTACTTGTTTGTATGAATCTCTCCTAAGTAGGCGAAGATAACATTAGCCACACCAGAACCACTATTAAGTTTTAAGAACTTATTAATTACAATTCACTGACATGGTAACCAGCTTACAAAAATCCGACAAAAAATCTTAGTGTCCCAAGCAACCAGAAGTGGACAACAAAGCTGCTCAAGGTAGATAGAATGAAGGCCAAAAATAAAGGGATAATGAGAACTTTCCGTCTACCCAGTATGTCTGAAAAAAAACCCCAAAAGGGAGAACTGACGATAGCCCCTGCGAATGCCATGGCTCCCAAAATGCCCTTTTGCTTGGAAGTAAGATTAAAATCACATTGGAAGACCGGCAACACGTAACTTATCGCTATTGTTTCCGTAAAGGAATAAGTTATAATGACGCCTGAGATGAGTATGACAAAGTAGTTGAATTTCCCGAACTCTGTAAAGAACTTGATTTGGATCCTATCTTACAATAACAATATATTCAATAGTACTTGCTTCTGTGAGGGCATCGTCATAAGGCATTGCTTTTGATGTCGTTTGCGATTCCAAATTAGTTGAATCATCTATTACAAGAAAAAGGGGTATAATGAAATTTTAAATATTTATTTTGCGATAAGATCTTTAATTTGAAATAGAAGGTTGTGATCAAATTTGATTCCTATATAATGTTTCTTTTCAAACAATAGTGTTAAACAAAAATTATTTAAGTAAAATCTACGAAATTATAGTGTTTCAAACGAGAAGAAATCTTGGTTTTTTAAACACGATTAGCTTGTATAACAGCTCTAGCAAAGTTTTTAGGTCACTAGTCTTGAAATCACAACTGCTGTGCAAATAAGATTTTCACATTTGCACACAGCTAAACATTTCGTCTCCATGAAGATTTCTTTTTTTTGGGATCGGGATTAACAAGAAAAAACAGTGTAATTTACATTAGTTTGTACGACAAAAAAGCACAAAACTTTGGACACCTTTCAAGTTCATAAACTTTTTACATTTTGTTTTTAAATCATCAAGATTAATTGAATATAAGTTTTTTGTTTAAATACGATCTAGAAAAGCTTCTTAAGCTCAGTTCTAATTTTCCATTACTTTTTCGCACCTCTTTTGCTGACAGTGGCACACTGTTCCTTGTTTTCATTCATTGTAATATCATATCATATCATGCCACAACTAAAAAAAACGAACTATTTACTACTTTTTACACTAATGCGATCGCTTCCAAAACGCTGCAAAATTTATTAACCACGCGACCATTGCCGAAGAAATCAGCACTACGACGTAGCGAACGTGCTGCTTTGAGAATTTTTAATAAACTAAAGATATTTGAAAACAACCTGTTCGGAGAACTCGACGTTTGTTTCCAAAAAAAACAGCCATCTTAAAGCTTGAGAGTAGATCTTATCGATATTCTTCTTTTATTAAAAACTAGACCACATCTGATCACTTTAAGAATCTAGACTCCGAATATTATTGCAATCAAGTAGTTATTTTAAACAATTAAACATGGGGTATTGACGAGTATTCTACTTTTTGTTTAATTCTTTATGAGACTAGCAAAAAGTAAGAAAAATTTGTTTAGTGAAAATCGAGATAAGCCAGAAGAACTGAAATTAATATGCACTCTGAATAAAGGAGTAATTATAAAATACATTTTGTTTTGGCGATTATGAGAAAATTGTATTTTTATGACTAAAATAAGTTCAAGGGAGAAAAAGATGTTTTAATTTATAAGGCACGTTTATATACTTTCGCTAATAACAAAGTAAAGTATTTTTTGCGTAAATCGTGCGACAAATACACAAAAACCTAGAAGGATTGAAAGTAGTATAATTGTGCAAATTGTTTTTGTTTATTAATTAAAATTCAAGGTTGGAATTGGGTGGCTTTCAGTATATTTACAAAAATAAAAATAAAATTACCAGTTGGTTCATATCAACAGTTGATTCATTATGTGTATACATATGTAAAAAATGCGAAATGGGGGTGTCCAAGATGGAAAACATATAGGTGCTTTTATATTAAGCTAATGAGCCAGCTGATATAACAAAGCAGCTATAATACCAAGAATTAAATTTATTGCTATTCTTATAGTTACATTTTCTTCTGTGACATCTTAAAACATTTTAAAATTGCGGGTAAAAAATAATTTACTATATTTGGACCTGAATAAAATCCAAATTCATATTTATCTAATAATAAATTACAACAATAAACTGCATAAACAATTATCATGACAACAGGGAAATCATTTTAAGATATCTTCAAATATCGCAGCCTATTGTAAAAGAACATATAGGCGGTCGTAACAGACCCGAGTCAGAAAATAGCCCACTCATTATCCGCTAGAGAATGCCCAGAATCAAGTAAAGCCCTGTCGCTGTCGAGATAGCTTTGATTTAAGAGAAAATTGTTTACGGCAAAATTTCTGGAAAATGTTTGAGCAAATCTCCACGTAACAATAGCCACCCCTATCTAGGAGAGTGCAAGGAGCGGTGAGTGGAGCACCCTTAACAACTTTTTCGTACAAGAATTATTGCACCGCTTAGCGCTCGAATTACCTACGTTTATTTGACAAGATCTGAGGGGGATCTTATAACCAGAAAAAAATTTATCACTCGGTAATTTCGCGGTGATAAGGGTAAATAAACTCAGATATAGAAAGGTACACATGTTATGAGACACATCCAGGGGGGTCCGCAACACTGTTTGGTTCGAGAATTACCTTCTTTTGTTGTCACCGTGTTGTATGGCGTAGAGTTATCAAAGGACGTCACAGAAGTTGGCGCAAATTATGATGTGCGTGGTTCCATGGAGCACTACTAAAAAAATAAGGATTATACCAGAACTTCGGCTGAATTGCGTGATTCCAGTCAATCATAAATACTGTGGAATATGAAAGATGTAGACTAAAGGAGTTTATTATATATCAAATGAAATCCCCTCACTAACGCTGATAATAATAGTACCTATAGCAATTCAATTTGCTTTATTATTATTAGAAAAGAAAATATAATGCAAAAACCACTCTCTGCATCAAATATCCTCAAATATGTACACCTCACACCGAACAACGTACATCCGCTATACAATTTATATAAAATATGCGAATGAGGGAACACTGCAATTTAACTAAAATTCAGATTATGTTAAAAGCCCTTTTAACCCAAGAATCTTACAAAATCCTGACCTAAAATTTTATCTCTATAAAATGCGGGTTGCATAAATTGCCTCATGCTACAATATTTGGTTTTATGAGTATCCATCGCATGTGGTGTGGTTAATAAATAAGTTTTATTTTGCTTGTTTGTTGTCGCGTTATTATTTGAGTTTGTTTTGAGTAAAATGGCAAATATTTCACGAAAATCCGCAATGGCTTAAATTAAAGCAAAGAATGAACGTAATACACCTGCGTGCATTTTACGTTGATAAAAAATTAAACTAATCTAAAACATAAATTTTATACATAAAAGATACTACAGATTTGAAGATTTAAAGGTAAACAAAGATTACAAAGGTAAGCCTTATTTGCTAATAGCTCCAGATAAACAATTACTACAATACTTCGTAATTTTGCTTGAGAACATAAAAAAAATAAATAAAATAAAAGTATATATCGGTTTCTGATAATAAGTGAGTCATTGATTTCAGTCCTATTTTTAAACCATCACAAGGTGATGAACAATAGTACGATTATTTACGGGGATTTATATCACAAAACAGAACATAATTGTGGAAGATTATTTGCTGTTTAATTTTTGAATTAATATTTGTTTACAAGCAGATTAAATAAGAAATTCCTGCAAATGCAAAGACCGTTCATGGCGTTTGGCAATTTACTTATGATAGGTTTATGTTAATAACTATCATCTTTTTATTTTACTTAGGGTTTAAAAATGTGACTTTTCAAATCGATTTTCAAATAATTTAGTTTTTGAAATTAATACGACAAGTCGTTTTTAGACCATTAGCAATTAATTATATATATGTATAAATTAAATCTTGTATTTGAATTATATGTGATTCGGAATTCTAGTTAAATAGTTAAGGAAAATTCCACTGCTTCTTGCTTATCTTGTGACATCCATTATATAATAGAGCTCGTACCTACATCTAGCGTAGGAAGGAAGTTGCCTTGACTTTAGTATAATCTGCAAATAGACAGCTCAAGTGGGTGCACCGCATGCTCCGAGCCCCCTTGGGTGAACGATTTAGGTCCACCAGCCAAGGAGTACCCACCTGATTATCTCATTTTCTTGCAAACAGTTAGTATTGCAATATCTCATCACGTCAGGCTTTTAAACAGAAAGTTCGGCTCACCGAGGCAGATGCATCAGCTTCGTTACATATCCGGGTCATACAGCTAAGGTTTAGAATGTACATTGATAAAACTATCTTTACGTGAAATGCATCGTGCCTGTGCATGCTCCAATTAGAATAGCTGAATTGTGCAGGCATAGTTTTCTATTAACTTCGAGTCTTTAAATTTTGTTTAGTTTGGTCAGTCAATATCAACCGACTACATTTTCTACTAGTTTTTTACGTTGCTAAGTTCAATAAAAGTTGAAAAATGTAGGTGTCTTTTTCAGAAAATTGCGAAATATTAGTTTTTACCCGCGCTTTACAATTCACAATGCTAAAATGAAAAGTTATAAAAGATAACAATTAACTTACTTTTTAGAGGAAAAGATCTTCAACAATTTTATTTTCAAACGAAATGGACTGCGGATTTTTGAAAACCTTTGGCTCTCATATTTTTTAAAAATAAATAATGTATATATAGCAGAAAAAGTATTTTTCGCCTTTTTGGGCAATTATAAATTTTTGATTTGAATTAATCAAACAAACTTAATAGAAAATTTCTGAGTGTGTTTTATTCAAAATTTTGTGATACGCCCTTTGAAGTTTTGGTTTTTTGTTAATTTATTTATGTAACTAAAACGTTATTATTTATTTTCAACTGCGATTTAGTAAAAATTCAGAATACTACATAACAAATTATTTTAAATTACCACGTCTACTTAATTTTGAATCTTCTACCAACTTGACGGGTAAAGCTTCTAGGAAACAAATTGTGAAGAATAAATTAAACGCAACTAAATCAGCAAAAAGGAATTCTTTGTTATTTATCATAAAAATTGTTTAAGTAGATAAAAATGTCTCCAATTAATTTCAAATTTCTGGGTGAATTTTTCAAAGTTTCTCTCTTGTTGCAGCCCTGCTCACTGAACAAGAAAACGGGCCCGAATGGCGATCGCATTTATTCACCACTCAACAAAATTCACCAGCACAGGTTCGAGACTTTGAGTGGGCAATTTCGAAATTCCTCTGCACAGAGGTTGTCAAGTGTCAAAATATTTGTTTATCATTTGCCGATACAAAATACTCCCTCTGAGGATGAAGGGATTAAGTGGATTTTAAGCAGAGCAGTGATAAGATGTCGCCATGTATCTCCAAAGTTAACTCTAATTTGGCTGCAATAACGTTTTTCGCGAAAAGCCACCCAGGAGAAGTGTGCGGCAGTAATGGGTTGCCGCTTACGCCCAACTCGATAGCGATTCTGGGTCGCGCCCAACTGCTAAAGACCATACAACACCCGAATCTGTGCGAGTATTTGGACGTTATCCGGGGAAAACACGGTACACTTACTTAAAATAATTATATGTAACATTTCACTCATTCCATAAATTTGTAGAAAGGACAATCATTGTTTCAGAATACTCAGGAACTCCGCTAGAGAACAAGCAGGATATCAGAGGGCAACTGCCCAAGATCCTTACGATATTTTTTCAGATTGCAGAAGGTCTAGAGGAAATTCACAAACATGGTTTCGCAATTCACAACCTTGAGCCCAGCAATGTTCTGCTGGACTGCTCGGACAATGTGAAACTATTCAATTATGGCCTCTTTTATATGACCAACTTTGGAGACTACGTGTCCTTCCCTATAGGGTAGCATGCATAAGCTAAATTTTTTACATGAAACTAATTTGAGATTTTTTAAAGAAATGCCCGCTATCTATCGCCGGAACGTCTTCTGGGATCGAAGAACAACATTAAAAGCGATGTGTGGAGTTTGGGGATGATCATTGCGGAATTGCTTCTAGAATGTCAGTTCTGGTCTTCCCTGAAGCCAGCAAACATCATCAGAAAAGTCCTGTCGTTCTGCAGTACTAAAAACATCTTTGAGAAAATCGCGAGGGAGCATAATTGCTTCGATAAATACCAAAGCCTGGACAAAGAGGTGAGGGATCTCGTAGAAAAGTGTCTCTCGACCTCAGTTAAAATGCGTCCCCTGCCCTCCGACATTCTCAGCAGCAAAGCTTTCGAGAGGGATAGTTCCCTTTACCTCCACAGTCCACCGCCTAAACCGGCGGAGCTGCTTCTCCGCCTTCCTCTGAAACAGATTTACTACCTGTGGCAACTAGCAGGCGGTGATGTGCAATCTGAACTTAAGAAAGAGGGTTTAATTCGGAGCGAGGCACCGATTTTGACTGTGCCAAGGGTTGTTTGCTTGAATGGGCAAACTGTCGGACCAAAACGCAGTCAGAGCTATTTGATGGACGATAGGATCGTTATGCTGCGACTGAACAATTTGATGGAACGATTGAAGAACGTACCAGTGATGGGCTACTACCCGCTCATTCACTCGCCCAACCTGGTCATGCAGTACTCTTCGGGCATGGAGCAACTCCCACTGATTATCCGCGAAAAGGATACTGAATACCAATTCTACCGAGTAATGCTATTTTCAAGGCTGCTCAAGGGGTACCCGTTCACCAGGGATATGATAATTAAAGAGGCACAGGTGGACATACCTCCTTTGCTGCGGGGGCAAGTATGGGCCTGTCTCTTGAATGTAATTCCGAATGCGAGCTACGATAAAATAGATAAGGTCACTCCGACCACAACGGATAGGCAGATCGAGGTGGACATTCCGCGGTGTCATCAATACGATGAGCTTCTCTCTTCACCTGAAGGGCACAAGAAGCTTAAGAGATTGTTAAAGGCCTGGGTTACTTCACATCCTCAGTACGTTTATTGGCAGGGACTAGATTCTCTGACGGCTCCTTTTCTATATTTAAACTTTAACAATGAAGGTAACTGATTTTATTAGTCCGTAACTTTTAATCCAACCTATTCTGCCTGCAGAGATAGCCTTCATGAGCCTATTTAAATTTATCCCTAAATATCTTCACTGGTTCTTCCTGAAGGATAATTCCGCCGTTATCAAGGAATATCTGAGCAAATTTTCACAACTGACTGCCTTCCACGAACCGGTTCTAGCAAAGCACCTAAATGGCATCAACTTTATTCCCGAACTGTTCGCCATTCCCTGGTTCCTCACCATGTTCTCACGTGGATCGAAACTGATTTAGTTGCAAGTTTGAATCCTCACGTTTATATCCTTTTCCAGATGTGTTCCCCCTGCACAAGGTAATTCACTTATGGGATAAGCTGATGCTTGGCGATAACTCCTATCCGCTGTTCATCGGAATATCGGTGCTGAAGCAACTGAAGACCACACTCTTGTCTTCAGGATTCAATGAATGCATTCTCTTGTTTTCTGATCTGCCCGACATTGTGATGGAAACGTGTGTGATTGAATCTCAGAAGATGTACAATTGTACACCAAAGAGTATTTGCTATCGGAAGCACGTTCGCTACGCCCATGAACCTGGAGAATTTGATATCACTGATATTACATTGGCAGAGCTTCAAAACGAACCCTGTCCACGCATCAGTGCCAATGACTTAGTGGACCTGGTGGCGAATTCCCCACAAAGAGTTGCTGTGATCGACTTGAGAGGGACTATAGAGTTTAATAAGGTTCACGTCGTCAGAAGTTTGAACATCCCTTTTACGTCTGTACTACTCGGTGACACCCGGCTAGAAACTCTCAACGTTCCAAACTTGGAGTCCATTTTAGTTGATAGAATAATCGTGGTGATCAGTGCTGTGCACGAAAATGCTGTTTTGGTAAATTCTTGCAGAATATTTAAATGTTAGTACTAATTTTCGTTTCTCCCTCAGTTCTCGAAGTATCTGGTCGAATGCGGCGTTAGCAAGGTGTGCGTGCTCCATAAGGGATTCAACATCTTGCATGCGTTGGTTCCAAACATTTTAGTTTCCTCGAAATTATAAACAGTTTATATTTTGTTCGTATATTGTTCTGGATTTAAGAATAAAGTATTGTTTGGAGAACTGTTTGCCTTTTATCACTTTTTAAGCTAAACTTAGCAATATTTGACTTTTATTATTGAAGAAATAATATTCCCCAAGCAGAGTTTAATTCTAAGTGTACATTCAATGAAATGAATCGCTGCTATTTGCGATCTACGGAATTTTTAATTTTCTTGGAATTTTGGTAAATGAAATCAGGTAAATGTTTATGCAACCTTCTCCTTCATAATCGATGTTGTCTCCATCCGGTGAAAGTTGTGGAATAATTCTAACCAAGGGGTCCAGGGTGTCATTCCATTCACTACTAGTTTCGGACACTCGTTCACTAGATTTACTGGAGAATACTCCACTCATCGCCCTGTTGTAAATATTAACTTGTTATCTGTAGGTTTTACTGCATGCGGATTTATTGTACACTTGATCTACTTTTACTTTGTAGCGACAGTGATAAGAAAACAATGTTTCACATGCGTTGGACTGTAGAGAATCTTTACTACTACTAATTCAAGTTTAAATTGCCGAGGTTTGCATCAACATAGAAACATATATGAGGGCTTTCCAAATGCGCTATTACTAGAGAGCATTACATCCTATGCTTATCACAATTGTTTAGATAACGGCCAGGGTTAAGTATAGTGTACGAAACAAGGTATTTAAGAAACGATATCATGAAATTTTGTTCAATGAAAACTAATTTTTATTTAAATAAATAAATTTCTATACATTTTTATTCTGCAATTATAAGGAAAGGTTAAGTTATTCATAAGTATTTCTATAAATTGGAAAAAAGAATTGGTGCCTCCAAATCAATTTCTGTATATCATAAATTCAATTTAAGGGAATTAGTTAGTTAGTTAAAGTACGTTTAACAAAGAAAACAGAATATTTATTCAAAACTACAGATTTGAAAGAGCAAGAAAAACCGTGGACAACAGCCCTCGGTATTTAAATGAATTTCACCTCAATTCGAACTTCGGAAACGATAGGCACTGAACTAAATTTACGGTATTGGTGAATGTTGAAGTCGATGACGTCACGGACGAGGTGTGAAGTCGTCCATTCGGTTTTTGACTTTACACCGAGACAGACTTTCCGATTATAGGTAAGCGTGGCTTTTCGCTATTTCAAATCTCCAATTTTTGTTTTTTGTAGAAATAAGTAGTTCAAAGTAATACTTTCTACTTTTTGTAAGGCGCTCGATTAGGTGTGTAAATTATAGGGGGTATAAGTTTTCCTCAGAGCCACGTGCGGAATTGGGAGGTTATCGTTACACGCGACTTTGTTCTTTGTTTAATGATGATTATTGTTCTTTCCTTTTGCGGTTTCCACCAGAAGGGATTTCCCTGAGGATGGTCAAAGATGTCTGATTCTCATAAATCGATTACTAAAAACTCAATTGTCACGTGAACGCCATCTTTAATGTCTGTTTTCTTCATTTCAGTATGGCGGACTCAGCTCCAGCCCGTGGTGGTTTTCGCGGAGGATTCGGTTCTCGTGGAGGACGTGGTCGAGGAGGTAGAGGTCGTGGACGTGGTCGGGGCCGCGGACGTGGTGGCAAAGAGGATCAGAAGGAGTGGACCCCAGTCACCAAATTGGGACGTCTTGTACAACAGGGCAAGATCCGTACCCTAGAGGAGATCTACTTGTATTCCCTCCCCATCAAAGAGTTCGAGATTATCGACGCTTTCCTGGGGGCTAATCTCCGAGATGAGGTGCTCAAAATTATGCCTGTGCAGAAGCAAACCCGTGCCGGTCAGCGCACCCGTTTCAAGGCCTTCGTTGCCATCGGTGACAGCAACGGTCACATTGGTCTCGGTGTGAAATGCAGCAAGGAAGTAGCCACCGCCATTCGTGGTGCTATTATCTTGGCTAAGCTCTCAGTGGTCCCCGTCCGTCGTGGATATTGGGGTAATAAAATCGGCAAGCCCCACACCGTGCCATGCAAGGTAAATTTAATATATGCAAAAGCAAGGGGGTGGAGAGGGTTGGGAATAGTAAATATAAATGCAGTTTTTGATGATTCTTTTCACTTTCCTTTTGCGGTTTCCACCAGAAGTTCGCTAATGATGGTCGAAAGCAGTCTGATTTAATTTATACAAATTAAGAAAAGAATATTCTATATTACGTGATTTTATAACCGCACGAATTATTTATTTCAGGTCACCGGCAAGTGCGGTTCGGTATCCGTGAGGCTGATTCCAGCTCCACGTGGTACTGGCATTGTCTCAGCTCCAGTCCCGAAGAAGCTTCTCATGATGGCTGGTATTGAAGACTGCTATACATCTGCCCGTGGTTCGACTGGAACTCTCGGTAACTTCGCCAAAGCCACCTATGCTGCTATTGCGAAGACATATGCTTACCTCACTCCTGACTTGTGGAAGGAAATGCCTCTTGGCAAGACTCCGTATCAAATCATGATCTAATCAGGATTGTTTCAAATGCAACAATAGCAGCTTGAAATAAACTGAAAATCTAAAATGTGTTTGTTTTGTTAAGCAATTAAAGAAGTTTCAGGCACTAGGGCTCGCCGATTTCACTTATTAAATGCAATCTGCTTGGCATGCAAAGGCTGAATATATAAGTGTTACCAGGGTTCCACAAGGGGGGAATGCCGCTCCCTTATCTTTTTTCTACTTCAGAATTCTCTGTATAAAGTGGAGCATAGTTACTTTTGCAATGGGGTTTTTTAACGAAAGCTTGGGTCTGTACATATAATAGAATTAAAATTCAGAAAATCATAGAATTCTACAAGAATCCTGAAAGTGAAATGCTATGTCCTTCCCTAGGTCGGGAAAAATACCATACGCCGATACAGGGGGAGACATTGCAGCGACCGGTAACCGTCACCGCTCGTGCTTCAGAAAAATTCTTTGAATGATAGCAGAGCTGTGGAAGTTATGAATTAATTATTCCCTTGGAATTGTTTCGAGAATGTGACGGAATTTGATATACCATTTCTTCGACGCCCTGTTAAATTGTACGCAGAGAGCCCTCAGAACACTAACACTTTTTTAGCGCAAGCGATTGTAACTCTCGGAATTGCATTGAAATCTTGCAGAAACTGCGAATTTAACCTAGGGTTTTAAATATTCTTTCGTAGCATTAGACAATTTTGATTCCTTTTTTAAAATGTGAGGTATACGCGTATCACAGTCGCGGGCACAGCGAGTTATAAATATTAGTATATTATATTTTTCTTTACGCCCGAAGGACTTTATTTGTATTATCGGCAGCTGAATATTTGCTTGATGTTCTTCGGGTGGGTCTCAAGCATTTACCGTTCCAAATGTCTAATAATTTAAACATTACAAGTCGGGTCTAGTTTTCACCATCTGCATTTCGAAAATTCAAAAGAAAATCAATGAAAGTCCTTGATTAGTCAATAATAATAACTTTATTTACCAACCTTGAATGAAACAAATAAATAAAACAATAATACGGGGACATTTATTGTACAACTGCGTATTACACAAGGAGAGGTCGGGCGATACAAAATGCCAGTAAAGTTAAAATATCTCCATAAATCTATATAGAAAAAATAATAAAAATAAGTATTCGCTACAAAGTCGTTAGAGCTACTTTGTCTGATATGGGATGGGGAACGCTGTTGTTCCAGGAGTATGTACAGGGACACTAGGAAGAAAGCGGGGGCACAGACATTTAGAATGATGAGATAAATACAAATATAAACACCGCTTGAGCTTTTCTTTTAAAATATTCGAGTGGGATAACTCTTCCAGATTTGTTCATTAATAGGCGTTTTCCAGATCTAAACCTTTAGCTCGGCTCTGATCGGATGTCATGTGAAATGGCCATCGCAGCTGACGACAATCAGATTAGATTAGGGTTCTATAAATACGCAAAAAACGGCACGACATTGAGGAAAAGGTAGAGATTACGGATATACAAATTACAGGACATCGTAAAAAATTGTGGAATGTCGTAAATTTGTCAAAAAACCTATGAAAGCTAGCCCTAGAGGTTGTAGAGATACATCGCAGTGATACTTTACATTCCGGACTCCGCTATTCCTTCGTCATCTGGAAAGGGACAAGACAAATCCATTAGTTCTCCACGTAGCAATGTTTTAACAACATAAATAAATAAAGCTCAATCAGTCCTGTTTTAAAGCAGTATTTTCCAATAATATTGTTACATTTTTAGTAGAATAACTATAATAAAAGCTAAGGGCCAATAACTTTTCAAATGTTTTCCGTATTTAATGTTTATGTTTCTTATTTCAACTGAGGACTGGTTTCACAGTGTTAACCTAAACCAAATTTTAAGACTGAAATCAGATTCGGCCAGTTCCCTACTTTGAGCTTATGCTTAGGTCAATACTCAGACACTAGTGTGAAACCGACCCTCAGAGTATTGAAATGCAATTTTAGAGGTATCTTAAGCAAACACGTTTTGGTCTATTTAATTTCGTTTAAAGTATAAAACCGTTAAACTTGAGGCCACACTATTTTATTCTTGGGTTTACTTTAAGAATTAAAACGCGATTGGATCAGCTCCTACATTTTCTCAGATACGTAAATTATCAGATATTCTTTAGATTCAAGCTTTAATATCATCAACGGTAATTTTTAAGTTTAGGTGACTAGGCATATATCCAAATGATATATTTAAGTATGATTATTAATGGTATTTACATCAAAATTAATTATTTACATTTTTTACGGTTATTTCTAGAGTAACTTAAGAAGCCTACGAATAAGTTAGTTGAAGAGAGTAAAAGGCACTAAGCCCTGTAAGTCGCTACTGTCTAGATAGACTACTAATAGAGAAAGAAAATAAAGCGAAACGAAAAGTTAGTCAAAGCAAAAATTTACCAACCCACAAAGGGATTAGCGTAAATCCCATCACCACCATTAACCTTGATAAGATCATCGGCGACGACGATGGTTAGATCATCGTTCCGGTTGCCTAGCAGTTGATCATAACAACTGACATCCGTACTAATCACGTCGACGTCCTCTTCGTCGTCGTAATCGTCTTTTTCCAAGCTATTCCTATGGCTGCTACCTTGCATGGGATTCGAGTCCTCATAGCTGCCGCCTCCGCTGTCATCGTTCGCATTGATCGCCTCAAGATTTGAGGTAGTGTCGAAGTCTTCATCTTCGTTGCGCCCGTCGTAGCTACCATCGTTAAGACTATTTACTTGCACTATGTCGCCGCTACAGCTATTGGGTATATCACAAGAGGAAGAATTGTAAGTGATATGAGGCTGGTGATCCTCAACATCCTTGAAGCCCTGCTTATTATCAACCAGAACGATAACTACGTTGTTGTTATCATTCTGGTTGAGTTCTTGTCATCTCTCCGTCTTCCACTGGTTACTCTGATCCTCCTCAACGGTGGGCGGTTGCTCGGCGCCTGGTGTGATGTCACCATTCGCCTTAACCAGTTGCTGATCTGAAGTGTGCATTTAATTTAGCCCGTCACCAACAACATTAGGTGCAGCGTGCAAATGCACAATGGCGCAGCGTGAGGTGTAGATTTTGAAAGGTGAGAAAATTAACAAATAAAGCTAGTTATAGGATAAAGCTATCGGAAAAACGGTGGAGCACCCTGTGTGGAGTATTTACACATTTTTCCCGTAGCATTAGATGCATTCAATTGCAGGCGTATAAGTAAGTTCCTTATTTTCACCATTTTTTATCTATCTTACTTATTCGTCTGTCTGATTGCAAAGCACAAGTTAGTCACAGATGATATCACCGCCAACCACTAAGTAGGCTGAGAGGAAAGGGGAAACAAGACTTACCTTCGTAGCCTTGGTTGTCGTGAATTTCACGTGGTGGACTCACAACATTCTCTCTCCCTTCTAAAACCGCTAGCAGACATTGGTGGATGCAAATGTATTGCTGTTCCGTCTGTACCATCCACACTCGTTCTATATTAGTGATAAAATACAGCAACTAGTTATAAAAGTTATTACTATTAATTTTAATTATAATTATACCTTTTCGCATGGCCCATACAATTGCGAAGATATCCACGTATTCCGATACTTGAATCTGTTGGAGGATACGATCCAACGTTATAAAGGTACCTGATCGACCAACTCCAGCACTACAATGGACCACTATGGGTCTCTGATCTGGACCTACGCGCTCTCGGAAGGCACGCACAAACCTAGCTAGAGTTTGTGGTGGATTTGGCACACCGAAATCAGGCCATGTTGTGAAATGGAAGTGACGGATTATCCTTTGCTCATTACCCTAGAAAAATTTAAAACAAAAAAAAACAAATTTTAATATTTACAAAAATAAGTAAAAAAACTATGGTCTTAAAAATGTTTACTAATTATTACCCTGCACATCATGAATTCCGTGATGACCCAATCTGGGTAGTGGCTATCGTTGAGTATTTGAACTTTAATATCACCGTAGAATACTGGTACTGTGTCATGTGGCCAATAATGGTCACATTTTTCGCGCCCCTTTTCAAAACATCGCGTAAGCATGACGATTGCTCGCGAGTTGCTTTCCCAGCACATCCTCCAGAAGTCATCCCGGGTGGAATGCAAGGGTCCCTGCGTTACTATGAACTCTCGAGGGGAATTGTGTCCAGGGACATAATTGGCATTAATGTAGTCAGAGCCCTCGTCATCGTCGACCGGCTGTAGCTTGAACCGGGAATGGTCGTACGGCAAGATGTTGGTGAATCGATTCTTAGGCCTATTGCATGGTAGGTCCGCGAATGTGCACGGTTGGTCCCGGCCAACGTGCTTCAGCTCCTCGAATTCCTCACTGAATCGGAAATCCGAATCGGCGGACATCATCCGATAGTGTTCTGCAAAGTTCTTAATAAGGATAGGCCTGTTCGGCTCGATAACGCTATCGGGCAGCGACATATTGTCGTTGGTGCGAGATTCTTTGGCGGTTTTTCGGCCACTGCTGCGGCGTCGTCGGAGTAAAACTATGGTCAATAGGAGTATTAAAATGAGAGTTAGTGGGACCGTGATAGCCACTATCAGTGAAGTGTTGTCTTGGTCTGAAATGAGCACGAAAGACAAGCAGTTGAAGTAAGATAATAACGCAAGAGAATAAAGCGAGTTACTCACCAACCGATAGAAGGCCTATATTAGTTTATTTATGCAAGACATAAAGGAAAGAATAAAGCAAAGTTAGTAAAGACATTGAAAGAGAGATAAGTACGGGTTGGGATTTCTGTAAACAGTTCGCGGCCTAAGGTAGAATCTAACAATCATAGAGATGGAATCTCAATTTCAAGAGGTTTGGATTTGAGGCTAATTTCATTGTCATGATATGCGATAGTATCGCAGTATCACAGACTTTCATTGGGCGGGTGCAGTTTTCCAAAACTTTCGTAATATGAGCAACGAAGCAGAAACGTCAAATTATGAATTCTTTTAGCAAAATTTTGCACAGGAATTCAAAGTAAAACATGCTTTTGATTATACTACTTACCATCGAAAATAGGCATTAAGAAATTCCATCCCCATCAGATAAAGTTTAACAACGAGGAAAATGATTAGGGTAATCGAAGGAAGACCAAAAGTAACGTCGTTTTTGGAGCTTGTTTTTTTTTTTTTAAGAATTGCTGTCTGCGATCGAATTGGATACTTGTTCCTTGGATTAAGTATAGCTAAAAAACCTAAGAGATTGGAATCCTGGGACTAGGTTTCATACGTGTAATAAGAAATAGGTCGTTCAAGTGACTTTTATAAACGCTTTAAATATTAAAACAGTAATTATGAGGAAGCTGCAATTATGGAAACTCAATACGATAGTTGTGGACACGAGAAACGATATTACTTATGGGTTCCCTGTTTATCTTTATAACTCTCACCTGTTTGAATAGGGAAGCTGTAGGCCGTGTCGGTAAACTTGTCGGGGGCTGTGAAAGCACGGACCTTAACCCGGTATGTGGTGCCTGATTTGAGTGGTCCATTGCAATATCCCGTTTGACGTGTGTCACAGTTTTCAGCTCCTATTGTAAAATCCTCTATGGAGCTGTTTTTGAAGGGATAATAGGGTTCAATAACTTGATAGGGTGGCCAAACACTGTAGGATTGAACATCCCTCCAACTGGGCATTTCTAGACCAGACGCATTCTTTGTATCATCCTCCGCAACGATGATGGTATACAATATAACCTTTTAATAAAAGCAATATTAGTAAAAAATTTCAATTCCGTTACTTTTATATTCCCTACCGCTCCATTCTGATCTGAAAAGTAGTTTTTCCTAAATCTGATTTGTATTGTTGAAGAGCTCCTGTACACCTCAGTTGGTACAACCTGAGTTGCTGGCTTCGGAGGGGCTAAGATGGGCATTTTCTGTTTCCATATTGTTTCTGGCCCGAAGCCGATAATGGTCTTCGCTTGTATCCTAAAGACATATGTTTTCCCGGGAAGTAAATTTCTAATAACACCCCGTGATTTACTAGCATTGAATGTTTGCATTTGTGTATGCGTTGATCCCTCAAGCCCGTACGTGATAGAGAATTGTCTAATAATGCCGTTCTGTTCACTAGATGGCAGCGACCATTCGAAAGTGATTTCACTCGGTTGAATATCAATCGGTTCGAAGTGCTCTACTCTACCAGGAACTGATTCTTTTGTTGTGAAACTGGCTGAAACAGGTGAACTGCTTCGCAGGACACTCGACTCTGTTCCAGACCGAACGACCACTGTGAAGGTGTAATTCCTGTGGGGTTTAAGGTCTGTAATCGTAATAGTGTCGTGAACGGTCAGATTCTGAACGTAGAAAGAATCGGTTTTCAGATATTGTACTTCAAAAGCGTTGTATTCTCCCTTCGGGATATCCCACTTTAGAGTAATCTCTGTGTCAGTTATACGCGTAGCGTTTATTTGAGTTATTGGCTCAGGGTATAACCTATCTTGACGTTGAATGGGAAGACTGGCAACGCCACCACTAACCGTCCATACAGTAATATTATAAAGACGACCGGAAACGAGACCAGTGAATGTAACCTTACGATCGGTATCATTTGCAAGCTTCTCTTTATCACGGATGTCTGGATCGCCCAGGGAGAATCTGTATAGATCGAATTTAGAAACTGCTTGGGGGGTTGGAGTATAACTCAGCGTGACTGTGTCCCGTTCATGCAGATTATTCACTACCAAGACTTCTGATTGAATAAGCGGCATAGTTCTAGTCGACAGGTGGGTTGTGTCGCTAGTCAGGCCGTATGATATCGTGTGAATATCGAATTTATATTGTACGCCTGGCATCAGTTCTCCGATTAGGATACGGGCCATGAGATGGTCTTTTGTTTTATTGTTACCATCATGGTTGCCTATAGGTGCTGGAAAATATTCAATTTGTTTTATTATATAGTGAAATTAAAAATAATAATTAAGTAATTGATTAAAACAAAACGTATTTACATCTGTACTTACCGACAAATGCCTCGGAGACATTTTTCATGTAAATTTTGTTCGGGTTGTCCGTTGGCCACCAGCGCAGCACGTAAGTCTCAACTCTGCCTTCTGGTCTAGGCCACTCCAAGGTAATATTCGTGGAATCAACTAGCAGGATTATATTCGACACTGGATTTGGACGAACGGTTTGGTTCACTTGTTGTGGATTGGGACTTTCCACACCATAGCTGACCGTATTGACTTGGATTGTGTACTTCTCCCCAGGAGTCATATCAGTAACGTCGGCTTCAATCGAAGTCACAGACGGTAATCGCACCCAGTGTTTTTCTGTTTCCGTCCTATAGCGAATTGAATATTCTGAAAATTCGCTCTTTTCTGGAGGTTGCCAATGTACGAGGACCGAATTACTTGTAACTTTCTCGATTGTCATGTTACGAGGAGGATTCGGGTCTGAGAATAAAAAAAATGTTTCATAATCGTGGAATTTCAAACTTTGGAAAACGAAAATATGTTAAATTATATTTTCTGGAATTAAGAATATCACGCCGATATGCAAACATTTAAAAATATCGCTTATTTTAGTGATTCCTACAGGTGCATTCACTGTAAATGCATTTATTCTATTTGTAGAAACCCCTTAAATTTCCAGAAAATATGTAAGAATTATGGGCTGTTATAACCTCTTAAAAAAAACTAACTTACAAACAGCTTGGAAATATGCATGCGGCTCACTTCTGAGTCCGTGACTGACTGCAAATACTTTAACCTGGTACCCAGCTCCGGGGAACAGATTCTTGATGACCAATCGCGACTCAGTGGTCAGTATGGTACGAACTTCTGAAGTCCCGTTCCTAGTGTAGAGGATTTCATATTTTTCTTGTCGTGAATTAACATCACTCTTCCAGCTAATGTTAAGGCCCTCTTTGATCGATTTCAAATCTTCGATGATTGGTGACGACGGACGCGTCACCACGTATATCATTGTTTCGTTAGACTCCATTTTTTTGGATATTGCCTGGACAGATAAGGAATAATTTCGTCCAGGTAGAAGACTTTCCAAGTTGTACTTTGTCTTGTCAGTGCTCATCACACTGGCGTCGCCATTGAAGGTCTCGACCTCATGATAGCTTATTTTGTACTCTTCCTGTGTGCTGGACGGATCTGGGTCCCATGTTATTGTCGCGATTCCCGTCTTATCATCTGTGAAAGACCGCAAATTTTGGACAGGCAGCGGCTTAAGCGTGACATCACCCGTTGCAGGCCAGGATGTTACTTTGCCTGAGACGGTTTTCACAATTACTTGATATGTTTTGCCTGGCTCAAGATTCTCCTTGAATTCGAGCCAAGCTATAGGATCATTTGTTCGGGGAACTGTTTGCTGTCGTCTTGATGTCGATAGCGACACCTGATATTTGTCGAATTCACTGACACCTTTCGGTGCCTCCCACATGACTTTAAACGAATTTGATGTTATAGAGTCCTTGTCGAACGTTACGTTCAGCGGACGAAGAGGCACTGTGCGGTATTGGGCAGTTGTTGGCAGCGAAATTTCATCTTCAGACATCGTCTGAACTGATATATTGTATGCACGTCCGGGGACGAGTCCTTTGAATGCCGCTTGGGCTGGTCCTGGTGGTTCACCTTCTTTCTCCACATATAAAACACTTTCGAGAGCATCGGGTGGCTCAATAGACACCTTATAGTGTGTGTATATTCCTGCAGGATAAGGCGGCTGCCACAGGACTAGTAAAGTTGTTTCGTTACGAAACCATACGATGAACTTCCCGGGAGTATTAGGTTCTATAGGATGGTTGAAAATGTATTAAAATTATTGTTATGGATGTGAGAACAGTGGTATCTAAGCAGACTCAGGCTCAAGCAATAATATAATATAATTTTAGATTCAAATATCTACGTGTATATTTACAACTTTATTGCTATAAACAAAATTATATCGAAAAGCAAATTCAAGCATGCTACTTTATGCAAAGTGGTGCACCCATTTTTAAATGTTATAGTTACCTTGCAGCAAGTACTACGTTATATAGAGTGTGAGAAAGTTTCTAAATGTTATAGTTACCAGTTCTAAAGGTTACAGTTACCAAGTAGCCATGCAGCTGTATCTAATATGCAGATATTTACAATATCTGAAAGGTTGCATACTGTACGATAAAAATAAAATCATCGCTTAAAATCATCCTTTAAAACATAAACCACAAATGTTCAATTAAGACCTACATAGAATTTCATAAAAATAAACAAGCTGATTGTTTCCAACAAATTTGTAACCAAAAAGAAAACACGTAACACGAATGTAACATATAAAAAGCCATCATTCTGATAGTTTTATTATGGGAGCCACCGATGAAAGTGTTTTATGCCTTGATAAATTCCTACACACATTTAATATCATACATTTCAGCAGACCGGTAAAATGAAAGGAATACGAAATTTTTAAATAAGCTTGACTGAAACTCTTTTAGCCCGACTTTATGGATTAGAGAGAATTATATGTCTTCGAAGATTCTAGGAAGCTGTTAAGTAGTTATTCAAATATTACAAACACGTTAATGATGTAACAACATTGAGGCATATAATATAAATTTTAAATATGAGCACTATTGTAAATGATACAATATCAATTAATAAAAATACGCATAAATATGTAATGACGTTAAAACACACTTAGTCTTTTTTTTAAATTCGGCTGCAAAACAGAAAATTTGGCTTAACTCTCTATTTAACCATCACACAAATTTTGCACACAAAAATGAGATCTAGAGGCCTATGAATACGGATTTTGGTATTTCTCTGCTCCCAAAAGCCTTAGCTATCAATTTTTAAAACAGCTTAACTGGAATTATATTCATATATGTAAATAAAACATGGAAAGAATGATATAATTTCTTCGCCTTCCTGCTTTATTTTCTACTTTTGCTAAATAATTAGACACGTTTTCTTAACCTTAAATCCCAGGATCGGACAACTTCGCGAATGCCTCTGAGTATTTTGAATTAACGAAAGTAATTAAGGGTTAAAATTTTGGGAGCCATAAAAAATACGAAAGTCCAAAGTACCCTAACATGAATTCCATGAGCAAAGTTCGAAAGATTGAATTGCCATCATTAAGACATACTTTTCACACTTTCTTTACGAGCAGCTCGCCATTTGTTCGGTTTGCTCAATTAATTAGCAAGGTGCTTAATTGGTTCTACAGGGCAGTGCGGGATTATCAAGCACGCAAATCCCTAAAGCAAGCACACTATTACAGTTCACTACTAGCAACCAGCTCTGACCCATCAGGTTAATTACCTCGTAAAATCTTAATATCCAGCAAATCCTTGTGCCTAACTCGCTTCACTGTGTAAGCCCCGAATTAAAGTGTTAAGCGTTAAAAATTTAAAAGAGTTAAGGGGAGAAAAAACATTTTGAAATGTCTGTTAGTAACGTCGTCTTCCACCAAGCGGATTAAGGGACCCAGAGGGCTACTTACTCGTCGTGAAGTTCCTGCTCGTGTAGGCCACCGATTCCTTCCCGTCGTAGATGGTGTAGGCCTGCACTTGATATGTCGCGCCCGGAGTCAGCTCCCGGATGTTGTACTGCAGGGAGTTGTCCTCGATTAGGATCGTTCGATTTGTCTCGTAGGCATCCGAGAGGCCGAGAATCTTTATCTTGAAGGATGTGTAGTTGCCCTGTGTGGGTGGGCTCCATGTGATAATTGCCGTTTTTCCGCTTCTTACTGCCACCGACAGGTTCGACGGTGGGTCTGGAGCTGAAGGGCAAGCACAGACGGATATCAGAATTTCAGAATGTGGATACTGAATAAATCGATAAGCGTTGGAATTCATTATGCCATTTGCTGGGTAAATGTTTCGGAAAGGATTTATATGTCTGGCTACGTTGACTGTGTGCGGTCGCATTAGACGTAGAAGATTTATTTGATGGAATACATCGAATGCCACTTTAGCAGGCAACTATTCAGCGCTTCAAACACTTCAGGCTTACGCAAACATTGGACAGCTAATTGTCACCTCGAATTTAGGATCAGGTTTAGTGCATTATATTTTCTTTAAAACGGAAACTTCTTTACAAAATATCGTTCCCGTTTTTAAGAGAGTCCTACAAAACGATTGAAGACTGCCTAAACTACTTAAAAAGTGTTTTATGCAAATCAATTCAATCGTTCTTAAAGAAGTATGAAAACCATAAGGACTTAGGCGTAAAATCTGATAACATTTTCAGAATGGTTATCAATTACAATCAGTTAGAAATAATTTTTTAATTAACTTTATTGCAAAATTTTAAAAGTAACTTGAAGTGGAAGGTACTCAATTATTTCATCACACATAAAGCACATGAAACAAGTTACGTAGAAGTAACTTGTAGGAAATGCTCAACTGACTTTCTCGCGTACCATTTTTACTCATCACACTATACTTAGTAGCTTTAGAGAAAAAATGACCGAGTGCAGAAGGTAATTTAAGCACTTCAAAATGTTTTAAATTCTTGAAATCCATATTTTTAAAGCTGAATCATTCTCTAAGTGCATTGTTTTGCGCTATTGGAAAAAGAAAATCTATAACGTCTTTTTAAAGGTTAGCGCACGTCATGGGCTTTTGTATTTATCAATTCTCATTTTAAAATTATTATTGAATTTTTAAACTGCAGCATAACTCAGCTGGTTAGCGAAGAAATTGCTTTTTTGCGTTAAAAGTAGTCCAAATTATTTAGTCATATTTTATATCATGAACCAATACCGACTACCCGATTATTTTTGCTTTGAACTTTTAGTTTGCAAGGGTAAAAGGCAAAGAAAAGAATTTCTAGCAAAAAATTAATTATTCAAACTAGTTAGACCAGTTCTATAACGATTAACTACCGAGACGCAGTTGAACTCGAAAAAAATCTGGATTATGACCCAAATCACAACGTAATCTGCTTCTTCTATAATTCCTATCGTTAAAGCAGTCAGGCGTGTACATATTTGAAAGCTATAACCATTTTTTAATTAAATCAAAGAAAAAGGTAATTCGTTTCTGCTGAAAAATAATTAAAAGACTATTGGGAAATGTCTTTCGTCGAAGTTTTAAATTAAGGTTCTTACCTAACTGCTCTGAGGGGCAAAAAACTCACCTGTTGTGATGGTGACTGTCCACGTTAGCCAGTCGTGATATGTGGCATTTGTGTAAAACAACCAAAAATTGTATGTTGTTCCCGGAAGACCATGGGAGAATTGTATTTCGTCCCCTACATCACGTGATGCTATTGTTGTGTTTGGTTCGGGATAACCATACGGTGGACTATAGTCGAGTCTATAGTAGGAGTCATCTTGTCCAAGATTTCTGGGGATTTCTATTACTAAGTCGGCACTTTGAGTTATCTGCAAAGAAAATAAGGATACTTAAAATCACACAAGAGAAGAAGTTAGAAAAAAAATTATATTTTGAAGATTTAAAGGATTGAATTAAGCCAAAGAAATTGTTTCAATTATTCTAATTTTGAGTATCTATGTCTTTATTTACATTCTTAGCTTGAAAAACAATAGGCTGTAAAGATATTAATGTTGCTGTAATAAACTATAATAATGACAAAGTGGTAGGAGACGGGCACTATTTTATGCCAAAATCGATATGACCTCGTCTGGGACCATTTTAGTGCACCTTTCAAATCGATGATTACAAAAGTTAATCTCAGTCATTCGGAAAATATTGAATAAATTAAAATCAAGCCTTCGCCAGTTAGACCCATTGTGAACATCGTGATCACTCCGAAGTTGTTTTATAGCCATTAAAAGCTGCAGTTGAGACCCATTTCGCATTGGTATTAATAGAAGCTGCTCGTTAGCATTTATGTGGAATTTTTCCATTGCAAATAATGCTGCCACGCCAGATATGCTATAAATAACTCAGAGAAATATCGCTGCAGATGCTTAGTAGAATAGCCATGTTTGAGGATTAGACCGGATCCGGAATTGTTCCCTCGTCTACACCCAAATATCCTATTCGAAGAGCTCCTTTGGAACGCTTTCTATAGAAATTTTGTAGTCCTGAGAGACAGCAGAGGAAGTGCTTAGTGCCTCCCAATAATAGAAAAGCAAGTTGAGTGCCCAGAGATTTGTGCAAAAACAAACACTGCAGCTGATAACTCTATTTATTTTCGTGGAATCCTTGCCAGGCCTTGTAGCTGCAAGAGTTCTACTTGGAACAATCCTTATCTCTACAGCTGAAGTTGCACTCTCCTCAGAAGTGAGCCAAACATCTTTTAGTTGCAATTCTTCGAGTTCGAAGCCGTCGCCGCCCACCGAAATCCCAAGCATCTTAGATTGAATTAAAAGTTCCCAACAACGAAAAAGAAATTTGGGTCTTTTGTAGTTTTGCTGCTCTTAATCCTGGCAATTCGGCCCTATTCCAACGTCCTTCGAGGAAAGCCTCCTGCTTGGCCTGGATGTGCAGACCTACATAGGGTAACCTCCTATAGTTTTCTTTCCCTCTTCGCGGTCGCCGCTACGAAGTAGGCTGTTTATCCTCTTTATTTTTATGGGCTGATAAGTAGGAGCCACTTGGTCTTGCAGAGCTGCCATCCAACTTCCAGCTGTTTTTTAACCCGACAAGCCCTCGGAGTGCTTTTTATCGACGCCAGTTGTAGATCGTGGATTGTGGCGTAGGGCCTCCCCTCCTCGCCGTGGGGGACGGACACGGGGGAGGCCTGAATGTGTTCGATTTGTTCATACGAAATACTCGAAACGCTTTCGAATTACTACTTTCCACCGCATTAGGCTGGAGGGCTGTTGATTTTATTGCCACATAAAAGCGAACACTCCGCACACTGGTTCATTGGATTCGACTTCAAAGGCCAAATGTTGCATTTCCTCGTTTTGTCTTTTCGCTTTTTGCATCTATTGTCCTTTTGTTGTTCTCCAGCTGCTTCAATCAGACTAAGGATTTGAATGGAAATCGCAAGTTTCAAGAGAAAACTGGGGAATTTTTACAAAAGATTGTTGTGACCTCTTGTGACCGTAAAGGAGGTGTACTGTAGCAAATGTACTCGTCGTCTGCACTTTTTTTATATACACAGTAGCACTTAGTTCTAGCAGTTAACCTATGAAGATTTTATAGTTAGGGCAGACTGACAGTCACAATTTTTATGTTGTACAAGGCATTCCATACATACAGTACCAAATTCAAACAATACAAATATACTTTACTTTAGTCTACTTAAGTCACCTAATGGTGAAGCTTTTTAAAAAATCCTTAAGATGCATCTAATAGTTTGGCACAATAAATTAACAGCCATACATGGACAAAATTATATTGCATAAATTTTAAGCCAACCTAAGGGTTCTGTTTTGACTCCTTTTTACCATTTAAGGTGGGCTAAATATGGGCTACAGAAAGGGCCTACTTAATAAACATTTAATAGAAGTATTTCAAATTTGTGTTCAAAAAATGCAATTTAACCAAGCGTTATATGAAACCAACCAATATCAAATAAAATATTGCTTAATAGTTGAAAAATGAAAATATCTAGAAGCGAAATAGTGCAAAAGATGGCCGAAAACTGGAGAAACTTAGCAACTTAAAAAATTTGCATTAAATGGGCCCAAAAGTGCCATTGGCAGGGGATTTGTTTTTGTTTTCCTGTTACTCATGGTGCATGTCTAATTGAATTAAGTTGGCATTTCTTCTGACTGCTGGCGAATTTCCTTTTTTAGCAGAAATTTAAATGCAACGCATGCCCGAGACGGACGTTAAGGTCTCGTAGTATGCGGTGGCTATGGGCGTGGGTCATTTGCTATTCCAATCGCACTGCCAGGAAGTATTAGATGGATTTACCACCGAAGGTGATAAAAATTCGAAATTCAATTGGACGTTGGCCAAAACAAAATTCACCAGAATCATTGTAAAATTTTCTGTTTCCAGAAATTAGCGGCCGAAGGAGAACGCTGAGAAAGTGTAACCCATGAGGTGTCACTAAGTTAAAAATAGTCTGACAAAAATAACGATGCTCGTATATATAACATATTTACATATGTGTACTTGCTTCACGTGCACACGTGAGATAAGAAGCATCTCCAGTGAAATTTCGACAGGAATTCTCCTCTCAAAAGTGGACTTTTTCCAGAACGCGAAGTAATTATGAGCTCGAAAACACTTACGGAGTAATTGCACAAGCAGCAGACTTTTTCAAATTTGTAATCACCGGATTTATACAAAAAAACATAAAAGACGTGCTGTCCGAGGGATTGTACAATTTTCATGGAAGGCGTGTTGCGGTTGCAATTTTGCTAGCATAATTTTTGCGAAAATTTTACGAATTTGCTGGTAGTACTCTCATTTTTGGTACCAAATGAGTTTTTGCAATTTTACGAAGCAGTTGGGTGCAGAAGTACGACGTGATGGAACCCTACATTCTGAGGAAAAAACACTTTGCAGTAATTAGAATGTGAAAAATGCACAACATTTTTTGGCCATTTTGCATAATTAAATAGTTTAGGGTTTTTAAGTGTTATATCTTGTAGTAACATTAACTAATTTTAACTACAATGACTGACAGCGACTTTCTTGAAAGAATTCAGGAACACAAATTTTTCTTTAATTTAAAATACATGTTCCATTTTAATAACAATTACATCCGAACTCTGAGCAAAGAGTTTTTAACTAGAATTTTATTTTAATGTGCCATCAATTTATGTGAAAGTGCATGATTCTATCTAGACGCTAACCAGTCCTCAACATTTGGACCATTTACATCTAGATAGTATACCTTTATGACTCACAGGGGAAACAGTCGCACGAATATCGCCCTAAATAACCGCAGAGAGGATCGCGGAACTTGATATTGATCATTAGGAA
Source organism: Proctacanthus coquilletti (assembly GCA_001932985.1). Lineage (NCBI taxonomy): Eukaryota > Metazoa > Arthropoda > Insecta > Diptera > Asilidae > Proctacanthus > Proctacanthus coquilletti. The sequence continues at coordinate 2,148,100 of MNCL01000005.1, forward strand.
CACTCCGGAACGAGGGCCCATAAAAGGGGTCATAAACAATTACAATGTCAACGCTGAACTAGGAGTTTGGGGAGGCGACAATTCCGCCTGCCTTCCGACAGCATTCCGACGCGTAAATAGGAAAATAGTTGTCGTCCCGAGGAACTATTGGCTCTTCCTGGGCGGGCATCTTAAGACCGGAGGCATTTCCTTCGTTTAGCATGCAAATCGTGAGACAGCCGGGGTTCCATGGCCGACAGTGACAATGTCGTGGAAATGCAATCATGCGCTGCTGTGTCGTGCTCTATCCGACCAGCAGCAGACTTCCAGCAATGTTTTTCAATTATGGTGACTTAATAACCGGAGAATGGCCCCATCCGCTCCCAGACTAGGGCGACTCGCCGCTTCCAAGGTTGGGTCGTTCGACCACGTCATACGCAAATCGTGGAGGGTTTCAGGGGCGACTGCAAGAAATACGAGGAGCAGCGTCATGTCCAGATTTCAACGAATGACACATGGGCTTTGAGCGAACCCCTTACGCGGTCGCCATACGAGACCGCTGGGAATATCCCTAAATTATCGGAGGCGAACACCGCCGATATGACGGCTCCCGAATCCTCCCGTCCCGTCGCAACCCTCGTTTGTCTATTGCGGTGGAAATCAAAATTTCCAGCCATTCGACAAGAAATGAATCGTCCCGCGGGCGATTCGAGCCCTATTGGACCCACGGCCGTCTCGCGGTTCATTTAAATTCAATCAGGGCTCGATGACTTCATCGTGAGAATTTTTGTTTTGTCCCGGCGAGAGAGGTTAAGTGTTTTGCCTTCGGGGTGAGCGGCGTTTATCGGGACGCGAAAATGAGAATCACGTCCCAGTGTGCAACACCATGGGATTGATGAACCGCGAAAAATTCATAGATTGCATTTTCTGTCTGAGCGAATTCATGACTGTGTGTTCAAAAACAGATTTGGACTTAAAGTCGAACTGTGGACATTTTAAAAATAGAGTTTTAGTTCTGCAAAGGACTTAGTTAATTACAGTTTATGTCATTCAAATTGCATAATTATACTATAGTTAAAATTTCGTTACATTCTGCTACGTGACATTTAGTTAGAGTTTAATAATGTAGGTGTTTTTTTTAAAAGGCCTCTTATTTAACTGAGTTTCTGTTGATAGTTTACGAATTATTAGAGAAAAACAGGCCATATCAGATTTTGTAAGGTTTGAAGGCAAGCCCTTGTTCGACTTGTATTTTACTTTTATGCAGTTGAGTTTTTATTTGAAATAATAAAATGTTTAAAATAATGCGTATTGCGTTTGTCGGCTTCCTCATTGAATCTTCTAGAAAAAAGTGTGATCCAAGTCTCTGGCGTTGCAGTAATTAGACTTTATTGCGATTAATGGACGTGGCAAATGATCGAATTGCGCGAGAAAAACTGCAGATCCAGGTGAATTCTCCATTAAAGCGGCGATAGAAAATGTCGTAATCGTTTTTAATAACAATTTTCTTGAGCATTGATGCGTGAAAATCACACACTCTGTGCGCAACGTCGGTCGACGGATTATGCAATCGGAGCTTATTCAAATTCGTTTTTAATTTGTAATTTTTCGCCGTTTTTTCCATTTGCTTCTTTGATCTCTAGGCCGGTGCTAGGCCGTATCTAAATTGAAATCGATTTGTGGAGATTACACCGAAAGCGAAAGTATCCCCGCCGACCGCCAAAGGAATTACATAACTCAGTAACTTCAGGCCTGAAGCCCCAATGGCTCTTCGTACAGCCATTCGCCCCCCTCTGACCGGGAGGGTCAGCAAAAACAAATTAGTTTTTTCTTTCCACTTAACGCCACTCAACAAGTCGCCAATGACTGAAAGGCTTGGCGTAGGGCTCCTGCTCGAGCGCATCCGCCCCAGCGCCCCATTCATTTGAATTTCTAATTAAAAGCACCCACTGCCAACTGGTGGACGCAGAGGAGCTCTGGAGCTCCGCAGCGTTCAGCGGGGCTGTAACAACGCTGTGCCGCGTTTTCGGGCATATTCTGGTGTCAATTAGCGAATTGGGTCCAAGTCGAAACCCCGCCAAAACGCCCCGCACAGTGCCCAATTTTTCCAGGAGCGATTAAATTTACTATGCTTTGCTCGCTTCGCGCGGCCCGCAGTAAAAATTGTTGTAATTGCGCGCGATTAGTTTAATTCAGCAATTATCTTTCGGCCGCTGTGCCACATGAGCATTCCCGTGCCGGCGGCACGTCACGGCGGTCGGGGCGGGATAGTGAACATGCAACGTTTCATGTTTCACAATTGTTGGGAGCAAAATGAAATTTGGTAAGCGGCAAAAAGTGAAATTTGTTTTCCCAACGAACACCCGCGAGCACGCTGGCGCTTTCTGAATTGAAACAGTGGCACGGAAATTGCTGATGTCAGTCTATAGTAATTAGCACCCCCTTAATTTTATTAAGTCCATGTTGGGTGAGCCATGCCACTATTCGCATATAATTTTTATAAATTTTATTTTTCCTTTGAGTCCCCCACAGTAATGAGCACTAAAAGGTAATCCAAATCCGAAATTTAAAAAAACCCTTCCCTTCCCGCATTCAAATATTCCTGTTTTAAATCTCTTGATTATATTCCATAATGACAATAACAATTCTGAATGCGTTTCATACTATTACTACATGCTCTTCAATTATTTTCCTCAAATGATTTCATTGTCTAAGTCCGCAAACATCAAAACGTTTTAGCCAAACCTCTCCAGAAGTTGTCTATCCTAAAATTAAGTGTTATTTTGAAAAGGCGTTCTTCAATTCAATTTTCTATCTGCTACAGCACCTGGATTCACCCAAAAACAGGAAGAACCCCAAAGTCGAACAATGGTTGAGATTTAAATGATTTCACCTTGAACAAATTTAACCCAGTTACGTGTTATCATTTCTACTATATCGCGGATGCTGCATCTGCTCCTTGAATAATATACCAAAGTCCAGCTCGCCGCCGGAAGCTGCTCGTCTCACAACATTTCTTCAGTTCAACCGCCACAACAAAGTTTTCACCCTGTAGCTGACACCGCAAGAACAACATTAAGAAAACTCACGGGAGAGAATGTTGGTGGGAAGGAGCAGCCAGGAAATCGTATCCCTAAGCAAGGTTTCTTCTAAGAAACCGCTCCAGAAAGGGTTAAAATCGGGAAGAAGTGAATGTTGTTGCTGGCGGGCGTAACGATAAAATTATGGGGCGGGGAGGAGGGATAGTTCCATCCGACGTTAAAAAGGGAGCGTTTACCATTTACTTTGTCTTTAAGGTGGGTTCCAGGAATCCTTCCGACCACAACACTATGTACGCCCCAGGAAACGCGTGTTAACGGGCGCCGAGTGCAGTGGTGGGAATGGGGGCGGTGATTGATTGCAAATATGCACAGTGTCGATAAGACATCCCCATTAAAACGATAACAGTCTCAGCAGCGACAGGTCGGAGGGAGAGAAAACACAAAGGATTCGTGGGATATTTACGAGTCTAACGGAAAGGGGTCCGGGTTTTGTTGGGAATTCGTCGATATAATTTGCCATTCAGGATGTTTCAGCTGACAGCAAAAATCATGATAAATAGCCAGGCGGTGGAATGGGATCCTGGATGAAGGTACTACTGTGCAACCTTTTCGAGCATCGAGGGCAGCCCTGTGAATATTTCATACTGTTACTTGTTGTTGAATATTCGAAGCAGGAGGAAGTGAGGTTTATGGCTGCGATAAAACGCCGCGGCTCAGCAGGTTTTATGTGATTTTATTTATTTAGATCCGTGATCCCGGGAATATATGGAAAAAGACAGAAGCTGAAGTATTTTTGGGATTCCATGACAAAAAAAACGTACATTCTTTTACGTCTATCCCTTTGTTATAACACTCTATCCCATACGAGTCTCTTGCAGTTAAAAATATCATATAATAAGTGTGCACGAGGCCTGTAAAATTATTTTGGACCGTAACTGAGTTTCCACTTTAAAGTACTGAACTCTTAAATTACTTTGCTCTTTGCTTATGTAATTTAAGTAGAAGCTTAGCAGCAGATAGTTCAGATAGAGCTGGTTTGGAATCCATTCGCGTGTATCGTCCCTAAAGTATGGGATGAATTATTTTGAAGATTTCACTTTTAACCCACAACAGCAGAAAATTTTGTTTATTAACTTGTTTATCGTAGACGACATCGCAGGTAGTAGCCAGGCGTCAATAAATCTGAATTTTTCAATTAGCAAAATAAGAAATCATTCCAATTTAAATCTCAAAAATTCTCTGTACATCTCAAGAACGGACAAGCAATAAATCACTAGGGTGTACGAATAAATCGCTCGGCTGAGTCCCACGGTTGAAGCTAAGACGGTATTAAGCAATTAATGGAGATTCAAGCCAGCATATTTTTCCGCTGGAATATTCAAAGAGACACATATCTCCCATCAGAGGAACGACTCCATCCGGCAACATCCGTCGCTCCTTATGAATAAAGAAAACAAACTTAGCGCCTGCAAGCGGCGCATATCCGCCGGAAGGAAATTTAATTTCGTTTCGGAACCGAAACAGCAGGCGAAAGACGTGCGGCGCGGGGGCGAGGTACGCGCGGTGCCCCGTAGCAAAAATCATTTCCAGTGCTAATTATAAGCGAAATGTAAATCTAGTGAAATTTATTCGCGGCACGTTCGCGCCGCGTTTATTTTTCCGCTTAAAGCGGCTGCTACTTGCAATACGATTTACGGCGCTTTTTTTGCTCGCTGCTTTTTTTCGTAACTTTTAAGATCGCGAATCGGTGAATATTCTACAGAGGGCATCCTCTGGAGAAGATCGTTGCAAAGTCGGCGGCTGGGTGGTTACGCAACGACCACAAATCAAACAAGCAGTTGCGCAATTCACAGAACGACTCACTGCATGCAGTTTTTACAGAGGTAGAGGCCCGATACCATAGTGGATCAAATTCATCGCAAGACAATGTCTAGTCCGCTGGAGATAGAGCGATGTCAAATAATTAATTAAGCACATATTCTATAACCCACTTATGCAGAGTCATCTAGACAGTTTAGCCCAACTGTTGAGATCCTTAATTCTTATAGTAAGGTATTAAGATGCATTGTGGTATAAATACGCAAACAGCTTCATTAAATTTAAAAATCATATTGCGATTAAACAACTTGTTTATATATACATAAATAACATCTTACATGCTAACTGAAAACTATGTTTATATGGAGGAAGGATTTAGGATTTGTTGGTAGCAGTCTAAACAAACCAAAATTGCTTTTTAATAGATCCACAAACAAACTTTCCACGTAGATGAAATCACTTATGTTTCTAAATGCTGACCCCGCTTCAGAAGCCCCTACTCAAGAAAAACGGAAAAAAAACAAGAACTTTCGAAGCCGTCACGAAAGAGAATCCTCTGGGGTACTGACTAGAACAACTTTGTTAGAACAAATCTAAACGAAATTCTTCCAAAATTCAGGTGAAGGGAAAATCTCTTAAATTCCTTGAAAACTTTCTTAAAATACTTCAGAACGGATTAAACTTGCAAGATGCTCCCCACCACGTTCAGGTTAATTAGTTATGGTTGGAGTCCACCCACAAGCCACCCACTACTCATTCTCTCCCGCGTACTTCTAGATGCATCATCTGGTGAAGACTAAAATTTGTCGGATTATTTTTTACCCGGGGCAGGCACTGCTCCTCCTCTTCATGGCAATATTAATTTTGTGTTATTCACAAAGCTCTATTTGCTCCAGACTGAGGATGCATACAATACCCATCCTGGCCGGAGTACATAGACAGCAGCCGCACAAAGCGCGGTGTCGTCGCAGCAAAACTTCAACAGTTTCCGGCTGCGGAGGACGTGGCTAGAACGTCGTCGCCTGTTTAGATGCAGCTAAGCAGCATCCCCGATTCACATGGCGTGAGGGGACAAAGGGAAAGACGAAAGACAAGGAGCCTTCGGGAACGGGGAAAAAACTTTCAAGACATAAACTAAGCCACTTAACGTTACACCAAGACGGGGACGGCAAATAAACCGACACCCGCTCGGGGGATCTCGGAGAGCTCCCGGCTCTAGGTATGAACAGAATGGTTTGTATATCCCCTCCGGTATTGTTGCACAGCAAACTTCAGACTATCCAGAACACAGGGTGGTGCACTAGACAGTGTGTGGCGGAAGCATCCTTCCTAGCCATTGATTTTTTGCTCCTGATTCGCTTCCAGACCTGTCTGTGCACGGAATTGGACCAGAAGGCTCCATCTGCCGGTAGAAGTTATTTATTTCAGGATAAGAAACTCTGTGGGGCATTTCAGCCGGCCAAGTGCCAAAATTCTAACTGACACCATCGATTCTTGTCCCTTTTACAGCTCAGACATGGTCTACGTGATGTGTGAAGTTTTTCCACCTGCCTGTAAGGGATTCATGAATATTTTAATGCCCTTCTACTACATAGGAAAGTTTTTTGCGAACGGGCTTACTCTTTGGTTGCAGTTGGGGCAGCTCTTTAGGAAACCTATTTAATTTCCTCAAATAAGTTAATCAAATAAATTGCTGGTCCTTGTTGGTTTTGCTTTGAGAATTTACGAGTGTGAAAAGTTCTTCCGTAGAGTCTTAGACGTTATCCATATTATGTGACCACTCTACCGCGATTTTGAGGTCAAATTAAGTTTGATCAAAAAGTTTTTTTTTTTTTTTTGTTGAGGAACTTTGCTAGAATTTGGTGTGCAGCGTTAAATTATATTGATTTTTAGGTTTAGAATTTCTACGACACGAAAAGCAAGATTATTCTAAGTTACAAGTTAAATTCAAACTACGTTTCTCTTATTATTTTAATATGGAGTCACTGGCTTCAGAAAAGAAATATAAATATTATTTGTTTTGTATTTTTGTCGTTTGCTGCAATAAGCAAGTAAGTGAGGCATAAACCGTAGTTTAGACAGGCTTCCAGTAGATAAAATATTTAATAGTATCATCCGAAAATGACTCACAAAACTTCCCCAGAAAAATTTCTGTTGCAAAAATATACGTAGAAAAACGAAGTACCAAAATTGTGGAAAAATAGTACAATAAAATCGATTTGCATATTCAAATTGACGTTTCAGGAAAAAGTACGAGTCGAAAAATTCCCGGCCGTAAAGCTTAAAGTTGAAGGTGACTTCAACTACAGGTATTTAAAAAAAATTGTTTACGAACACTTACCAAGTGCTTTTTTTATCACTTGTCGAACTTGTCGTAATAAGCAAAAATCTCAATTATTTAATAATAACTTAATGAAAACAAGCATGCAAATAAAAATTTCAAGCCGACAAAAAAATGGAATGTGTGTGATTAAAACGAAGAATGGTAGTGAATCTCTTAATAAGAAAAAGTACATCTGGATTCCAGTGGTGGTCTGGTTCGTTGATCATTGGCCCTGTTGGACCCGATCGACCCATAAACATGGGAGACCATTCAATGGAAACAGATTCGCGTCAATTAACATTAAATCTCGATGGGATTGAGTAAGTTCTGATTTTGAGTTGCGCAACGACTATCTGATGCTGTTCCCACAATTCAATTCAGTGGAGTCCCAATTAGCTAGTGTCTATGAATTGTGCCAGAAAACTCATAAGTACTTCTGGAGAACTCAAATGATGTGTGAAAAGGAGGCTGCTTCACGCAGCAGTTGCAACGTGCCTCTGCTGCCGTTCTGAGTAGGAAGAGTGTCTTAAAGATTTCTAGCTGCCGTCAGCCGGTTGGACGCCAAGGTTGCAACCATGGCGAACATTATACACCATTTGCACACTTGAGGCCTTTGCCGTGCAACGGCGCAGAAATACCGGAACGATGCAGATTAATCAGGTTTTCACTAGGTTACCAAGGTAGTAAGCAGACACAAGATCTCCGCAACTATCGTAGAAAAATCTTCGAACAGCTAAACGTACCTACTTAATTGCTCGCAACGAAAACGCTTGGTGAAGGTATCAACTGGCAAATCTCAGGTTGTTTACCTTTCAGTTAATCCGATCTTTCGGCGAGGTTACACATGAGGTGAACTTGCGCCCTTGGATAAGATTGATTTAATTGAGACGAGTATCGGATTAACTGTTTTAAATAAGAAGAAAAGAACAATCAGAGATCAACCGCAAATGCAGAGCAGCTAGTATAATATAGCCCAAAAAATCTCTTATTGCCTAGCTTTTGTTTTAAAAGCGTTTCTTATAAACAGGAGTTTTATTCAAATAGGTAAAAATGCATCATGCTACTAGACGCTAATTTTCGTTTAAATATGTAAATGTAAGTCCAGTTCCTGTACTGGTGATGTACATCTTTTTAGACAAGACATCCTGTCTTTGTAGGCTATTAATAGCTAGCCGAAAAGTAGAAAGCGAGCAAGTATAACAAGTACACATTTGCTGGCTTTTAAAGTCTTACATACAGCTTAAAATTGGCATTCATTTCAAAAACCACTTAAAGGTCTTAGTCAGTCCAATCAGCAGATTAATTTACAGACTAGGTTTTCCACATAAATAAAACCAAAACCGCGAAAAAGACAGCGAACAATGAAACCACTTGCCGTCGTCGAGTGAATCACCAGTGCAGCCTGTGGGTCTGCATACACTGCCACAGATCGGTTGCTTTCATCACTATCATTAAACCCTTCTTTTGTCACTCACTCGATGTATGCGCGAGTAGAAATCGTGGGATAATCTTGTTCAGACATTCCCAGGAATGACTGGCGTCCCGGAAAAAATCCTGACTAAAGACTAAAAAATTGGTTGGATGCACTAAAAATGTTTTATGATGAAAGGACAACACTCACATCCGGATTATTCAGAGGACGATTCCCTAATTTGTAGTGTCTTTAAGAGCCCAGCGGTTACTCCGTATTTTAGCGGTGAAACTTAAAAGCGTTCCACGCTGGCTTCAAGTTCAATGTGTATTAATCATTAATCATGGGAGTCGGGAAAAGTTCAATAATTTTACTACCATTCAATATGTTTTCAATGGACTTTTAAAACCGCATTCAAACAGATAAAGGGATGGAAATTTAATTGAACAGACTGGATTTACATTACACTTTTTTTCTGGCTTAGTAAAAGTCTAGTCCGTGCGTGGTGTGTACTTTGCACGCACTCCGAACAATCGACAATTGAATGAAAGCAACTATTAATTGCGCCGGTGTACTCGAACGGTACAAGACGCGATGATTTGAGACGAGTGTATTCGCCCAGTTGAAATCGCATACCGATCACTTTCAAGTACCTCGAGGCTTTTCTTCAGACGACATCGCCATTGGTAGCCGCGACGGTTTTTCTGATTCGTCGTTGATCCCACCTCAGCATAGGTAATCGATGCAAATATTAATGGGTCTGTTTTCGTGAACGCGACTGATACCCGCCAAACAATCGGGGTCATTGCAGTAAAAGTATTCGTGCTGCTTTTTGTGGAGGTACTCGCGGTTCGTGATCATGAATGCTTCGAGCGCTATACACGATTTCCGTGGCTTCAGGTGATTCGATTCGCCAGGTAAAGCGCGGCGAATGGCTGAACGGATTTATGCAATCAGGCGTATCAACTCTGTCCTCCGGTCGGCCCGGGCTGCAGCAATGTGTTTTCGTTTTCGAGTTTTTCTGCGCCGAGACTTATTGGAAAGGAAGTGCAGTCTCAGAAATTTTATTTATGTAGGTCACTCGACGACGGGGAGCAACAAGGTGGGTTCCGCCGGGGCGTCGAGAAGGTTCGTCTACTTTAGCTGGGAATGACGCTTTTGAATTTGTGGACTCAATTCGATTTCGATAGCGATAGCAATTCGTGCACCTCAAGCACCACCTAGCTCACATTTATGTTCGTCTTTCTACATGCATATAGTGCTTTTTAAAACTGCTGCTGTGAGCCATACTCAAGCAAAGTGTGCGTTTTGGAAGAAAACGCGTAATTATGCTTGCAAAACTTTCATTGTTGAAATGCTTTCATAATTTATTAAACGATCATACGACCCATGGGTTTCAGATAAACGCAATGTGTACCTACGTCAAGTGCAAAGGAAACAAAACAATACTTAGGCTCTTTTAATTATACCGGTATTAAGAGCTTTTCAGTTTTCGTTAGATTGATCGATATTTGGGGAACAATCACTCCAATGGGAGAAAGCGTATTTAATTTCAAGAATTTGTTCTTCATTCTGATCGGTTCCTTGAAATGTGAAAAGCAAAATTTGCCTTTTCTTTTTCTTTTTTTATCAAACTTCCAATAAGGGATTTTTCGGCTGAAATACCTTCGAGCCCCTTGAGGGATAGATAAAGAGCTTTCAAAGTTTTATATTAAATTATAGGGTATTACAGGGTTACACCTAAACTCCTTTACAATAGGCGATTTATATATTATAAATTTATAAAGTTACCTTTCTCTACTTTACCTTGGGAGAATATCTCGCAAAAAAATTTAAACTGTTTCTAAAACGTCTCATTTGTAGCAAAAGGTCGGTCACTTACCACATAACAAACAAATTTTTCGAAACGTTCATACCCGCAAAATAATAGTTTTCCTTAACAACATAAAACATAAATTTTCGAGAATTTTAAAGCATAGAAGTTTTTAATTCCATTATTTTCTTAAGGTATTTTGTTGTTAACGAGAAAAAATCTTTTTGGGAAACGGGAAATTCTAAGAGATTTTCAGCACTTTGTTAACACCTTAAAAGGTGAAATTAGAATCCCAGTAATTTTCCGTGTCTCGCCCAATTCGATTAGAATTCCCGCTAATTTTGGGAAACTTGGTGAACCCCTAACAAGGCCCTCATTAGCTCGCATAAGCCCGAGAAACCGCGTTATGCACGGCGGCGCGACTGTTCGCACCGCGAAAAACCGCGACTAGGTAATTAAGGCCGTGCGACCAGGTAATTACAGAACCATTACCTGAAGCCGTGCTCCCGCCGAATAGCGTTACCGTTTGGGACTGCTTTTTGCACTGGCAATGATTAACTGTTTTGCTCTATCCTTCACGATAGACTCCAAAGGGTACCGCCACGTATTCGCGCGATTGCGTTGTAAAAGCACGCAATACCTTAAAGGAGAGTCGGTGTAAGGTCGATTTACTGTTGTTCAAATTCGAAGGAGAGATAATTTGCTTTTTTGAGAAATTTGAGAATACTTCACTTTCTAAGTGATATCTTTTGTGGTTGTTATTTTGAACTTATGTCGTAACTAGAAAACATTACAATGACTACTGTAGGTCAAATAGATCTCACTAAATCTTTTCTTTTTAATTTTAAATGGCAAATATCCTAAGTAAAATGTAACGAGGAAAAACATAAATCGTTAATATCTTTACGTGAATTTGTATAGATACAATAACGAAGCGATTAAAAGCACTTGAGCGCTTGGTACATTGTAAAACACTGTACCCTTCGAGAAGGAAGCATTTTAAGAAATCTCAAAACCACATTAAGTACGTCTTAGAGATCCTACGTTTTTCTTTCCCTCTTTTATCCGCTTAAAGTCTGGGCGAAGAAAAGTGACATTAAGAGGATTACGCACTTCGAAGGACATTAGGAGCGGCGGCCATTACTGTTCGTACAGCAATTAACCCGGGGGATTGCAGGTATTTCGAAAAACTGCAACTAATTAGGACAACGGCAGATGGATGTCCTTCGAACTGGTACCACTAGCTCAAACGAGTAACGAGGACAGGTAAGCACGAAAAACTGTTCCTTTATCTGGCACGTCTGTGAATTTATGAACAGAACCCTCAGTGGAGCAGCAACGGAGGTAACGAGCTTGTACATACAGGATATTGCCGAAAATCTCGAAGAGCGGAAAAGCAATAAAGTCCTGAGGGATCCATGGCAACCTTCCAAATTTGGAAGAACCGAGCACCGTTCCCCGAACTTTTATTGTTCAGGGTGCGGTGCGGAGTATGGTGCCCAAATTGGAAGGGAGCTCGCATTACGTAGTTTCGACCTGCACCTATTCGTGGAGCTTTCGGGGAGTCCGTCGTTTATTTATCTTGGAAGTTTGCTTTCACAGACACATTTTTGGGCACCCTGTGCCGCGCCCCATCGCCTGCTCGAAATACCTCGCTTTCTTACTGTTTCTCTTTCGGGGTTCGTACACTCCTGGATGCTTTTATTGGAAAAAGGCTCCTGGGATCCTACGGGCGCAGGAGAGGTGAGCAGGGTAGCAACGTTTCGGTGTGTTAACCCGAGAAAATAAGAAACGATGCCTTTGTTCAGTTCAATAACCCCATTTTAATGTTAATTTCATGAAAAGATGGCAACACGGCCGAGTTTGGTTGCGTTAGGAACCAACCATTTCTGGATAATGGTCCAGAACACCTCGTTGGGCTTTTTCGGGGCTAGCGACATAGCCAAGTTTCCTCAGGAATTTCGCTCTTTTTTGCGATGTCGGAAGTTTTGCTCCTATTGTCATGACACTCCGACTGTACAAACGTACAAACTTATATAATCTAAATCCAGAAGTTTCCAAGGCAAAGTTTCTGAAAAGTTACGCCATATCCGCATATTTTTCATTTAAGTTTGTCGAAATCGCTATTGAAATATCTCGTCTTGGCGATTTCACAGTTTTTAACAAAAATGTCCATTTTTTGGAAAAATTCTCTAAGATTGGATTTGTCAGAAATTCGACATGAGGACATATTTAACTTCAGAACTGATGTAGGTATACCTAAGTATTCGTTTGAATTAGACTTAGTCCAATATTTTTATAGACATGTGTTAAAGATTATTTAAAGTCCCAGCAAGATTTATCCAGGATATCTATATCTCACAAAACAGGAGAAACGCATCTCCTGTTGACTTGATTGACCACAAAGAATAATTTTTTCGTCTGGCCTTTCTTGAAACTGGAAATATGAATAGCGCCTCTATATAGCATGCATATAAATTTTGAATCAAAGTTGGTTTCCACTCTATTCAATGCACACTTATCGATCTGAAAGTGAAGGAGTCTGTCCATGTTAGAAACGGTCGTTTCCTTAAGCTGATATCACCAGCGATTCTTCCTAAACAACGCCGCCGGGTCTGGCATTGCTCCAGCAAGCTGGCATTCCAGAACAACTTGTGAATAACTCAAGATTCCCGTTGCCTCGCACCACATCCTCTGAAGACATTATAACCCTCTGAGTCCCCCTAATCTTGGCCAATAAAAGATCAATTCCTGATTCAACACACATGAGTCGCCAAGAGCCCTAGAGTCGGCCCCCTCTCGACAGGTTACAACCGCACCAGAAATAGCAGGAACAGACCGGCTTCCAGCTGTGTGGTTCAAGACACTCCAGGAATGCACCGAAAATAGCTCAACCACCACCACCGGGGAGAACCGGGGAGGAGCCTCAAAGCAGGCCACTGAAGCCCACGACTTTCTACGTCTTCTACAAGTTGGGAAGCTTCCAACTGACGAATATCAGGAAGTGTTGTTTCTTTTTCCTTGCAGCACTCGTGTAAACTGGGACCCATACAAGCAACATGTGCTCTCACCTAGCAAGGAAGTCGAGGCTTGTCTGTTTGTCTGTTTGGGTTACTTTTGCTGGAGAGGATTTCCATCATTAAACCATTCATATTGCACCACTCGCTTTCTGCGGCTTAATTGAAACCCTAGCGAGTAGTTTTGTTGGTTATTTTTTCTGGTTTCTCACCCCAATGAGGGCTGTGTTATTTTGGCACGTGCTAAAGAGCGTCTATCCTGGGGGAACCGCTATTTAGAAGGAGCTCAACATGTTTGAGATTAATTTGGGCGAAGGCTTTTTGCATAAAGGAGGTGACACCGAAAGATAACATGCACTTCCTTTCAAATAGGCCCTTAAAAACGCCCCCAGGTGGTTCGTGCTGGCAAATCTTTACCTGGAGGACTTCCTCGAACATGGGCAGATTAGCATCCGTATTTTCGGTTAAGACCATTTCTATAGTTTCCAACGAGTTGAATAAATCCGAATTCCAAAAAATGATACTAGACATTTTTTAGATCTTTCCGGCGAAGACGATTTTAAAGACTTGTTTAGGAAAAAAATTTTTTTTTTATTTTTTTTTGGGAATCCTATGAATATTCCTCAACATATGAGACCATTCTAACAATATTTTTGAGGAGGCAAACTCCGTTATCTTCTTCGAGTAGTATTAATTTAACCTTAGATGAATTTTTTGGAGAAAAAAAAATACACCATTTTTTCCCGGAATGTTCCAAAAAAGAGAAAATCTTTGAACTTCGAACACGGCATGAAGTTCGAGTACCTGGCGAGAGTTGACAAGTTGTTGTGTTATTAAAAGCTGTATCCTTTAAGCTCCAATTTCTGGCGGTCAAGTAGTGTTAGAGAATTAAAAACAACAAATACGGGTTACAAAAGATTTTCCAGCCAGTTGAATAAACTGGAAAACATTTACCCCTCTCTAAATGGTGTTGAGACGACTTTTACGATTTTTGTGGCTTGGGTAATTTTAAAGTAACTGATTCTTAGAAGATTTATAAGAGTCTTCTATTACTATTTCACGGTACTAAGAAAAGGATCTAAGAATCTTCCGGATACCACTGGGTACTAACAAGTGACTTCTGTTATCCCTCTAAGATGAGAACATTAAATTAACCTGAGATAAGGTCTCCTGAATGAAAACGATATTTCTTTTCGTAACGTGCTAAGGAAGGAATCGATGAACATCGGACGGTACTTGACGACAAACTACGTGCCCACCCGCTTTCACCCCCACTAGGGTGCATCTTTCACATAAGTCTCCCCCGCTTTTGTTGACATCCAAGGAGATAAACGCCCTCGTTTCCCAAGGAGTGAACTTTTTTTTGCGACAAAATTAAAATGAAATGTTCGAATGGTGGATGCGGGGTGCGATGAGGGAGTACAGGGGGGGATCAAAAAGACTGGCAACAACGCAAAGCAACGAGGGAGTGTGGAGACGCGGAAGATTTAAAATTCCAAAAGCGGCAGTGGGGCGAAATGTGGATCATTGGAACAGAAGTTTATCTTTTGTGGTCGCAGAGGGAATTCATGCATAGAAATGAGCCCCGGCCGCGCCCGTCCATGCTCCCCAAATATTTGTTAAGGATATCCTCCTTATTGGAAGTCGAAAGCTTCTTTCAAATTAGCCTCCACTCCGCAGGCTTTAAATAAATAATCAAAGTGGCGGGGGGCCTGGGGCCCGCTCATCTCAAGGACGACCCTGTTTGAGATGAATATCGATCGGAGTGGGTGAAAATGGCCTGGCCCGGCCCCATTCGTATTGCGGGACGGTCCCTGTCGACGACGACTGACAACTGTAGCTTTTGTGAAACGCTGGGGGGTGGGCAGAAGCCAGAAGTAGTCTTGGACTCTATTCGCATTTTGTGATCCTCTCTAGGCCTACTCGGCATAATGCCAAGTTGCCTATTCGTACCTTGTCCGCCATATTTGAGGTAATTTCTGCCTTTAGATCAAAACGGTTTTCCAGTAGCTTTTTAAAGGTGAATTCTTACAATGGCCGGCTTCAGTCAATTAACCTGGAATTTTTGTGCCCAAAGTGCTCCTTAATGAGTGGAGGCAAGGGAGGGTGTTTCCTGACAGAAAAAAATCATTTAAACTTCCTGTTTGTTGGACAGAAGGCACAATATAAATTCTAGTAAATCTTTTCATCTCTGCATATTCTAAGTAAAATAAGGGTTGTGTTTCTAATTGACTCTTCATCCTTTTGGCTGGCCTGTGTTCAAGATTCTCTAAAGCTCCTCTTTTCAATGACCGATTTAAACTAGATTCATTACACCCGACCATCTCTTGATTTTGTTTTTTGTTAGAGCTTATAATTTTCGTTTTAATTTGTGACTTATGTAACTTTGTGCTCCTAAATTTAATAGAAATTGAAAAAAATATAATCACTAATTTACTATTTTCGCAGTAATTTCCCTTAATCAGAACCAATAGCATTTCCGACTCCATAATTAAGCAGATTCATCATAATTTCACCTAGAATTGTAGGTATTAGAAAGTTATGAAACAAGTCACGTGCTTTATAAAATCACCTGAGCGATTCCTGGCACGAACACATACCTCCGAAGGGGGACGACAAAATGTGCTCAGTTAAAAACTCGGAACGCTGAGTAATTACGAAGAAAGATAATAACAGGTCATTACAGGTAAACGTGAAATCAGCACAAAACGAGAAAAATATTTCTGTTGAATGCGAAGCCAGACACAGAGCCAGTCAGTCTATGGACGAGGTGATGTAACTCGGCAGCCGTAGCATGATCGGAATTCGCAGCGATTTAAAAATGCCGGATTCCCACAACAACATAATATCGCTTTTTGTATTTATCTTTTTACCTTCTTTTTTGTCGCGTTTCAAAAAGTTAGCGCCAACAGTGTGCGACAACAGAAAATGCAACGCCATGTTCCGCGCAACCCAATTAGCTCTGTTGTTTAATCAGAGCACATCCCTTGTGTACCTTGACATGAAAGACAAAGTAAAAGTCACGTCCGTGCATTCACCTGCCCACCTGCCGCAGTCGACGACGTCCACTTTAAAATGTCACCGGGAACAGCGGGAAAGGCGGCATGGAGACAACGGGAGAGGCACCAGCAACAGCAGTGGTCCTCAAAAGGTGCTTGGGATGGAATTATATTTTGAATGATGCGACAAGTATTTCATATTAAAAAAAGAAAAGGGTGGAAGGATCCGTGCAATTTGTCATCGTCCAAAGATCCCTTCTTCCCTTGGCTTGGCGCGCCCTTCGCTAAGGGATCATTTAGTGCGGATGAACACCATGTAACCAGTCCCCAGACCGCAATAATCCTGACGCAAGCCGCTTGCGGTGCGGGATGTCACACGTCCGCCAGTCCTCCGTCAGGGCAGCACCGCTACAGACCCCCTTCATACCTCCGCCGGTAAGTTGACATTGTTCAAGAGGAAATGAAACGAGCGCGACTTGTAATCCACCTAGAGGAGACCCTTGTGATGTCGAGTGACTTACAAGTTCCCACTCACTCGCTGCGAAATCCAACTGGAGTTGGCCGTGATTCTTTCGCAGAATTTGCAGAAGCACGCAGCCACCTCTTGAGCGTGCTGGCACGATGCAAAGATGAAACATCGCAATTAAGCCTTCGACTACTATCAGAACAATTGAGAAACTTTCCTCAACCTGCCTTCTGCATCCATAGCCCCACCTGCCCGTGTCTAGCCTGACTGCGGTCGTTTGGTATACAGGTGTATGCACAGGTAAGCGGCAAGTAGTCAAGCAACGTTATTGTGCACACCTGTGCACCTCCTCGGTCCCGTCGCCGTCTCGTAGTCATTGCAGATGCGAAGTGTTTTGCCTGGAAGCTTCTTTCCAACAATTCGCAGTATTGCTATACTGCGGTTTCTGAGAGCCCTAACAAACCCTTTCTCCGCGGGAGAAAGGCGCAAACAGAATCTGAATGCGCCAGAAGGAAACCCTTTTAACTCCTGAAAGATCGCGGAAACATTTTGTCGGAATAGTGTGTCTGTTGCTGGTTACTCCTTTCTCTGGCAATCAAAGGATGTGTTGTTCCCGCTGAATGGCCGATAGACTGGGGGTCCGTGAATAATTTAATGGGCTCGAGGTGTGTGGATCTGCTCTGGAGGGACTCGCTAAGTAATAATCAACCAGGCCACTATATTGCAGACGATGAATGGGATTTCAAAATCAGACAAAAAGACGGCGTCGATGAGGAGGACATCAATTAAGCCTTCAATAAACACCAACCATTTTGAAGACTACAGAGACAGTCTTTTAAGAGTACGATGCTCCTTGGTTATGTTTCCAAGATTTAAAGGTGTAGAATTTATGCAGCGAAATTGCAACTGACCAGGAGAAATAATGACTAGACATTCTAGCCGTAACCAGACTTTCCTGATTCAGTACAAGAACAGGGTGATATTCATAAAACTTTAAAATACCCCATTGGGATGTTTACTTTTGATTCTAGAAGTAAATGATTTTCTTATATAAAGGCCACAAGCGCGTCCAGGGTCAAGTAAACTGAGTAAACACAAAACGGCAGTGTTAATGTAAAGCCCTGTTTTGAGCAGTAATATAAAAAGCGAAAGTAAAGCGCGCGACAAGTCAGAGTGTTGGGTTTTCTTTTTATTTTGGACAGAATTAATTTATTATCATTTATTTCAAAACATCCTCATGGATTGATTTACAAAACGAAAGCAGTTTTTTGTAGAACGCGTCGTCCAAATGTTTACCGCGAAGGTAAACGCGAAAATTCCCCAATGAAATAATGCTATTCATATTTTTAGCAAACTAATGATCCGAAGCACTATTCAGTATGACAAAATTGTATTAAACACTAAGTAAATTAGCTAGTTGCGTTTGCTTACATACTTCCTACCTTCTTAACTATTAATTGATCTTACTTTCTCTGATGTAATTCCGGTTTCCATGTTTTTTTAGGGGCTTGGTTACCATCTAGTTTCTGGTCTTCAACCACTTCTATTCCCCACCTAATTGAGTCCTTACGTTCCGCAACAAAAAAAAACCTGGTCGCATCAGACACGTATAATGCCCGAGCATGTCGTCCAATTAACCACAACCACAATGCTTGATTTGAGTAATTTCTAATTCACCTGGAATCACAAACACGGACCACATCTCTTCCCCCGGACACATCCCAGGCTAGCAACCACTGAGAAGTTGCCCAACCGTGTTCTACTCAATGTCTGCTGCTTTGACATTCAAAGAGATCCCGGTCCCGAAATCAATAGACCCTGGAGAGCCGGGAGTTGGACGGGACGAGGGGCTCAAGAATCTTTCCACCCACCGTGCAAGCATCTGGCAATACTAGCGCATCATTCGGATCGGCGCCTCGGTATTTAGCTTTCTATTTTTAATAAATCCAGAAATACCGAGATTTCCCTGCCGGGAGAGTTCAATGCTCCCCATGTGCGCCACCACGTGCTGCACGCCCGCGCCCGCCCCGGCTCCTGCTTTAATATTCGAGGCAAAAAGCAATAGCGTAATTCTCCGGTGGCAGAAGTCGTAAAACGTAACCAAGCCGGCGGACGTAGTCACCTGCTCTATTGTGTCGGCTGTCATGACATCTTGCATTCACGAAGTCCCCCTCCCCCAGGTCACTGGCCCACAATCGATCCAGCGCCTATCGAATCGAAATAATTGGGGCCTGAGCACAAGTCGATTATGTCATTGGAGGTCTGGCGGTGCCAAGACGGGTTCCAGAGGGTTCCGGGAAGCTCCCGACCAGTGTGCGAATTGCGCCTGCTACAGGCAGCATTTGCTGTGGCTGTGAACCCAAATAAAGAAAAATCAAAAGATCTGCGGGAATTTTAGCAATTCGCCACCCGGGATCCGGGACTGAGAACCACTGTTCATAACGTCGAAGATATTTCCAATTGGCGGCTAATGGGACTTCGGGCAGAAAGAACAAATGTTCCGCCGTTCGCGCCATTTATTCAATTAAACGTTGTCGCATCAGAGATCACCGGGCTGAGCCTGAGTAACGGTGTCGATGCGGAATAAATCAGTGCAGCTTTCGTCGATTTCCGGCCAGTTCTACGTGGCCAAGGTGCCTCGACCTACTGCAGTCGTTCGGTTGCCGTTGACCGGCTTAGAATTAGAGACTGTTAGGAATGTGCAAAGGTGAGGGCCGAATGTGTTTACCTGTCTCCGTCACAGAGCACGACATGACCACCGTGGGGAGAAAGTGTGAAATTCAAGGGAAAGTCTGCGGCAGAGCGATTGTCTTCTTGCTGTGGCTTATGAAATATAATACACAAACACGTGTGAATGCGTGTCAACGATTGGATGGCGATTTTTAATTTTCGGTCCCACATTTCGACCATACCATCTGCCAGCGGTTAGATTCGTTCAGAGGAAATGCACAAGCTGACACTATAAAACAAGAACCCGTTCTATTTGCTCTTACTTAGTAGATGACATATAAATATTTTTATCTAAAATTACGATCTCTATCTCCTCTCACGCGCTGAATAAGTTAGCCAGTCGTTGGTTCAAATATTTTGTAGCTAATGAGTACGGTTCCACAAGAAAATTGGTAATGGCATGTTAGTCTCCACGTTATATCCTGTCTAATGGTAAAATAATTAGGGCTAAACACATGATGCTTTCATTTATGACTGTCATGAACCTACAATTAATCACCCTTTTGAAGGAAACTTCTGAAATGTTGGTTCTTTCCCATCTGAAACACATTTCTGGGATCTGCCAATATATCCTACACTTTTTTCATATACTTAACTTTCTTGTTCATCCATACACATTAAAAATATATTTTAAATATTTTATACAGGAATTTAAAATTAGCCGTATTTTTCGTTTCTATATAAGTAAGCGATATGCATTAATATTCGACATGTAAATCCAAGCAATAGCGTTAAGAAAAATAGTCCAAAGCAATCGTTCCTATAGTCAAATTTCCAACTTTGATTAATCAATTTCAGTCTTCATATGTATCAAAGTAAAAAGCTTGGTTACCTATTGAAAAAATCAAAACCTGTCTACAAATTTGCTTGTTGATTAAAATTGCGGGATGTGACTTCATGGGTATACTTTTTAATTCGTGGTAATTAACCCTTGACATATTTACTTCATAAATATTCTTATTTTTTGTCCACCTTCTTGACACCTTTTAGTAACATTCTATTAGCATGATAAATTGCAAAAAGCTCCTTGGTGTAGTATGGACGAAATTAAATCAAAGCATGTCTAGTTTATCTTTAAAGGACTGTCAACAGTCTTGCAGTGAAAACCATAATTAAAATTGAAACGTAAAAATGTACACACTCCTCACATATCACGACGATAGAAGGGGTTATTTTCTGTTAACACGGAAATAATCGCGGACGGATTAGTGTAATCGGTAGGATTAATTAATTAACATTTGCTGCCATTCTGGCACGTCTTATGCCCTGCTCGAGCTAAAGTTCGTCGCCCTTCGTAGCGTGCGTGTGCAATTAGTTTCCTAGAAATTCCCGGGACTAAGACGTAACCGTCTTCGGCACGTTTCTCAGCAGGCAGCTCGCGCGTCCCACCTGCATATAATAAAATATAATTTATTCAAAACGCCTGGCAGCATGTAAATGAGCCAGGATAAGGAATCAAGGGTTGCAACTATCTGTTTCATCCCCCGTCCAGCCTGCGAGGCTCGTTTAAAATTCAAAGGGAAAGTAAGGTAAGCTAGCATGGGTGCCCTCAAAGGGCTGAGCACTGGCGGCGTTGTCGGTTCACTGTGGGAGTCGTCGCTGTCCAAGGTGCGCCCATCCACTGAATTATGTCATCTGTATCATCGAGCCGCAGTCGTGCAAGAAACGTATTCACGCGGAGTTGTGGAGCATCTCTTGAACTCCCTACTACGCGCACCAGTGTCCCAGTTAATTTTTTGCGAGCCGCTCATACACCACGCGAGATAGTGGATGGGTTATTCCATGCCATAGTTCTTCTCTCTAGGCATATCGTCCTAAGCTCGGCCACCCCAAATGCCCCATCCATGCACAATGGGCCTCCAACCCTTCCTGCTGATTTAAATTGCAAAAAGGACTTCAGTCCCGATCTCTTGTTGCATTTTCCACTTTGCCAGCGAATAAATCTCGAAATAGTGCAGCTCGCTGAGAGATAATAAAAAAATGTTTTGTACGACGGTTGCAATGACAAATTTTTAAAGAGAACAGCGGCACCGACGAAAGGACGAAACCTGTTGACCTGAATAGCAGCGCTGGTTCGCGTTCCCCGGCTGGGAGTGCTTTTCTAGGGCTAGAATGTTGTGCCTCGATGCCCGGATTGCAATAATAAAGGAACGCTGCGTCGTCAGTTCCCGGATGTTCCGGAACACTGCTGCAGCTCCTGTTGGTGCCAGTGATATACTCCGTTTGGATTAGACTATGGTTTATTTGCATGAGGAATGGTATTTTTAATTTCCGCTTAAGCCTACCTGTGCACAAACCACGCCGCCCCCATCCAGGAGAGGGTTCGATGGCACTGAATGAGATAATTCGAAAATATTTTTACTAAATTGTGCGCCCTTTTGATCCCCTACTCTCGTTTTGTTCGTTCAGTGTGAACGGACAACTCACCTAAGGGCGAGTTTTGGAAATAAATTAAAAGTTAAGAAAACCCTGGCGACCCAAGTTGTTTAGCAATTTTCAAGCCATAAATTTTCTCGCATTCCTGGACGAAACTCGTAAACTATAAGCGTGCACTGAACGATAGCGAGCCGCCATAAAAGATGAACAGACGAGGTGAAAAGGAATATCTTTCAGAGAAGACAAGGGTTCTGTTGGACTACAGATTAACACGTTACCTTAAACATGCTGCTTCAAGGGACTTGTATAAATCCTGGAAAGGAATCCGTGCCAGTTTATTGCTCCAGCAGAGGGAGGCTAGG
Source organism: Proctacanthus coquilletti (assembly GCA_001932985.1). Classification (NCBI taxonomy): domain Eukaryota; kingdom Metazoa; phylum Arthropoda; class Insecta; order Diptera; family Asilidae; genus Proctacanthus; species Proctacanthus coquilletti. The sequence goes on from MNCL01000005.1 coordinate 2,170,435, forward strand.
AACTTTATGTCTTTAATCTTATTCTGGGCAATTAATCACAGGAATCTGGCCCTTTATCACCAAAGCGCCCGTCAACCGACTGAAAATAGGAGGTTTTCCCTGCTTTTGTAAGAAAAGGTGGATTGTAGTGGCTTCATCGACCTTAGAACCCTACACATTCAGGAAATTCAATCATCAGGATTATCGTTATGTATCATATATAAGGACATGTCTATTAGAAATGTGCGCTTGCAATAGGGTGACCAGACGTCCTCTTTCAAGGCATCCGTCGTTATACTATTAAATTTTGGAGTACATAGACACACACTTACTTTGATTTTAATATTACTTTTTAATTTTTGAATGCGAATTTTATTGCTTGGATAGGTTTGAACAATTACATACCTATTTACGTGCTAGCTCCTTTGTAAATCAAGAGTTCTTAATACTCGTGAATAAAGCTAGACGTATAAATAGGCCTTCATTAATTTCTAAGAGAGCTGAATGTCGAATTCTTGTTTAATAAACTCCACGGAACCCCTGAATTGCGTGGACTTTAAAGTCGGATGAATCACACAGCAGATACCTCAGAATGGAACCTATTCCTACTCCCGCCAAATTGCTTCCTTTTAAAAGGAAATCCTCCTTCTTCCGTGATGTGGAATCAGTGCAGAAGTAATTCCTCCTCCCCTTGATTGTTCAAATTGACTGCCTTCAGTCGGTGAATGCTTCCGAAAAAATAAATGCAGAAAAGCGAACGAAGTCCTTCAAAAACGTTCCGAACAAAGGAACAGATGTAATGGGAATTTCTGCGAATTACCTGCAATTTTGTTTGCTTTTTCATCAACGCACAGCATCCCGTCCGGACCACTGCTTTACGAGGGGCTAACTCCAGCCCTTCCTGTTTATCGGGAAAATTGCACGTTTTCGCGAAATAAGACGATTCCCCTCGACGGTCATAAAACGCGTCAATAGCGGTAATTTTCACTTGGCGAGGACATCAATCAGGATCCGGGAAAGTTTCTTAAAAAGGGACCCACTTAAGATTATCTTCTCACCTGCCGCCGCTGACACGTACGGTCTCCCCAGGGGGATTTAGAAGATTACGCTCTCTCCCCACATAAAATCAACGTGAGCAAGAGGTTCACTGACATCAAACATGGTAAATCCACTTGACCTCCTTCCAGTGACGGCGTTCGGGCGTTACTCACCTAGTGGGAACGTATGCGGCAAGTGTAGGCGCGTAACTCCCAAAAGTGGCATAAGTAATCCAGGCGTGAATATTTGCGTAGACAATTGGATTTTATTCAATTTATTCAGGAAACGGACTTCTGAGGCAGATCTCGATGAACGTCGGACTGGAGGTTCATGTTTATGAATTGATGGTCTGCCGGTGGAATGGCACCTTTCGAGACTTTCGCAAAATCAGGTGAAATTTTTAACATGCCTACTTTTGTATGTTAACGGTATTGCGCTTAATGGAGAGGTTTAAGTTGAAGAATAAATAGAAAACTTCGAACTTAAGTTGCTTTTTAGTTAAACATTAAACAATATGACGCATTTTATTTTGCTAACGCACTAAAGTGGGACTACGAGATCACCACCGTTTGTTTTAATGTCTTCTAGTTACTTGACTTTATGAAGACTTTTGTTTCATCTTCTTAAGCCATTTTAGAAGTACCCTCCCTCGCTTTGCATTTCGTCTGGTTGACTTACTCTGAATGTATAATATCATCATCAAATTACCGTCCGTAGGCAAGAACTCCTATTAAAGTCCTGCAAGCCTTCTCAAATTCTCCCAGAATAGAGCATAGCAGTACTCTTTGATTAGAAGGTGTCAACTGAGTTAGCCAGTCCCCAAATGGATTTTGCAAAGGACTCTTTCAAAGAGCGAACTGGAATGGCTTCGCCCTTATGTGTGTGATGCATGTTTCATTTTGAACCCCATCCGATGTCTGTCTGTCTGTCTGGTCCCCTCGAGTCCAGTTCACATATCAGGAACACTCTAGCACGTCCTCAGCATTTACATTGTCCCTGCAGAAATCGTCGAAGAGGAAAAAAGGAAAATCTGCCAAGACACTCGACGCGTGAGGAGCACCAAAGGAAGGTAACTTCCCTATTTGTTGTTATAGCGCTAGTCGCGCATTTCTTAAGCACACGCAACCACTCCTACGGGCTCTGTTGCTCCAGAAGCCCCTTTTCTTCGAGGGTTTACGATGGATAGTTTTTCTACATTTTTTTTTCCATATCCTTAAGCGAGGGTGGATTTGAGAAGAAGCACTCCCCTTGCAGGGTAGTGAAATAAAATCGATTTTCACTAGCTCATTTCCTTAGTCCAGAGGGGGCTCCTGAGAAAGTGTATTAAAATCGTCCCGCACATATGCCGGCTTAGGACTTCAATATTGTTTACCCTATAATGGGGTGTGGCGCGGGTCTTCCTGGCAGGCATAATTTTATAGTAAGTGAATCGAGCCCCAGGACCGGGGCTGTGTGCTCCGAGGATTAATTCAAAACAGATTGGAGTGTTTGCTGTCCTTCGGTGGAAGTCGTTTAAAACGTGATTTGACTCGAAATTGGTTCGTTTATTATTTAGGCAAACAACATCCCCTCCCCGCAAGGAGTGCCTTTTTCGGTTAAAGTTTGTATATAAACAGAAAGTAGGACTCCTCAGGATGAGACAAAGGCATTATTTTGGGTTTTGCACGCATGCATTCCTTTATAATTTAAAATCTATTTGCACAGCATGTCGTAAATTGGGATTTGAAGATTTTACGCATGCTATTTATTATAACTTAACATTATATTTGGAGTTCGGAATATATGAGTGGACCTTTGAGGCTAATGCATACTTAGACATTGATCCAGTATACAAACATCGTATTTTTCAAGGCCTTTTATCACTCTTCTAGAATTTGTACTCGGTGTTGTCATAGGCTTCACCAAAACTGTTTATAAAAGTCCTACTTCTATTCTCTTAAAATTTTAAAGCCTCGACTTTTTAATTTTAGTTACTAACTGAACTGCAGATACGTGGGCTAAGTTAAAGGGTTTCCAAATTTTTTTAGATAAATGATGCGTGTAACACAATTCTGGACATTTTAGTATAAAATTATTGATAAACCACAGAATTTTATTCAGCCCTGTGTCCGGCACTAACGTGTAACGTGAATGTGAACCTTTTTCTGGGGGCTTTCGAAGTTAACAGAAAAATTCAGCTAAGCTGGTGAGATTTTGGTGAGTTTATGAATGCGACCCTTCTGGCCCATTCGGACCAGACTTAACTCCAGTGCAGTGAGTGAGTGCCACGGAATTTACATCTCATTTTGAAAAAGTTTTACCTCGCGGCAGTAATCAGCAGCTTTCAGGTAAAACTCCAGGTGAATCCCGCGTTGGAATAATACAGATTTAATGAATTTTAATTTCGCTCTTCTGATTCCCCCCTGTTTTTAATTATTTCCCACTGATTATCGGATTGCTCCGCATAACAAAATTCCACAACGGACTGTGGGGAGTCCCGTCGTTTGGAGACCTATCCGTACCGTCTGTTGTTATTTTCGGTTACCCTCTGCCGACGAAAGCAGGTGAGGGATGCAGCGCACGTCTGAAAATAAGTCGGGAACACGCCCAATTCAATTTCGTCCGCCAGTTCAAAATTAGATCGACCAAGCGCCGCTTTGTTCTCGCCCTGCGGGTATTGCGACTGACCCACACTGCCCCCAGCCATCGAAGGGTGTTGCCGAGTAAATTTTATGCAGTCCATGTCGTCGCAGAAGGTTCAAAAAATCACCCACGAGTATAAACCGCATTAGCCGACAAGGAAGGTATGTGCAAGATCTTCCAGAACTAAAGGTTCAGTCAAGATCGCAGGTGAGAGGTTTTTCATAGATTGCTGACCTAATATGCTGATATCATCCACGGCATCTGTACCACTTACTTTCAATACTATTCCTCGCCTGTAGATGGACAGAGAAGGAAAAGTAAGGAAAGCGGTAACTCGGCAAACCATCCACCTTCGTTCGTCTAGACGAGACTCACCTCCTCGCAAGTCCGTCGTCGTCTTTAAGTCTCGCCATGCAAGTGGAGCGCTTTCGCTTTTTGCAGCGAACTGCCAACACTCTTTGCACCCCAACCGGACCCTATATTCGCACGTGAAGGGAAGGGACGTCTCGGCCCCACATCCGCCTTCTTTTGACGCTAAGCCTCGTTTACTTAGTTCTGTTCGAGACGTGGCCGCGGGTGGGATTGGTAAAAAGTTATTTAATCAACAAAACCCAGTCCCGGACACTTGCGGAGTTGGCCGCGGAGGAGGCGCGGGACCGGGATTGTACTTAACCCACTCTGACGGGGCTGCGTTTGCACTTTCCTTGGTTGTGCTGTGATTAATCAGCAACTCATTGACGCTAACGACAGCAGCAGACGTTTTTCAATTTTACTTAGTTCCATTTCGGAAAGGTCGCATAAAATTATGTCGCCCCAGGTATAATGGGCACACCTGTAACATTCTGGAAACCTGTTATTGTGCGGCCCGTGCGCTTAATGTCTTTTCTGTTGCGCTGGAATATTTACGGCCTTTCTGAGGATTTCTAGAAATGAGAAGGAACTCACTCGTGGAACAGGTCGCTATCTCACCCACAAATCATCTCTCAGAACAAATCGGTTTACGTGTCGAGGACTGGATCATGCAAATGCAAACGATGGCTTCTCATCCGCGATGTTTTAAAAAAACGTGATTTTTACGTAAGCACTGCAATTTTAAAGAGACGCAATTGGCTGTGAAGGTTAATTTATGCAAGTTTTCAAATGCTTCGTATTTTTTCATTTAAAGGTAATTTATATTTCTCATTTAACTGACGAAAAGCTCTAGGTAAATTGATCTTCCTGTTTATAAAACTGTGCAAAAATAAAATTTTATATTTACAAGAATTACACGTCCCGCCTAATCTTGGTCTTCTTCTAGGTAATTTTCAAAATATACCTCCACCCCGCCCCGGAAGTAAGAAAAGTTATTTTTATATACTTGTTCGAAGTTCTCGAACAAACCAAAACCTAATCAATTTTCAGTGAAATTAAATTCAGGACTTGGACCCTTTAACACTTTTGGGCCAAAAATCGATCATTTTCACACTTGAGTCATCGGAAAGAGGAAACAACTTTTCATGCATTTAACAATTTTCGAAAATCTCCACCCAGGCCGCCATAAGGCAAATATCAAATGAACTCTCAGAAGCCACAGCCACCGCCCTCATCCGGAGTCTGTTCTATTGTGAGTCGGGCGAAGAGCGGGGCGGCGTTTCAAATTTCATAATCGCACACACGACACAAGGGCTGATCCCCGCAGGGCCGGGATTAAATCATATCAACGCTTCACTGAAGGGGTGAAATTAAGCGTTATAACAACACCAAAGGTCTCCCACCTGTGCGCGGATTCGCAGCCCCCGTCGCGCCTGAAACCCCCGAAAGTGATACAAGTAGCCCCCGCCCGGCTCATCCGAGTGTGAAAATTTGATATGGACTCTCGCATAACTATCAAAAAATCGATAAGCTCCGCCAGGGGCAGCGGCGAACTTTTCGAGGGCCCGAAGAGTTTTCATTTGGACTCGTCTAGCCGAAAAATCTTCAGCTACATTCGGGACTTCTGTGGGAAGGGGTGCGTCCGCTTTCCGGTGGCGAATCAGGGTTCGTGGGCAGGCATGTTGGCGGAAAAAAGAATGGAAAAATTGGGGATGGTTGGTTTCATCCTTCGATGCGTTTAATTTAACGCGCCGCCTGGCCAACCCTCTCCATGCTGAAGAAAAAGGCACAAGCTCCTAACCTCAACCCTGGTCGCTGTTTGTGAACGAAGGATGGGCATAATTAAATTTTTTCTTCATCCCTTCTTCTCCGCCCATGCACAGTTGCAAATTCCTGAAGGTTGCCGGCTCCCTGAATTCAAGGGCTCAAAGGACTCGCCGGAACGACGAGGCCTCACAGGGCAGGAACGGACGCAGAATTTTCCCAATGCGGCCACATTTCGTCTAAAGAAATTGCTTCCGGTAAATTGCAACTTGTTGAGATCAATTCCAGCACCCTTGCTGTGTCCCGTCCCCTGGCAGGCTCCCGCACTAGACTAAGGAGTCGCCTTTGTCGTGCTCTTGTCTGAGCTCCTTTCAAAGGATAGAAAATTTTCCACCAAGGAGACGAGGATGTCATGTGTTTTTCTTACAGCGGAAATGTTTCGCTCTGAAGGCGAAGTCATTAGGGCCGGGGAGGAAGCGAGTGCCGGCGAATTTTATTTTTATGCGTCTGCTTTAATATTGCAATTTATTTTCAATTTTATTCTCTGCCACACGACGCAAAACCCCGACGAGGGTGGCGGAGGAAAGACGGCGAGTCCCTGGCTAATGGGACTCGGCAGCGTAATGTACTTTTTCGTACATGTTTGCTCAGACTGCGAAATGAGCCTGAGTTCCCCCAGTCGTCGTAGTCCTTCAGAATTTCACTAGTTTGGCTTTTACTTTTTTGAGCCCTTTTGCAATTTTCTCACGCCATATGCCGTCTCGTTAACTTGGCAGCAACGTACACCTAGCATACATGGACTTTTTTTTAATATTACTCTCTACTATTTCATAGAATACATTTTGTGTGCAACTATGTCCACAATGGACTCATAAATAAACCATGAATTTTAACGCATGCTTTTATTTTCACCTACTCATATAAAGGTGCGAATTCGAATACAATAATTTTGGTACAAGAAAGCAAAAAAACAATTGCTGTTCGTTTTTCTTAATTTATGGCTTAAATAATTTTATCAGAAACGATTCTCCAAGATCACACAGACAATTTTTCTGACGACGTAAGAGAACTTCATCCATTGGAACAGCAAAATCACAGTTTGTGGGGTCACATTAAATACAAATCCCTGTAATAAATGCGTTTGCAAATAAGAATTATTCCCTTCGCTAACCAACCACAAAACTTGTAGCCTCTTGTGAACTTGAGGGCCTGCAAATATTCGCCTTATGACAGTAATCAAACACGTCTAAATCCCTTTAAAATTAAAGGGAAGCCGTCGTGCTCGGTGTTGCTAGGGCACAGAGCCCTTTGCTTAAAGGGCGTCCGCAGTGCCTCCATATACGTGCTATTCATCACTTGCCGAAAAGGACAAAGAACGAAACACTTTCGCCCGGCTGGCCGCTCCCTTTCAGTCCGTGCAGCGCTGGAAGGGTGCCCTTGCTCCTCCCCGCCCCGCCATCTCGGCAATAAACTCTCCACCGTCGGGCACTTTATTTTAATTTACATAAAGTTTTCATTTCATCAATCAAAGGGCAAGGGGATAGACATGAAAAATCTGAGGAATGCCGCTGGTCATCGGGCGAAGTTTTCCCATTTGTTTTTTTTTTTTTATTTTCAAACGCAGCGGTTGCTGCAACCCGTCGAGGGATAAATAATTGCCCCGGGGGGATGCAACCCTCCGCAGAGATAGGGCCCTGCAATTTTGTAATTTTTGATCGCATGAAACTGCCTCTCGTCTGCTTCACTAGCAGCATCTGCAGCCGCCCCCTTCAATTGGTGGATGGATGCATTGTCTAGACGGCGCGGCGGATGAACCCCACGTACTACCCGCAGCCCATGTGGAAAGGAGTAGTGCAACGAATCCGCCTGTGCACACTGCGATACTTCGGTTGCATTGGATCATGCCCTGTATAAACCGGATAATGATACCATTCATGTAAACTGAACTTCTTCGAATAGTAAAACAATGTATTTAGAGGTACCAAGAGGTAAGTAGATAATTAGCCGTAACCAAGTACTAGCTCAGACTTCCTAGTAAGCAAGTGAGTAGTATTCCGAGTTAGTTTTAATAAAGTAGAAAAATGTTGAAAGCAGCCGCTACTGTTGCATTTTAAAGAGGCCCATTCATTTCCGTGTGATGCTGAACAATAAATGCACACTTGTTAATAAATTTTACACTTTTCAAAAACGACACCACTTGGCGTTCCAAAATCGCTTGATGAACGCGCGCTATTTTCTGTCGAAATTTATTATGGTGATTGTTCGCTGCAAATTGGGTGATGTATTAGCAGGGCCCCTTCTGCCACTGTTGCAATGCTCCGTATCCAGTTGGGACCAGTGGTTGTTGCGGTTCCGCAAAATTTTTAGCGCTGATTTCGATTTATTTTCCACCCCTGCCTAATGAGACCTGGACACCATGAACGCAGAGGGCCAACTCCCACCTTGTACAAGTAAAATCTTCCCCAGTCATCAAAAATTCGGAATTTCACCGAAAATGCAAAATAATTTCAAAAGTTTCACGCCCTTCGGAGCGCATCGTTGCATTTTTGCGACGATTGTTTGTAGTCACGGCCGACACGTCGCCCTGCGTAGCACCGAAAAGACAACACTCGCCTCTCTTTGAATTTCGGCGGATTGCTGGGGCTTTCGCAATAACTTGGAAAAAAACATGACACGAAACTGGTTACGAGACTGCTTGCCTCGGCAGTAAATTAGCGACCGTGTGACGGGTGATGATGTCAAAGCGGCGTGGCGATCGTTAGTAAGATAAAATTCCGTCTAAGGCACATACGCTGCACTGCGAGATGGAACTAGGGTTAAAGGGGCCGAATTGTCTGTTCCATTTGTCGCTGATTTCAAATCTATAGCTCCGGCATTTCGAAATTCGGGACAATTCCACTTTAGGGAACTTCAATTTTTACCTTTTGCTGATATTTCATGAAGGAGCTTTTGCAGTATAGAAAACCTATAAAACGAATTTAAGTATTCAAGTACGAGTTTCAAAGGGATGATTAAAACCTGAGTCACATTATGACTATGGCAAAATTAGGACAATTTTTAAAAAATAATAAAAAGCTAACTACTGCTAAGCAATCACATTTTAAAACAGAACTAAAATACAAACCTTTTGTCTCATTGCATGTCTAAGCATAAAAAAATTCGTCAGTATTTTGAAATCGTGAATTTTATTTATCCAGCTTGAACTCTGTCTGCGTTTTCAGGAGATGAGTAAAAAAATTCGTCAAATAAAGACCTTGAGGGACACTAGATTTCCTCTTATTAAAGAAAGGAAATATGCAATTATCAGGTGTTTATAATTCTTCTTAATTTGTTATTCCAATTCTTCATCTCAGGTTGAATACACAACTGGAGTCTCTTGAGTCTGAAATTTGCATATGAGTCAAGCTCTACTAATCAACGTGTAAATATTTGTGATTTGTGATTTAAAGTGTCACAAATTACTCTGAGAAAATTTGATCCGAGAAGATGATATAATAACTTTAACGACACATCCAATTTTAGTAATTCTTATCCTTATATTTTGTTGTACATTAAAAGCATTGTCTGCTGGATTTAGACTCAGCAAGCCCAAGTCGGTCTACCTCAAAATGTGCAAATCAAATTCAAAGCTCACCTTAGTGAGGTAGCTCATAAATGCATGTTGGCTCATGCATTATGGATCCGCAATTTATGTCTGCAAGCGCAAACTAACTTTTCGCTGATAGTGTTTTTAAATGAAGCAAAAATCCCAGCTTTCCCAGACTTCGAATTTACAATTTCGGCAAAAACTACAGTTTTGTTAATTTTAATTATACAATGGTCTAATGTGATTAAAAAGGAAATTAAATTAAAGTAAAGAAATTATGGGGGTTGTACGCATTGCGTAGACAAATTCTGTTTCCTTTTATACTGAGAATGAGAATTTATAAATAAAACGGCATAGAGTAAATGATTTCTATTAATTCTATTATTTGTTCGTGAAATTGAATTACACGAATGCGAGGACCGTTCCAGGAATCTTTAAAACATCAATAAGCGATAGATTCACATGGCATCGGTTTAAAACACGTTCTTACCAAAGATCAACAACCTCACTAAATCTCATTACCTTTTAGAGACACCTGCTCAATGTACGACTGCGACTTTCCCAAGTTAAAATTATTTGTAGCTTAAGATTTTTAATCCAAGATGTCTTAAATTTTTCATTTGCTGTAATTAACCACGAATGGGCATCCAGCACCTGTCGATTGTGTTTTTTCTACACTTACAATCTTCCCAACAATTAAAAACAATGTGCCGCTAATTAATTTCCATCCGAATGGAAAATTCTCTCCCGGGTATTTCTCGCAAGTGTACCTGCGACATTACCTAATGAAATAAAGTTCGCTACTAGATGCTGGTCAGCGAATCTGAGAAAAATCCAACTATAGTAACCAGTGGAACAGTTGCGACCTAACAAATGAACGCCTATACAAATCTACTCGTGGGCGACTGTTTGGAAAACAAACATGGACTCACCAACAGTGCACTACAGGTCTCAGCTGGGACAAAACGACAGGTTTCTATCCAAGGATAGAATTTCGCAGCGCGATCTGCATAATAACGACACACTATCTGACTTCCTACAAGGAAGCTCTTTCTCCAGAAATGTTTTGATTAAGTTAATCTCACTCGTGTATAATCCACTGCAGGTTGCGCAACGTCTCCATCGTCATACCCCAAGATCTGAATAAATTTCTCTCATGATTTTTTTTTTTTGCGCCGTTGTTGAAAAATTAATTTCGCACAAAAAAACTGCAGAGAAAAGACGAAGAAAATTATTTCCCACAAAAATCTCTGAAGTTGTATCGTTGTACTCAGACTTCAGGAGTTATTGTAATCAGGAATTCCTTTTTTAATCAATTGTAGTGGAAATTATAAAGAGGGGAACAGTTAATTTTGATCAGATCTAAACTGAAGTACTTCAAAAAAACAAAATCTTCGTTTATTGGGTGAGAGGATGGACTAACATTTTATAGTTGTTTGTTACTCAACCATGCTAATATTATTTAACGAATTTTATTGCAATTTTTACTATTAGATGCTCCATAGGTCAACTTAAAATATAGATGTTTTGTACAAAGTGTAAATGCCTATGGAAAGTACGATTTTTTAAGAAGAAACTACCAAGGTTTCAATTTAGCAAAATGAAAAGCCTTGATAAACCTTTTTTCGTACAGTCTCCTTGATTATCTCCAATGTTGAACATTTCCACGGCCATTTCCAAATTCAATAAGTATCTGATTCTAGTTCACATAAGTCCAAATGCTAATTACTGCTTCCTGCCTCTTACTCATTTTATCAATTGATAGCACTTGAAGATTTGCAGGAGTCAACAGCAGTGGACTCGCAAGTAGGAAGAAGCGTGAACAGCGTTCTTTAACTTAGTGTTCATGGTTTTAAAACCAAGAGCACATTTTTGCTTCTTTTGTTGTTCTCTTAAAATACCGAATCGTAGCTTATAAAAATACTTTGGCCTATATCCACAGGTTTCAAGTCGATTTTAATTATATCTTTTAAATATTTGAATACGGACAGAAATACAAACTTCGAAAATATTGAAATTGTCTTCTGTTTTTCGAAAGAGTTTTATTTATTATACTCGTGTAAAGTGGAAGCAAAAAATATAATTTTTAAGAAGAGAATCGACGAAACCTGCGTTTCTCGTTGACGGTAAAACTTTGTCCATATCTAAGGTGTCTTCAAGATTGTTATACTACGCAAACCAGGCAATTAGTCAATCCATGTTAAGCACCATTCATTATTTAGTGGAATTCACCGTACTTTTCCCACCTGCAGCAACAGGTGAAAGAGTCGTCGACGGAATCCACTTTATAGGCGTTTCTCACGTAACCAGCCCGCGCCACGGCGGACTGAATCTTCTGCCGAATCCCGCGAAGTGTTTTCGAGCGAAAGAAGTTCCCACCGTCGCGCCGCACTTTGCGCTGAGCCAAAAACGTCAGATCGACAAAGAACCGCAGCCACCGAGCAGCACGCGGCACAGTGACCTCATTCGCGGAAATTGATTGCTCTCAGAGTGCCGAAATAAATTGCCTGGCGGAAGCGAGCCATAAATCGCGCGCTAGACACCTGTCAGCCAATTTGGTAAATTGCTGGCGAGTTTTTAATTTCGTGCCTTGTTGGACTGGGGTAGTTTTCCCCATGGACCCCCCGAGACCGCGTGAAACTGCATCTTTCGGTAGCAGTGCAATGCCGCCAAGTTTTCCCACATTCGACGACGACGAGTGGAATGCTCTTCTGAGTCGCGGAAAGTTTTTACGTACTAGCGCACTTTCTAGCGAAGGAGCCGCCGTTGCCGGTCGTCGATCCTACAAGTCGTTAACACCGAACAGTTCGCCGTTGGGTTGATGCGGCGAGCGGGCGAGGCAATCTGTGGAAAAACTACAGGGAAAGTTGCTGCGCGCACTGGTTCGGAGATGCGTCGTCTGATGATCAGAATAGGAAAAGTGAAAAATCCACTTCTGCCTGCCGGAGGGACGGCAACTGTAAAAAACGTGTCCAGACGACTGCAGTGTGTGAAAACAACACATTCCGACATGTCGTGTCACATCACATGGAGTTGCTTTGTGACCGCCAACACGAAGTGCCGTCGGAAGCGGCGCAGCTGTTGACGAGCCGCCGTTCAAAACATACAATCGCGCATCATTGCAGCGCACTAGTCGACGGAACCGTGCGGGGGAGCGATGGCGTTCCTGCGGAATACGTGGGAGCGCCACTCAACCAGATCGGACTCATCACTCAACTCTGAGCGTTATGCAACCTTACGCAAACCCGGTTCTATTTCGGGTCTCTAATTGCATCCATGACCTTCCGCTCGCTGTCGAAGTTCATTATCAGCGGAGGCACCGTCACAGATAAGGAAGTCGGCCAGCTTCATTTACTACTGCATCAATCGCGGATACGGGTACTCGTAGGCGATGACGTGATCGCCGAACTTTGAATAGGATCTACCAGAGGCTTGGTCTTCGAATGAATTCCCATTCAACCCGACTTCGTCTATTGCGCTTTCAAGTGACTTCCACTATTCCAACTTATTCAGATCACCGGTCGTTACTCAGATCGCAATGTGGCTGCGACCACTTCTGGACTTTTATTTTTTACCTAGCAGAAATCACTTTTCCTTTTACTATCATTAATTGAGGATTATGACTGCAGTCGCAAACGGCTGAAAGTACTGAAATACCCCAGACTCTGCATCTTTTACCGTCCAAGTTCTTTTCTGAATCTTTCGTAGAATTTTTTTATTGCTTTCATGCGTAAATTTTGCGCGCAGTTTGTAAAAACGCATTCGCGAATAAGACCCTTATTACACAAATATTACGCAATAACGTCTAGGCTGTGGAATTTTGTATTACCTCAAAACGTTTTTAAAGGTTTTTTCATCTCTTCCCTACCATTGTCTAGGAACAATGGTTGAAGCTTCTCAAGCCTCTAGCCCTTTTATTCGGTAGACCGTACACGTGCAAAGGTTTGTAAGTAAGTTAAAAGTGTTCATTTGGAAGTAGTACGGAATTTTGTAGTCGACGAAGAAAGAATTCTCCCGACTTAATGCTTTGTAACTGAAAAAGTATGACGAGTTTTTCCAATAGTTCCCCAAGTAAAAAAGTGGGTTAAGTGGTTTCAAAGCTACCTCAAACTTTCTTCTTTATAATTTTAGTGTGAACATAATTCCGACTTAGGAGTTATCTAATAGTGGAAGTTAGATAAATAAAGCAGTCATTACGAAGTTGGTTACTTTTCTGTTCCTAGCATGGTTTTCTGAAATTTTTTGAGTTGTACATTATTAACACCTCTTCAATAGTAGATCACTAGGCATTTCTCCAGGTGATTGCACCATCCGCCAGACACTCACAGTTCTGTAATAATTCGCCAACATTTCTTTATCAATTATCAGTGCAGGCGTTACATGGTCGAAATTGTCAGTGTGGCTTTCTGCGGTCGGCATATGCACACCTGGCGAGTGACCAGATTACGTTCGACTCGGCCACTGGTCACGTCGCTTTTACCTGATCAATCAGCGTGAAAGCATTTCGAAAATCGTTTTTCTCCTTGCCCGCTTTTTCGTAAACAGCACCTCAAATTGGAACACTCTTAAATATTAATAAAAGGTAAAAATGCAACGAAATCGCCCACTTGAAATGAAACGCGAGATTTTTTCCCTCTGCGAACGATAACTGTAAACCCGTGAAAATTGCAAAAAATCTAAAATCTGCATCCGCCTGAATGACCTCGATCGAAAATGAAGAAATCCAGATCGTGCCAAGTTAATCTGGCAGTCCCGGCTGCCAGGAATGCTCCCTTCCGCCGCGAGAAGGCCCAGTGCTAGTGACACGGATCGCGTCGAATTCAAAGCGAAATTTCAGCGCCCAACACACTCACAGCGCGATCGGCGCGTTCACCTGTCGGGCGACAGATCGACCGTGTGTGTGTTAGTGGCGCGCTTACCTGTGCACACAGCAGAACGGTCGCCAGTGCTGCCACTGCTCGTGTGGCGAGGCACCGTGCGGATGATCCCTTCGCGCAGGTCATGGCTATCCTTTGGCTTCAGCGGCGGCGCGTATCCAGAGCGAAACGTGCAATCAGGGGGCAGAGACAAGCGATCATGCAGCACCGGTCCCCGAGCCGCGGAGACACCTGAGCAAGCGGTGCGAGTGCGCCGCTGCGCTGCGGTGCGGGGTGCGACGGGAGTGCGTGCAGGAATGCGAGCTTCTGGTTTCTTTCGTGCCGCGGGCGGAACACACTGCGAGCTGCTTGCTTGGCGGGGTTCACGCAGCGCCGCGGGGAGACGTGTGGCTGGTTTCGTGCGGTGTGCGCTGCGCGGCGCAGGTGTGCGGGTGAGCTGGTGACTTAGGTAAGGACCAAGCGGGCGGCTAGCTGCTGGCGCTGTCGCGGCGCTTGAATTTAACTAGTCCTTTGGGAACAAAGACGCTTCTCAAACGCGGGAGGAGCTCAAGGACAGGTGATCCCAGGACAGGTCGTACTCCCAGTGGCATTTTGCATTGCACTGGCGGCACTAGCAGCACTGCTCAACACACACAGCGGCCTCCGAACAGGTTGGCACACTTACTGTCGTTAACTGGCATTTCTTGCGAAACAACTCACGGGCGATTTCTACATCCTGGGGCGCGCGGCCCGCGCCCGTCTCACGCAAAACACTGCACTCGCTCGGCGAGGCCGAGCAGGAACGCACGCACACCACCTCACGCCGCGTGAACACTTTCCCTCGCGCAAGGAAGTCGGAACAGGAAGTTCGCAGGCCCGAGTCGGGTGGCTCGATCAAACGCACGACGGGTCCCAGAAAAGCTGCGGCCGGAGGAAAACGCACACGGCTCGAACGCGAACCTGGTGATTAATTGCACTCTTTCAGAACCTTTGTCCCGGTTTTTGCTTCTGAACCTTCTGGTAGCAAAATTGGCGGCGAGCAGGTCCACCTCCGCACTCGCGACAAGTCCGCACTCGAATGAATGAACCCGTCGAAGTCTGGCAGCGCTGAGATCCCCATTCGCAAGAGACCACCAGGGCTGCTGCGCTTGAATGTGTGGTGTGCGAAGCCACACGAAGAGACGGAGCACCGCTCGCTGTGTGTGTGCACGAATAGAAATGCAAAGTTTACGTTTTGGCCGTAGTTGTGTGCGGTTGTTGGACGAGCGTGTGGGAAGAGCGTGTGAGTACGGTCGCGCGCTCATGCCGCGAAGTATTGCCACAGGGCATTGCTAACCGTTTCTAAAATATTTTTAATGAATTTGGTAAATTCCCAAACAACTTCAACAAGTTTAATGCCTTGACCACGTAACTCTAGTTGATGTCTTAAAGCTCACCTAGTGAACTTGAAATGAAGCACAATAAAACGGTCGATAATTCTTGATTTTAGACGATTCCACAAACGGTTAAGATTCAAAATAAATGACGTTAATGCCATTTGAAGAGTAATTTCGTTAACAATAGCAAAACCGGAAACTCGTAAGTATTAATAAAGTAACGTGAAAGTTCAAAACGTGAATTTCTAGAGCTTAGAGGTACGCGAACAGTATTCTTCTTCTTGTGGCCGCGCGGGTTCCGACCACACGAAGTAACTCAGCCTGTCGTCTATCGCTACAGTTCAGTAGCCTTAAAGTATGCAACTTGCAAAGTATTGCCGAAAACGGCACAAAACCGCTATGCTGCACAAACCTCGTCTTCAAACCTTGCGGTCGACTGCCAGCTTTCGGATAAAGCTTTCGTCGAGCTTACACGCACAGTCCGGAAGAAATGACGAGCCCGATTCGGGAGTTGCAGAGGAACAAAATTAATTGGTTTTAATGAACCGTGTTTCTTTCACCACTGAAAAGGTTCTTAGCAAAATAAAATTAAGGAATGGGCTATTCCCAGTATTTAAATGAATTATGAGCGTTATTATAAACAAAGACCCAATGAGATTCATTCAAGTGACCGTTGACCCACTGACCCCACCCCCACCAACCAGCTGGCCAATGGTGGTGGGTCAGTTAGTCCACTTTTCCCACCAACTGTGGCTGCCTGACTTCCTGACCGGCTGACCGGCTGACCGTAGGAATTTTGTATGCCTCTTATGTATATTTCAATAAATGGTTAAATATAAGTTATTGTTATTATTTTTGCTGTGTAAAAGAAGTGTAATCTTCACTTCACATGTGGGCAAAATAATTTCTACAAGTTCGGCCTTTATATAAGCAATGGTCTATTACTTTTCCTTGTCTGTGTCGTGTTTACTTTTGTTCGCTCAACTATTATACTCGCAGTTTTATTAATTAAAATGCATTCGTAAACTATGCACCGTTTTTTAAGAAACAACCATCGTGTACAGTTAAACATTTGAATAACTACTTTACCCAATGGTGTAGAAGGAATATCTTGAACTTTGTATAGAATCCAATTTCGCCAAATTACAAAGATTTGAAGTAGTTTTCTCAATTAATTCAATTAAAATGGACACGTTTGATCGCTAAAGAACCCGAGAACTGCGCTAGTCCTCTGTAGAACAAAGCAGAGCCAACATCAATCTATCTCGATTTCAATGGCCTAAGTAGAGCCATGACCTGTGCTAATGAAGGAATAAATCTGAATCTAAAATTGACATCTTCTTCGCGCTTCCTTTTCCTTAGAATGCAGGAAATTGATTGGGTCTTTTGGAATTGTCGATGGATTACAACAATTACCCTGCGCGCATACCTGTCAGTGGACAACCAGATCATTAGTGGCCTTTCCAGGTGATAAGAGCTTCATTCCCGTCACGCAACTGGACAGAATAGTTGCTGCGTTCGGACCACCAAGATTGAGAACAGCCGTACGACTCGTCAACAAAAACTAAAAATGCAAAATTCTTGTAGTTCCGACAACTGAACAAGGCCGAGATCTTAAGAAATCCCGGATAATGAGACCGATCCCGTCGCGAGATGTTCCCTGTCGCGCTTCACGGGCGAATTAAGGTGAATCAGTATGACATGAGACAGGTCAGTCGCGATGATGCCGGGCGACATAATAGAAAATATTTAGCGTTCTAATGAGTCACCTCAGCCGGTGCGATCGCACGCACCGACCTGCAGCACTGGCCACGGGAATAATTCATTCTAGCGGTCCGCGTGTGGGGCACGCTTTAGCAACTTTCCGCGCGCGATAAATCTGCGGCTTTCCGCCGCTGGTGTGCCTTCCTTATTAAATAACGGCCAAAAGCGACGCGGAGAAATTTGTAAGCTAACAAGTGCGCCAGCACTTCCTGATTTTCAGCAATCAATACGCGGGGTTAGATTGATTTCTGATTCTAGGAAACGTGCCGGTGAACGAACCGGTGAGGCTGTTCTAATCACGGTCACACCAATCCACCTGGACACCCGGCTGACATGAGTTCCTTATCGCCTTGCTGCCGTTTGCCGAGATAAATACGCGATAAGTCCCCTCACCTGCCTCTTGTAATCAGCTCAGAATCTTCTTCATCCGTAGGTGCAACGAGCTGTGGTGCGAAATCTACGGCTTAATTGCATTCTGGTTTCGTGCTAATGAGGGTTGGATATCGCCTCCCATCAGTCCAGATTCCACAAACTTCTCTTTTTGTGATCGCCGCTCGTTCCCAGAGTGCGTTTAATTTTTGACTAATTACTCGAAAGTACAAAACTTTTTGGGGTCCAAATGCACTGCGAGTATTTACCTGAAATACGGAATCGACCCACTTCTCAAGTCATTTGCCTCTTAAGGTCTCAATGATGATTATCCGGGGTCCAGATAGCCGCTCGCCCGGCTCCGGATCGATATACGAACAATTGGAGGATTGCGCGGTGTTCCGCTGATTGGAAATATTCGAAACTCACGGCGCAATCCGTTATGAATCGCGATTCGCTGATTATAGGCGAAGTCGACCGCCAAAACAACATTTGTGAAAAAGGCCCTCCAGCAGGAGGCATCATGTCACGTTGACCTTGGTCAAAGTCTTCGTGGTGAAGAAGATCAAGATCACGCGGGCGATTTGCATACAATCGAAGCAAGGCGCTTCTCTTCCGAGCGGCTCAATAATCTTCTGCCGCTACCGCCACCGGCGCACCATAGAATGCACCTGAACTCACCTGGATGTGATCATAAATCAGTTTTCGGAACGAGAGGCAATTAGTTCGCCCACTCAGCACCCGCTGAAACAATTCAACCTGAGGCCGAACGTTGCGCAATTCGATTTGTTTGTTTTGGCGGCTCTTGACGGAAAATCGTCGCCGGAAGGTTCGCGGAAGGTTCCTCTGGAATTGTGAGAAGATAACACTATACTGCCGGAAACCGAAATAAGGTTCATGTTGTGCCATTGCTCCGGCATGAAATTCGCCTCTGTCGAGAAGATGCACGGTCACGATCAAATAGAAATACTAGATCGTAATCTGCAGAAAGATTGTAGTCAGCTCCACCCTCTGGTGTACTGAGTGACAACTGATGTTTGAACACCTACGCATGAACCATCGCTAGAGAGAAGTAGAGGAAACGAGAATTAGATTGATACTCTGCTTTGTCAGGCTTAAGAAGGTAGTAACGCATCAACAAGGTGAAGTAGTCCTTTCTACCGCTATACTGACTTTCAAGGTCTAAAAAAGGTTGCAATTTAGCTACCTTCTAGAAAAGGAACGTACGAAATATGCATGCACTCTTTTAAATGATTCCCAATGATCAAAGACTAATTGGAAATGTTAGGAAACACTAAATTAGGTTAAAGCGGTTAGTAAAATCCTTTTTGAAAGAGAATATTTCGTGAAACTTATTAAAAATGTATACCTTCCTAGATGTACTATTTTTTATCAAGATTCCAAGGCTGACGGTGCTCTAAATTAATTTATTTTCGTGGATCGTTAGTAGCTGCAATACAGACTACATCTTAGCTTCTATTACTTCACCTTCTGCTACTTGGCAAGTTCAATAGTCCAGTTCAGAATTGGGGCGATTGTAACGAAAATTATAATTCTATTAAATAGAACTGCTTATTTCCTACTTATTGTAAACATAGAGCTCCCAGGTAATGTTCAAGCTTGCATCTTGCACGTGCAAACGTACTGTGCTGTTGGATCGGGAAAAATTGCTTGAATCGCTTAAACTGGATCACAGGTTGGTATGCAAATTGTGGCGGGTTTAATTAGAACGAAGAATTATTTCTATCGCAGGCCCCACACCGAGCTAATGTGGGAGTGGAAATTTCCCGTGGTACCCCCTGGGAAGGCAGGGAGAGAGCCTCTCCCACTATAATTCAGCATTTTTCCACGTTGATTCCCACATTATTCAGAAATTTATGATAATCGACGGAGGCAAAACAAATCCACGAAAGAAAGAAAAAATAATTAAGGCACAAGAGGTGAGCTTCAAGAAAAGTTTCTTAGTTTCTTGCGTAATCATTGTTGTCCCGATCGCTATCGGATATCTAGCCCAGACCAAGGGCAGGACTCCCGGCGCATTCCCGGCTCCGGTGGGGGAATCAACAGCCGCCTACGAGTTGCACTTGGAGGAGGGTTTTCTCTTGGCGAGGGGGAAAATCGTGTGAAATTGATTTTAATTGCGCGCTCGCGATTTGTGCGCTGGGGCGTCCCTTGCAAGTGGCTGGAACCCGGGATCCGGGATCGGCAGACACGTTTCGCGGGAAATCTTAGCAATTATCGAACGTCATAGTTCCGCCGGGAGTTGGCTGCAAGATAGACCCATCGCTCCGAACGGTTAGTGCGAGGAAGTAATTAAGATCGCAACGAGTCACCGCACCCGGACCGCCCCGCGCCGTCTTGGGATTGGGCTGCGGCTGACTGCACACGTTCTTAGCGGCTGCTAATGTATCATTCATATGCCTTCATTTCTGCTTTTCGACTCATTACGGAGCGGCCGGCGCGGCACCACGTTGCGGAAGTTGTGCCACCAGTAAGACCGCGTTTACCTGCGCGGAAGGTCTTCGAGAACAATCAACGAGCAGAATTATGAATGAATCTGGTGAGGAAGTCGGAATAAATTTTCGGCAGACTCTGGCCAAATTGCCTGCATTAATATTCTCGCCAGAACCAAAACGAACGGAGTTTGAGCAGTCTGCTAGTCGTGGGGCCGCCGTCTATCGCCAGCGACCTACCGGCGGTTTTTGGCGGTTGCTGACACAATTACCTAAGACACCGGAAGGATGCGAATTTTTGGTGGTCGACAGACCGTACGTGAGACCCACCCCAAACTCAGATGTCCCACTCAGCGACCATTGACCATTAGCCACTCGGGCCTGGAAGTTGCAGAAGAAATGCGGTACATTTTTGTTGTAGTGCTGTAATTTGGTACCTTTGCCAAAAATCCGGGCCAAGGATTTCGTCTATGCTGAGATTTCCTTTATTGGAGAAAAGCGTCCACTGAAGTTTTGTTAATTCTACTGACCAACGAGCGAATCGCCGCGGCACGCTCGACTGCACCACTTCTTTCCCCTGACTCAGATCGAATTCAATTAGCTAGCAGATGCCCGCCTTAATTAAACTGAGAAGGTAATCAATAGCCCGAGGACCAAAGTAACGTGATACTTCTCAGACCTTTCAAGATTTTGGCTGAATTCATTCATTTGAGGGTGCTGAGCGTTCCTCATTGGACTAGTAAGGGTGGCCTATGCCTACCTTCAATGAATTATAAAGGGAAATTTAACAGTGAAAGTACTCAAAAAAGTAAGAAATAAGTAGGTAAAAATTGAGTTAAGGTAATAAACATGGTTCAGTATTTGCCGCTTATCTAATTTATCTTTAACCGAAAGATCATGTAAAGAAACATTTGAAGTAAATTGAATTAGTACGCATGAATAAAAAAGTAGATGTGTAAAGCCTTGGTCAAAAACTAAAAAACTAAACCTGTTGACGGATTCGAATGATTTTAAATCCGGTCACCGTCTTGCTTTTTTCTTGTGGTCGCCGTAAATTATTAATCGATTTGTGCAATTTTTTACACTATTACTGTAGAATTCAATTTATCCTTCCGTGTTAAGTATTTACTTTGAATATTTGAATAATTGACGACAGCTAATTTTAATGCTCGTAATTATGATGATAACTCTGACCAACAGTTGTGAAAGTTGCCCATTTAGAAATAATAAATAAATTTACTTGCAATTCCAAGGATTTTAACTGCGATGTTCGGATTGCAAATGCAATGATAGAATTCACCTTCTCCGAGCCATGTTCTGAATATTTTTGCATTTTTCCAATTTACTCCTGTGGGATTCACAGAATTTGTGCCCAAGCCAGGTAACCTATAGTCGACACCTGGAGTCATTTAACGCTAAAATCATTTTACACAAATGTATGCAAATTTTTGGCAATCGCTTTGAACGATGACTGGGTGTTCTGCAGTGGGTCACAGGCACGTGCCATAAAACGCAGGACAACGTCCACCAGTTTTGAATTTCGATCAAATAGATGCTGTTCTTGCTTTCTCTCTAGCACCCTGGCAAACGTGACTGTTCTATTTGTTTGTATTTGGACTCACGCGGAGAATCAGAGCCTAGTGAAGCTACGTTCTACGTCATCAGGCGCTTAGTCATGGCAATGTGAAGTAGAAAGTGACCGGAGATGACCGGAGTGACCTTTGACACCATCTTGTTATCAACAAAAATGTTGTTAGTTTTTGGATATAAATACTTTCTGTGATGATGTTGTCTAACAAGTTTTTACTGCGTTGTTAAATTAATATAATACATCTAGAAATCTTTAGCCTTTCTTGATGTTTTTGTCGGATGCGAAAAACATTTCATGGCGTGTGAAAAAATATGACCAATGTTGATAAAATTCTTTGTAGAGTTAGTTATTCAAGACAAGACTTTACTGCTTTTTGAACTCCAGTCTTTTAAAGTACGCTACGGTTTGAACAACCAGTTACTGGTACAAACGGGCTGTACTATCTCATCACCTGATATGATAAAATCTAGGAATATTCCGTAATTACGAGATTCTAAAGTGACTTCGAAATCGGTCGACGATTTTTAAAAACAGCCGAACACGAAATGATTCAAATCTGGGTCATCTCTTAGCAGTTGAGTTCTTTTCCAGAAATTTTCCTGTCCATTGGTCGCGGCGAGATGACTCAACCGAGCGAGCACTCGCTGCGACCAGGTAGGTAGTCGGTTCTCAGCGGTAAAGTGTCATCAGCGAAAACGACGACGACAATCGGCGTATAAGGCCCCTTGTTTTCCGAAAGAACTATTATTAACATTTTCCTGTTTCTAAGCTGGCGATTTCCAGAGCGGAAGATGTTGTTGAACTTGGCTTCAACGCCGAGTGATTTCGCGATTACGTAAAGCGTGCTAAAACGGCACATGTACACAGTGCTCGACGGTGAAGTGCTCAGGTACACGCAATACCTGGCGGTCGACCGAAAACAATCACAGAGTCTAAGACATCTCCGTACCTGCCCCGCTCCCGACCTCCCTCATACGTGGAGTTCTTGGGCGCGAAGTTCAAGTTTGCCACCGCTGGTTCTTTCGCCACTGCCCGCCTCCACCTCAGGTGCACTCGTATTGTGTGTTTTATGCCAGGTCGCTGATTGCTTTTGGATTGTTCCCGCTCGGCTGGCTCTGCGCCAGCTTTTTGCAGACGGGGGCTCCTACCTGGCCGCGAAGGCACGCCACGAGGTGTGTTTAGGGGCAATTAAAAGCGCCTTATCACTCCGTGAGCAGCCAGTTGACTGAGCACAAGGCGAATCGAAACCGCCACTAATGGCGGCCCGCATTCACTTCCAGATTAGATAAAAATTAAATGCCTAATGATTTTGCACATAGATCTTTTTTTCCAATTGAAATGCTGCTCTCAGATCGTCGACAAGCGCGCTTGGCTCTAGAATGGGATAAGGAGCTGCTCTGAGGAGACCCAGCTCCTCCAATGGCAGGTGATTACCCAATGTCAGTGTCATTTGGAGCCCGGGCCTTAGAGAGGCACAAGGAAATGCCTTCGGCAACTTGGAAGGCACGCAACTAAGTTTTAGGTCTTGTTTTGAATGAAGTCAACAACCAGAAAATTATTTTTAACGAATTATTTGATACAATCTGCACTCGACTGTAGTCATAACAGATTCTGGTTCCGAGTGGGCTGCGGTGTTTTACACCTCTTAAATACCCCAACGTCTAGGCAAATTGGTACAAGATGAGGATATAATCAAGAGCTGGATATACAACTAGGTTAACAAAATTTAAATTTATACCGAATTTAATTTTTCTTAACTAATACTGCTTAAAAACAAGTTCCTACTGAGTGCTGAGAAAATGGCTCTGGTAGGAATCGGAATACTAGTCGTTTTTTGTTTTCAATTTTTTCTTGTCTCTACGAAGCATGAATCTGTAAAACTACTGCGTGTAAACTTTGCTACTAAATTCATGGAACATGGGGCTAATGTTTATATTTAAAAAAAAACATCAGTATGAAAGTGTTGCAGCTAAAAATAATGGTTAAGAAATAATTTAAGAATAAATTGGATCAATTGCGAGTGTAACTCGCCCGTTGAATGGTCAATGGTGTGTAGAACCTTGTCAATTTTAAAACTATGAAGTGTATTAATATTAGTACTGAGCTGTACAGATTTATTATCAGATGAGGAAGCAAAAGTCGAGGTACTTTCAATTATTTATTTTCCTCTGCAATTTCCTCGCATCTGTGACGGCGTAACGCGTAATCAAACGATCACGCGGTGAAATAACTTACGTCGCGTTCATTACCTAAGGTAACTGAGTTCGACTTGTGTAATTTCCCTTTTCCTTTTATTGCACCTTAGACAGGCCGATGTCCGGCCCGGGTCGAAAGGATGTCAAGCCGGGGCGACGTAAGCGTGTCCATTTCCGTACACTATCAGCTATTCAAATCGAATTCCGCTGCCTGTTCTGCCGGGTTCTCCCGGTGAATGTTTCGAAAGTAAAAGGATCCATAATGCATACCGGCGCGAGAGAACCTTATCCCGCTAGGAATACAAAAGGTCTTCTAATTAAGCTCTCCGCGCCCCCGGTCCGGAAAGACCCGAATGTCCGACTGGCTCGACTAGTTTGCCTCTGCAGAAGCTAAATTCCGTCTTTACGATCATTACGCTCGACGGGATGCATTATTCAAAAGTGTTTGGGCTGACCTCATATGCGAAGGGTCCCGGTCCGACGTGTTTGCTATGCGTTTCCCAGTTTACGCAACTCTCGATTTTAAAATAAATTGAATGCTTCTGCGCGCACAAATCGCAATCCTCGCTGGACAATTCGAACTAGCTACGGTTAAATTATGCGAAGGAATGGGGAAATATAAGAATTTTCGTGATTTGTATTTAAAACACAGACATTTTGCATATTTAATCGTGTATGTCGTGAATCCACGAAATGGATAAACATTCTTGAGTAATGTTTGAAAGAAAGTTAGAACGCGCGTGTTTTATGGAATCCTCTCTCTGCGATTGTGCTTCCTCTTAACCGCTTTAATACTATTGCTAACCTTTTCTGTAACAGAGTAATAACTGATAGCAGAAGTGAGGCGCAATAGCAAACATTCCTGAAATGCGTTTGCTCACTAATTTTACAAAAAGCCAGGTGAATGTTGCACGTTAATTACGAATGTGTGTATCAAGATCTTTCGGACTTAACGCTGTTGCTTGGCTTGCTGTTTAATGCATGTACCTCGCACGTTTTCTTAATATTTAAGAAGTAGGCAATAAAAGCTTCAATAGGACTCATTTAAAAATTATTTCAAGTCCTTTGGACTGGAAAAGCTCTCTTAAAATAATCGTTTATTATTAAAGTTTTGTAAATACACTTGTTCTATCCATAAAATTCCACATATGAGAATTATGGTGTATACTTTGAATGCGCTGCCATTAACACGTGTGATAAGCGTGCGTGTTGTTTGCTAAGGTGCAGTGCAAAATATTTCCATTTCACCACCAGGTTAACATTTGGAGCATAAAATCTTAAAGCCTACTCATCGGTCGATTTTACTTCCACCTAACTGGGCGCTTTCTTTCCGGGTATTTTTTCGGTGATTACTGCGACGGTAATTTGCAATAGTGTTTACCGCTAAAGTGGCCGTAACTTTTATCATCCCGAATTGAAGCAATAAAATTATAACGAACAGCGATGGCAAAGCACTTAATTAAGCGTGTCTTATTATGAATACCTTCGGAGCTCCAGAAACTGCTGCTCCACATTTGCGAGTGCCGCTCATTTACTTATGGGCTCGGTGGCCTGATGGGTCCAAATCGCCCCATAAAAGCGAGCATAATTTTAAGGCTTTATGAATGTGAGTTCGCGCCTGAGGCACGGGCATAGGGGTACTTGTGCCAACGTCTATGCTTATTAATATTCCTCTTACAGGCGAATCAGTTCATCTGCAACTAATGGCACTCGCCGCGTACTAACGTCTCCGTTCTGTTGTTCAATGTGGAATTCTTAATTATAGGATCTGATGAGGTCCTACGTCCCAACAGCTCACTTTTAATGTGAGGTCTACGATCTATTTTGGAAATCAGTACTCCTTTGTATTTGCTCAAAGGTAGTTTGTACATACTCATGGCACAGGAGCAGGCTTATATTATCAAATGTATTGGAATTGATTATAGCAGTTTCCAAAGCAGGTGTTCAAATTCCTTTTAGTAGTTTTTTGTCTTCACTTTAAATACTAAGGAAATATATTTAAAATGTTGTACTAAGCTATAACGTAAAAGGCCGAACAACTTTAAGGCGTATGCTTAAAGATCTCAATATAACTTTGGTATTTAAATGAACTTATGCTAGTGCTGCTGTTGAGTTCGTCTTATGCTAGAAATGTTTACATAGCAAACACCGGTATTTTCCTACTTCGGGTTTCATTAAACAAACCGCTATGTGGAATGAGTTTAAATAAAAACAAAAATGATCTTGTTAGAGGTGAAACAGGTCCAGAGGACCTGTAATGTAACTATAAATCTTTTATCAGTTTAATTCTGGCTCTTCTTCGAAACGACCCACATGTTTACTTTGTATTTAATAATTCCTTTAGCATATCTAGCTTAAGATGCGTTTCTTCAGAAAATTTCGTATGCAGGTATGCATTACGGTACCGTGGCTAGGTCGCAGTTCAACAAACCTTCGGTGATAGATAGATTCAGAGAGCCCGCTTGCAACATCCCATTCTCCGTATATTCTATGCAAAACCCCTTAAAAACCGCAAGGTTCTTTGAAAATTCGAATTTGTATCTTCGACCAGTTGACAAATTTGTTTTCGATTCACCGGAATATTGAAATTAATTGCGCAGAGCACATTAGCAATTCAATTGCTGGCAAAACACTCGGTGATGGCCATTCAACCCGTCGAATAGGTTCCTATTCTTCACGGCTGCACAGTTAATTAATCAAACTCACGCGACAATCGCGAACTTCGGGACTGGTGTCTGTTGAGCAACTCCATCAGGTCTAATTGAATTCTTGTCCTCGGGTTCACCGACTCGATCGCACCTGGGAAGAAGTTCACCTCCGAAAAAATTCTCATATTGATATTATGAATCAGCGATTAGTGATCTAATCCTCACGGCCCATGGGATCGCATGACGTGTTTTAATTGAAGCCCCTGGTCCGGCGCTCTGATCTCAATCTGATCGATCGTCGATTTTACGCAAACCGATGATTTACCACATTTGAATTAACCTGGACATCTGCAAATCTGTGAATTTGAATGTATATGCAGTGCCAGGAAAAGCCACTCTGATTTCTTCCAATCATCGGAGACTTTTTGCCAAGAATTAACCATCTCTCCTACCTGGGCACCTAGTCGATCCAGAATGCTGCTCCCCGTAACCTATTATCACATCGAAAATTGCACGTGTGCCCGCTTTCATTTCATGCTTCACCGAATTGTGCAGCAAATGCAAATGTTTTTTACCTGTGCAAATGGACAGCGTAATTGAACGTTTCTTCTGGTCAGGCTGCGCTCTGATGGATGTTCTATGAGTTCCTCTACGGCACGCCACGTAGAATGTGGTGGATGGCAGAGTTCCTGCAAATGAGCAGTTAGGGCTGTTCAAGAAAAGTGAACAAATCTGACTGGACGATCTCCAGGAGGGCTGTTGCACAAAAAGTGTAAATTGATGATGAGATCTGCAGCGGTTGAAGTAAACAGATCGGATAGATTTTTTCCGGAAGGTAAAGGTGACGTGATTGTCCAAGAAAACATATAACAGTTACAGTCATCTAGATTAAAACAATTATTCTAATAGCCCCTCAGTCACTGCCTTTGTGTAAGGCTATTGCATCAATAAGTATTAATATCAGGCTAGGCACGAATTTCAACAATCTAGAAAATTCTTTTCGATAATAAAATAAAATTCATTAAATTTTCACCAAAAAATAGTAATTTATTTGGTAATAAACTAAACGCTCCGTCGGGAGAGAATTAAAAGAATCTTCATCGAATCTAGTAAGTTATCGTCATCTTCTGTCCTAGGTCTACCGAGAAGTGTGTGAACAAAATAAAGTAATAGCTTGTGAAAAGCAAGCAGTTTGTGATAGCTATAGATTCAAACGATAGTATTTCTTTAAAGTTCACGTGATAGCGGGGGGAGTTAGACTGCATTGTGCTCTTCAGTGAAGAAGTCTGTTCCACGGGCAAAGGATCTTCAGACGACCCCTTTAGTTGTTGAAGCTGCAAATCGTGTATTTCGACGCTTCAACCCGTCGGAATAGGTTCAGGTCGTCTTAGATTTTGTGCTGTACGGATCACAGACCATACCTGCCTCCTTAAGCAGGTAACTGTTGAGAATTAATTTTTCAGCATGCATAATTGTACCATAAATTCAACCGTCATTGAAGCGACTGACTTGCGAACTTGTTTTACAAGATGTTCGCAATTTATGTCCGGTCAAACTGCTCCGGTGCACCGTAGACGCATCCTCACCCAGGCGTACGGTGCGTCAGGCTTTATTTACCCACCGTACGCGCAAAATTATTAATATAATAAATTGACGGCATAAAAATGATTGCGTACGGGCCAGTGGCTAATTGCGCTGTGATTCTGATGCGAAAACGGTTCTAATAATCCAAATACCTTTACGGCTATCATGCAAACAGATCAGTGCACACGCGTGAACTCTAAAACAAATTGACTGAGAAGCTGACGGGTCTGCAATTACGCTTTATTTAAAAAACCAATTTATTTTATTTTACTTTCTGTTTTAAAAGCCTCTAAGTCGACAGTTAAGTTGTATTTAAAGAAGCGAAATTTTACTATATTTTTAGTGCCTTAAAAGAGTCCAGCAGTTATTTTTATCTTTAATTTAAAATATCCACCAAAACAAAAAAACTGAAAATCTGAGGATTATCGTTTAAAATTGTTGATAGCTTTCAATACGCGCTTATTGCTCTATTTACGTAAATGTAGGTATGTAAAAAGTTATATTAGTTGGAAAATTATGTCTATTAATATTTAACTCCGTCAGCTGAGGAGATGTTTACCGTGATTCCAAACTGCATTTTATAGTGTCTAGTTAGCTTAATGTGCACTTAAACCAAGATCCAAACTATTAGCATTTGATTTTCCGTCCACTGAAGCAAAAATGCAAATTATGGGGAACTTGTATTTAAATAAATAACCGTAGAATTTCCCAGTTTTATTAAGGAAGTGTAGTTTATTTTATTTCATGTAATTATATTGAGTTTTATTTTGTTCGGCTTTTTACAGCGGGGAAATATTTATTTAATTTTAAAAAATAACTTGAATCCTTAATGACCCAGTTTGTCAAAGAAGTAAGGATAAATCAAGTTCGAAATCTATTCTCAGAAACCTTTTATAGATTTCTACATGCTTTTCAAAAATTAATAACAAAATATTATATGACCGCATGAAAAAGTTGTTGTTGTGATTTGACTTTAAATATAACTATAATATCGTTCTTTTGCAAATCCTTAATTCTGTTCCTTTATGGAAATTTTGTCTTAAATTTTCTCACGATAAGATCAAACGCATTCACGCACCCAAATCTTATGCAGGTCTATAAAATCCCTTAGTTTTTCCTTGTTATTATTATTTAGCAAACATTTCATTGGGAAAAGTATCGAATTCCCTTCCGTTCCCGATCAGTTCAATATCTGTGCGATTATCTTCGATCGGTGATCGTGTCTGCGCATCTCATCGCAGCGACCTCGAACTTACTGCAAACCAGGTCAGTACCTCGCACCTGTACGATATTCCCACGCACTACAGGCCCTAGATTAGTTTGGTGCCCGGCTGCTGCGCCCTAGGGCCGGGATGCATCGTTCCCTGACATTTGACACACATCCCATACACCTTTGCCAGAAATAAGGGTTTTCTACCTGCTGCTCCGCAGCTCCGTATAATCAAATGTTCGTGACCTGTCAATTCTGAAAGATGTGGGAAGCAAAGGGTTTTACCCAAATTAAATCGATTTTAGTGGAAAAATTCCACCGTATGTGATTTCCGGATGCATTTCGTGTCTAATAAGTGATTGGTTTGATTAACGTGAGAATACGAGGATTCACTTGAATCATTAGAGTTTATAATAAAAAAAAATATATGAATTTATTGTGATTTCAAATACCACTTAAGTGGAGGAAAAAAATTTATTAATTAGATATAGAGCTTTCTAGGAGTTATGTTTACTTTTAGGAGTTCCAGCCCAGAGCAATCGTTAGAAGCAAGTCAATAGTTCTTTTGGAATCCTTGTCTGCTTACTTGTGTTATAAAACTTTCAGCCTAGGCTTAGAATCTAGAAGAGAACGAAGCCGCGGTCAAAAGTATAGAAAATAATAGAAGTGAATATTTTTTATGAATTTAAGATAAATGCAAACACTTTAACCTATTCCATGTAGAAATCACTAGAAATACTTTTCGAATAAATTTCTTACATCCGAAGCCAACTGACCTTGACGGTGCTCGTTCTAGGCAGGAAGATTTATGTCTATCTTATCCCAAGTTAATACGCAATATCCGGCGACTTGGACAACGGTTTCTTCGTCATGTGTCCATAAAAAATGGCAAAAATGCTATAGACTTGTTGATTGCCTTACATTGTTTATGCTTCTATAACGCAGAACCGCGCGGTGGCCCTTTGCCGGTTTTTCTAGTTCTCCGGAGATAGCCTTGTTGTCTTTTCCATTTCTACATGGCTTGGTACTGGTTCAACTGCCCTGGAAAATAACCATATCCAGAGTCCACCGCGAGGACGCGGATTGGGGTGTTAGGCCAGCAGGCCTGCTCTGGATATCTCTGCAATCCCAGCTGCAACCCGATTAGACCGCCGCGCTGTCGACTCTAGTACGGGTAGTCGCGAACCAGTCAGCGTCTTCGGCGGCGTCTTCAGGTGGAAGCAGGCGGCCAGGTAAGGCCTCTAATGGTGTTTTGTTTTGCGAAAATTCCCATTCTGCCGGGTTATTCTTGTCGACACGGAATTGCGCTGTAAATTGCACATTTTATCCAGCGATGTACAGACGTACCCTAGTGGGTAAGTGGAGAGGTTGGAAAGGTTTTTACAGTTACTTGGAAAACTTTGAGTTCCTTCCTCTGTAGGTTTGTCGGCTCTTGAAAATCTGGTTTGGTCGGGTCTGGCCTTCTTCCTCTTTCTCCGGACCTGGAAGTTGACCCTTTGTGTCACAGCAGCGTGCCGCGCCGGACCACTCTAGGACAATTCGGGTCTGGCGCGTCTTGGCTCCGGGCCGCGGCTTCCTCCTTGCGTGCTTGCGCAATTAGCGATTCGATTCACATATGGCCGTCGTCCGTAATGACAATTGATGGTTATTCGCGGAACACAGTTAATAAGCTGACCTGTGAATGCTCCGGGATGCTGCGAACTCGGCGCGTATGCAGATGGGGACTGGTGCGCGTCAAGGTCGTTGAATCGTGAATAGCTCTCAGCTCCCCGCATGACTCCATCTATTGATCCATCTCTTGATTTAGAACTGCAATTTGCTTCCATTAGCGCGAGATACAATGGCGGAAATCAGAACCCGGCTCCTTCCCTCGGTTTCTTCGAATGAATCAATCTGCAAGGTATCCGGTAACTTGGATGAGGAAATTTCCCCTTGTACTCTTCTATGCGTCAATGAACGGGGCAGGCAGGAAAGGGGCAGCAGGAGCTGGTTCTAAGATCGCTGGACAAACACGGGAGTGTTGACCCATAGTAGCGCAGGTGAATGTTCATTTACAATGAAATCTTCAATTAATGGGTCGAAGGTGTGTGTTTATAGAAGTGGAACTTTTGCACTTTGCTTTTAACTTTATAACTGCACTCGGGGCCAAGACAGGTATTAAATATACAAATAATGTAGTATTATTTTCTTCCGGAAAACTGCTGCTAGCAGTATATCAAAACAATCAGCAGAGAAACCACACATGATGTCCCTGTTCTCAATAATAAATTGCAATTAAGGAACACCTCTCAGACCTCGAGACAAGAGGTTCCATAAATCAGCGTTTCACTTAAAAATGTCCAAAAATTTTGATGCACGAGGTCAGGTAGTATTGTCTGGTGGCACTTGCAGTGGATGTGCATCAGGTCGCATCACATCATCGTCCATGAATCAAAAAAATATGCCGAAAAGAAATGAGGCCCCTGGTGACAGGTTTGCTTCTCGACAGAGGGCACATAAGTGACTAAAGCCAAGCAGGCTGAGATTTATTTTCACTTGGATTATCTTGGCCAAGCAAATAACGTCCCGACGTCCAAGTGCCCATGAGCAAACAGGTTGCATCAGTTTTTGGGTGAAAATGCCTCCGAAGATGGTTAAGTGCGCGCTCCGTATGGCCCCTCAGTCTTGCATTTCGCCGGTGATCAATCAATCTCGAAAGGGCTTCAGCCACTTTTGCAATATTTAATTGCACATCATTTCCATTTACTGAGTGATGCATGGGTGACCACTGTTTTGCGAACTCCTCAGGTAGTGTGTAGGCTTATATAGTTATTTCCTTCATCTCACACTTTTAAATTGGTTTTAGACATAACGATTTATGAGGAAAATGATTGTACGCGACTTGCTTTCGCCGAGCTCGATCTAAAATTAGCCCAATCGAGTGACAAAAGATTTCTCACATTAAAAAATAGCTCTACTTGTATGTAGTACGATTATTTAATGTGAGCAGAAGAATCGTCCTAAGACAACTTCCGTACCTGCTCGCACTTCCTTTCGATTTTCAAAAAGTGTTTTGTTTCGCCTAGAGTGGTATCATATATCACACATCTGCCGGTTTTTTATATCCATTTTATTAAGCATCCCAAGGAACTCGCAAATCACAAAACAAGAACAAATAAAATTCACATCCGTGACCCTCCTCAATGCAAGTCTACTTTTTTTACAAAAGGAAAACATTTTCACAGAATTCGCACAGAATTGCAAGAATCAGGTACACGCGCTTTTTGCAATTTCACGGTCAAAATACCTGTAGGCCTTATTATCAGCAGGTCCATCGAGACGTCACGCAGGGGTGGTTTCGCAGGGTCACTTTCCCTTCGGGAATGATCAGCAGGAAAGGTCTTCTACGACCTTGTTAAAATGTGACCTGTGGTCACGGTACAACGGCTAGATGGGAATTCCGATTGCACCGGTCCTGACCCAGACATATTCCACGAATTTCGAGCGGTTCTTCACCCCAAACTTTTGGGGTCAGTTTGGGTTCTAGAGTCGCATGAGAATAGAGCGTTCCTTTGTCACTGGCGGACTGCCCGTTACGAGGAGCATGCTAGAACAATAAGGTGGCTTCTTGCGGCGAATGACAGCACTTAAGACTTAATAGCCACAATTCAGTTAGGTAAACAAAGCAATTACAATAGCTCTTCAGGTAAACGTCCATAAATCTCGGCATAATGATAGTGACCAGAGGTCGAACATTGTCGCTAGTCGTAGAGTGATTGTCGCGTTGAAATATTCGCCCAGCGTTGATCTATTCAGAGCTCTCTAGCGAGAATGCCGAGAGAACGCTTGCCGTTAGCACAACGAAAGTAGGATTAATTAATTAAATCTTTGAAGAATCAATTTAGAGCCTCAATTGGCCACTGTGCTCACACAAGACTGCCTCGCAGGAAAATTGATAGATGCCCTATCAATTTGGGATTAAGAAGATAATCGCAGTGTCTTTTGTTCAGCTCGCTCCATTAAAATTCCAAACATAGAAAAATCGCCGATAAATTTAAATTTCTTTTATTTGCAAATCACCGGCTTCGCTGCGGACTGGTTTCGTCCGATTCAGCCGTCAGTGTCTTTCTGGGATGTAATTTCAGTGCCGAGCTGCTAATTTGCGAGCATTCCGTCCTTTGTGCTGCAGCAAGTGCGATAAGACATTATACAGAACGTATCTTTTATCGAGCGCCTACTAAGTGGAAACTGTTAAGCCACTAGTCGTTACAATCATGCTCTGACCGATAATACGGTCGTAAATGCTAAATTTTATGGGTTGTAATAATTATGTACCACTTTGCGTTTTATTTTAGTGGCAATAAACGACCTGGAAGTGATTTTGCGTCACATTTCGGACAAAGTGTAAACATAAAATTAATTCAAGTAAAAAGAGCCATTTCGATTTTGAAAAGATCCAGGCTCTAGATTGGTTATAAACGAAGATCCAATAAAGAATTTCCGTTGGAAATGAATGATCAGTGTCGTCATAAGATCTCAAATCAAAGATAATAAAAATAAATGGGTAGATAATAATGTACTGCCTTAAATTTGAAACTGTACTGGGAAAAATGGGCTAAAGTCCTTATATAAAGGTTATCAGGTGATTTGGAAATAAATAGGACACTAATCGAATAAACTACGAATGCTAATCGAAAAACATCTCACTCAGACTCTCTTCTTCTACATTAGAAAATATAATTTTTATTTGATCTAGTAAGTCTACTCCTTGGCCGCGGAACTTAGAGGTTTAATCCCATCTGAGACCTAATAAAAAGAAAAAGTAGTTTTGAAGAGTATTCAAAGAGGTAGGACTATATAGTTGACCATAGTTCAAGAGTCAGTACTTAGACTAACTCTTACACTACATACATTCAATTTCATGCCTATTACACGGCTAAAATTGCGAAATTTTTATTGACAGGCGTACCACAAGTTTTTTACCAGTAAAAAAAATATTTTCTTGATCTCTAATGTTGGAAATGGAAGCAATATCTAAAACTAGATTAAGTAAATTAACGACTCAGTGAATTTAAATCACGTCTTCAGGAAGCCAGTAGCTGCTTTTTTAGTCGTATTAATTCGTTATGGGTTTGCGGTATCTCTTAATTGTGTGTACTTGTGAATGATGCCGTGTAAATCGAGCTATAGATTTGGATCGCTTGTTTAATTTTACGAAGGTCATAGAGAAACTTCAACACCTGCGAAAACATATTGCGTTTTTCGCGACTCGATTTCTATCAAATAGCTTCAATTCTTATTTTGATCACCTTGACAGATTGTTGTGGATAATGAAGACTGGGAATATATCGGTTTCACATGATCACTATCCACGTTTTTATTGAACTCACCGATAATATCGATGAAATCATCTTAACACAATGAAAAAAAAACTTTTTGCCGCTCGACGGTTGATTTTTCCACATTTTACTGCTGTACTAGGAATCCTTGTTTATTTTTGCAACCCTTTAAGAGTTTAGAACATTTAATTTCTTTATATCTTATAGAAAATTTAAATATTTTTATCTCAAGAGTTTCTGAAATTATAAAATTAAAAGCATAAATTCAAAATCTGATTTATAAATTTCAACGTGTTTTGATATATTTATTGCATATGATATAATCAAATATTCCCTGTATTCCACGTAAATTGAGCCTGTTTTAGTGGATGCATTTGTTTTCGTCTGAACCACCACTCATTTGTTTCTCACTCTTGAGGTGAAAGGCGCAACGAAGCATACGTTTAATAGTTTTTGTTCATGATGCGACAACGGTTAATTAACTTTATGAAAATCTATTTTTCGTAGAACTTCATCAAGAGGAACCTGCATGGCTCCGAGCCTCGTTATGCGCGTAACTGATCTTTAATGCATGACGTCTTGTAAATATAATAATGAAAATTCAGCCTGGAAGCTTTAGCGAAATGAATGGTTCCGTGACATGCAACAGCATCCGTTGATCGGCTCGTGTAATTCGCGGCAGTGATACATGCCACCTGCCCGGCCGATGGTTCGTTAGCATTCAATCAATTTTAGGGAATCGCTTCCCAAAGGATAAAAGGATACACGGTAAAAACCCTTTCACGGTAGTTAATTCATGGACGATCAGTTTTCGCACAAAATTATTCATTAAAGTGAAAATTAACATACTTCGCAGTCAGACGCACCTTGACTCGAGCTGCAGCACTCCAGCAACCCTTGTCAGTGTCAGGGCCTTAATCAGTCGCCGTGCGACATTCAAGTCTAATGTCGTCGATCGCACGGCCAATTATTGCATAAGACGTGTCGCGAGCTCTGCACGATGGAACTGTCTCAAAAACAAAGCAGCACAAGGTGAACGACCCAGTGATTGCCTTGGCAGGCCCTTTTCCTCTCTCGACGCGATTACGATTTCTGAGCACCTGTAAAATGGTGTCAAGGCTCTTTGGCCTGCCGCTCTTCTGTGTCCGGCTTTGCATATCAAGCCGTTGCCGATCGACAGCTTCACGGCGACGCGAAAAGTGAGGAGCCCCGGTGAAGATCGGCGGAAAAAAACGCACGTCGAATGGTGAGAAAAACAGAAAGACGCTCGCAGCATATTTCGTCTAGGCGGAAATAGCGCATCAAGTGAACAGCAGATTGCTCCTAGGTCGATGGTCGATCGTATTACAATAATCTCGGGAGATCAGCTACCTGTCGCAGATTTGCAGGACCAGCGTAGAGCGGTTCCACTACACTCTATGGGCTATTAAAGCTAATTCAATTATTGGCGCAGGGTGTTTCCGATGCGGTTGATGCAGACCTTCTTCGATGCATTCCTCGCCAGCTAAGACACTTAAGCTCGATTGATACATCAACGGCAGTGATTGCAATTATTTAGCGATGACACGTAAAGCCGGTTCTGCGGCACTTGCGATCGACCACCTGGCTATCCAGCGACAGGTAAATTAGATACGAAGTGCTTCGAGCACCGGAAAAATTACCTTTGTCGTGTTATAGCATGCATTCCGTTCTCTTTGATTCTGCCCAGAACCATGTACAATGCATAGACCGCCATAATTTGCATTTCGTGTGTCGCTGTCAAAGCCGTTTCAATATCAATATGTTTTAAAGGCTGTACCTTTACTGCATTAGTAACCTCTTACTTATAGAAAATGTTAGTCTTAAAATCAAACAAATACAAATATTTATGGTTGAAAGGATTTTATTCTTGCGCTCGCCCTACAACAAGATTTGAAGATTCAAGCTGAATTTCTTTTCGGCTACTGAACACTATAGTCCAATTTTTTACGTAACATATTTCTTATCCTTTCCTAGAACTAGAATTTCTTATCCTCTCCTAATTGTTAATATATCTCTCCCGTGAAATCCAATGGCACTATCATTACTTTAAACGCAAGGATCTTTTTATCTCAGCAATAAGTGGGATAAGTTAGTAGTTTAGCCAAAATTCCACTTATGACTAATTCGTCCAGATCTGTTCTCCATCATATTCTATTCAATAAAAATATTTCTAGTTTGTGGATATTCCAATGTATCGTAGTATAGCAAGTATGTTACATAGAACCACTATGTTTTTGTTTTCCAAAGCAGTAGGAAAGACGAAGTTAATGTTGGCAGATAGGTCTGCAAATAAAAGACTCATAGAACTTCTCAATGCACTTTGTAGATTACTTAAGCGACTTAGAAGAAACAGAGTAGTTTTATCTACATGCTAAGTTCATACGACAGAAATCACTTTCTAAGAAATTCGTTCCCTCAAGTGCAAGCCAAGGCTTGGTTAGTCATAGCTCGGCTAGAAGCAATTCACCGTGGTTACATCTCGTTGCGCAATTACACATCGCATGGCATAATGAAGCACTTCCAGAACCCAGGTGAGGAGGGGGGTGGAACGACTGGCCGGTAAGGCACATAAAAGCCACGTAAAGCCGACAAAACAAAAGAGCTGTAAAAGATTAAGAGCTCTTCGACTTTGACTTCTGGATGGACAGGCCTAGCGTGTAGTGGACAAATATCATTTTGCGCATCGCGCATGTGCGACCTGCTCAAGGGGATATAATGAGCGATTACTCTCCAGGCATGCGTCCGCCAGAAAACTCCACGAATTTACAGTTACGCGTTTTATAGTGGAGATAGTAAAAATATGTTGGAAAAAATGTCACTATGAGGGTACCGCCTGATGGTGACGACCAGCGACTGATTCGAGGAATAAATTTCAAGTGGACGACGAAGTTCTCGTCCAGAATATCAAGCAGCCTCGGTGGAAGCGGCCGGTTGGCGGTTTTCACCTGAATCCATCTCTACGCTTTCCACAGGCAAAGGTAGCGTGGCGTCAGTATAAACCTTTTGGGTCTAGAACCCACGGTGGAGACGCTTCTCGACGGTGGTTCCTCGGTTTGGCAGACTGCTAAAGTTCTTCCTATCTGATTGCCCTATGAAGAGGGCGAGGTGATCTTAATGAACGGCTTGTTCCCGTGCACTAAAGGCCTACATTCGGGGCCAGTCTTTTAGTCGGCTGGCGGAATACTAATGAGGTCCCACCTATATTTATTTTTTTCAATTGTCTTTACCGCGCCCAGAACTCGCTAGTTAAGATCAAGTGCCCACTGTGGTCGTCGGCGGTGGATGACGTGGTTTTGCTCGCGAGTCTAGCTCCTCGAGAATGGTCTTATTACAATTCTTCAAGAGGGAGAAGGGCAGGTCGAATAAGTCGCGCAGTAGATTTGTGTTGAGCTTTTTATGAGCAATTGGACTGACAGGCGCAAAAATAGCTATTCACATTTTGTGGAATTGTTTCTAGCAACAAAATGGTGAACGAATTTCACCGGCGCGAATCAGGAATGAATTTCATTTTGTCTGCCGAACACAAAACTCCTTGCTTTTTTGTTTTGGTCTCGCGAGGGAGTTATTTTTCTTTTGTGGAACTCTATGAGGTTGTTAGTTTCACCTTACCCACAACAAAGGGGTATAAAAGTTAGGTGATTCTCAAGTCTAATAGTTGTCTTTCAATGCCAGCGTTTTGTACATTTTGTATTTATTTCTACTGCAATAATCAGTACTAATATTAACGACTCCAAAACTTCAACTTTGAATATTGAACAGCAAAACTTTGGAATAAGAAACCATAGAGATCTCTAACAGAAAAACAGATCACATTATTCCAGGGAAATAAAAAATCACCTCTTTTAAAGTCTAAAAAGACGAAATTACCGCTATTAAATTATGATTTTTGTACTGGTGAGAACCACTTAATTTTAGGAAATTGTAGAGGCCGATATTCAGTAGTGTGTTTATGACCGAGTACATAGAAAAATTACTCTATTTTTTTGGTCTTGGGATTTCTTTAAAAAGTTATAAGTTGAATATGACAATAATTTGATTTGATTTTTCGTCATGCTTCTTTGGTCGATCCCAAAAGCGTTCAAAACCGATCAGAGCAAAGCACGATTACATTACGATTAATTAGCATGGACCACCTCAGGTTTTATCTAGCTCAGAACGGGATGATTTATTTGAGCACGGAATATGTGCAGAAATTTAATTAACAACCGGGCTACCGCCTCCTTTAATTGCCGGAAACATATCGACTTAATCATAGTCGACCGAGGCTGACGTTGATACTTGGCCAGCGAAATAATCCCCTTGGGAACTGGAGAGAAATCTTGGCCTTGACCGTTTTTGAAGCGGTTCATGACCGTCGCATTTAACGCTACCGCGTTTTCTTGCTGACATGCTGCGCCGACCAGTGATTTGAGTGGTACAGGTCTAATCCCATGTTTGATGCCACGTAAGTAACAAGCCGCGGTCATGGCTCGCGGCTTGACCACTGTTTTCGATTCCTAGTATCTTGCGATCTGAGGGAAATTGCTTAACGCTGCATTACGTAATGGGCCCGGATTGCACTCCGGCCGGATGAGTAATAGCTAAGACAAGTCGAAGATCGCGAGCAGCACCTTGGGCAGCAGGAGCAGTTGTCCGGTGCCAATAATCTTCCACGAAATGGCAGCGCGGTGTGCTCACCTGCGAAATTATTCTGATTACTTTGATTGATCGCAGCGGTAATTATTCACACGCGTGGCAAGCAAATCTCGCCGGTGCAACGGATAAACTGGCCCGGTCACTAATTTAATATAATTCAACTCTTCCGGAGTCTTTGTGTTTCACTTGACGACGCCGTCGTACCTTGCAACTCCAGGTCCAAGCCACATGACCCACTTTCGGAGAAGGTGCCCAGCTGAATAATGCAAAATACCTGGAAAGCCCAATGACGATGTCGTGTTCTTGTAAACATTCTTCCTTAAAACAGTTTTTGTTCATGGACCAAGTTTCGCGATTGTCTCAAGTCTTGGACGGTATGAGACATTCCTCGGAATCAGCGGATAGCACTTACAATGTCTCGAGGGTTTCGTGGAGATAATGAGCGACATGCCACTTCCGGTGGAATTTCAATATGCGAACCTTTTCGATGCCACCGAATGGACTTATTAATTGGCAAAAACACGCCGCGGCAATGTCACGTTGTGATATGGTCTATGAGAAATGCGAGATGTCAGGCGGCCTCCAGGCAAGATGCAGAATGCAAATCGCTTCCACCGAGGGTCGCTGCGACGCTTTCAGTGAATTGCTTAAGTTCGGTCTGCGGTTGTTCGGATTTCATTGGGAAATTGCTAATAGCAGTCCGTCCTTCTGTTTTCACCATTTCTCCTCTTCGGAGACGTCGGAGGCTTCGATCACCTTCCGACTGTCTCAAAATTTGCAAATTATATACGACTTTATTTTCGGAAGTCTCATAGTTGACAATTTTTCCGCTTTCGTAAGGTCGGCAAGGTAAGGACATCAAGAAACGGTTTCACATCTTGTAGAACTTCAAAGCCAAATATTTGATAAGGTTTTAAGAGGTTTTCCTCGGTACGAAAAAAGAAAAGAATAAATAAACTCTTGAGTGGGTCGCAGTGGCTAATTTACAGGGCTGCGACTAGATTTTATTGCAGTTTTTCTTTTTCCGGAAATGTTGCTTTTCTAATTCATTAACACCATTAACGTAACTTTTGGAACACCAATAGAAAGTTATGGTTCGAAACTATCGTTATAGGAATAAATTTAAAAAATATTAAGGTCTATTGAATATGTGAAATTTAAAAACAAGTTGAATTTAAATTATAGAAAGGGCTTCTTTAATAAAAATGCGTTACTTAAAAACAGAAAACAAGAAAATCTTGTTAAGTTAAAGTTAGTGTTTTTACTAAAAACTGACTACACATTAAACTTATTTTCACTGCAATAAACATACCTATGCATAAAGTTATTAAGGTTTATCAAGTTTCTTAATAGTTGATCTCATAACTGACTTTAAAACGTGGTTTAGAAAGTGATTAGAGATAAGTAAAAAAACATAATATTTCTAGAAATGTTCAGACTGATTAGGGCAATGTACGGCCAAATTAAAAGGGCGAAATTTCTTATTAAAATCTATTTCATGCATCCAAGGCTTCTTTTAATACATGCTTTTTCAGGATTTTCAACTGAAAGGCAAGAAAATAGAAATATTATTAAAGGTGTGATATTTTCGGAATGCCAGTCTAAAATTTATAATAGAAAAATGTCTACTATCATGCAAAAATTCTATAACTCGCAGACAACATATAGATTTTTGTTAATACAATTTTACTGCAGAATTTAAATGTTGTAAAATCCTGAATTAATCCTTTTCCATTGCTTTTCTTAATCTCCTCTACGATTGTCGAAGTATTGCGCACTTATAGTATAAAAGAGTCGAATTTTGAAATCTGTAGCATTTATTCGCTGTTTATAGAACACACGTCGTACATTGTAATTTTATGTTAGGCACAAAAGACAATTTCTTCTGTGCCATCCTCCACGTCCGTAGAAGTGTTTTCTGCGAACGAATCAAAGACGGCATGATATTACTGTTAGCCGTCCGATGACCAGTGGTTAATTGTAGCAAATTGTTACCTCTTCTAGCCGCGAATGGAAGAGCAAAAATTCCAATCGAACGTCCGTGCCAAGGAAGGTAAGCACATAGGGCTCATTAAGATGAACGAGGGAAAAACAATGTCCCAGCAACAAGGTGTCTTCCATTAGGGAAAGTAGTTTTATTCTGTTCAAGACAGTGTTTGCCGTTAATTTATGGCTAAGCTCCGCGGCCGTTGCGCGCTGAGGTAATGAGGCACCGAAGGTAAGTAACAAACATGGGTATTCTCCGGAATGACGACGCGATTAGAACAAGTGCTGTAATTGGTTCCATAATAAGCCTGCAGCTCACTAAGCATTAGATTTAGTAAGGTACGGAGCTTCTTCGGCTGGAAAAAATGTGAGTCACTAGCTCCTGCCCTGTCGCTTGTGTCTGCCCCACGGACGCTTCCGAACGCATTACAGCGACATTAAAAAGCTTCGCTGTTTTAATGCGATCATACGGCATTAAAGTGCTCTTTATCAGGCAGTCGTTTAAACGGTCAGCGGCGTTTCTCAGAAATTTCTTCTCGGCGGTCTGGATAGAGTACGCACAGTTTTCCTTACGATCACCTCGAGTCGCGGCTGGAATGGGGCCTAAATCTATTTATTCCAATAATTTTGCATAAATTTTCCTCATTGATCGAGTGCTAATCGAGGCCGCCATCCTTGAGATCACTCACCTGTGATTTTCATAAGCATGTCTAGGCACACCTATCTAGATCATGGAAGATGAATTTAAGACCAGGGACCTGCCAATTGTTGGCGCCAACATCTGATGCAAGGCACGCGTTGGGGCATGAGATTCGATAATTTTTCCAAAAATCATTTTCCCTGTGACTTAAATTCAATAGACACATTTAGCGCCTGAATTTACATTCGATCGAAATGAATCGAGGCACGTGACCACTAATAAAATAATTCCGCGATCAGACTAAACGCGCAAAATATATGACATCGATCAGTGGCTTAGCCACGCTTGTCCTTCGCCATCGTCGGTGACGATGCCGGGATATTTGTTTCTTTCAGACGTCACGCATTTAATTCAGCTGCGTCTTAGCAATTGATCATACTGGTACCTGTATGTCACCGACCCCCATCCATTGCCTAATCGCAGCTCCACCGTTCGAAAGCTTCTTCTACATATTCTGTAGACCATCAGCTTCTATAAGGCATCGCTATTTGCATTTCTACTTAAAGTCAAATTACATAAGTTCATCTGCATTCTGGAGCCAACATGGACACTTCTCTGCTCTAAACACTCTCTCACGTCGAAAATCTCACAAAATCGGGTATGGGTACTTGTTGCTGTCCCCTGTCCATATCTCAGAAATCCCAGAGGCTATGAACTATTACGTAAATAAACAAGAGGTTACTTCTGTTACAGTTCAATATTAATAGTGGAACTACGACGAAGGTTCTCACTTTTTGTAAATCGCGGGAAGGCAGTGAATCTGGCAGATCTAGCCACAATAGCCGGCAGCCGATTTAATTCGCGATTCTGTCAACGTAGGTAACCCGGGATAAGCCGAAGTCATGAAATTTTCAAGAAAATTCAATGCCACGATCACGAACATTGGAACATTGGAATATGACCGAAACGAATTCAGCGGAGCTCCTGTTTTAGCGTGAATAAATTCTTCGGACTTGAAGAACGGCGGCGACGGCACGATTGCTTAAGAATTCATTGGGCCGCAGCCTGGAAATCGTGTACAAGCGTAGCCGTGGTATCGCCACTAGCTGGCGTTATTAGAATATAATATCATTACCTGCGCAAAATTCTCCCGCCGCAAGTTGGGATTTCCAATAATTATGAAATTAAAAGAAGTAGCACTTGAATCCGCCCGCAGAGGGCAATAAATCTGAGGGTAGTCACACATTGCGGTTTTCATGCTATAGTATAATTCTTTTTTTGTATTTCTCGTAGAGTTTATACAATTTTTTGTACTCCTGAATGGATATTGTAATTTTTACAATGCTTAACAATGTTGAGATCATCGAAGACATGGGGTCACCACGTCTATGTAGAAAATTAGCGTATTACGAGGGTAAAGTTTTTAGTGAGATTACGATGCACTATCCCGCGCTCTGTGTGCCTGAAGCATGACCATTTTCAGTATTAGTCACACACTTTAGAACTCTTTACCAAAAAATACAATAGTTTGCTTTAAAGACAGCATTACCTTTACGTCTTGTAAGACAAGAGGGGTTTACCTAATTTCTGCAGATTGGGCTCGGTATTGATAAGTCAATCGAGAGT
The DNA here is from genome assembly GCA_001932985.1 of Proctacanthus coquilletti. NCBI lineage: Eukaryota > Metazoa > Arthropoda > Insecta > Diptera > Asilidae > Proctacanthus > Proctacanthus coquilletti. The sequence goes on from MNCL01000005.1 coordinate 2,214,047, forward strand.
TCTTTTTTACGCGAATTTACTGATGTACAGACCAACTAAATTATTTACTTTAGATTATTTATTTATATGCCCATCGTCCGAATTTTTCTCTAATTAATAATTAGCTTATTAATTAATATATGAAATACAAATTTATTCGTTTAATTCCATTTTAGAAATGTATGAGTACAGATTTGGATTTCAGATTTTTTGCATTCCTTTCGGGGTATCCATAACAAACTGTAGGACTTTCTAGTGCTGAGCCAGAGGATCTAAGAACTCAACAGTGCTTCTACAAAATTTGATTCCGCTATTACTGCACAGTACTCTAGATTGAATGCGAATTGCATTGGCGCTTCCCAGAAACGGCCTCAACAAGTCCTTTTGGCGTGTCTTCTGCGAGCATTTCTAAATATTTATAAGACACATCGTGCACGCAGCTCAGCCTTGCGAAGTCCATCTGCCCGCGTCTGACCCCTCCTACAAAGGTGCGACCTAATGTGCATACAAAGTGTCCCACCATTATCTCTGCCCTTAGCGCGCTCGCGGCTTCCCAGGAAGGCAAATCAGGGCCTATTGTGCCGCTGCCTTAATAATGCAGGGCCGGGGCGTCTGTGCATGCTAACGAAGTTAAGTGGATTCGCCGAGTGCATTTGTAGGCCTAACGAGCGTTCGCGGGCAAATTAATTAGCCGACCACTGCGGTGCCTGGTAGGCAGGCGGGGGGATGTTGGCTGAGTGGACAACGAGCGAATCAGGGCCGAGTTCGCCGGTCCGGACGCAGAGGTCTCTGCAATCAAAAAATCGCCCGACACCACTCTGCAGAACTGTTTCGTGTTTACCCGTGAATTTCGCTAGCCAGGTGCTAATTAATTTCTGAGCGCTCTGCGCCCAGTGCGTTACTGCGGTGCGGTTGCGTGACCGGCATAGCCGCGGCAAATATTGGTTCAGGCTGGACCCGCTCCGCGACCATTAGCGACTCGGTTTCTCGTCACCTCAACTGATTTTGAGATTCACTTGTTTGCGTTGCGCCGATTGCATCATAGATTTCCCGTTAAAGAGTCGCGTTGTTCGCGCTACGCGCGGGCCAGGTACCTCAGGTACATGCGCCAAATCCGGCAGAGGTGAGTCGAAAAAAGACTCGTTCTCGATTCGGCCGCTGTAATTGAAAGTAAATACACGCGGAATGGGTCAAGCGAGTCCACCGAAGCTGATGGGACGTGTTCTAAATTCGTTTCATTGCACGTCTTTTCAATTCGACCTATTTTTGTCGCTTTGTTTGACTAAATATTTATTATATATATGACTTTAATATTATAAAGTGTTGAACCAGGCCCAATCACAAGTAAACGCAATACCTGAGCTGCGTGAATCACTTAATGCTCTATTTAGACATGAAATTTATTCAGTTATTTGCTCCCATAACAATTTTAGCATTTTTGATAAATTCCTCCTTCATTTTGTGATAATTTTCACAATAAATAAATTTGTAGTGGATTTCACGAACTGGTTGAAAAAATAATTTATATAAACAATCAAGTTCTAACATACAGGTGTGATTTTAATTGAATAAAGTACTGGAAATTTAAAACCCTACCAGTCGTTGATCGATAGTGAAATAGACATTTTATTTCTCTGTAGAAAAAGCAATCTCAGGACAAGAAGTTACAGCAGTATCATATTTGCGTGTATTGCTATTAAGATGATAAATCATTCCATGTTCCCATTGCGAACATCACACATGGCTCAGACATTCGTCAGGTGAGACTAGCTGGTCCATCAAATGTGACACACCTTGCGAAATTCCAACGAGATGTTAGCCATTTGCGGGATACAATTCTTCAAGTTGCCCGCGCCTGATAGAATCTAGCGCTACTCTAACGTCCACTCCCGACGACGACATTATAATTGGCTTATCAGAGCAATTTCCACTGCGTCAAGCGTGCCTGGGAGTGACAGCGGAATTAATTGCGTCTGAACTAATTACCGTGTGCCCGACTGCGGCCGAAGGTCAACATATGGCAAATCATCACCGCTCCACGACGCAACCTGCAGCGGTCGTGACGATCCGTGCTCGGCTGACGTGCCCTGCAGAATCGCGTTGCGTGTCTCTGGACTTTTCCCGCCTGGTGACCTCCGCGCTGTGACTCGATCTCGATTAGAGCGATGTGACCACCTATCCGGTTCCCGCGATGCGTCCTTATATTGCACCTGAAGTGCACCGTGCAATTTTTAATGGGGAATTCACCGGACCCGGCGATGGATCGCGGCGTGCGGGCACACATCGCCGTTCCGTGTGGTCGTAATTGCCCGTCACGCCGCAATCTGTGATCTTTGATTAGGATTTGCGCTCATGCCTGGGCGATTTTCTTGGAGCAATTTGTCCCGGCCTCCTAATGCAAATCAATACACCACCGGCGGTCGTTCGGCCGACCAATCCGTCTTTCGATCCACCGATCGACAGCAGCACGAACAAGTGCCCCCCGTCCAGCGGCGCGGCGCGGCGCAGCGGCCTGATGGTGATAAACGTGAAATAGGTCACCTGTTGCGGCCCACTGCGGACTGTTTATGACTTCATCTATGCTAATTTTTAGCGGCTAAAATTTAGCAAGTCAATTCACTTTGGCAAATGGACTTCATTCACTTTCAAACTGATATGTAACGGGCCAGTGCTGGCTTTTCGCGGACTTTGCGGGTTCGGCACCCCCGCCCTGACCTCTTTCGCACGGGACTGTGACTGGTGCGCTTGAGCAGCATGTTTAATGGATTTTAGGCGGTGTCAGGTAGGACAGGTAAGCCGATTCCTGACTGACGGCGCAGGTGACACCAGGCTCACATGCCTTCAAATATGCAACTGGGCTGCGTTGGGCCTGCATTTCATTGGTCCCCACCTAGAGGGATCACATACTATCAAATATGCATTGGGGCTTTCGGACGAAAATTACCATCTGCTTCACGTGCAATCTCTAGCATCGGTTACGTACATACGTGGACCTGGAACAAGTGGGTAATTGTCGTGTGTGCTGGTAGTAAGTTGGGATCGATATGTACCTGAAGAAACTCAATTACATTGGAAAGATTTTGATTTCCGAATCTTTGAAACAGAAGCAGAGGCAATCAAAAATATTAGAGATTGGACTTTGCTATTTTTTTACAGAAGAAATTCCTTGAAAAATTGTCAACGAAAAAGATTTTGTTTTTATATTGTAAATAAACTACTAGCATACTACTTTCGTCCCCAAAGCTGTTTTCTTACAAACAGATTTAATAGAGTACAATTGATTAATTAATTTTGTCTATAAAAGAGGCAGATTTTCAGCTTCTAAACATAAAAACTAATCTGTGTATTTATCAAACTTATTTTTTCCGAAAACTTTATGTAATCGTGTATTTGCGTTTTCGAATTGGCAATCTGCACAAAAAATTTTACTAAAATCATTAATCACCTGCAAATTCCTTGTTGCCGATGTCACGCGTGATTCAAAATATAAAAAACCATGTTTACAAAATATCATAAAATAATACAAAAATACAATTCCAGGTCCAGGTCTATTGTGTTCTTTGTGTCTCTCTGGTGTTAACAATGTAGCATTATTAATAGTTTTATATCCGTAATTATGCATTCAAACGTGTGCACAGGCCGAATGAGGCCCAGGCGCGTTTGTTGTGTTTTATGAGGCAGTTATTGGAGAAAACTGATTTATGGAGTGATGCGGCGGTTTCAGTGAAAAGTGGTTCATCGTGTTTCTAATCTGAAAAGAGAATTTCGTGCAGGTTCGGGTTTCCCAGAACTGAGCGAAATCGGTCATTAGCCGGACGAGTCGGAACTGCAGCGACAGGGCCATGGAGTGCAGTTTTCAGCCAGGTATGACGGTATGTCTGTGACCAGCGCTCCTGGAACAGGTAGCCCCACATCAAGAATTCAACCTGGAAAGTCGCGAAGACTTTGTTGCACCGTACGTTGTCCGGCCGTAGACCGCAGTGGGACCACTCACCTGCCACCGGTAATTGCGATTAATTAGAAGAAACGAATAACTCAATTAGTCGGCAATTAGCACTTTCGTATGCAGGCCTCCCCGCGCGGTCCGCTTTGGTCATTGACCCAATTATTAAAGTGGAAATGCGGCTTGTTTACGTCATGTGCCCGCACTGGCGAGTGTGGGCCATTCGCAAGTGATTCACTGATTTTTCACATTCCTCAGTCGACCAGTACTTTTCTCCAGGAGCCCATCTGGGTCCGCCCCTGTGCCGTCCGCTCCCCGCACAACAAACCAACCGAAATGGAATTTTGTTTGTCTTCTGCGCGCCATCTTCACAACAAGAAAAATCACTGCATCACCAAACCGTTCCAAATAGGATCTCCCGCCCCTTGTCCCGCCCCCGCAAGATCGTGCACAGGGGCCAGGGACGCTTTTTCGTTTCTTTCGAGGAATTTCTTGTTTATGCGAAAATTTGCATATTTCGGTCAGCGCGAACATCGCAGAAACCCGCGCAATTACCGCGATCGTGCCGCTGTGTTCTTGTTGTACGGTGGTAGTCGTGTGTCCACCGGGAACGGGCAGCGGGGACGCTCCCGCGAAGAATGCTAATGCGGGCCTTAACCGGGAACCCGAGGATTAGCGATTGCAAGAAGAAGAAGCCCCACACACTCCCGTTGCCGATCGTCGTCTGTTTTTCTTTCACTGTCAACAGTTTAACTGTAAAAAAGCAAGAAACTGCGTCGCAAAAAATCGCGCTGGTCTCACTTGTTGACGCAGCCCCAACCAGCGACCAGGTGAGAGGGGGGCTCGTTCTGAAAATGAAGAGTACGCAGCAACACACGGCAGAAAAGTAAACAGATAGAACTGGGACAGTTCTGGAATAATTGATTGCGATGGGCTCGCCGAGCGCGGAGAAAGACTGGGAGTTTCTAGAAGCAACTGGACAGGACGGGGAGCGGCTTGTTTGGCGTGGAGTCATAAGTTGTCGCCCATAGGTTGCAAAAGTCCAGAAATAGACAATCTTTTGGCGGAAAAGTCCCGGGAGTTTTTGGGTGCCCGGGATCGGCCCATTTCGCCGCTTTCGACCAGAACGCCATGTCGGCAGGTAGCTATCCTCTAAATGGACGCGGGTCTTCAATCTCCGCGACGGCGCATAATGGCAGGTAATCCATTCGGCTTTTCGAGACCGCCTGTGGAATGAACAAACTTCGCGGAGATTTAGGGCTGTGATCGCCTTAGGGCCGCGGGGTCGCGTCCTCGCGTAACTTATTTTGGCGTTGGACGTCCACATCATTATGAGAATTCCATCCCCGGCCGGGCAGCGCCATAAATTTCTTTCCAGTAAATATCCGGACCGCCGCCAAGGCATAAGGAGTAATAATTGCACAACGAGCCCGTGTCTTTCTTATTTGCGCGGGTCTCATTCGAGGGAAGAAGGTCAAGATGTCTGAGGTGCATCCAGCTCCGGCCGGAGGAGCAGCGCGTTCTTCTTGCGGTAATATTGCCGCAGTGCATGGTGTCAAATCAAAGGAAATTACCCGTGTGCGGCCTTTTCGCAGGTAAAACTGTTTAAAAGGGAAAACCGGTTCAGACCCAGGTGAAGGAGCTCAGCTGAATCACGGCGATGACCAGGCGGGCCAGAGCGGAGCGCCGAATGGGGCCAAGCGCTTCTCCGATAATTTAGGACTGATTGCGGAGGGGATAGAGGAAGAGAAAGGAATTCTCCGACCGATCGTCCAACAGCCCTCGAGGTAGCCATTCATTCAAATCGTGAAGCCGCCATGTCGAAATATGCAGAGGAATTAAATTTTGCAGGGAAGATGCGTCGAAATGTTGCAGCCAGGATGCCAAATTCGATTGATTAATGCCCACTAGGCCAGGTAGCTGCACCATGGTGAATATTACTATAATATATAATTAACCCAGGATGGCAGCGATAATAGCCTCCCAGGAAAACTGATCTAACCGTTAGTACTTGTTTAATTGCGGATGTTCCATTGTGATTTAAAGCAGACGCGAGCTGTTACTTACTGGAATAAATAGCCATTTATCAGGACCATTAATTGCGTAACATCTACGTAGTCGTAAATTTCGTATAATGGTATTTAAAGTCCATCATGTAGCCTATCTTCCATGAACATTTCGAAATAATTTATTTTGACAGGCTTCAAGAGTCAAAGGTAGTTAAGTTTGTTCCAAGATAATTTGTTTTAGCCGTCTCAGATACATGTACTCATTTATTTCCTTATAAGGACAACGCTGCGACGTGCTATGCTAAAAATAATCGCCTTAAAATACACATACGAATATTATAAAAACATAAGAGTCTTCGATCAAGCTCGAGGGTACTGTCGATTACAAATTATGCAAAACTAATATCATTGAAAGAAACAATTGAATTTATGTTCTACTTTCAGTCGATTGCAGATATAATTTTATTTTGTACTATTGACTACTTCAAATTGTTTAATGCCATGAAATATCATGTTACATGTATAAAATATGCCTAAAAATTTCAATGCACCGCGTAGCATGTTTATTTCGTTGAATTCATAGTTTTACTCAATGAAAGTGCTTTTTGATCATTAGATATTAGCATTACCGTTGAATAAAACGGTATTCACAACACTCTAGAGTACTAGAAAGCCTAATTTTATTTCATTGATACCCTACCCTGCCGCCTGTAATAACGTTCTCTGTTCTAAATCCTGCAACCTCGAAATTGTAAATACACCGGTGATCTGAGATTGCATTTTCTACGTCTGATGTGTCGTAATATGTAAGAAAATAGATGTTAGAAAATAAGATCCTAAAACGTTCCACCTTTCGAAAAATGTGAAAATTATTACAAAAATAAGCTTGAGGTTAATGGAGGTCAACTTGTTTGTGAGTATTTCTGTAGGATATGCAACCAATGGGATGATTCAGGTGTACAATTTCGCATTCGATTAACAAAAGGAAAGTAAAAACAAATACTATTACGATTTTATGTGCAATTCCGATTCAACTATGGCGTACAAAAGAAACCTGTGTTTCAATCTGCATTCTAAACACTCGGTCTCCAAAACTGGAGGTATTACAAAATTTCTGCCAAAAACACTACGTTCTAGCAGATACGCATTCGGTAAAAACTTGTTTACACATTTCATTGGACACCGTCCTTCAGCACTGCGGTAAAATGCATCAGCGCGGGCCTACCTACGTTGACCTACATTCAGTTTCTCTTCCTGATGACCTGGACATTGCCACCTTAAACAGGTTTCCGATTGCCAAATGACTGAATTACTTCTAAATAGACACCAGTCTACAAAAGAGTGTTCATATTATGTAGGAAAGATCTTCTGATGGAGCAGCACATTCCCAGTTTTAATTGCACCTCAAGCAGCAATTCCTCGACTAGAGTCTAGTGATGGGCCCGTAGGCTGCTAAAAGTGAGGTGATCACCTAGAGCACCACAATTCGCCTTCAATTTTACATTTCGTGGAGAACGCTATCGCATCAGCGGCTGATTGATCTGGAGCTATTACCTGGCCACTTCCTACCAGAAGTCCCGCGATCGCGGGTCTCTGGCCCATTACGCATTCGCGACCACGGCGCTGGCTGCCGAGCGAAATGACACCAAGGAGAGAGCGCGGCGAGTGAAAAGAACAGAAATTTCACTCGCCAAAGTACTTCGTGCATTAAATTCTAACGGTTCTTTGGGTTCCTCGAAGTTATAAGATGCTATAAACAGCAACATAAGTCAGTGTGCTGGTGGGGAGCCGGGTCAGCGGGCCGCGCGGCCCAGGGGCACTAGCCAAGAACCAGAAGTGGCTGCAGAAGCCCGGCGGGCGAAGGGCGAGGTGGCGAAAGCTCCATGGTTGCAGCAAGAAATGCTTCAGTTACCACAAACACCAACTCGACTATGGTCTTCGTCGCCTTCGTCTTCGAATTGGTCGTCTCGGTATCGGATGGAATTCCCTTGGCCGTGGACTAAGCGCGCCTAGGATGGTTAGACGTCATGCTTGGCTGGTTCTTGTATACCTCGCGAGCCAGTGGGAACTGGGAGCCAGCCGCGGCAGAGCGGCGGCGGTGGTGGCGGCGCAGACGAGCGATTCTCAAGTTCTTGGTTTCTTAAGAAGTTGAACCGGCTCAGCCAACCGGGTAAACAAGTTTCGTTCGGAAGACGAAGACCAAGAGATGCCAGCTTAAGACTGGGACCTCAAGAGCCGCTGCACACTGGCAAAGAGAGCTGCTGCCCATGGCCCCAACCGCGGCAAGACGTCCACATTACGGTGGTGGTAGTGCACGATGGTGGCAATGACCCCGGCCGCGGATCGTAATCGCGCTGCGCAGCGCAAGTTCTTTCTTGCAGAGATTTTCTCACTTCTTTCACGGGGCGGAATTTTTTCGACTCTTTCCCTTGGCTCCGATGTGCGTTTTTGCCAAAGCTCGACCTGATCCCGGAGATCTTTTTTGTCCTATTTACCTTTCTCTTTCGGACGACTAGGCACCGGGAACGCTTAATATTCGGCTGTTTACCTTTTCGTTTTTGGAAGAACATCCGCATTAGCGCAGGAATTGATTTTGCTTTTTTGAAGCACTTTCGGATTTATTTATTGTCCATTCCTTCGGACCGAAGTAAGGTTTCGAAAGGTACCAAACTCTGACGGCATATTTTTGATTCTGGCACGCGCAGGGTGGGCACGGGGAAATAAAAAAGAAACGAACCTATTTTTGTTATGGTAAATAATATTTTTCTTCCAAACAAAAGCATATTTAAGATAAAAGCTTAACCAGTTCTATTTCTACCGAGGAGCAATAGGTTTTCTGATTTAGCGCTACAATAGCGTCAGAAGTAAATAAGCCGTGGGGTTTTGGTGTTGGTAACGTAAAAATTCTGCACAATAAAATGCGTGTATGTAAGTTTCGAAAAAAGTTCACTTAGGAATATACGATCTAGAGAAAAATCCTATTTGAATGATTTTATTGCTCTTGTTGACTAGAGCTATTAGTCAGAATTCTGAGAACGAGTTTCGTAAGCTAGGTCCGATCGTTCGTAAAACTTGTATAACCTTTATTCAGTTACAGTAAATTAGAATAAAAAAATATATGCACACGCTTAGGCAATCATTTTATACATTTTAATACATTCTTAAAGCGGAGACCATTCAAAGCGTTGTATAGCTCTCAGCAAATGAGCTGGGAATTTGTTTAGTGTTACAAATTTATTATACAATTATTCATGACTTGTTTTACTGGAAACATTCCCAACTATCATTTTTCAATAAATAATTTTTATATGATTCATCCTTTAAAGACCTGTAAATAGACATATCTAATAATATTACTACTCCAAATTAATAGTCAAATATGAACTTTGTCGAAAAAATTACCAGTTTGCGGTCCAGTTTTAAATTAAACACTCAAATAAAACCTGTTCCAAGTAAATTTCAAATTTTGATAGTAATTATGTCATCTTCAGGTAAATAATTATACTCAAAACAATTGGTAAAAAATTCAGTTCTTGAACTTTTAAATTTTGTAGCCCATGACAGACTCAGTGTAGAATGGCAAGTGAGTGAATAGACCCTTTTTTCCGAATTGCTGTGGTTAAACGTGCATCGCAAATTAATTAAAATCGCAAATTGATTTATTCACAATTCATTTGATGATAAAAACTATTAGCAATGTTTATGATGATAAACTCCTCTCCTTGCTACCAAGTTGCAATCGAATAGTCAAAACACGAGGGTACAGATCACTAAAGGAGTAGGTTTTTAAATTTCTCTACACAAATATACGATTATTGTAAAAAAATCGCTTGACAACCACAAAATATTTCTAATATAAGTCTCTACTTTCATTTCGATTTTGTTTATAAATCACGATGACACTTTGTGTCATTTATAAAATAAATTGAAATGATCAATAGCTTTTCACACCCAATAAATAACCGAAGAAGTAATAAACGTTTCGAATATGTTTTTTTAAAAGGCTATAAATCTCACGGCAAACCGAAGATTGCATTGTAGCTCTATATTTCCTAATTATTTCCAGTTAACGCAGTCAAGTGTTATATAATAATTCCTCTTCTTTATCGAGCATGGCCATAATATACAAGGATAAATTAAATCTTCATTCCGATGACCGCATGAAACAGGGTGCAAAGCTAACATGTCGTTATTTGTGCCGGAACATGTTCGCGGACTAAATTGGCTGTAGCTCTTAGACAAATTGACTCATATCGTCGCCAGTCGCAAGCGAGACAACCTGACCAGGTCGATAAATAAGAGAACCCGTATAATTTGCAGAACTTGTTCAAATTCTATTTTATGGCCCTGATGTGCTTGAAGAACGGTTCCTGCGATGCGTTGCACCTACAGCGTACCTGGCCCTCAGGTAAAAATGCACAATTATTTGCAATGCGGATCGGCACCGCACGTTTATATTCGAAAGGAGACCCGTAATTGTCATTACGTCACAAAATTGAATCCATTACATAATTCAGCCCACGGCCCAAGAAACTGCTGCAGCTCCAACATAGGCGCTGTTGGCCAGTCGTCGACACACTCACACATTGTCGCTGCATACAAAGTAGTACATGTCGATCGTGCAAGTGATCTTCGCTCTACGATTAGCCGGGTGCCGTAATGTACTTGGACTCATTAGCCGATTCCATAGAAGGTGCACGGGTACCGTTAATGCAGAAACTTGCTTTCGATCCCCAGCCCAAAACGATACGACGCGTTCACCTGGCATTTACACGATCATTGGTTCGCGAGCGCGAACACTAACCGACATCTCTCGGTAGAGTGCAAACGAAGGACAAATGGGCAATGACCTTGACCTCGTTCGACGATCGTGCAGCGCACTAAGCTGACGTGAAACTGTCGTTCATCTCGGCGCTTTTCTTAAGACGAAAAAGTTTTCATTAAGCTAACCAGCGCCATAAATTCGCGCTATGACCTCTGGGAAAGAAAGGAAAGCCAATATGACAGCTTTAAGGCGGGCGCTTGACGGGAATCAATGATTTATGGCCTGATCTTTACCAGCCAGGATCAGGAGCTATCTGGTTCGTTCGAAATTCGTGCGACATATTAAGTCATATGGTCTGGACGTATAACTGGTTCGAACGGAAGGTGATTCAATCTAGAAGCGGTTCCGAGAGAGAGGCATTGACCGGCTCGATGAGGTAATGGTATTTGCAGATCGATCGTCCGGTCAGGTCAGCAGGCGAATGCTCTTAGCGTACTATGCCCCTTGCATAACGTCCAGCGAGCTCTAGCTGGACAACCATAAATTATAGTCAGAGGTGATGCGCGTCAAAAAGGTAAAAATGGCACAGCGGGTCGGAGAGTATGTATCCGCGTAAATTGATACCCGCCCATCAATCTTCTCCAAATTGATCTTGCATTCGTCTACGTGGCGGAGCTAATTCTCCATTCCGATGGGAGATTACACTGTAAGGAAATTCTAGCAGGGCGAGCGAGCATCACGGGAGCGGCGGCTACAAAGACCCTATTTCATCCACTTCCAAGCTTCATGTTCTAAATTCGCGGCGGTTTGTGCATACATATGTATATGTATATGTTTTTTGCCGCGTAATATGTCATTAGAGCTTAAGGCAAAAAGCTCATTTTCGTGGGTTAAGATGACGGGCCGAAATGGTGTTTTTTTCCCAACCGGCTCGCCAACTCGACGGTTTTATTTTGGATCGCACTCAAGGTTACCACCGGCAGAACTTCTGCGAGAAAACATTGACCCACCGTCCAGGTGATTTCATTTGCAATAACACGAAGAAATCTAATTTGGTGCCGAAATTTTTTACCTCTGGATGGCGGCGTGGAGCGATTAGATCACCCTGTTGGTAATTAGGCGGGGGGCCAGAGGTAGGGCGGAGCTTCTGGAAGGAAACAATTTCGTCAGTCTTTTGTTATGGAGTCGGCTGTCATGGCGCAGTAATGACTACGGGGGCGAATTTGAAATTTATGCGGAGTTATTACCCGCCACGGATTCCTCTCGGGTTGAAGGAACTAGTAGGTGTTCGTGGCCGGAGCCTTTGTGGCTACAGCTATTCCCTACTCCAGAGGCCTCTACTGACTCCGCTAGCTACCTGGGAAGATGGAGGATGCAGTCTGCAAGCCTAGAGCGCGTTATGCGTAAGCCGCCAGTTGTAAATATGGGAACCGCATGCCTGTCGAGATAATCACGATCTGCGGAGCAAATAGCCGGTACATGACGAAATGGCGGTGATCTGTGGCTGTTGATCTCGACGATCATAATTCACGTTGTCATGATCTGTTCGATTCGACCATTGAGTGGAACGAAGCAAGCAGTGACAAAAGTCAATCGCGCGCAGCAGTGTCATGGAGATGAATTATCAATTAGGAGCTGTATCTTAGCGGGTAATTTATTTCCCTTGGGGCAGCGAGTCTGCACTGTAAGGTGGCGGCGGAGGTTGCCGAAGGTTCACGATCAGGTTGCATCGAGAGGTTCAGCCGTCGTCGTCGCCATCGTCATAAGAAGCCAGCGAGTGCAGCGTTTGTCTGCATGCATTTTAGAACGCCATCGTAAATGGCCAAGTTGCATTGCGCCTTCTCCTTATAATGAAGGAGATCGCGATCTGCAGTCTCGTGATCACATGAAATTACCCACCAGCCCTCGTCAATGCCTTAGATGGGATCCGATGGTTACCCACCTTTTATCAAAGGTACAAGAACTCCCAAGAAGGCATCTGCAGAGTCCCATGATTGTTCTGGCGACGGCGGCACAATGATGACGACGAGTATCTGCCATGTTCAAACCGAGCCACTTAAGACGGCCAATCTTATTTCTTTTTGCAATCCTCCTGACCGGTGAGTGAGTTCCTTTTGATACCTTCACTAGGCTGGCTTGAGTGCAGTCTTCACCGGTAACATGTAGACATAAACTGCGGAAAGATGCTAGTGACGCAATCCATTCGAGAGTGAATTGGTTGGTCAGTGTGGTTGCCACAAAGAATCTTGCAAATACTTTAGCGGCGCGGTTCGTTGAATTCTCCTCGCGCAAAACGCATCGGCTTTAGTGGTTCATTGAGGTACTGTGCGAAACGGTAAAACGAAGGTTGTTTCACTTAGGTCAGCTTGTTTGTATGGAACTTTGAACAGAGCGCTATTTCAACAGAACGCTAATATGCTTTGAATCTGCTGCAGACAAATTACGTCTTAAGCATAGTTTTTAAACTAATCATGAGTTGCTATTACACGTAGTACACTCTATGCATGATTCATGTAATTTGTAAGTTAAATTAAAAACAAGAGTCTAATTTAATTATCTCCGTTTTACTACTTCCGACTACTTTATTACCTCCAATCTCGATTTCATCCGATGTCTATATTTATTCATATGTACATCCTATAGAAAGCGTAAAAGCTCAACTAGTGTTCCCTATCTACTTTAAAATAACTCCATTGTAACAACAGCACCTAGTTTATTTTCGAACAACATTTACTCCTATTTTTATCTGGCGCATTGCAAAATAACAACCGCAATTTCTCTAGTACATTCAATTGCACCATGTCGGATAATTTAAATTAAATTACTCGAAACTTGTAAGGGACTAGTTACGTAATCATCTCCGGAGGATTGCTAGTTCTCTTGCTGCAAGTACAATATATGGCCGACTCGTGGTTTTCGCTGATGCCTGACCTTTCGAGTCAGGTACCGTCCAAGGTACGACATATAATTTTCTTATTCTCAACAAGTGATTTCTCGTAAAAATTTCTTAATATTGCCCAAGCCCAACTTGATCTGCGAGTGGCAAAAAGCAAAAGTTCGCCACAAAAAATTCATCGAAAACCTGAGCCACAGTAATCAGAGCCAGATTTTCAACTTTAGGAGTCAAAGAGCAGCTCGCTCGAACATTTTCCAGTTCTTCCGAGACTTTCTTATTCTTGGCTGCAGGCTCCATCGGCCACTTCGGGCAACGCGAAACTAAAGTTCTTTGACCCAGCGTGCGTGCACAAAAAATCGCTCTTGTGTCCAGTAAACAAAAAAATAAGCAACGAACCCGCGGCCCCGGCCCGAACGGCTTCCTACGTCGTATTTGGCGTTTTCCACTTGACCAGATTTTGGCCGTCTTCCAATCGAGCACAAATTCGCTCGAAATTCTGCAAGTTCGCCTATCTGCGCATTTTTGCGTGCAGTACAGTGCCTGGGTCAGCCCTTTCACAAGTTGAGCTAAGCACCTGAATATAGGAGGCTCCTGGTTGTATAATTAAACTGCCTTTGCTGGCTCGCTCACTGAGCTCAGGTTAATGATTCGTCGCGAGAATCTCAAAGATGGTCCAAGATCTCGTTCCAGCCACCGCCGGTTGCAAAATTTGAAAAGATTTCGGCTGGTCTCATATGTGCACAAAGAAGTGAAGGTGTTGAGTACCATCAAACTGTTTGGTGTCCGTTTAGATTGCTCTCACTGCCAAAGAAGGCGTAAGTCAAGAACAGCATTAGTCCCGGCGAAGGCTTGAATTACTTTTGAATTGCTTTTCAGCAGAGCTCGGAAATTTTTTCTGCTTTTCAATGTATTCCCGATTATTTGGACAAATCAAAAGCACACCTCCGCCATTAGCAGAAGACGCACTATAACGTGTCTCTGCCGCGCTTCAGCGGATCTCGCACAATTTTAAGATATTTCGGGAATTTGTACGAATGTCCATTTCGTTACGGCAATTAACCTTCCAGGTTTCGCAGTTTTATATGGGGAGTTACCGAAACTTTACTTACTAATCTTGCTTTTACCTTTATAATTATCTAATTATAAACTGAATTGGAAAATGATTCGAATGCGTAGTTCTAACTGAGTTCACTGTGGTCTTTTCAAACACAGAAAAGGTTTTTTTTTGCACTTCTTCAAAGGGGCAGTATATCCTAATTTAATATATATCTTTAACATTTCCGAAAATTGTTTAACTACCTTTTATTAAAATTGGGTCATTCCTCCATAACAAAGAATTTCTGACTTATTTTCAATTCAGCCGCAGAGATTTCGATCAGCAACTGCAATTTATTCACACATTCAGTCTAGGGTACAGTGCATCTTAAATGCTGTCTTTTTGTATTGCTCCTGTGTAAATTACTAAATGCAGTCTTTCAGAGTGATGCTGACTCTTCCAGAATGCTAACCTTCAGGACATAACACGCTCGTAACTTAACGCCTTAAAACTTTTAGACTTATACTACAGTGTGAAATGACGCCACTATTTTTCTTCTGTGTTACAAATTTCAAAGGACTTAATATTAGACATATAAAAATTAGTGAAACACTAAGCCTGGATTTTTTGTTTGTTTGTTTGAGAGCATGACGGAATTAGAAAATCCAGAGTTGTGTAATTGTTGCGAAATTCGGCAGAACATTTCACAAGGCCGTGCAAGTGGGCCACATCACCTGAATGCGAGTGACAAACAAAAGTGATTCCACCAGTGACGTCGGTGCCAGCAAACAAATTTCTCCAGTCACAGCCGTCCAAAGAAAGCCATCAGCTCACAGAGCGCGGAAAATTTTTATTTGTAATATTCTACTCGCCCACCGTTCCACTTCTCCCCGCGCTCTATGGACGCAATCTGCCTGAGATCACCTCTAGGTTGATTTAATTTCAGAGATGACCATCGCCAGCTAACGGTACCTAACTACACAGGCCGCAGGGAGTTCTGACTTGTCCTTAGGCATCTCTACGCGAAGCCCGAATCTCCGAAGCATCCCAGCGGCCGATTTTCGATTAGTTTTTTCTCCCATTTGGTACCTGCCCGAGCATACGAGATCAATTGATTGCGGCGAGTGTAGAGCACGGGGAACAGGGCGGGGGCGGCTCAAGAAGCTTGGGTCACTAGGCGCTGGCTGAGATGTGTCATTTTGTTTTCGTTGGAGTACAGTTAGTTCTCCGTGCAGCTAAGTAGGTGGACGTTGGAGTGCCCGAAAATAAAAGCAAGACGGATGATGGCCACCTTTGGCTAGGGAGTCGTCCACCGGCAATCTCGAGAACGAAATCAGTGAACGCGACCGGTTGCCGGTGGAAGACAAAAAACCTCTTGGCCGTCGTCGGCCGTTCTTAGACGCTCCTCAGGCAGCGAAAGGGGAAAATGAAGGAGGATGAAGATCTTCTGGAACAGCGCACTCGGCTCGGGCGCATTCCAGTGAAAAAATTAAAAGTTTGCTGGGTACCGATAGGTTCGCACACAAACCCGGAGACACGTATGAGGAGGACGTTGAGGCCCGCGGAGGTCCGCGGTTAAGCGGACTATTAAAATTTTACTAAGGCAGTGGGTACACCTTACACTGCGCGCGGATAACCATCCAGCGGCCATAATACCGATAATTTACCCATTGCCCTTTTCTGACCACTTGCATAAGACGCGAGTGGATCGCGAGACGATTCCGACCTCTGCTTCGCCATATTTCGACGACAACGTTTTGCAGCGTCTATTCCACCGTAAACAAAACTGGTTGGCATCTATGGCGTTGCAAACTAGTCGCGGAATTAACTGGGTAGAACCTCAGGACACTTTAACTTTCGTGGTAGGTAGGAGATAGAAGGTACTTCTACGGTGCATGGGAATCGCTTTGGCGTCTCTCCGAGGTTCAAAGGCGAACCTAAGTCAATTTAAAAGTCTCAATAGTGTTTTCTCGAAATCATTCGAAAGGATCTGCATATCCAGCTGCAGAAAAGTGGTTAAAGCATGAGTTTGCATAAAACTTGTTATTGACTGCATAAAACCACTCAAGCCGTGTATGTTTTTAATTTATAGCCATTCTAGATACTTCGTTTAATTGCCAAGAACCCGAAATATTACACCCCTTTCACTTATAATGACAGCGCAACGTTTTCTTTTTGCAGTGGGAGATTTATTGCATTATTCCACTTTTTCATTGGTAATGCTATCATAATTGTAACAGCCCTCGTTCAAGATCGATTCAGCCATGCCAATAAACATTCTAGCCAAACAAACAATACAGAACAATTTAATAAATTCATGATCTTAATAACATTCACGCTTTATGTCTATTAATAAAGAATATGTGTGAAGCTAAAATTTACGGCAAAGGTGTTTGAATAATGATAATCTAGTGCTATTAATAGAATCGGTCGTTTTTATAGACGTGAAATGACATAAACGCGCACGCAACTGTAAAACGCCTCAGTGGGTTACGAAGCGACCGCCGAACGCGTGTTTACAACTCAAATTTTTCAGAAGTTATTTTCCGCATCGATTGAGTTCGGGATTTGCGGTATTAAATTAAACACAAATCAGCGGATTAACGCGTTTTCCTGTATTCGCTTGCAGTTTACAACAAATTTACAGCGCCGTAAAATGCGTGCAGTGCGTAGGACAGGGAGTTCGTTCTCTAGAAGCGCATCGGGTTCGTCGCTTAGGTCTTTTGTTTATCACTTGACAAAAGTTAACAGCACTGCGCGCCGTCGAGGAAACGAAGCGTGCGACGATGCGGCCACCTTGCAGTGATTATGGACAGAGATTGGATTTGTGGAAATCCAGCTAGCTTAATGTGTTCTCGGCAATTATTCTGAATCAATATCTACATGTCATCGCCGGCGAAGGGGATCTTTTGAATCGCGCCCGAAATAGGTCTCCATAGGCAGCTCCTTTGAGCGGTTACCGTTCAGTACGGTTCTCCATTATTCCCAGTGATTAAATTCTATTTTTCCGCAAAGCCTTTTATTGTCCAAGAAAATCTTTTGATTTTCTTTAGCGCCCCGCCAAGGGGCCGCCGGGAATTGTTTGTCTTCTGGTGTTAATGGCTTAACTAGACTGTCAAGGTACCAAGAAATTTGAATGGCCGTTCAGAAAAATTTACCAGCAGGTGATCGACACGCGTTTAAATTGAGCGAGATAAAACGTTCGGACTAGTAGCGGACAAAGGCACACAATGCTCGCTGGAAGCTGCGCCGGGTGAAGCTTTTGCTAAACTGACCCATTTGCATATGAAAGGTCGTCAGAAGTCAGCGATCTTCATTCAGCTCCAGAATCTCCGCGTTTGCGGTCTCAGCGGTCGCGCGGCCTCCATGTGTGCATTATTGTTTGTTTTGCGCCACTTAGTAGACCTCGCACAAAGTTCCAGTATCGATTTAGAAACTTTGCGCGAAAGCAAGAACAGCTGGCCCACCGGGGAACCCTGTCGGCTATTCAAAAAGGAGGTTATTGACTGTGATTGCTGCTCGATTTTTTAATCAAGTCGCAGAATTGCTTTATCAGCGGCCGGATTGTAAATGTGATACAGTTTCAGCGCCGTAAACATTCTTCCATTAATTTCCAATTCTGGCCGCGAGTTTGATGAGCGTGGGAAACGTCAAGACACGTCTACATCAGTAGCTCAAACGGTAAGATCGCTGAATCGATCTGGCTTGGCTTTTTATTAAGAATTCAACTAAAGTCTAATAATAACGAGCTGCGTTCTAAACAAGTCTAAAACAGGATATTTCGCGGAAGATTAAAGTCTTCAAAACTAATGCTTTTTTTAAATATTACAGGGCTAGAAATAACAAGAAAATTAATCGGAAAGTGAATATTAAAATTGAAACAGCCGTCAATCTAATAAATTTTATCTAATTTTTAATTACCTGTTTGAGAATATAATGACGACTTTTTACTTCAAAACTAATTCGCATCGGTTGACTATAAATGCGGTTTTCAAAGTCGGGTTTTTCTATCGTCTTTGGCCTTTATATTTCGTTAAGTTAAAGAATAGGGATCAGTAATAACAAATAACATCGATATCGGTTTTAAACATTTTACACAAGAGGTTTCTGGAAAACACTTAATTTTTAACTCTTTGAATGGGAATTTCCTCTCATAGAAAATCTGGAGGCGATATTTAGGTAAGCATAGAATTTATCATGTCGATCTTTTGAATGGCCCATTGACAAGAATTAGCTGACCTTGTTTGGGTTTCTTAACCCTCAGCCCCAAGTGACGAGATTCGAAATTCACGTCTATCTAGTGCTTATTTCATTCATAATTGCTCCGAAAGATTTCCTTTTATATTTTATACGTTTATATGTTCAAAAATGCAATAATATATAGCATTCAAATTTAATAAATTTCGGAAGAAAAAGTATATTTAAAAGTTTTAGATTAAATATCAATACCAAAAAAAAAATTCATATAAATATCCATAGGATTACTCAACGTCTTTAACAAAGCGCTACCTTTCAAAAGTAGAAAATGTTTTCATAGATTTCTTAAGCGTTCGTTGCTTTTTACGTTCACTATTTTATCAGTTTTGTTTTAATAATTATCCTTTGTGAAATTGAGATGGAGATGGTATTTAGTATTGTATTTGTATTTAGTACTGAAGTAATGGCATCAGTAAAACTTGCTCTTTATAGTTACAATATACCAGCACTAATTACGCCAGCTAATTTCCAGTGGAATTCGAAATATGCTGGTGCGCGTGATTACTCGGTGCATGCCTCTCTCTCCTACCCTGCTGTATTGTGTTGCATTCTTATTTTTTTTAATTTGCGAAGCACATTATTTTATTGCATCTTTTATGAGCCCCATCTCTATATGCGCCGTTTTATGGGTAATGAGAAATGTTCCGTTTCCCACTTAATATTACTTCTGATTTTCAGTTCCTTCATGCCATACCATGACAACTCACACTTCATAACCCTTTCAGGAACCCAAGCAAGTTCCATATACCATTTCCCTTCATTTACGATATTTAAGGGACAAGTAAACGGATCAATAGATAAAAGTTGAAACCTTGTATTTGAGTTGAAATAAGTTTTATTAAAAGTCGTCCAATAATTTTTAAGTAACAAAATGCTTCCGCAACAGTTTCTTCCTTTAAAGGAGAAAATTTGTCAGAAGGGACTATAATGAGAACTTTTGTACTTCAACTAAAATTTTTAAAACCAGTTATATTTTCAATTCCCGGCAATTTGAATCCTAATCGGACCTGCCTTCATCCGCCAATAATCCTTAAAATATCCCCTAAGTGAAAGTAGCAACTCTTCTGGATCCTCAAGGACCCTTACCTGCGGGCACTACACACGCTTAATGACACATCGTAAATTTGCAAGGATTTCCACGGGAGGAGCGGTCGGGACCGACTGCCTGTCCTGCAATTGTTGCCGATTGTTGCATTTACCACTGGAATGATGAAATCCCTAAACAGCACGCCCCCTTTTAGGGCGCCCGCTTTGAGGTGTTATTATACGCCAAATTTGCGCTTTATGAGGGCTACCTCTTTTCCTCAGGTTTCGCAATTCGTCGATCGTTCCAGGTTTCGGTCCCTTTTGTCGCAGAATAGTGCAATAAAATGTGGACGAATGGCGAATAACAGCTTTTACGATGCCCGGCGACAATTCCGCTTTTACCTGAATGTTGCGAAAAGGTAAAAATGAAAATAGTGCGAGTATTTCAGGTATTACGCAAGGAAGGGGTTTACTTTAAGGGTTAAGGTTATTTTCAAGGTTTCGCCAGATATCGCCGCAAGTTTCGCAGAAAGTGATATTGCGGTTGAATAAGTTTTAAGAAGTTCTGCTAAATTATAAATCACATAAGGTAAAGGGTAAGGGATGTCTTCCTAGAAAGAGGAAAATTACATGGAACTTAATATGCGTATTAGGTGGGATTTTTATATGGGATTCTTGTTTATCTGTCCGTTTGTCTGCATACTACCTATGAAGAAAAACTGTTGAATCTTTAAATAGCACATAGGTTAACTTAACATTTGTCCTTTAAGAAACCCTCGCTATGACAATTCACAGGTTCATTATTTACTAGTGTATTTTTATGAAAATATCAAGAGACGCATCATTTCAAAGAAGGTCATGTCCGAAAATATACATCTCGTTGGATTTATGTAAAACAGTAATTTGCAGCCAGATTTTGATTTTTTCGAGTGATTACCTCGTACTGCGGAGTTTCATGATCGTAATCAAAATTGGCTACAGGCTCCATAATTTAGAATCTTTCTTCTGTATGCCTAATAGCAGATGTAATTTAGCACTAAGTAGGCTTGTTGCTATTGTTTTATCTGGACAAATCTAGGTTCAGCTCGGCAGTCATGGCATATGCATACGCGAGGGCCTCCGAGTGCTCATTCAAATGGAGGTGGGCTAGAACCTGTAAGTGTCTACATCGCAGCTCATTGCGCTGAAGATTACGTGGCCTCACCTGCGGTGAACTAGTGTTGGTGGCAGAGTTTTAGCTCGCTATTCTACACTTGAGAGACTGTGGTGATGGGGATTGAGTGACGCAGTGAATACAGCGAAAATCTAGCAGCAATCACGACATAAACCGTTGACTTTAGTCACAACTCACAGCCGCGACATAACAGCTCACGTAACAATGCTAAGGTAATGGCAATGGTGGAGTACTTTGAAGGCCTAGGCCAAGACTTCTTAGCTCGACGTAACCGCGACTCCGACAGTAGCTTCATTCCGAGTCTCATTCCTTCTTGGTCGAATGAGTTCGTTCAAGCTCTCCGCGCCTGTGTAGTTGTCGCCTTGTGGTTTTTAGGTACCATCTGTAATAGCAGCTATCTGCGGGAATTATCGCGGTTAGCTACAAACATGTCCGCCACTTTTTGCACGGAGAAATGCACGCTGCGCGATAGCAGTTCTTCGTTCGTCTTTTTATAGCCCGGAATTTCTCTTCTTCATTTTTTTAAGCCAGCTAGTTTTGAATGAGGTAACACTAGGTAGCTAAGGAAAACCCGACAATTTGTTGCTATAATTGCCGGCTAATTCATTTTCGATCAAAAGAAGTATTTTACGCGGATCTGGGACGAAAATTTTCATTTTCATTCATTGCCCTGGGATTAAGTGTCTTTAAATTTAAATTAAAGGAAAATAATAAGAAATTGTGCAAGATTTCCAATTAAACTTATTCAAAATCGAACATTTTTGACTTAAAAAAGAGTAAAGCGTAAAAAAGAAGTTTTCATATAAATACGAGAGATGTCTTTGAAAAGAAGAAAATTTAATGCCTGATAAACTTCGAATTACACGTCCAAGCTAAACCTTACTTTTATAGAGTGAATTCTGTTAAATAACAAGCCCTTGAACGTTCATGTACATCATATATAACACTTTACATACAAATTACATAAGTTTGTTTACAAGAGCTCCTACATTTGGAATATTTTTCGTAATAAAAATTTAACCCTACTTGCATAAAAATATAAATCAATGACCAAATCGAATTGGGGATGCAGAAGATACGCTTTTCTATTAAATTAAGATTTCCAATTAATAAAAAAATAGAGTAATAGCATATATTTCTTAAAAACCAAAATATGACCACCCTGCCCATTAAAAATACTTAGCCCTTAGAAATTTATGGTTTCTGGATAAATCTACTAACTGTTGGAGAATAGAAAAGAGTTTCAACAATTTAAAAAAAGGCGGGAAAAATTCGCAGCTAGAGGCAGCGTTTAATAAGTGTTGACACTGGTCATCCTCCTCTACGCCGAAGAAGGCTCTGCCCACTTTTGCAATCTCATATATCTATAGTATATAAAATCAAATTGCTCCGGTGCAACTAATTAAACCATCGGCGGTGCGACAGCGTGCTAAATCATTCTGCCTCTGAAACCAGTCGGCGGGGTAGTGACTGGCGTCTTCAAGACATTCCCGAGGTCGCGATTCGCGGATTTACAGTGCAAAGCATCCCCAAACGAACGGTCTGGTGTACACTAGAGAGAACTCTGGCTCCAGCACAAACCATTGGCCATTTTCTTTAATCAGCTGCAATCACGTACCTATCCACTAGATGTGGAAAAGTACGATTCAATCTCGGAAGAAAAGTAAACTCCAGATAAATATCAAACGAAGTATTCATCACGTCTGGATCGGGATGCTGGACACCGTTCACATGAGATTATCTGGTCTAGCAGCTATTTTGAGAGAGCAGGAAGTGGAATTTCGCGAAATAGCGTTAGACAGAACACCTGGGGAACAGCAGGAAAAAAGTAATACTAACATTATGCAGCTGTGATTATTGCACGCGTCCTGGTTAGCGTTAAATCCCACAGAAGTGCGCCCTCTCACCATACGCGCCACAGCCGCGCGATTTAAGCCGCGCGGCCAGGTTCAACGACCAATTAAGCATGCGCGTTTCGCAACCTGAAGCTCGCTGAGAAGCTTTACGTGTTCTTTAATGTTCCACGAAGACGACCCCGGAGCAGCTCTATAATTTTCGGCCAGCGGGCTATTCAAATTCAAGGCGAACGGTCAGGCCGCGCGGCGTACCGCGGCGGCGGGAATTTGCATTCCCATAGAAAAGAAGGCACGGTGCGGTTTGCCCGGAATACCAGAAATTACGTGATCTGGAGACAATATTAGAAGGAGGAGGGAATTGATTCTTGGTTCTCGGTTTCTTCTGGAATCGAGATCGGTGGTCGGTGTACAGCTTCGAAGGCTGAACCGAGGAAGCCAGCCAACCCAGCCAAGACATGCGGTACAGTTAGCATGTAGGCTATTTAATCGCGCCAATGAAAAGTGGACGCCTTGTACGCACGAAACAGTTGTCCACATACCCCGTCTTGGAGATTTACGTGTCTTTTACGGCACTGACAACGCATGTCAGCACCTCTTCACCTGCGGAGTCTTGCCACTGGTTGGGGTCCCTAGGTATACTTCAGAGCACTAAGGCTTGCGCAACCTAACGAGTCTACTTTCCGGAATGGACGATAACCTCACAAAAGCGGTTTCAAGGTGTACTAAGGGCTCATCTGGCCTTTCGTCTTTTGTACGTTTGTACAGTTTTCACGAAGCGTAGTTTTGCTGGATATCGATCGATATTAAAACCCTGTAAAAATAGAATGGGCTACCTAATTCTTGTTGCTTTTTAAATTCGCTAGCGCAGTAAACAGAAAACGAGTAATTGGTGAGCGGGCTGGCAGGGCTGGACCTGTATACGCGCCGCGCGTACCTTTTACCAGATCGCGCGATTTGCATAAAAACTATCAGACATTTGCTCAGACCTTAATGGATGGTTCTCCTTGGGCAGCTTTTTTTGCATTCTTCGTTCAACATATGATTAACTGGCTAATCGGAATCTCGATCTCGAGCCTAACAATCTCGAGCGGCAATCGGAGACGAAGGAGAGAGGCTCTTTACCTCGACGATCTGATCCCTTCTGACTTTAATATGCCCTACTTTTTGCGACGCGCTCCAGCACAAAACAAAACAAAAAACGAACCCGAGCTGATTAACTGTTCTTACGCGGGTTAATACGTTTCCCGAACATCGTTTGTAGGCTTACTTTTCGGTCCAGTGAGTTATGTATGAAAATTCCTTTCGCTCCACCCCTGGGTTGCTGCGGTTATTCCGCACTATTCAATATCCCAAAATCCCTGTCTGACCACGGCGGCTGCCCAATTGGGCAACATTTGTAAGTAAAAGAGGCGAATTCCCATAAGTGCCCACCTGTGCGATGCCGCGATTTCATTTATCCGCGCACTTTGCACGGCAATTAGAAACGTTCAGATTTACGCTTTTGTAAGCAGTTACGGTCGTGATTTATGACCGGTTTGCTCCCTGTGAGCAGGTGCACTCGCGTTGATTGAAATTTCGGAAGACTGCCGCGCGGGAACAGCTTCACGCTTTTCTGAGTGCTTCTATTCTTCGGATGTTATTGCGAATTTTGTAGGACAGTTCCCGCCGGAGCAGTGCCTAGGTGGAAGTCGATAAGGCCAACTGACAAAACTCGTCTATACCTGTACACACGAAAAGTGGTACAATCGTTCATAATTTCTACAATTTCTAGATTTACTTAAAAGCACAAAACTAAAGCTAATCTTATCCACTATTTGAAAGTGAAGCGGTAGCGTGCTTCCATGATAACGTGCCTGTTTGTCACTTTTTTGGTCACTTCGGCATGTAAAAGAAACCTTGTACTCTAAGAAAACATACAAGATTTACATTTTTATTAGACATAATAATTGAGAGAAAGACTAAGTAAATTGTGAATTTTAGAACGCGAAATAATTATGATAATTGTTTGTTTGATTCTCTGCTTTTTAATTAGATAGGTAATTAATTTAAGCAGGTTTAATCGTAGTATTTAATTGAGATACTAAATTATCAGAAAACTACGAGTCG
Organism: Proctacanthus coquilletti; assembly: GCA_001932985.1. NCBI lineage: Eukaryota > Metazoa > Arthropoda > Insecta > Diptera > Asilidae > Proctacanthus > Proctacanthus coquilletti. The sequence continues at coordinate 2,239,094 of MNCL01000005.1, forward strand.
ATAGCATCGGAATCGACCAAATAAAGGTGATAATTCCTGACAACAAACAATATATATATATAAAAAAATTAAGTTTCGTATTTTGTCATAGTTTAATGGATTTATTAGCTATGACACGTAATCCATTATAGATCGAGTTTATGAAAATATTGACTCCGACCAAATACTTCTTTGGATATGCAGTGAATACAAGGAAAACATTCAGTTTTATAAATATTCAGATTTCGGATTTCATTTATTTTAATTTTTCGCTGTTTTCTTTTTTTTGCTTGAAACTATGCTCATTTTAGATTAGAATCATTGGAGTAAAAGATTGCATGTAACTCCTGACATTTAAACCTAGAAGCTCGTGGAAAACAAGGAAAAGGCTGCTTAAGTCCAATGAAGTTTTATTTTGTATGCAACGACGAAGACGTCTTTACATATTTTTGCTTTTGAAATGTCCGTTCCTACCATAGCCCACTGGAGACGTGTTAAGAAGTATGTTGGTCTCACGAATAGAGACGCAGCCCGGGTACATAATAGCAATGCCTGTTCTTATAAATTATATTGTTTTCTTTCGCGTTCGACAAATTCTATTGTTCATCAATTCGGACGCAAGACTCCACCCGGTGAAACCTCTTCATACTATGAACATCTTATCACTTCTCTAGTGTCGCACTGTTCTCCAGACTGCAAATATTTGGGGGCGAGTGATTGTTTTCTAGAAGCATGTATACACTAGAGTTAAATTTGCAAGGTGTAAGCAGTCCTCAGACACATGCTTGTACCAAGAAGGAGTACTAATGATTAGCAAATTAAAAATGACCGCTTTCAGAGGTAGAAGGAATTGTAGGGGCCAAATACTGACCGCGTACCCGCCGTTCTATTGTTAATTCCAAAAGATAAAATTCAAAGCATGAAGCTATTATCCAGGAAACTTCTCATTTTCATCGCTCAGAATCACATCGTGCCTGTCCACCTGCAATTACAGAACAATAAGGCCATTTAAGGTAGAATTAAATCCTGCAGCCGCAGTCTTCGATGATCACTTCCCAAACGGCTCTTCGCTCCATTCCCGCAAAAATCCCATCCGATAAAAAACCAAATGTCTTTATCCGCGAACAAGAGCAGTGCAGAATATTTTGCTAGAACTCTAAGCAATTCATCTAATTCAAAAATCTGTCTATTCATACCCGCATACCTGTGCAAGGTGGCAGCCTAGTGGTGTTTGTGGCCACTGGAACAAACAGGTAAAACAGGTATGCGCGGATGATCACTGCCTGTATATGGTCGACTCGATGTTGGGATCGAAGAGAAAATAGCAGAGTTCTCTTCGCGACCCTAAGAGAAGAGGATCACCGTGGCCAATGAATTCGCGAGAATACCACCGTAGAGATAGCTGTAAATACTGTCGATAAACAAAAACACCACATACTCACCTGAAGACCGAAGAAACGTTATACAGATGGACGTCACTAGAGGCGCTTTTCTGGTGTTGGTTGGACATCTTAGTTTTTTTGTCTATCGCGGCCGCTAATCGCGGATCACTGCATGAATGGTGGTGTATACCTGTGCCCGTGGATACTGCTACCTCTACCTTGACTCTGCTACGGTCGCTTCACACAGTATCGATAGCGATGTCGAGGTGTTCGTAACAGGTAAAAAATGAGCAACGCAATCCATCCGAACCGATAAACTGCCTTACGGTTGAGACTAACTGGCTTCGGATATACACAACATGAGTACAGTAAGAGACGGTCCACCACTGAGGATACACGCGTTTTCGTGCCTTACCATATGTTTAGACTAGAACCTTAGAACTTTCAGTTGGAACTTGTTGCTGAAAATCACCAAGATCAGTCGAGGAGCTCGCGCGTCAATCGTCAAAGTGATTTGGCCCGTGGAGTGCTCTGTCCTGGATATTTTGAAATATGACGAGTGGCTTAGTGGTTAACTTATTCTACAGATTCAAAAGAAAGGATTAACCCCCCATTTTTGTGTTTTAAAAGTGCCCGAATACGCCCCAGAAGTTCGAACGGTGTGCTGAGGGATCTCCCAGCTTTGAACAAGTGCTTTTTCGTAAAAAAGAAACCTAAGTGAACCGCAGTGACCGCAGGATCAGAGTATCTGTAGCTACTGAACGGGATATCTTGTGAATTTCAGTGATGTTTAGTGGTTAAGTTGTAACACGGAATAAGGGATTAAAGCACAAACATGCCGAAAATATTTTTGATCAAGAACCGCTTGCACCAGCAACAGCTGCGGTTGCTGGAGGCCCAGAATTTGCTCAACAAGGACGAAGACAGGTTGGTGCCGCTAAGCCCTCCCCCCAACGAGCCGTTGTCGCTGGTATCCCGCAGGAGATACGATCGAGATGGACAAGGTTGGTGCTCGCATGTCTATTCCATATTAAGTCACTTCTAAGGTAATAGGCAACGCAATGCCGGCGGTCCGCGATCCTGTTAGTCCTGAAATTCACACAAACAGGTTTTTGCACAAATTCGCACCCCATTCCGTCTTCCTATGCCGCTTTGATTTACATGCATGCCTATCAACTTCGAGAAGATACGTTCCTCCTTTCGCCCGGCGGAAACCAAACGAAAGACTTAAATGCGCGTGACGCTAGAAACTTCACGTCCAGGTCTTCGCGACTGGCCAGCGCTGCGATCTCGCGCTGTTCTTGGTCTGTTCTATGGACGTTTCAAGCACTGTTAGGCTTGTTAACGTTTCGTGAAAAGTTTTTTAGAACTTCATTTGCATGCAGAGCTCGCGAAATGCATTGAACTGGCCGCGTCGCGGCTTCTGCTACCCGCTCACTGACCGCTTCGCTTGCCTGGGTCTTTCAGACCGTCGTGAGAGTTCCCTGCTCTGGCGAGCCTTCACCAGTGGCTTCTGTAAGAATCTCGACAGAACAGCTCTTGAAGGCAGCTAATGATGTTCCGCTTTGACGAGGATATTTCATCTTTTCAAAAATAATGCAATTTTATTATGTTAATAATTGATAATGCAAAATCATAATTATAAAGAAAATTGTCGAGCGTTGCAGGGGTACTTTTTGCAATTTTTTTATTTCTAACTTTTTCTAACGACCCTTACCCATCAAGGGCTCTGTCTTGTGCAAGCACATGACGTCCTTCACAAATTTTATAAATGATAAATTCAGGGAAAACTTTCCATGAAGTACTTTTATTTTCCTCTATTCTTCAAATTCACTAAAAATGTCCTCTTAAATCAGAATCGATATTTATTAAAGCGTGTCATATTCGCTCGTCTTGATTGTGAGTATTCTTAGTATTAATTTTATTAAAAATCAAGCATGTAACTGAGAATGGAATATTTTTAAATAAAACTAATAAGAAAACAAAACTAAATTTATGAAATTTTAAATCTCTTTAGAACTTGCGCACTGATTCTTTTCCCCATAAAATGTAATTTTACTTGCTGCAGATTTTGAATGCGACCAAAGATAAGTCCTGAAGGGAGTGTAATTATGACAAAATAAAGTTTTACCCAAAATACCTTCTCGAGGCAGAAGGGTTTTTGTCTTCACGACCTCCTCTTAGTAATAATGATTAGTGATGATGCAAAATTGCAATTAAAACCAAAAAAATATTATTGGTGTTCTTAGTAAACAAATAAATATTGCTAATCACGCTATTATTGAATTATCTCACAGAAAATTATATATTCAACTAAATCCAATAAAATGAGGGCTGCTTAGTTCTGTTGCCTTTTCGTCGACTTTAATAAGTTTCGTGTCAAATTTTATCAACAGAATTTTCTCTAATGTTTTCAGATAAGCAAATATTCTCTTTTAGTTTTCGTCAACAAAAGCTGTTTCGAAATTATTTGACGTCAAAATTTAGTGTACAACAATCGAGCTAAGGTTAACAATTTATAAAGTAGAAAGTATACAGTACTACAGTTGTTCAAATAAGTTTCAATACAAAGTGGATTTATAAAATGGCGAGATTTGTTATTGAATTTATCGCCCTGTACAGCTATTTCTAGCGTGCATTAAGATTTCAATTCCGACATATGTTTCTAAATGTTCGTCTTAAGTCTCGTGCAAATAAACCGTCACTGTATCTAGACTTTAAAAAATGTCATACAAACAAACATTCAGAAAGATATTTTAAAAATCTGTGAAAAGTATCATTTAGCAAATTGTTTTCACGATAATTCATTTAATTTTAATATTGCTTTTATAAAAATATGTAAACAAGTGTATTTTCTTTTAATAGGTGCTCTATTTTATTATTTGAAAATATAATATAAATATATACAATAAAGCCACTACCAAAAACATTTCGCATGGAAGAAATCTTATAGAACTAAATATTCCTTTTTTTCAAAAGAATCATTTACCCTAGACGTTTATATAATACGACATCGTACATTACTCGTTCCTTGTCCACTTTTAAAATATTTTATTAATTTATATTAATATAAATTAAAAATTCGAACTCTTTTCTTGAATTCCTCTGAACTTACTTGCAACGATCAAATCAATTAACGAATTTCAGTTTTGTGTATTTAAAGCCTTTTGAATAATTAATGATAAATACAAAGACATCATTTGTCTGCGCTTATTTTGGAATTTCTGTACTCCTTCCTACCACAATTGATTATAAATAAAATAATAAATAAAGTGGAAATTTAAACTGTCCTTTGAGCTACCTATTAATTAAACTTGTGCAAAAATTTGTACAACAATGAGAGAGAGATAAATTCATAACAATAGGTCTTTTTAACAAATAGTAATCTTAGAAAAAATTCCTTTGTCATGTCGGTATACTTTTAAAGTACTATTAATAAAGGAACATGAGAATTTTATATTATAAAGTAAGCATTTCGAATGGTTATAAATTGTCGGGGCTTGTTAGACCCACCTTATACCTGTCGCGCTATTCTCTTCGACTTAATTATTTCCACAGGTATATTTCGAGTTATAAAAACAACAAGATGACGACCCCAACGACGCTAGTTTAGTTAAAAGCGTTCGAATTTGAGATCGAACAATTCAAGATTATACTTGTAGTGTTATGTAAAAACTTTTTTGGATATTTTAGCAGTTCTAATCCGTTAAAGTGTTTCTATTTTAAAAGCATCATCAACTCCACCGTTTTTTGCTTACAGAATCATCCGGCAATAACAAACAATTCATCTCGGTCATATTATAAAAATACTTGTTCCAGCGGAGACATACCGCGAAAATAAAGAATCGAATTTACTCCGTCGCAAATTATTAGCGATGACAACTATTACAACAAGAAACAAATAAGAACCACACGGCACCGCCGCGCCGCCGTTCGTTTGATCGCGCGAATTGCGCTGTAACGGCGGTGGCCAATCGCGAGGTCCGCCGTGAGGTGTCCAACGTGAGAACACGCTGCTGTAATGACTCATTGTGTCTTGGGGAGCTAGCCAGGTTCTTAGAAGGCTCTTAAGCCATCATAATGGGGCAGGAAGCGGTAATTGTTGCGAATACACCTCTGGCATTGTCCATGCTTCGCGAATAGGAGAAATTACATTTAATCACCCGCGCCGCCGCATCCACTTAGCAAAGATCTAACTCTGAAGATCGCGCCAAGCTTTCGATCGCTCGATTCTTTGCCCGATCTGTGAAAAAAGGCCAGCGCGTGAACGACCAAAAAGCGTTCGAAGCACCTGGATCTTCCACACGCGAATGGAATGTGATTTTGTTTATTTGTCCCCAATTACACGTTGGAAAAGAGCCCGTTTAGCGACTTGTGTGTGTGGAAGTGAACAGGTGTTTTTACATTTTCATTATCAAACCGCTGGGAAACTTGTTTCTGTTGCCCTACAGGCGGAAATTCGTGTGTACCGAGCTACTTGGTTCCACTTTTGCGGAGCCCTCGACACCTTTTCGGCGAAGAAAATCGAAAAATTGAAAAAAACAAGGCATAAAAGAAACAGCTCAGATTGCAATTAGAAAAGCAAAAAATCTATCTGAAACTTCCCAGAGTTCCACTTGATCGATCAGATCAATGTCTGCAGCAGCACAGCAGCCCGCTGGGCCGGCAAATGAATTTCTTCAAGTCAACGTGACGCAATATCAGCGAATTAGCTGCTTGGTATCCACAGGTATACCATAGACCACAGCTCCGCGGATCTACCTGTGTGCGCGATCAAGTCGAGTTCGATATCTCGCGGAGTATCTAATTTAAAAATTTCAACATTGCCCAGAACTTAGGAAACATTCTTAAGGCAAGGCTAACGGTAAAGTCAAGATTTTAGCACGAGTGGGCTAGTCCGAAAAAGTTGTCGCAGCACAAACTGAATTTGCAGAATCAATCGTGGCTCCCACATAAATTAGGCGCTCTTTTGGCGAATTCATTAATAATATTAAATTCTCGCGACCTGGGTCCGCTTGTGCGATGGCACTTCCGCTTTCCCCAAAGCTGCTCTACACCTTGTCTTCTTCTTCGGATGTAAGAAGTTCTAGCCGGAAGTGGTGTGCTGGAAAAGCATGGTTGTTCCCGGGGAATGGACTGGGATTATCCACGAACCAAGCTCAAGCTATTATATCCAGCATTTTACACCTGATTAGGTTTCAGGCCGTTGGATGACCGCCAAAGGCGACGTCGAGGGTCGGAAATGTGGTCAAAGAAGTGCTGCGCGCAATTAGTCAAGTGACTGGTGCGGCACGTGTGTGCCTTTTTTTTGCTCATTTTGGTTTGACGAGCTTCAGTCACTTAAACATTTCCACAATGCAGTGTCATCAGAGAGGAATGTAGCCATCGATTTTCGACAACGGCGATATCCTACGCAAGATTGCGCTTCCAGGAACACTAGCATGGAGTGGCTCAACTCGCGAAGACGGCTCGTTTCGAGTGACTCAAGAATGAATTGGATCAGGCTTTGGACGCGAACCGGTTCCGCGGTTCTCGGGCCATCTTTGGCCGTTAATGCGCGTCAAAAAAATCTGGATTGCGGCGCTGATACGTTTTAAATAATTTGCCAAGTCGTTGCGGTGCAACTTTATTTTGAGACCAGATTCCCATGCTCTGAAGATGACTGGTTCCGCACACGGGTTTTACCTTACATTTAACGTCCAAAATATTACCAAGAACAGTATGCATACAATAACAGTTCTCTGAAATACGCTAATACAGCCTAAATAGCCGAAATATTTGCTTTCGGCAGAAAATTCCACGAATCATGGCTAGTTGTGTCTTGAATTTGAAATTGACGCGTAACTATCAAACATGCATTTAGCAAAAATAATTTTTAGGTGATAATTATAAATATAAAGAACCAAACCAATTTGAATAAATTAAACTGTTGTATTTGCATTAATAAACCAAAAATGTATGGTTAAACTTTAAGGAAAAATAAAATACATATTTTAGATAGCATTTAGAGACACAGGTTATAAATAAGTGTTTGAAAAAAATTAGAACACGTTGTTAGTTTCATCTTCGAATTGTTAACATTCAAAACAACGATACCATCATCACTTCAAGTTCTTTGGCTCGCTGTACTTCTTCTGTAATTCCCATGAAAGTTAACTTAGGCAGTTCTTGTTTTCTTTAAACTGAAGCCATCTTAGTGTCAGTCATACCATAAATATTTATTGATAGATTTTAAAGGAAAATCTAAACCAGTGAACCCACTGAACTGCAGCAGAATTAAAAAAATAAATACCGCAACCAGCTAATTGCACAAAGATAAAACGATGTGTCCTCGCAAGTCGTACCTAAATTGTCGGTGGCATCGTAAAACAAGGTGTAAAAAGTGTTTAAAAATAGTCCACTTCAGTGAGTTAGCAATAGTGCGGCTGAACGATTGCGCCTGCACGTTGCACGCTCCCAATGCTTGTGGGGAGGCTATAAAAAAACCAAACCGAGCACTGCCTAGGTGGTTTAAATGTCTTACTAATCGCTAATTTATGCCATTCATTTAGAATTTAGGTCAATGAGAATTTCTTACTTACATAATCCAAAAAGAACTCGGAGAAATTTCTAAAAGAGCATATGCAACGGCGACATCCTAAAAATCCTGCTAAAAGATGCTACGTACGTTTTACTTTCTACAACACCTGTCTAATAAGATGTTTTCACCGTCACTTCATCGAATTGTGAATTCATGTTTTCCAGGTGCCGTGAAAGTACTCTTTCCACTGCGTAAGATTTTCACCTTACTGCATATGAGATGCTGTGCGACTTTATCGTGACGAAGAAAGGTGCGCCCCGAAGATACTGTTGCGGATGTATGACCAATAACTGGGGGGATTCCTCCTCAATTTCAAGGCCAAGTGCAGTGCATAACTTAAGAAAGACAGAAGAGTTTTCCGTGTCAAAGCCAACCTGATCGGGACCAATGTAGGTCTCACGTGTGTATTTGCCCGGGCCCAGCCGCTGCAGCCTCTGTTGGTGCTGCTGTTGATGCCGCTGGTACCGTCGAGACTCCACCAGCACCGACAACCGCACCATGGCAAAGGCAGCAGAAAATCGATTCAATATCAACTTCATCAGTCGGCAAGTGAGGCACCTGAACTGAAAATTTTCGCTATCGGCCAAGATCTGGGCTGGAAATGCAAGAGGGGCTCACCGTCTTGTCTTATGTCTTATTGCGCAAGATCTGCTTCATTAAGTTGATGGGCGATTACAGGTAGAAAAGTTATGCAGTCAACGGAGCATATGTGCGTGCGGTGCGGCAGTAGCTTATGATTCGCGCTAATTCGCTACCGTGCAATTACTGCTGCTGAGTACGTCGTTCTTAATGTTCGGAAAACAAGTGCACAGTCATCGATCGCTTGCCCCCGAAAGAGTAAAGGTGTGTGCGCTCAAGTGCCATGAATGTGAATCCCAACCCTGAACCCTTTTCAAATTGTTCAAATTCATTTTGGAACCCTGTGATTAAAAATCCTTTATCATTTATCGCCTATACATCAAAAGCAAAAGCGTAAACGATGTCTGCTCGGGCAGGTGCATCTAAGGTGTATTCATACCTCTTGTCCTAAAAAATGTGGGTATAGTTGCACCTAAGACCACTGACTCATTTGAATTTTTTAAGGCTTGTTTCGATAAACGCACACGTTGCAGGAACTTCCGGTGCAATTTCTTTAACAAGAAGTCCAGACGTTAAAACCACCAATTTTCCTTAAACTTGGTATATTAAATTTTAAGCCCAAGAAAATTATACAGCAGTAAAAATCAGTTCTTAAATATTTGCAGTACATAATACGAAAGGTAGGAAGAAAAATAATATAAATAATGCCCAAATTCGTCATCCAGTACGGGTTCATCTTATATAAGTAGAAATTACAAATGCATGCGATGGAAAGATGCAAGTAAATCTAATTGGAAAGGAATAGAAAAAATCCAAGTGCTTAATTCACATACATACTTGAAAGTTGCTTTTCTTTTAAAGGTAATGCACGAAAATAAAAAAATCCATAATGCAAGATCTGATCTGCTATGAGTTTGTAAATAAGAAAGGAAAATTTCACTTTTCTTCTCGTTAGTTTTTTTTACATAAAGTGCTTTATTTTCACCCTCGGTAGCTATTTCCTGCGGAGATCTTTAATGTGAATTGCCACGTGAAGGATCATACCTGTTCAAACGGCATTGTGCCTCCTCAAGATTAAGACCCTCATCCCGAACGGTTTCCTGTACCCTTGTCAAAGCTCCTTTAGTCCCAAGGAAAAAAAAATTCTTATAAGTGGGCGAAACGTCCTGAATCGTATGCGTATGGGCACAATTCGCACCACTGTAGAGAGGTTTTACAGTGCTAATTCAATCAATTGAAAGTCGTTGAAATGATGAATACTTTTAAAATATCTCGAGAGGATCTCAGCAACTTCCTACAAGCCTCTCACCAGTTTACACAACCTGTTCAGGTAAATATTCGGCTTGCCATCAGTCAAGCACTTGTTCGCACATTTCAGCAGTATTTTTTATTTTCTGTCGCAGTAAAACTTGTTTGTTTTTGTCGCAGCGGCACTCTAAATACATTGAGGAGGTCTGTACGCGTTGAAAATGTCATTTTGCGTTGTTTAAACACTCGAAACGGCCAGACAATATCACAGGTTAACCCTGACCCAAAACGCGGAGTCTTAATGATGCCGCCAGATCGAAGTCAAGTTGCTCGCGGTGCGGTGTGCAGCTCGCACATTTTGCACGATGGTGCTACTCATCGCTCATAATCGATGAAACGGTTCTCCACGACTCTAAGGTGATACAATCAATGCAATCAGGTGAATTTCGCTAAGAGATGACACCTAACAGCGAATCTGACCTTTCTTCTGCACTAGTAACTCTCGATCGAAAAGCCCATGCACCGTTGGGCACACAGTCAGGTATTGTGCGCCGATTGGGTCGATCGTGCCGTGCCGTCGTCGTCAATGTGGTTTGATGGCGATACCACTTCGTCCAGTACGATATTTTCCTCGATTTAATGAAAACCGTGCCAAGACCAAGGTTGACTTGATTCAGGTATTAATTCATCGCGACTTAAAAGCACCATGTTGTGGGTTACCGTCTGGGCCACGATCAATGGAGGATCGTGGTCGGTGGTTTAATGCTGTACCGCACTTAGCCCACAATTTGTTGGTCAGCCATCGATTATCGATTACGCTGTCCAGTTGAGAGTGCCTATGATGGATTCCTTTTTATTTCTTCTCATTTTTGTTCACGGTACACCGACAGTTATATAACAACCCTGGCAATGTTTTCATTTCTCTCTTTGTTTTCCATTATGAGACGATTTAGTAGCGCGATCATGGAGGCACGATTGAGATATTATTTAATGGGAATGATTGCCTGATATTTGATGCGGCTTTTGTCTTCAGTAAACAATGACGAGCTTTCAAATTAAGTTTTAAGCCGCTGAGCCCTTGAATTTTCGTACTCTTATCAAGATGAGCTAACTGACGAACAGTTTGACTGCTATTCGACAATTGCTGGTTCGGGTCGTTAAGAAATTTTAAATAAGAAATAATAAAATATGACCTTTCCGAATCCACAGCCCCATCTTTCTCGTATTATTATGATAATTTGCGTGTGACGTCTAAATTAGATAAAGACTGCTCCAATTAATGTCTAGGTCATGGAAGCAAAAACACGTATAAATTTCAAATTTATAATATCAAATTTAGCAAATGAAATTAGAATCAGTTAGTTTAATTTGAAATCAATTAATATAACAAATAAGCCTATTTTTTGGTACAAGTAAAAAAGGAGAACTGATTTCAGACATTTCCTTGACCTATAGCATACACGCAATGATAAGAGGTTCGTTCGCTACATCGTACTAAGAATTACTGAACAAAGTACCACATTTTTTCCGGTTCAATTAGCGCATGCCAAACAAATAAAAAATCAAAGCCAGTATCTGCGACTGGAAATAATAGGAGCGCAAATAAAAGTTCACCATCATCTCTTCTTTATATCAAAATCATTATGCCTACTTAATATTCATTTGCCCTACAAAAAAAGTCAGTTTGTTTCGCTGCGCGAATAATTAAAGACAAGCGATCCCATGTGGTTCAAGCGCATACCACACATTATCTCGCTGTGTCTATCTATTAATGAAAGGCCGTAATTATTTAAAGAATGAAATGCGCAAAAAATGACATAATCAATCAGTCGTGCAAATTATGTCCAGGCGAGGAAAAACGAAAGACTCTCAGTGGCAAGCGACGAACCTTGGCATTGAAAGAAATCTTTTTATTCTAGACCTTGAACGGGTTGACATTCAGATGCATGGATATTGGAATTTTTACCTGGATTCTTATATGTGACGGGCTTAGCATTGCCCCGAAGGATACAGTACAGAAAAGGATTGCGTAAAAAGTCCTTGAAAGGAAAAGGGTTTTGCACAGGATAATTGGCCAGACGAATTTTCTTTCTGCTAATTTTATTTTTTTATTGTAAAACTTGTTTTGTTGTAAAACAGAGAAAGGATAAGACGTTTGGTTGAAGGATATTTTTTTCAAACTGTTTACAGTATACCATAAAAAACTTTATTCAGACATATTTCTTACAATTGATTTTAAGTCACACGCTACGTGTAAAATTTGTTTCTAGAGAATTCTCAAAGTATGACAAGATTTCATAGAGCGTAATTTTTGTTTTGGTGGGTTACGTCTTTCTTTATTTTTTATGCATCCTTAGCTACTGCAAAACCCTTCATATCACCCGTTCAACCGTCTGCAAAGAAGATTTACAAGACTTTTTGGAAACAGTATTTAATAAACTTGAGGACTCTCACGATATTCGACTCTTTTCTTAAAAAAAGAATATCGTTAGAATTACCAGCCATATTCAGCTACTAAGTATCTAAATAAAAAAAATGTTAAGGGAGATATTAATTCTCTTTGTAATTCTTTATTAAAGTAAAATACTTCTCTTGAACGTAAATAGTCAAAAAACAGGAAAACCGTTCTTACAAGATTCCGAACCTGTTTTGTATTTTATAACATGGATTTTAAAGCAGACTAGCTGTAAATTACAAAATGAGACTATTATTTTTCTAAAACTGATAAAAAGAAAGAGTATGCGTCTATAGAAACCCTATAACGACACTGTGACTAACGTTTTATAGTCTTAATGTGGCTTTGAGAGAGTAAAGTAGACATTAGTCATTAATCAGCGGCAGAAAGCAATGGCTACTCATCTAGATATATTTCAACTTCCTTCCTAATTGAGGCATTGCAGAAATTGTTTACCTTAAAGGAATGCTCCGCAGTAGTAATGCACGTTGCATTCCAATTCAATAAATTATTGCATTAGTACAGTAATCGTTAGCTACACTAGCAGTGCTGTTATCTAACATCTTCCCCTGGGAATTCTTAATTTTATACGTTTAGATTTTTCTCAAGATACGCTGCACTGTCTTCTACGTTCCTTGTAGGTACAGTACAAATTTTTTTTTCTTTTCATATTCAACAGACTAAAAAAATTATGATCAGGAGGCAGTGGCATTGTAGGTATTGAATTAAACATGAAATTCGGACAAGACTGGACTTTTTTCTCGGGGCTTTTGCTTTCAAGTTACGATGCACGTAACAAATTCCTATAGTCGTGGTAGTTAGCTGGACAAAGCTGGAGCACTGAACTAAAGAAGAAATTGAATAAAAACGGCTATTTTTTGCTTTCCAGGAGACCAGGAATAATTCTTTACTTATTATTATTAGCGGCGCATTTTTGATATGATTATTTGCCAGATACCGGGCAGTATATAAAGTTGGAAAGTGTTGGCAACCAGCGTGTGAGGCACATAAATAACAAGAACAGTACCTGATTCAAATGGCAATCGTCGGAGAAGATAGCCACTATACGTCGTGTTCCAGTAGCAGATGGATTTTCAGGTTCAAAGAGCCAGTAGAGATCAATTTTCCGAGAAATACCTTGTATGCATTCGCTCCTATGCAAAGATTTGTATCGGAAAATGATCTTGTAAAGAACCACACGCCGCTCATGCCACTTCTTATCTAGGTAGTAATTATTTTGTGCTGTCACGCCTGATTTTCAATCGTTTCGATCACACAGAAAACCAGACCCAAAATCCCATTCGCATTTGTCGTAATTAGTAGCCGTGAAATTACCATCGCTGAGAGACATTGAAATCTTGCGCGGAACCTTGATCTTGAGCAAATTGCAGCACAACACACTTGCGCACGGGCCGGTGCACATGTGCAATTTGAAAATGCCGCAACCAAACCAAAAATAGCGCCGTGATGCTGTGCACGGTCTGCAATGCCCTGCCCTGGCAACTGAACGATAACTCTGGCTGACACCTAAGAAGGAGTAAATCGGTTCAGGTTGCACTCGAATTAAAGGTTTCCTTCCTCCTTAGCCGTATATCTGAAAATGCTAGTGCTCGGCTGTTCCGCAATGCCCTTCCCGTCTTCCCGACTCATGGAGACGGACAGCCTAAGTGCGCGGTGTTATCACATAGCAGTCGCGGCGACACCGCTCCACAGACACACTGTGCCGGAGCGGGAGGCCCGTTTTTCTCGTTTTTCATTCACCTCAGCTAAACAAACCCAACTAGGTACTATTATTAACGATTTGCTTGAGGTGAACTTGAAACATACGAAGAAACCGGTTTTTCTCGAGTTCAGTTAAGAAATATTTTCTTTGCCGAGACACGAGCAGACTCCAGTTCAGCTTTACTTAACCAGCCGCTGGTGTCCCTCCTCTCCTCATCTTCCTTCCTTCTATAAAATCTTCTTCGTCGGTTCACCTTCTTCTTGATCTTCAGCGTTTTCTTCCTGACCCCAAACCCCGCGCACGCGAAGGTACCTTCGTCACGGCCAGGAATTGGAAAAATACACAACATGAAAGGAGACCCCAAGTTATCCAACATCGGTCTTCAAGTGTGCGTTCCAACAAACGCGAAATTATGTAAGGTTGTGTGCGCATGCGCAATCCGCTCGAGTACAGGTATGCACACCAGCGCACAGAATTTCTTACGGTTCATACCCCGCGAAATAAATCTCATCTACCTCGGATTACCTGATCTGTAGGCCTGCTGGAAAACAAGTTACGGGCCGCCGCTGTGGCCGCCGCGCGGACCCTGTGAGCGGTCCGAGTGCCCCGCTCGATCTACGGTCAGCGGCTCGCCCGCATAGCTGTACAGATAGTAAGGCTGACCGTGAATTGAATTCTGCTAGATATGTGGTCAGTCGGACTGCGTTGCGTCGGGTTTTTTCCCCCAGTTATTTTTTACCTTTTTCCAATTTTTGTTCTCTTTTCCTTTTTATGGAGCGACACTAAGTTCCGAAAATAAAAGCAAAAAACGAGGATACGAACGATTTTATTGACATGAGGATGGCTAGGTGTGCTCCATTACCACCTCGTGGATGCCTGCACGAAAACAGCCCGCTCGCAGTCGGAGATATTCGAGGCGCTGTTACACATTGCACGCAAATAGCTTCATACTCCCCTAATGGCATTCGATCACGTTTGCCGGGTGAATTTTTATGTAGGTGCAAGTACAGATGCTAAGACCCTGAGTAATCGGTTTGATTAAGCGAACTCCACTTTGCATGCATTTGCATATTAAACTTGATTCTCATTATATCGATGAAATTTTTGGCGATCGCTGTGATAACGCGCTGAGACACTGGCTTTAAAATTGCTAATTACGTTGTACGCAGACAAAAATTGTACATACGTTTTGGGGAAGCACCGTGGAAACGAGTTCTTTAAATGGACATTCTGTAAATCAGTGGACACGTTTGCCTTTGATCGCATGCATACAAAATGGTGGACGTGATATGTATCGTCTTCTAACTTTGGTTGACCGTATGCACGTCGGAACTCTTTAAAGTGTGATAACACCGATTTTACATTTCTTTCCGTAACATACCGCCGGTCAACGATTTCAACAAATATTTTGTTTCTGTATACCTACAAACATGGATAAGTCTGTGTAGCTCATGAAATTATTTACATCTTCTAAATTCTAAAATTCTAGTTGGGCTTCGCAAAATTTCCACGAAACTCATTTACAAACTAAGACTATACTGTCAATATTTATGTACTCAATTTGGTCGAACCGCATAGATTCCGAACAGTATCGAAGAACGTTGTACTATTTTATGTCTGCTGGATATTGGAATTCAATAAACGTCTGAGATATTGCAAGAAAATACAATATAAAATATTAATATACACTGATTTGTATGGCAGTTTGCAAAAACTTCAAGATTAAATTCAAATGTTTACCTATTGATGCAATTTTGATACTATAAAAACATTTCTTAATTCACAAAAATTTTGTTAATTTTATGAAAATTAGATTCGGTTGCAATTATGGCGGTATTTTGAAATACAGATGAAAAATTACAAAATAAGGATCGATATAGTTCATACGTACTGATCGAATATTTAAGTCGTGTCCGTTTGTTCGAAATATTTGTCATATTCTATTCGGTCGCTAGATATTTATACGTGGATCCCTTGAACGCGCATGACCCTAGCAGAACACGCTCGAGCCGAAATTCAAAACACTCTAGAATACGTGATGTGTCCCGCGTCGGCTATTCAAAATTCCTCGGGAGAATCGCCGAAAATCGTTAACCTATGCAAATCGCCTCGTCGAGTACATTCGAGTCTTGTGAATTTTTATTCAGTCCACTTGGTCAGCATCACTGGCCGCTAGCCGCGCATAATCGGCCAGTGAAAGGAAGAGGGGGCATAAAAACACAATTTCAAAAAGTTGTACTGAGGTGAAATATTTTATTGTTTCGTATTATGCTGTTACGGTCATTGCGATCACGATTTATGGAGAGTTTGCTATTGTGGTCCAACACTTGTGGCAACGGCGTTGAACTTCAACCGGATCCATGCCATTAAAGTGTGTGTTGTGTGAAATGACACTTCTCTTGTTTTATTTGCTGTAAATTAGTTTGGCTATACTTTTTACACTTATTTATTTCAAGTAATGAGTTTTTCTCTGCTTGGATGTTATTTAAATGTATTTGCGTGCTTACAGCATGATATCATACTTTTCGAGCACTTAAAATCATTAAACTCCATTAGCTTTAAATTGCTGTGAAAACGATGTTTTTTCAAAAGTTCTATCCATCCAGGAACGCATGCGAACTGAAGAAGTACGTAATTGTGCGTCACATTTACAAATTCGAATCACGACACCCGTTTATTACATTATTTCGCAATCACGCAAGCCTACATTAAGTCGAAAGAATATCTAGAATATACAATAGATTTCACTACAAAACTCCAATTCTAAAAGCAATACCAACATATGCAGATGTGGAATTAACTAGTGTTCACCTGGACACCTTATAATTTCAATGAGTCAGTTTTGGAAGATGTATTTCAATAAAATATCATAAAACCACTTTATTACATGCAATGAACAATTTATAAATAATTAATTAATTATCAAACCTGTTTAGAATTTTATTTCATATAAAATTCATAACGGTATACTTGCTCTTCTTTCTATTTTAAAAAATCTTTTTTGTATCATTACGTGCCCAGATGCCTTCAGAGAGCTTGAAAAAGTCAATAAAAATGTAAAGCTGAAGTCTGCGTCTGAAAGCATTTTCCAAGGGCTATCAGAATATGAAAACAACTGAAGCGAATGTAAAAAAAAATATAGTAAAAAGTTGCGCATTATGAAAAATTCAACTTAGGCCAAGGCCCGCCCGCAGAGGCCGTCAATTTCTCTTGAATCAGGAAAAACATCTAAAAAGTGCCAAAATTAATTCGCTTTTTACGGATGCCCAAAACGATCAAAATGAAATTTATGAGAAGAAGATCGATTTCCTCCATTCGATCATCTAATCGCCGTCCTTCGCGCGCGAATCAAAATGCTGCGACAAAAGCGTTTTGAGAATTGGCTCAAGAGCACCATCGCACGCGTTTCATGGCTAATTGGCCAAGTTCAGGTGATGCAAAGCAAATAGAGGTGCTATAAATGATACGCTGTCGCCAATTACGGCGTGAATATGATGTAAACAAACAACAGTTAGGCGCTCTTCATTTTTAATTTGATTCTATCTCCAAATTTGCTCCATCGCCCCTACGACCTGAAAATGCGCACTCAGCGCTTTTTAATTGCCCACGATCGTCCCTCTGGTGAAACTCATTACTTCTTCGCCGATTTGCCGATCTTATAGTGGAATTGCACCGAATAAATTAATGATCACTATTATTACCTGCATTTCGGAGGATTTTGATTGTTTTAATGATGTGTGGATGGAGCGATAACGAGCGGTATCAGGGCGTGTCGGCAGTACCTCAGTTCTGCTGTGCACTCACTGAATTCATACAGTCGTACTGAAGATCAGAAGTTGAAGAGTTAATGAAATTTCTTGGCAAGGTGTATTAACCTTGGAGTCGAAAAGTAGTCTCTCACATGTTTTACACGTTTTGAGGAAAAAACTCGTTCAGCGCATGGCTCAGATCGTTGATCTTATCCAGGAAATAATGAGTCGATTTAATATAGGTTTAAAAATCATAAAGCAAAACCTCCTACGTAGCCAAGGCTTAAGCGTTCGTGTTAATTGCCGAAAATTTTGAAATATTATTCTCTTTATAAGTTGTTTAGATCTTATGGCGGCACCATTGCTTTTTATAGTCGACGCTTTTAAACTTAATTTGCTACCTCCTGGGTGTGGCCGTAAGCCACGAAAAACGAAAAGCCATTCTCAGCTTTATGATGCATCATGAAATATTTTCAAGAGATCAATTCCTTTCATAACTTCTCTATTTTTCCTTAAATTTTCGCAACCAATTTTTCTTCCATTTTCACCTTAATTGAAATTTTCACAAGCTTAAAGCATCTTATTTCAAGTCACCTATAAACATCAAAATTGTGGTTCATTTCAACTAAAATTGTTTAGCCTAAAAATTGTTGTTTGCTATATTCCTGCATTCTCAGGATCAAATTGGGCTGTAGAAGTTTCGGATTAATGCTCCTTGGCTAAAAATACAAATGAAATATGCCTATACCAATGAGATTCCCAAGGTTAAGTTCATCCGCTTAGGACAAATTAATACTTTACGAGCGATTTAATTTCAGATACGAATTTGTTGTTCTGGGTGGAATGAAGTCACTTTTGCATCCTTGACATTGATTGGTTTTACAGTTTTCCCACAATCACAGGGTCACTATCTTGATGAGGTCTTTTGGTGACGAATTGGAGTTGTTATTGAAACAGCATCACTACTGTGGGAATCCGATAATTTTGCTACCACAAGGTTGCCCAAGAAGGTTATGAAAATCAACAAGTTTGTTTTACAGATTTTATAACAACCGAAATTTAATTTTCAAGAAGTCTATGTCCAAAATCTTACCAATTTCTACTTTTTCTATTTACTTGTTTTTCCCAGTACCATGTATAAGTTATAGGATGCAAAACAAAGAAAACTACTACAATATTATCATATGGGTTGCATATATGTTTGCAAACTCTATTTGGCTTTATTTCGCACAAGTTGCAACAAGCTCACTAAAGACACCCTAAGAAAGCAGCGAAGAAATAGTTTAACACCACACTAAGCTCTTTCATGAGAGAAGAATTAGCAATTGTCGAGTATGTAAACAGCGATGAAAGGTCAGAAAATTGAAAGATTATCTGTTGCTCATAGTCTGAATTTGGGGCCAAAAGGCGTTTTAAATCCGAAGCGAGTCAACAGTCTGCTCGAAGGCCATTTGGGCGCACAGGCGTGCCGCCGCCTATTGCGTAGCCTTAACCAGCCGCAGCGGCAGCTCCATAAAAATCCGAGTGCCCAAACAAACAACCAGTGAAGCAAGGAGGTCTAACAAACCGAAGCAGTGCTAGAATTGGCTGACAGCTAATCGAGCACCCAGTTCACGTAGCGCGACGTTTCCGTTAAGTATTTCGGACCCTCTAATTAACATGAAAATTAAACTCACTGGCTAATTACGCGGCTGCTGCTCAATTAATTCCTCACCAGTGTTTAGCGGCTCTGACGGGCAAATAACAAAATGCTAATTGATCGCGAAGGTGAATACCACGGGCGATTAGACAATCCAAAGACAAGTTTTGCTGCGGCTCCCCGAAGCTCCTCCGTCGACGTGTCGCCGTCTTTTTAAGCACGGCACGGCACATCCTGGAAGACGTTCAGCGATAGCACCGCACGTTTTATGAGAAGCTAGACGCGATAGCAGAAATGGTCGCGAGTCACTTTCAATCCGGCTGTGATTCGATCAAATGCAGGGAATTATCGGCAGAGGTGACTGTTTTAGAGTCGATGCCATAAAAACAAGTGATTGCAGAACTGTATTTCTCACGTCGGCTGCACTAAATGCGTGCTCAACAAGGCAGTGATGTCTCGCTTTTATATTCTGGCTACGGTTTCAAATACTATAACATCATGTATCCAGAGGTCTTAGCAATCTCTAGCAGCAAAGTAATAAAGATTATAACTCTTTTACTTTAAGTGCTGTAGCAAATTTTGAATAGCTTTATCACTAATCAATCGAGAATTTTACACAGGACAAGTTTTACATATCCCGATTACTCGAAATTTTGCTTTAAATAGTCTACTCTAGAAGTAAATATCGCATTCCATGAAACCGATTCATGACCCAAATGGATACTCAAACGCCAGACAACTCTTTCATTATAAATGAAATTTTTAAAACGCCATCTCAATTAATTTGCGTCTGCTCATTTTGTTTAAAAAAAATGTTGGTATTCAAAAACCAAGTCTGAAGAGCAAATTTTACTTTAATAAAATAGTAAACTTCTTCGCGTTTTGTAGTTCTATATAGATTAAAACCAACATTTAACTTAAACCATGTCCTAAACTCATAGAACTTTCCATTATTTTAAAAAAGTAATAAAATATCAATCAACTTATATAGGAATTCAATTTAACCAGCCCTGTTCAAGAATTTACTTTGCTTTTAAAGAAAACTATTTCGAAACAAAAATATATCACATTTTATAAAGGTAGTACGTTGGAACGACGAAAACATTGTGGGATGTTTTCCTAATTAACAAATTAAACCAGTTTTGGAAGAAATGGAATGAAGATTTTAGTTTATAATTACATTTTGATGACGACGACGACCAGAAATAATCGATTTCTTAGTTTTCGTAGTGTGCACCGTGCTAGACAAGCCAAATTCGATCAGCTTGTTTTCCATTGAGGCGTGTCGCATAAAGGCGTAACATCGTTCTGGTCTTGATCCAAATCCTTCGGCCAAACTTTTATTAAATTCGCAATTAAAGCAAAGACCCCATTAACGCACCTTTGCAGGTACGGCGGCGTGTGGCTCGCAGGCACTGCCAACTCCAGCGCGCGTTGGGTGGATCCCGTCTTCTATTTGAATATGAAAAGCAACCGGAGAAATTGTGCCCGTACAGCACGCTGCAATTTTCCATTATTTCTAGCTCGGAGTACCCCAGAGTCTGCGAAGTGCTCGTCGGCGTGTTAGCACACTAGCGCTGAGCACAGGCCAGGGCCAGGATGGATCATTGCCATTCGTTACGGCCATTATTGGCGCACTTGTGGCGTTTCCCTCATCTCGGGCCAGCGCTCAAAGTGGACGCTAAGCGCTCGGCAAGTGGTCATCTGCGGTAAAAGCGTCAATCATTTTGCTGAAAAGTGC
This sequence comes from Proctacanthus coquilletti, assembly GCA_001932985.1. Lineage (NCBI taxonomy): Eukaryota > Metazoa > Arthropoda > Insecta > Diptera > Asilidae > Proctacanthus > Proctacanthus coquilletti. Next base: position 2,260,169 of record MNCL01000005.1, read on the forward strand.
ACTTGTTCGTGCCATACAAATTACGTACCTGCACGGATTACAGGTTCGTTCACAGAGTGCTGAAATGTTTGAAGGAAAATAACCGCACAATCGCCGCGCGATAAAGTAATGAAATTATGGCGATTTCAAGGACGAGACCTGGGAACGCGATGGCTCCGCAGGTGTGGTGCACCCCGCTAAGTTGCACTTTGTTGAGAAAATGTAAAGCACTTTGCACACTAAGCGCGGCTCCAATCGCACCCGAGGAGAGATTCCCGGTGAAAGCAATCTGGGTCATTTTGAATATTATATTTTACAAAATTTAGATACTGAATTAATTCACAAAAATGTGGTAATGGAGTTTTTATGTCACCTAACCCCAGTGTTTTGTACAAATGAAAAATTACGTGTATGTTGTGTGGTTATTAATAAATGTTCTACAAAACATATTTTTGTTGCTTATTCCTCTTATAAGTAGACAAGTCAGAAATCGCTCGGGAAAATCATTGACCTCAAAACGAAACTCTTTGGGTTTTTTTTCCTAAACTGTTGCAATTGTGAGTTTGTTCGAGGCAATGCAAGAGAATGAGTCCAAAACAAAACTGTTTAAAAATTTTTAGATAATTTATCAACAAATTTGCTTTTTTTAAAATGCGGCGAAGCCATGGCTAAGACCGACTAGATAAGGATCAAAGTAATTTTTACTTCGAATTTTGTCTTTTTGGTACTAATTCCAACCTAATTGTAATTCCCGAAAAGTTTGTAGCAATCCTCGAAATTACTTCACTACATTTTACGATAATTTTTAAAAATATTAGAATGATGACACGCAGAAACTGAAAAGCAAAGTAATTATTGAATACATTTGAACTTTGTGTGCCATAAGTCCTGTAATTCCTCTTGAATTTCAAGTTTTTCTAAAAATTACTAAACAACTATGGCGATTTTTCTAAGATTACTTACGCATACGATTCCAATTACATTTTTATTGGTGCAGTGCCTAAAAGTATACTTGCGGATCTTCCGAGTGAGTCTCGCTCAAAGTCGAATTTTGGCGTCCAGTAGGAGATTCCAAAAAGAGCCTCACTTCTCGAAAAATTCATTTAATTTAATTCAGGTGAAGGATTTCTTCTAATGGATTTTATTAATGAAATCCGTTTACTAAAATTTATTAATTTACATGCCGAGTCCACTGCTCAATGTTCGAGTTGCGAAGTGGACAGTAAATTCCAATTTCACTGATTTCTCTTCGAATTTCTTTTTAAATTTTCGCAAGCAGATTTAAAATGAGTGGGAGTGTTTCAGGTCCTTCTAAAAAACGAGAAAAATTCCAATTTGCAAAAATAACACCTAGCAGAATCCTGCTCCAAGAACCGTTAAGTCCTTTGCTCCGATGCGGATGACATCGTTTAGTCTTCGGCCGCAATTAGTCGAGATAGAGATCAAAGCACCTTTCTGATTGGCTGCGGTCACGGCTCCAATTTAAACCCACACAGATGTGGGTGGCTGCCCCGCTCTCTCTTTGGTCTGCGGAGTCCTGCGCTCACACTCCGCGAATAAACGACCATTTGCGAACGCCTTTGTGTTCCAGAAAGTTCCGCAGTTTAACGGCAATCGGCATTTTTATTTGCGCATAGCTTTTTTACGAGTTTTTTACCGAGTTTTTTGTACTTGAAGAACGGTTTTTTCTTTTTTTTTGCGAGAAAGAGTGCTGAATTTTTTCCACCTGAACTCGCGAGAAGGTTTTTCGGAAAGAAAACCTTTTTTGTGCCCTTAGGGACCCGATGACCCATGATACATTTCCAAATCTACATTAAAACTAAAAGTAATTAAAACCGGACTGACTCAAAATAGATAAACTAAAGTGATTTCAATTTTCTTTGCAGTTCGGGACATATTCCAAGAGGAAAACCGGCTATCGTCACCATCGCCTCCGCCAAACAGCAGATCAAAGTCACCTAGCAGGTCTAGGCCAGACGCGGCGGCGGCATCAAGTCAGGAAGGAAATTCAGAGTGTAAAACACGAACGGATCGATCGCACCCACCAACGAGACGTTTCATATCTTCGATTTTGGGAGGAGAGATACCCTACGGAAGTCGGGGGCACGTCTTGACACAAGCCGAGCGAAAGGAATACCCACCTACAGTGCAACCAGTTGATAGAGTTAGCAAAAGCAATTCCCAAACAGACGACCATAAGTCACAGAAGAAGGCCACAGAAAAGGCAAAAGAAAACAAAGAGCTTCTGGTTGAGGAAAAGCCAGTCGTTCCCGAGGAGAAGCCCTTAAGTCTGAAAACCTCGAGTCCACCACCGGCTGACAAAAGACCCAGTCCTCCACCACCTCCAGAACCGGCGGTTCGCTGTTCTGTGATCCAGAGGACACCAAAGCAATCACAGGAATCTAGTTCAAGCGGTGGGAAAAACAAAGATATTGAGAATAAGCTACCCTTTCCGCTGTCGATCCATAATCTAGGTCCTGAACAGGAGCAGCCGATCGACTATCACGTCCCCAAGAGGAAAGGTGAATCTGACGAGGAAGAGTCAGCCGAGAAGGAGAAGAGAATCCGCGAGGCTAGGCGGAGAAGTGCAATATTAGCAGCTCGTAGTGTAATTTCCGTGCGGTCTATGCCAAGGTCGCATTTGAGCAAGCTGAACGGCATTATCGCGGCAGCAGCTGGTCACGGTAGATCCAACAACGGCGGATCTCAGGCGGGAAGCAATCAAGGCGGTGCCAGTGGAAACGGCTGTTCCGGGATCAACTTCAATTCAGGTCAGCTAGGAGGTGGTGGTGGAGCAGGGATCGGCGGCACAGGAGCAGGTGGCGGAATGGGTGGAAGAGATGGTCGTTCCAATTATGGGCCCAATAGCCCTCCTACTGGGTCGCTACCACCGTTCTACGAAAGCCTTAAAGGAGGGAATGGAATGAACTCGTTCAATGCTAACGGAAACTTCCTTGGTCAGAATGGAGGCTACTTGATGGGTTCGAACATGGGTGGCATAGACTGCGACACAACTCAGGAAATGACGAATATCGGGGCCTATGGGGATAACCAGGGCAATGGCAATAACCACAATCATAAACCGTTTTCTATGCTGAATAACGCAGCCTACGGCATCGTACTGAAAGATGAGCCTGACATTGAATACGACAACAAAATAGACATAGCCGGCCTTAGTCAGAACCTCCTGCATAACGGGTACCCCGGGTACGATGTGAACGACTCAATGATGGTCGATATTGCATCCGGAGGTGTGGTGGATCCCCTACAGTTCACTGCAACTTTAACGTTTTCAACGCCAGCCGAACACGCGCTCCTCGACAGTTTGTCAGATGCTGTAGACCTAAGTTCCTTCCTACAAAGACTGCCCCACGACGACCACCCTAGTCCCGGTAACGACCTGGAGTTGTCATCAACGCCCTCAATGACGCCGGATTCAGTCTCAATAAATCCTGTCGACACTGGCTGCTTGGAGAACTTCTCCGAAAACCTAATGATGGCCAATGCGCGTGGGAACTGTTATGATAATCGGTACAATGGGCTGCCCAATAAAATGTACCAGGAATCACCCCCTAGCTATCAGCAGACCAGGGAGATGCATTTAATGCAACAACAGCACCACCAGCATCAACCACATCACCATCCGCACCAAACAAGCGATCATCCAGCAATGAGCCACTCCATGAGCAACTTCCATAGCGATGTTGACTCGCACAATAGCAACCTATCGTTACCCTCCCCCAGCAATTCATCGCACAATGGCGGAAACCACATGGGCTCGACGACGGCACTGGACGCACCTGACGCGAAGCCTATTATCCAAAGTGTAAGTGCCCCAAGAAGGACGACGAACACTACGACATCGCCCCTTATTCAAGAAACCAAAATGCATGTCTTGCAACAAAGGGTAAGCATCAAAAATTCTCCATTTGATTTGACGCGTCATAGGCTCCACCCTCAGTTAGGGCAATAGGTCAGGACCCCATTCCACGCTAGGTAGCTAGCTCGCACCGGTCGCCTAGCCAAATCAAATTCAAGAAATTTTTCATGCCTACTTTTATTTGCTAGATCTGCACTCTGTCTATCTGTGCTATAACTTTATAAACTAAACGGTTTTCTCTTTTCCTTACAGCTAGGATTACCCGCGGAAGTGCAATTAGAGTTCGTGAACGGTGGTCACGGTATCAAGAATCCCCTAGCGATAGAAAATACACACGGACATCGGATGCGAGACGAGGACAAGAAAAACGTGGCTGTTTCCGAGGAGGACCCCAGCAAGTTTATTTGCCGAGTCTGCTCGAAAACGTTTAATCTGCAGAGACTGCTGAATCGCCACCTGAAGTGTCACTCAGACATCAAGCGATATCTGTGCACCTTCTGCGGCAAAGGGTTTAATGATACCTTCGATTTGAAGCGACACACCCGGACACACACAGGCGTCCGACCTTACAAGTGCAATCTCTGCGAGAAGTCGTTTACACAACGGTGTTCCCTGGAGTCGCACTGCCTGAAAGTTCACGGAGTGCAGCATCAATACGCCTACAAGGAGAGGAGGACAAAGGTGAGTCCAGAGCAGTTTGGAACTTGCAAGTCTCCTAAACTAACTTGTTCCCCTTTCTTTTGGACAGATGTATGTTTGCGAAGAGTGCGGTCACACGACAAGCGAACCGGAGGTGCACTACATCCACCTCAAGGAGAATCATCCGTACTCCCCGGCGCTCTTGAAATTCTACGACAAACGGCACTTCAAGTTCACAAACTCGCAGTTTGCCAACAATCTCCTGGGTCAGATGCCACCCATGCCCGTCCATAATTGAATCGTGCTGGGTCAAGGCCGCCGAATCACTCTCATTCCAAATTTCTTGAATTATTTATGCTCCCCACGATAATTTATCGAATTTTCTCATCTTTAGAAGATGGCATATTACCCTAAGAATTGCTCATACTCTTAATCCTTAATTTATTTTACACTGTGGGTCGCGCTCGACCACCCGCCCAATTGAGTTCCTGCAGGGTGGCAGCGACACGTGGCCCATATCCCCCATCATGGATTAACTATTCAGTCCAGGCTGAATTTGATGTTTCTCTCTCTCCCTTTCTGCATCACTTCATTTTACTTTCGGATAACTGCAAGCTGTACAAGGTCGTGCTCCCGAGCGACGACCGCCGCGCCCTGCTACCCTCCGAGATGTCCAATGGGCCGCCAGCCGCCGGAGGTCCTCGCTCGGCCGGCAGAAGCGCGATCCACTTCACCCTCGATCACTCCAAACAAACTGAAACTAAAACAAAGTATCGGGTTTTTTGTGCAATCTCGGTGTTGGATTAATTTTATTTTAGTTAATTTACGTAGCCTAAGCTAGCCTAAGCGAGAGAGAGTTTTATTGTCGATAAAGTAGCTCCTTAATCTGTAAGCTCTAGAATAAGTTCCCACAGTAGAATCCCCAGTTTAGGAAAAAAAAGCAAATTGTGAAATCATGTCGACAATGTGTGACACGGTAAATCGTGTTATTTTATTTTGAGCAAAGTGCCTAAAGAATCACTAAAAATTACGAGAGTAACTATGGATTATTTTATTTAAAAAAAACAAATTGCGATTGAAGTGAAGTCGTTTATAAGTCTCGAACACCAGTCTCATTATGCCCACATTCGCCACAGCGACCGCGGAGTTATTTAACGCCTCTTCGAAATTATGCTTACTCAAATACTTATAATTTTTGTAGAAAAATTATGGAATATTTAAAATCAAAGCTTTTTTACAAAAGAAAATATATTTCTTAAAAAACACTTCGCATTTTATTTATTTTCTGGTTGAGTAAAGTTTGGCGGATTGTGTCTTAATTTTAAAAGCCAAAAAGGAAAGAACTTGAGCACTTATAAATCTTCTCCGCAATTCCTAATCTAATCCTTGTAATCTTAAAAAGAGATTCGTATGACCGGTCCGTACGATCAAGTAACTAGCCATATAAAGACAATTATTCTTTAAGGAAAGCTCTAATTGCCTTGTGCACACGTCGTTCGGAGGTTTTTTGCTCTAACTTTGGTATTTTTGAATTAGTTCGCGACTGTTTATGTTTTCTTAGACCTGCAGAAGCCGCTTTTTAATTTGATACTCAACTTGCCTGAGTCCGCGGAAGTTCGAAATTTCGATCCCAAAAAAATCATAAAATTTTGCGAAAATCCTGAAATTCAACATGCCCCCTTCCCGACGCCGAATGAAAGTGAACGCAGAGCGCTAGACATAACAAAGCTGTAGAGTTATAAAACAACGAAATGGCTTAGATACAAGTCAAGTATTCCCAAAAAGTGACCTTAAAGGATTCGAAATATCCCTTTTGAATGAAACTAGATCATAAATGTCGAAATTGATCCACCATCTTGGAATCACAATCCTTTAAATGTTATATGAAAATATAAAAGTGTATTATCAATTGTCAGCCATGCCCACGAGTGTGCTGTGCTTCATACGTTACTGCAGCAGATGAAACGAAACTGAATTAGCTGGTTTAAAGAAAAGCTAGAAAAACCAAATATTTAAAGAAACACAAACCTTACATATTTAATAAAAGGTTTAATAGCGGTCTTTTAGGTTTCACAGAACTGGTGAACGAAAGAAGAGCTAGGTCTACTAAAGTTCGTCTGAAAAAGTTTTTGTAAGTTTGCCTGAACGCAGGCAGTTTGTTACGAGTATCGTGTCTCTTTATTTACAAGTTTATCTAGACTACCTACAGACTTAGGCGTGAAATGTATTGTTAGCGTCGGAAAGGTTTCTTCTAAGGCCATGGAAATATACGTTGTGCGAACTTTTAAGGTACTAGCCGCGCTAAGTTCGACTGGGTACTATTGCTTGATTGAACACATCGCCTCCACCGTCCTTATGCTAAGGAATTCTTAAAGTATTTACAAATTTTGGTTCAAAAATTTTTGCGCAAACAAGAAAATAAACAACGTTTTTGAGTTTGTCCTTAAAGCTAGTTGGTTGCAGATCCGACATCTGTGGATTTTAAAGCTGATTGAGTACCTCGAAGTTTGGAGACAGTCGTTGTGCCTGTTTAGACCGGGATGCCAGTGCGATCTTTGATCTTACCTAAGACACTCACATGCACCTTACTGTAGCCACCTTTTTTGCCTTCCACAGAGGAACAGGACAGAGGTGATGAATTCTTCGAGTCACGTTGCGATGAATGACGACTCATCGTTTCGGTTTCCTGAGTTTGTGTAGTTTGCTCTTCGACAGGGTGCATTGGACCGGGAGTAGACGAGTAGCTGGGAGTTAATTTTTCGACCTACATCAAAAGCTTTATCGATATATTCTGAAATGACCATTTTAAAAAGGCGATCACCTCATCGTCAATGGCCTTAAACTGCCAGCTCCAGTTGGCGCGATATAAAAATGGTCTGTGGTCGAATCGGTTGTCGTCCGGGCTGTAACTTTCTGCATGCACAGATGGGGTGATGACGGTCATTTTGTGTCTGTTAATTGCATAGCATCGGAAGAAGTGCTTCACCTTATCGGCTACCTGTTTAGGGTTCAGGTCGCCCCGCCAGGTTGCAACTAGTTTGCAAAACATACTATACGGCCCACAGTAGGATTGCTTTCTAAGTCTGCCGTACTCACTTAATTCACCGTAGGTCATTCCCATGTCTTGCTCATCTGTTTGCACTATTTCTCCTTCAACAAGGGGTTCCAATTCGGCAGTTGGTGATGCCTGTATTATTTCACCTAAGATTGAGACGTTATATCTGCCGAAAAATATAATTCATTGAGAAATTCGACTGATTTAGAAGTCTAAGGTTTCGTATAACAAACCTATCTTTGGCGTAATGTAGAAATTTCCTGAGATCTGTTTTTGAAATGCCTCCAATGGGATTCACGTCTGCACTGGAGCAATCGTACTTTGTCAAGTACCCCCTAAGCGATTCGTCAACATTTGCAGATCCTAATACTAGAAGGCCTCCTGGACGATTGCGCACCCACAACATCAATTGGGCGAACAAATAAGCCAAAACCATTCGGATTCTGGACTGGATGTTTTGTAAGGCTAAATTCTGTCGAGGACATCCTCCTTGCCGTCTAAAAACTGGAGTCATTCCTGTGACCGCATTAAAGATGGCAAGGACGGCACTAACAGCTGAATCAATATTAATTTCAATGTGGTAACTGAAAGTTGTTTTAATGTAATAAATATTCTAAAATTACACGTTTTGTTTCAAACCTTCCCAATTGGTTCGCCAAAACTGCGGCCCTATGCCGAGTTTCTTTGCTAGACTGGGAGCTCCCCATGTAGCAAGTAACTAAAAGACGGTTACAAAGAGCAGCGGGATTGTCGGGAGTAAAGTCGTGATCCCCTAAAATTTTCCGCACGTCATGCAGCACCTGCTCATCACCACTTTCAACGGCGCCCACAATTAATCTACACATTGAGTGAACTATTGTCGCAGAGGCGCTCGAATCGACACCACCACTCAAAGGTAGAAAAAATCCCCCTTGGCCTGAACGTCGTAGATAGTCCCATAGCCAGCACGCTGGACCAAGGGCGACTTCCTCCTCTGGCGAGTGGTACACCCACTGCAGAGGACTGTTGGTAATCTTAAAAATATCGCTGTGCGTCGACATTTCAAAGTCGCAGAATATGCGTGGGTAGGTGGGGGCAGACGCTGCTATTGTGCACCGCGATCTCATGGCGCACCTATAAGCACGGATATCTTCTAGATCTATAGTTGCCAAAGTCACTTCCTGTATGAGTGGCTGTTAAAGAGGATCTTAAATGATTCATCTTAAGTCTTACCACGTCCTGCAGCGAGAATTGCTTGCTTCGCGCAATGATATCGCCGTTTAATGCAATTGCTGAGCACCCATTAAAGTACACTCTTTGACCATCACATCCCCGCAGATTGCTAAAGAGATAAGCACCACCTGCTTTAAAACTAGCGTTCCTAATCAAGTCAGTTGTAATATAGGCTTTCCTCAATTCCATATAACTGCCGGAACCGTTGGCGATTATTTCGACTCCCGATAGGGACATGTCGATGTGGGTGCTATTAATATATCAATATTTTTTATAACTTCATTTATATATAATTGTAAAATAGCATTTTTGCTTTAGCTAATAGAAAAATCTTGACCTACAACATGTGCAACACCAAAATCCTTGTTAACTTGTATAAATCATGAGCCATCATTTGTGAAATGACACACTCACCTCCGAACGTTCCACAATTCCTCACAGATCTCGAATCCCAGGCATGTGTCCCTTGTAGCAATTACAGCATCTCCGATGGGAACCGTATTTTGTCCAGTGTGTGTTGAAATCATGCGAGGCAAGTAATACTCCTCGGTTGCAAGAGCCTTAAATGGCAAGCAAATATTTATGGGCACTTGGCCTATCCCAACCGTACCTTCGTCCAAGCTGAAAACCACCTAGTTTCTCTATAGCAGCCGTCATCGCACATAGCCATTTTTGGGCGAATAAGCAAAATTTGTTTGTTATAGAAAGCAACTCGGCAGTTGTAGGCCACATTCCTGTGCATCACGGGCATACCCACATCGATTAGCATGTTCTGGCTGAAAAGGGTTCTTTAATATAGGCGAGAAAGTGGTTGGCACTTTACCTGATGGGCGACATCATAATCTCCAGGAATACCTCCCAGCTGTGCAGAAATGTGTCGGGTTCGTGGAAATGGTCTTCGCAGCTGTATCCACTGCAATTAAACATAATAGTCAGGAATTAGAATTAGCTCTGTCCTCTCGTGCGCCCCACTAAGTTCGGGTGTTTCAGACTTAAACTAATTGCGTAAGGAATTTTGGTTGAAATGAAAATCATAGCTGCTGTTCAAATCATGTAGCACTGCGGTCATCATTTAAGGGCTATAAAAAGTGCTCGTTAGCAATATGAGTAGTTCTTACCAAACTTCCAGCTCGGGTCCAGTCCTGTAACTCGCCCCCATTTCCTTTGCCTCCAGGATGGACTGCATGATCCTCGCTAAATTGCCCTCGAAATCCAGAGCCCACTGATTCAAGGTCGAAACTGCCACGGTTATTTTTCGACCCATTCCTGCTACGGTTCTAGCTTGCGTCTACGGATCTGGAAAGTCGGCGTATGAACCTGTAAAAACCCGGAATGCAACAAAAAACGTAAACAAAATCTGAAACAAAATAAAGTATTGACCAATCAAATCCCTGGCAACCAGGTGGAGTTCGAAGTGGGTCGGAAACGAGCACTCTCAGCACTCGCATCGGACCAGAACCATTGCCTCTTATTGAGTCAATACGACTATTGCTTCCATAGAGCTTCTTTTACACGTTAATGGAATACCCGAGTAGAATCACCATGCCAAGGAGTCATTTCGGGGGTCTTTAATTATTAACCTAAGGGATTCCTGCATGTACGACGTGTGTTGTAGAGTTCAAATTGGTGCCTGCGATAAGGTTTTGCGATGGTCGCCAATTTAGGCATTTAATTACTCGTCAGGGGTATCATTAACGAAGCGAAGGACGGACAGGGCGGCACTACCGCTCATGCGATTGCGGGGTGGTTCCCGATCCTGAGACCATTATTTCATGGACTGTAGTTTGACCCAGACAATAACCAAAATATCCTTGGAGAGGTTGTGGGAGTTTCGTTAAATGACTGAGGCAGAACGACTACCTTTGACTGTGCGGTTATTTTATATCTTCTCCAATTGATTCTCTTTTTTTTGTGGGAATATTTTACCTAGAAAGCCTGGAATAAAATCAGGGAACCTGTAATATTGTCTGCCGCCTTCACATGGTAGGCAGGCCCCTATGTGGTATTAAAAATAAGAGAAAATTACACGGGTTCCCAAAAGTGATATGAATCCCCAGAATTGTTCCCAAGATCTCAACACTTTGGGGTCTAATTTAGAGCACTTGACAATTTTTAAAAGTAAGCCATGAGATCCATGTCTTTTCATTTTTAGAAAAAGTTGTCTATTTTAGTTTGTGTTTTCTATTGGCTTTTGCCGTTTTTTAACATCGATGAAATTATTATTTTGGAACTGGAATCCTGCTGCTATAGTTACTTTCATACGTGAAATTTTCGTTATTGTGAAGTATATTTTCAAGGAGAATGAAAATCGAGAAGATTTATTATGCCTAAAGGACTTGCAGGTGAGAAAAAAGTTTCACTTTTTTCTGTTTGCATTCCAAGAATATGAAGTATTTTTTATGTTATTTTGTCTGATTAAGTCAAAACTATAAAAAAAACTAAAACTGCTCCAAGGCTTGGAAAGCCATTCCTAAGATACTACTTCTTAGAATTTGTTTCTATCGCTGAGTGTCCTTCCAATTGTTTGCCAGATTCTGAAGAAAAGGCAGATCTTAAAATCATACCATCAGTTGTTATTTATTAGTAGACTACAAATTTATCAAAACAGAGTTAAAATCTAGTGATAATTTTAGGGTTTGGGGCATTATCAATATCTCTCCGCTTTTTAATATCAGAATTTTTTGATATGCCAAAAGTAAGAATTTTTCGAGCTTCAATTCCTGGGGTGAAACTAGAAATAAAAGACTGTAACGAAAGCTAGAATTCTTATCTCTTGGGATGCTCCTGCAAAAACTAGTGAATAATCTCCATCTGTCGCTTCCACAACAAGAACAAAATTGATGCTCAAATTGCTGAAGAAGTGGGTGATTTGCCTGCGGCCAGTTCAGCGAATTTATTATGCGGATTAATGCGAAACAATAGACGGCAGCAATTGAACTTATTCAACACCATGACCTTAGAAAAGAGTTGTGTATCTGGACCAGAAGGAGTACCGAAACAAAAACAACCGCCACGCGGAGATGAATGCTCTGAATAAAGCAGGATCCAGAATGCACATGAATTCTCTAGGAGGGTGCAGTGCAAGGACTACCGTCCAAGGCTGCGCTGCATGCACGTCGTCGATGATTTATTCTTGCATTGCGAACAAACTTGCCCCGTCGTGCACTGTATGCACCCTCCTCGCATTTTTCCATAATTCAATCAAGTACGCTATATCTTCGCAGTTTGTCCCGTCGTTGAAGGATTCATTTGATGGGATGGGACGTGATGTCCTCGAGAGCAATGCAATTACGCTCCACGAGGGCGATTTTGGTTGCATGCAATTATGGTTTCATCTGTACCAATTAGTCTATGCAAATTTGTGGATCCACACACTAAACCGACATTAAAACATAGTGGCTTGCTAGCGACTACTCGTATGCATCATTTGGATCACGTAAAAATCTGTTGTAGTAAAATTATTCTTTAAGAAATTGGCATAGTTTCTAATCTTAAAAATTGACCCTATCTCTCATAGACTTTTTCCTTGTATTTACTTATCAATATTTTAAAATCACCGGGTCAGGGAAGGAGTTCTGAATCAATATTAATCGAGTTCACTTTTTCTCTGCTGTAGTGTAATTATATGATTTCTTGACCCCACTTTCTTAAACCACAATACCACGTACTATTTTTGTTTTCACTCCTTTGTACTTACGTAGTAGTTTTCGTTTTAATGAATTCTGAGCGCGCTAGTAAAGGTCCTTGGAATTTTAAATTGTAGTGTCGTGTGCTAGCAATTCAGGGACTTTTTTTCTGTATGAAATTATCTTTGGGGCTTTACTAAAAAGAACAAAAGCCTTGTGGCGATTGCCAACGATTCTTTTAAGCAAATGCCTGAGGTACATGCGAAAAACATGTAGAATAACAAAATAGGAAACGAGATGTCGTTTTGCAGTAAGAAACACAAAATAGTTAAGTGTCTTTCACCTTTGCTCCTGCCAATTGCTTTCTTTTATTTTTGCCATTTTTGCAGCGGAAAAACCCCATAGCACATGTTACTCAGTTTGAAGCAATCCCAGTTAAGCCGAGGTCGTATCGGGTTCATCCCGGCCCGTAGGTAAGGTGGAATCCCCCGCACTGCTCGGGTGGAATAAGTGAGATTATCGCGTGCACAATTTTTCTATGGCAATAAAAGCAATAGATAAAGCCAAAGACTTTATTCAACTGGAACGCTAAATTCCTGGAAATAGACACCGGAGGACAGGTAGTGGAACAATGGAACTCGACGTAGGATTTTCGCCGCCGAATTTGTATATTCTATTTATAGACCCGTTTGACGGGCTTACGTCTTAGATTAGACGATACGCTGGGCAGGGGAACTCCGCGAAGCTTTACCAGGTGCGGATTTTCCACGTTAAGCTTTTTACAGTCGCTGCCTTTGTTCTTGCTACATACAGCACTGATATCCGCGGTCGTTTCAGGAGCCCCAGGACTCTAGGCTAGTCTGTATCAATAATCGCCCCGATCTATTGGGAGAGTTCGATTTCCAAATCTGGTTAATTAGGGACTTTTCGGATTGATCAAACATGCCGAGGTGATAGTGTGAACGCCTGTGATTATATCACCTTCGCCTGATCCATGGGAATGGTTCTGGCTATTCTCACAGAGCGATAACGGCTAGTAGTGCTAGTAGGGAGTAAATCTAGAAGTGAAGTGTAATAAGTGCCCTAATGGTGTAAAACAAAAAGAATTTTTTTTGGAGCATTTGTTTTTCCGCAGAGAGGAAATGGATGCTCCTCTGGATGATTACCAGGGAGGTAAGAGTTCTTAACTACATTTGAACGTATATGTATTATATAGAGTAGAGAGGAGGAAGGAAGTAGGAGGAATGATGCTTAAAACCCAATATTTACTTTACCACTTATTTAAGAATTGTTCAAAATAATATAGCTTTCCTTTCGGTGCATTTGTTAAAAGAAACTTTTAAGGAGAGAAGCAGGTATGAATACTTTGAATAATTTCGGTTATTCTGAATTAGGTGATAAATATAACCAAAATTCGTTTTAATATTTTGTTGCATTTTTAAATTTTTAGGTATTATCTATTAAATTCATTCACCATAACTGAATGAAATTGGACAGAATGTTTCATTAGTGAAATAAACGTAACTATCTGGAAATTTTTATAAATTAAAGCCTTTAGAGTATTCAATATCAATTAATTCACTTTTTAAAAAATGAACGAGGAAGGGCGAACGAAGGGCGAAAATAATTCTTCCTTTATATTTAAACAAAAAATGCGCGTACTTTTTTATTATTATTTTATAAAACAATTGGCACGTTATGGTCAGCGTCAGAAGTCGGTATCTGTCTTAAACAGCCAGAGCAGAGTTGGCAAATGCACACGAACGTTCAGACAAAGAAAAGGATATTTCGCGGTTACCTCGCTGATGGTGGTCATTTATTGAAGGCTATAGTCCCCAGATCGCCAAATAGTGGAAATTAATTATAAATATTATATTGTCATTTACATATTGACTTATCTTTACAATTTCTTAAAGCCGAATGTTGTCTACATATTTCCTTTTTGGAAAATACAGCCAAGGTTTCAGGTCTTTAGAATGATTTAAATAAATGCTTCTTAGGTGCGCTCGTAAGGTTTTCAAAATTGAGCTTCTATCTAACCGAAAATATTATTTGCCTTAAAACAAAAAAAACTGTTAGTCAAAAACAATGAGAAGCATCACAGAAACAGGTGTTTCACGCAAAAACACAGCGTGGGTGAGTTTTGGTCCGAAAATACACCTAAAATATGCTGTGACATTAATTTGCCAAAGAAGTGGACAGGTGAAGCCTTAACACCTCTGCGAAAATTTTCCAAGAAAATTCGCTCATCGCAAACACCACATCAGCAGCACATGATTTGAGAATTCATTCGTCTGCTAGTCGCTTAATTTTTCTTGGCGTTTCCACAAGCCTTTCACCGCGTTTTCCTGGCGATATCAAGCGAAATGCGGGGATTTATAAATAATAAATAAAGTGGAGAAGAGAGTTTCATGAAACTTCTCACTTTTTTTCTTTTTAAATGTGACCGAAACTCCCCGGAAAATCTAAAGCCCAGAGGCGATGCTATGGAAAATTTATGGTCCGCTCCACGGGAAACGAATTCGTCTGTCTAGTCTGCTGGCTTTCGTACGCAAGCAGTCGCTGAGAATTTTCGTTTGCAAAGAAATAAACGTCTCCCCTGGGGACAAGAAATCTGATAACGTGACAGAACGCTTCTTTTGATCACACAAGAATCTGATTCGGAGCCGCACGGGGCCAAATCGTCCGGATGACATGGTACATACTGTCGTTAATTTATTTCAGAGGAGTTCATTACTGAGATGAATGATCCCACTGCAACAGTCCACGTGGGCGGCGTGTATTTGTACTCTTATTTATATTTCTTTTTTGTTTTTGATTTTTTCGACGGCACGTTTTACTTCAGCAGTCAAAATATTCTGATTTCCCAATTTTTAAAACACAAATCCGTGTAAAATGTAAAAAAAGAAGAAATAAAAACAATCTTAGACCATTTAAAAAAAAGCAAATGGAAATCTTCAACGTAGAGATTATTATCAGTATTATTTATTTTTATTAAATCTTTTTTTTTTAAAAAGTGTAAAAAGAGGTCACCTTAAAGGAACTTTAATGAACATGTGTGAACATATGCTAAATGCTAAATTCTTCCAATCAGAAGGAATGTGATACTACTTTTTAAAATACACATTAATTTGTATAACTACTAACAAAATTATTGCCAGTCGTAGAATATTTACCAAAACCACTCTCTATGTGTACTTGGTTCTAGTTTTATGAAAATTGGAGATTTGTTTATTAGGCTTTTAAGATAAGACCTTGCATCGAAGGAGGGAAAAACAAGTGGGTCAATTATTAAAATTCCAATTAAACCTCGGTTTACCCCAATTTCATTAATACAACTACCTCCTTGCTGCAATCAATCAACCATTTTTTGGGTATTTCATCGATATGCCTCGTCTGACGTAATATCGATATAGTTGGATGTTAAGCCTTGTTTTTGGAAAAACATTTTGATACTGATAGAAATGCTGAAGGGCATGAGATTTGCCATTTGAGTGCGCTCATCTCGTTTCCCCTTTAGGTTTGCCAAGGTGAACGACCTTTCACAGGTACAAAGAGACAATTAAACAACACAACCCGTGTTAGTACACGACAATTGCGGCCTGCGGCTCTAATGACTACCAGGAGAGGCCGTAATTGCGCCAATGGTGGCCCGGATATACATCGCTGATACTTTATCCGGACATTGAAGCAATTCAGAGCAGTCATGAAGTAGGATTATTATGAGGTATTTTCTTAGCAGGTTGGCGATGGGCGGACCAATAAATTGAAGCGCAATTCACGGCTTCGGTTATTTATATCTGTCCCCGATAGGTTCCCTCGTTTCTACGTGGCGAAGCGCTATCTATTCACAAGTGCTTTCTTCCAGAGCAAATTGAATTGCACGTGAAGGCTTTCGGCTTCCTTCTGCGACGGAAGCCAGGAGAAGTTCCTTTATGGGTGAAAACAGCTCCTTAGAAACGGTTCTATTTGGGTGTATCGATATTAGACGTGTTCATACGAACCTTGTTCCCCGACAGATATAACAATACCCTCTGGAATTGAGCTCTAGACGAGGCCGACAGACTTTCCGAAATCCGACAATAATCAGTCGTCGGGGTAACTTTTCAAAGTCGTAAAGGACGAGCGGCACTCATTCGGAGTTCTATATTTTTTTTCGGGAGCGCTGGGCTGTCTTGTAAATCTCCGAATTAAAAAAAAACTGCCAGCTGAATTCTCCGCCCTACAAAAGTATTTTATTCGAGGACAAAGCCCGCGTTCCATTCGTAATTAAATGACTGCTTTCGGTGTTTCGACCGTCGGGATAGTGTCTAATTCCAAGAGGGACCATGAACTGGGGCGGAGGGGCATTCAGGAGCCCGGCTGGCGAACGGGTGCAATATCTGCAAGCTCAGTTATTTCCAGTGTGCACAGTTACGACCCAAGGTAATTTGATTTTGGTATATCTCTAGTCGTTTCGAGAAGAACGCCTGGTCCCAGGATGTAACACTGAAATTAACCTAGCCTATTTGTTAAATGATGTGAATACTGAAAGAGGAGTCCCGATATCTCTGGGATAATGAGAAAACGTGTCGGTCGGCGGCTAGAAAAGGTCCTTTGTTTTCTCCGTCGTCTAGTGGTGATTTGCTGTTTACTTATTTACGCCCCTGTCGCTAGAAAGCTGTTCCACCTCGAGGGGCTAATACTAATTCTACTCACCTGTACACAATAAAGATTTCCTGCGAGCTGAATCCCGGCGGATTCACGTCAAGTGAATTTTCGCAGCGCGCGTTTGTGCTAAGGCAATTTGCGACCTGAAATAAAAGTAAAGAACAAGATTTATTATCTTATTTCTAGTCCACTTGATATAGAAATATTTTACAAATCGCACTTTAAAAAAAAATCTATTAATTTTTAATTTTTGATATCTTTCGAGAAATTTTTATTTTTCTTTTTTGTTTTGTTAAATGTACTATAAACCATTCTACGTGACTTTTCAGATGAAAAACAAGTCCACAGATTAGCTAAAAAGAGATCGCCTTTCTATAAACTGATTTAACTCCATTAAAATTTATAATGGAATAAACTTTAATGTCTAATTCAAAACGAATATCGATCTAAGCAGTTTCCCCTTCTTGCGCCCGCTTATTGCGAAATATTCGCTGGTAAAATCTCGTATATTTAATGCATCAGTAAGCAATATTCGCTGACGGGAAAGAATCAATTCATCCATATTTCGTCCTTGTAAAATACAGCATGAGTTCATTCCTCCAGAAATCCTGGCGTCCAGTTGTCATACACTCGACATATAGGAACCCCTAGTAACATCTACATAGCATGGATTTAAGAATATTTCTGGAGCTTCGATAAGGAAAGAATAGCAAGTTTGAGGGAAACACTGTGAAAAAGGAATACATAAAACTCCCTGGAATGTTTAAGAAGATTTTCACTTGATTTTATTTACAAAAAATACAAAAAAATATAGATACAAGGAAAAGTGAATAGAATTTGCGCGTTAGTCCATTCAGCTTAAAGCATGATCTCTTTTATAATTTTGTGGTTAATTGTAATTAGTTGTTAGATAACTAACGAGAAGATAATGCTTCCGTTTCTTTTCTATTTGCAATACGAAATCCGAGAAAAATGCATCTATAACGATTTTAAACATCAACCCCAGTCTGGCTCTAGAATTCTGATACCCTGTACATCGTCGGAGAGCAATGGATGGCCCCGTCTTTAATTATTCGGAAAGCTGAGTTTCAGCTTCAATACTCGGAGCCTTAATGACTTCCTCCGATGGCCATAAAGCTTCGCCATACTTTTGAAAATAATTTCTCGCTAGTGGCCGTGACATTTTCCTTTTCAGTGAAAAGGCTGTACCATCTCCCCGGTCGAGTAGAATCGTACAAGGCCAATACAAGACGGGATTACCCTTGTACACTTCCAGCTTAAGTAATTAAGTTCGGGTGAAAGACAGGTCCTCATTGTGCAGCGCCTCGCCGTCTCCGACTAAGCAACTGTCTTCGGGCAATACATAAATTGCCTTGATTCATACCGGCCCACTTTAAAATTATTACACTCCCAATCAAGCTCCTAATTGCTGCCTAGGTGACTCTGTGCCTATTTCCCCGCCGTGTTAGTGGTCCACCTGCACTATCCTGCGTGGCTGGTCTTTTCCCATCTCACGCCCGTAAACTTACCGCATTGATTCAGGCAGGAAGAAGGGAACCAGCGGTGCCGATGTCGAGACAAAAGCAAAAAGACGTTCTAGTCTGTACTGTCTCGGCCACTGACTTGTTGAAAATACAAAGTAAATATCACTTTGGAACCAAACTAAGCAGACGTGGTGCGAATTTCGAGCTTTCTTGGCGGAGGAGCAAGTGAAAGGCTCGCAGAACACATTCGGATCCATATTCCATCGCCGGAAGCAGCTAGCACACTGTAGAATAGGAGCCCGGATTTATTTACCCCTAGATAGGGTGACCAACTCTGCTTTTAAAGTTCACCTGCAGTGCTTTCTTTATATGCTTTCCTCGCTCATCTAGTTTTTTCAATATTATGATCAAGGTAGATAATTTTAAAGGTGACTTTACACTAAGATAAATCACATTAAATCTAGGCATGCCAATCTTAACAAACCAATTATCCATCTCAAAGTCAAAGCGAAGGGAACATCTAAAAACACGAATGATTTGCCCACCAGTGGTCACCCTACCCCAAGAGCTAGCCCGTTCGAAAGAAATGGTTTGTAATCCCTGAACATCATTGGGATAAAAAAATCCCCGGCCCAAGCAAAGCTTTCACGGGCCTGCGCAGTGGGTGGTCCCACTCTCTCGCCGGCACCGTCCCGTTCCCCGCGAATTCTTAAACAAAGTGGTCGGGGGATCGGGATCGGGATCGGGACCCCGCGAATGCTCGCCTCGGCACACGGAGCGTCGCTTTACGTGCAATAAAAGATGAAAGTGCGAAAGCTCCTCTCGCTGTGTGGGACTTTGGGACGAGGCTCCATTGCCGTGCGTTCAGTCGTTAGCTACCTCAGCTCGGACACAGAGTACGCCTGAGCACTTCCCGGACACCCGCGCGAATCTTTCGCAACACACGTTCCGATCGCTGCGTTGTATAATTTTCGCGAATATAAGAAGGGGTGTTGTGCAAGGCATCAGCCAAGTGAAGCCTTAACCATCGAATGGGTTATTTCTAGCATCTAGCTGAGGTCTACTGTCGCCAGAGCGAAGCAGTAAAGTGCTAATCGAAGCCGTACTCTCTTCCACCTCCTGATTTTACGTAGCGGGAAACGTCCTCCACAAGGAGTTTGTGCATTTCTTTTCCTTTGACGGCGTGGAACAAGTTGTCCATGAAGGTCTCCTTCGCTACAAGGAAATCCTTCGTTTTCGAGGTACTCCGACGGCGCCGTTCTTATCCTTGCCATTGATTGATTCGTGAAAGTAAATATTTGCCGCTTTTGTAGTTCCATCGGTGATCTAATTGAATGTTTTGATATTGTGTTTGTTCATTAAAACCGTTAAGACAGTTCGCTGGTCCTGGATGTTTCTCTGAAAGACTGCTCTGCTTTTGTTCCAGGATTTCTTGGCAGCTTTTTGTCAAAGAGTTTAAAAACAAATCAATTGGAAGTGAATACAGATGAGAAAACGTTAAAAACAGTTGCTCGCTTGAAAGAACCACGAGACCTCTTCGCACTGCCTAAGGACAGGGACTATGATTGTCCACAGCAGGCCGCCAGGTGGCCTACGGAGTGCCAGGTAAGTGGAAATAGCACATAAAAAAATACTTTTTGTCATAGGTAATGTAGCACACGACTTTTGAGAAGGGAAGGGCTTAAAACAATTTCAAAATAAATACCCATTGCCCGAAAGTAAATTTGTTTAATTTTGAGTTGAAATTAAATTAGATGAGTTTTGAAAAAGGGAGGCAGTAGGTTAAACATATTTTGTAAAAACTTCGAAAATCCAACACCGGTTATATAAAACATTTTAAAAAACAAAACAGCCGATAGATATTTTGTCTATCTGTAGGAAAATGTAAGATTTTGTACTGGTGCAAAGTTATGCAAGAAATCATAATACATATAATATTTTTCTCTCTATCTGTCGCCATTTTGTCCTCCATATTTCATATTGGAAACAGTAGAGATGAGCGAAACGTTGGGAAGCTATAGTCTCCTAAACGTAGGAAAAGCGCGTTTTATTTCAGTGTTTCCTTTCAACCCGCACATAACTACTAAGTAATTGCATGAAATTTTGCAACATTCCAAAGGACTACAAGTCCAGAAAAATGCTTCTAAAGCTTTAGACATAGTTTGCATTGTTAATATTTAGGAAATGCTGAGAATACAGGCTCAAGATTATAAATAGGGTAAATAATAATAAAATTCGCTCAACAATTTAAACAACTTTATTTATTTGAAAAAGTGTGGCTCTTGAATTCTTGACTTATTTTGAAAAAGTTAATAGCAACAGTTGTGGAAGAGAACTTTTCCCATCTAGGAAAAGAAATAACTGCTCGAAATGAAACTCCAGAAGTTCCTGGCACTCTGAAGATCATTACGCAAAAAGAATTTCCACTTTATACACTATTATTTTATTTTTATTATAAATCGACAAATGCACTAATTTTAAAAACACTCAATATACTCTTAAAATTTAATTCGGCGAAAAGCCAATAGCGACCCTCCCTTAAATCTTATATGAATTTATTCAAAACGAAAAAAACACACGAATTAAAGATTTTTTGTATATACGGAAACATGTTTATGAATGAATTTCACATCGCATCGAATCTGGACACACTAAAAATAGTAGTCTTCCTTTACTGTTTCCTACTTTGTCATAGGAAGTATATTGCTAAACCCTGACTTAATGGTGCCTCTAATTATCCTGTCCAAACTTGATTGTAATTTGTAAAGCGCCAACATCTTTGCAACGTGAATAAAACGTTCTGACGAGCATTTTGGTTTATTGCAGCGTAAGCAACTTACCCTTTGCCATAAAATAAATATGTACATAAAAGATCCACATAAACAACCTCTTTCTAACGCATTATCCTGAATGATGAATGAGTGTTACTTCATGCCACACACTTTTTGCACGTAGTTTGTACCCTAAGCATTGCGATCCCATTCGCCGACTGATGTACATCCCATGAAAAGATAAATTCCGGATATACGTCTGTATCTTCTTTGGGTATGAAGGTGAAGTGGGTACGTGAAAACAAACGTCAATTGAAGGAAATTATGCTGGATTTTACTTGTTACAGTAATTCAAGCAAAGACTCCTAAAGGGTTCCAAGAAAAATCCCTAGGGAAAATGTGTAAACTTTGCTTTATTAAAAAATATGCGAAACGACGTGTATTTTATTGATTTTACTATTCGTCTGTTAAATTATTTAGAACCTCTATATAACCATTTTCAAAATCATATAATACCAAAGTGTTTGAAAAAATTTATACATAACTTTAATAGATCAATTGGACTAAATTTTTAAATTAGTATAGTGTATACTGTTCGTTATCGGTTTATAATATCTAGTAGAAGAGAAAGACAAATGAAATTCTTACAAGAAATAATACTAACCCAGAACAAGTAATCTGAAGATTAAATTAAGACATAATTTCGAATAGTATTCTTATCAGTTGATTCCGTCAATCAAAATTGCCTCAGTATGAGAACAATGTTAATTAGTGTGTTTTTAAATAGCTTTTGGCTTAATCGAAACATTAGAGAGAAATTTAAAATTTTATAATCATGCGGCATTACAAGATCAAGGATAATCCGATCAAAAACTGTAAAAACAATTGTTGTTGTTGTTTAGAATCACCTTGCCAAGATCAAACAAGTGTTTTGAAGTTCAAATATAATATGCACCTTGCAGGCCAATTACTTTGAAGGACTTGAAACAGGTGTGATAGTAGAAAATTAGAAAGTTTGCAATTGCAGTTGTCGTTTTGG
Source organism: Proctacanthus coquilletti (assembly GCA_001932985.1). NCBI lineage: Eukaryota > Metazoa > Arthropoda > Insecta > Diptera > Asilidae > Proctacanthus > Proctacanthus coquilletti. Next base: position 2,282,504 of record MNCL01000005.1, read on the forward strand.
CTAAGTATACATCCTAATCTGATAAAAATAGTACTGTGTAGTTTTCATTTCCAAATTTCAAGAAAAACGCCACTATGTCAGTCGTGGGCGTGAGTAATCCGAAACTTACGACAGTGGCATCATTCCAAATATCCCAAGAAAAATTAAAGTAGGTATTTTCTTTGGCCTTTGCCCGGATAAACATTGCGATAAGCAAGTCTGTAATAAACTTCTGACAGAATTTGTTTTTCTGATTTTTCCGCGGTGTGTTTTACCAGGTGTGTGGGGGCGGCAGCGCTCAAAAATATCTTCCAACGATTCCTAGTACACGGCAGCTGACACTAAGACGGCTAGTGCCGTGCAAGTGGCACTTCAGTAATTTCTTCTGGGCTGCGTCTTGTTTTGCTTTGTTTTCATTTGGCACGCGCACGGCATTCGCGATCGTAGATGCGTCATTCGCGGATCCACCTTAGTGGAACTCCGGACGATCTTCCAACGATCAGTTCGGACGCACGGGCTAATATTACTAATAACTTTTGGTTGGCTCGAAGGGAGTCCAGACGAATTCGAGAATCGCCATTCATTGCGGCAGTTATTCATCTCGATCCATCTTTAAACAAACATAAATTTTCCTCGGTAAAATCTCATAAATTGCGTGGCTAAAATTAGACGAGCAAGGCGGAAGCCCCACAATTCGGCTGCCGATGCCGGTGCCACGAAATTACCCTAATTGATTCAAGGAAATAATACAAAAATCTTTGAGCTGTGTTTATGCTAAGGTAGCTATGGCCGTACTGCCACCCAGGCTCGTAAACTACTTCCTTGCCGCTGTTTGCTTCAAATAAAAGCGAACATAAATTTGCATAAGGACTTAGCGAAGTTTCGACGAACATTTTATGAGTTGAAGAACACCAGGACCATCTTTGTCAATTCTATCGCTAAGACTTTAACACGGCGGTCCATTATTAAAAGATGGCCACAAGAAGTGGTTTATGCTTTAGTCAATTTAAATTGCGGAGGTACGTTTAGCAAAGAGAAGAGTAGATATCCCGATTTCAACTAGAGATAGTTATTTTTTTAAAAAATACTTGGAAAATTCATCTCTGTTTAATTTTTTTGGGGTATATATCAACAGAATTTTAATGGATAATTCAATTTGATGAAATATAATACTGAAACAAAACTTATCTTGGCTTGGGGCATCAAACTATGTCAAACGTGAGATTAGTGAAATTAAAAATTATTCTCAGATACTTTGCGCTAAAACTCAATTGTATGAATTAAAATAAAGTCGACCTATTTCCAAACTTCTGAATAGTATATCACACAAATCTCATGCACACTAGGGTGTATCGCTAAATCCTGAAAATGCTGGATAAATCCGAAAAAGCTGAAAAAATGTGAAGCAGATCAAAATTTTTCTCAGATCCTTCCACGGTACCCACACATTTCACCAAAAATTCAAAGGAAGCTCCACATAAAGAGGCTTTGTTCCAGGGACAATTTTTAAATTCATAGTAACAAAAAAAAATCTCCAGGGAAAACCCTCGAGGTTAGAAGGACTTGAACGAATTCCCGCTCGAGCGGGAGGGAACATTTTGCGATCGCATCAAGTGCTAGGCGAAAGGTCATAAAATCCTCGGAGCGCTTTTAAGGCCGTAATAATTGTCTGGCCCACATCTCAGTTGCTAAGTGAGGAACAAAGGGAGTTCGCATTTCATAGGCGTGAGCACCCTTCTTTTCATCCACTTGGCACATTCTGAATTCTATTGAATTTCTAGCTCTCCACTTTTCAGCTGGGGACGTACGCCTGAAAAACTAAAACAGCGCTCCGCTTCCGGATCAAGAGCTCCCAGCAACCGCCATCAGTTGCCCCATCAGCAGTACCAGCAGTGCTATTTGATATCAGGGATCAGCACGGGAGGCATTAGGTGTGTGTGCCCCTCGAGGAGCAGACGGCGAACGGCGAATGGTAAACGATGCGTCATTATGCCGAGAAATGCCTACACGATCCTTTCCACCTGATGTGGTACTGCAGGTGCGCCTGCTTTTTACAGCCTCTTAAGGAGCCTTCGCCGCCGTCGACAAGCGACGCCAACCGGCGTAACGACGTGCGATGCGGGAGTAATTGTTTGGAAATTTGCAGTCTCGTATTATTATCACATTTGCGTGCGCTCCCGCGACAATGGGAATAAAAAAAAAATAACAACCAATCCCGTGTGCTCAGGTAGGACAATTGCTCCTGCTAATTGCTGCAAGATTTCCATCCGCAGTAACTGACTTCCTTCCTTGGGGCGCTGGATAAGTCAGAAGTTGTATACACTTTTGTTAAATTGTTATGCGTACAACTTTTTCTTTGAAACATACACTAACCCTCATTAATTTCAGTAGGTGTATGCTTTTGCAGAAAAGTTACAGGTATGTTCTTTAGTATTCAATAGCACGCGATGTTTATTTATTGATATAAGCTAAAATCTGAAAAGCGCTACCTACAACAATTTATAATCAATCAAATGTCTTCAATATATTAGGGAACTGTGGCTAAATTAGGGTCTTTGTCTCGGTTGTTTAGGAACCAACGCAACCATTGTTTTTTAAGGTGAGAAGCACAAAATAGGTTTCGATAGGGCTATCATTACTAAATATCGTTTATGCATTTTTTGTTTTATCTCTACCTGTTTTTTTTACTTTATCAGGAAAAAACTACTGAACAAGCTTTATTAAACTTGTATATTTTTATTTGTTCTTAACGCGAAATATGATCCTAATAGATATCAAATAGAAGGAAATATGATTATTTATTACTAAAATAACAAAACCTTTGTCATAAACATATTTTTAGTTTGCCGCCTATGTCAATTTTTGGACAAATTGGAATCAATTCCTCAAGAGTTTTCGAAACTTTTATGACTATAAATGAAATTTATATGTAAAAATTCTTCGGAATGAATTTAACAAAATCGCTATCTGAATCGGATTTGTTGCTTATCCTTTAAATCAAGAGTTCAACAGGATCTGTAAGAAGGCATGTAGGAAGGGTACAGTATTAAGTTTATACAGTTACAACAACAAAACCCAGGAATAAACATTAACCATTTAATGAAGATTCCATCCACAACTTCATGGGGACTTCCCAGAATCAGTTGAATGAAGCCAAGAGTTTCAAGAACAGGCGGGGCTAATGGATTATTCAATATCGGCTTTTTGCGCCTATGGCAACTTTTGTGTACCCCAAGCTTGCTTAGTTAGCTGAAAGAAAGAAGATAACTTTGTATCATAATGGCTAGGAGTTTCAGTTAGGCCCTTAATCAAAAAGTTCTTTCATTGTGAGTACGTGTCTGCTCTTGTTTGCGTGCAATTTCTTCCCATTGCCCATTTAGATTTGGACTAGAAGTTTACAGAATATCAAACAGTCTTACTCCAACTTGGAAGGAATTCTGTTTTATGGAGATGCTTTCCGTAGAGCACAGTCTTTAATGTGTAGGCATGGATTTTTTACATAACTGAGATAAGCACTGATTTTGTACAGAAAAAGAATTTTAAAATAATACTAATGAATCAAGTAGAATATTTTAATACTTTCAGTTGATAGTCTTAAATATCGAAGAAAATAAGAAACAATTTTAAATGTCAATATTCATTTATTAATACGAAGGCCTACTGAACACTTTCTAACTTGATTATTTGCCAAAATATGCCAGAGGATATCTAGGATATTGCTTTTTAAAAATTGTAATTTCAAATAATTTTACGAGTGGTGATAGCATAGAAAATGTCTTATTTTTAACACAAAAATGACTAAAGTCATAAAATATTGACTACATTTGTTTAGGAAGGATAAATAGTCAAACATTTATTTGGAATTTGGAAGTGGAAATATTTTCAAAAGTGTTCATACTAAAAAATATACCTGGATGGGAATTAATCGAACAGAATTATTTTAAAATATTTTTAACTTAATAAAGCTACCTCGTAAAAAATTGATTTTCAATTTCAAAACAAACCTCACGAGGCTTGCAACTATGATTTCAAATTTACCAGTCACCAAGAATCAAATTGAGCTCTTCTTTCATTACAAGTTGAAATAAATTTCATAATGGACCCCTGCTTCAAAAGTATTTTATTTTCTGGACTTTGATAACGTACTTTCGGGTATATTTCCGAGCGGCTACCCTTTTGTCCGTCCCATATTTTGCGAAATGTATTAATTTGCAATATACAACACAATCCTTCTATTCCGTGCTGTTTGCTAAATCCGGCCGGGAATTATGCCTTGCAAATCTTATGTAGCTCACCAATTCACCCGAGTCCTAGGTATCTGGCACCATCTGCAAAACAATTTGCCTGCCCACTAGAGTGGTCGTGACTTTTCCAGATTTTTCTTGTTTTCCTCCAGTTTATCCAACCAGGATTATTCTCAGCTGCGCACTTTTATCGCCACAACAATCCGTTAAATTGGCACATTTTTTTCTCCCTACCCCTTGGAATTATATTGACCCTGAGCACCAGGGTATCAGTACTTCATCCGTCCGCTTTAATTTACGACACAGGATGTGGGTGCCTGCCTGTTATTCTGGATCCGGTGGACTTGCGGGGGAATAAAATAGAAGAGCAGTAGCTGGAATGGATTTAAGGTGAACTCTCCGGGGAATAAAGCATGCGAAAGACAATGAAAATCCCATCACACGGGTGACTGCTTTTTGTATGACAGCCGAAACCACAGACATCCAGTGCCGGGAACTGTTTTGCGGGTTGTCTACAGCTCAATTCCGAATCGCAATCTGTGGACAGAGCAGCCCCTCTGGCTCCATAGCTACGGCATACCAATCCCATAGGAGCGTATATTTCTCATCAATTCTTTTCGAAAGTTGAAAGCTTTTATTGCTGTTTTGAGAGTTTCCCGGGAAGGGAATATTGAAAGCGGTTTCGTCGTTTGAATAAAGCGTCTTAGTGGACCAACAAGGCCACACAACCATATTCCTTTAGGGACTTTTCTAATTTGTCTACCCCCAGCGTCCATGTTCCCTACAATTCCAAGATCCCAAATGGACGCCCTTAATGCTCTAGAAATTTTTATTGTCAAACTTAAGAAGTCCGCCTTGGGATGGTGGAAGTGTTTTAAATGCAAATTTGATTTAATTTCACGCAGACTCAAGACTACAACCTCAAAGCGCCTAGAGAAATTACTCAGACGACACTGCCGCGAATTAGCAAGATTCAAGAAATTTAATTGAGTGGACGCGAATAAATTTTCCTAAACACGTTCACTCTATCAACGATGCGGGAGATATGAAATTTTGACAAGTTGAGCCTTTAGAGCTAATGGATCGTGGGCTGGCTAAATTATGGTCTTCTAGGCCTTAAATTTCACAACCTTGTTCACAAGAGTGACAAATATCTTAAAATATTGACCTATAAGCCACCAAAGTAGCAAACAAAAACCCGACATATAGGCAAATACTCTCTATAAAATTCCTGACAAAAGAGCGCTCATATTCTTCTTATCGTTCGGTAATCTTTTGGTATATTGAATTTTCATAAATTTTACTGGATAGCTACATTTAATTCATTTATCTGCTAATACTGCTGGCAGTACAAATAATTGTACAAGAGGATTCCTAAAGGGAACTTGGATAGACAATCCAATTAATTTTTCTTAATTCCTCTCTAATTCACTATTTTCTAATAGAATATTTCCGTATCCTAAACGGAACTTTAAAATTTTTTGCTGGACTTAAAATTCCCTATGACAAAGGTCTTGGTTGTTCGTGTACTTCAAAAGGAGTAGGACACGGAATGGCATTTTCTAGTTCTAGGATCTGGAGCGGAACAACTCCTAGAACAATAATATTTGTTTCTTAGGGAGGACGTTAAAACGGAAGAAAAAAAGTGAAAAGCTCTCAGTTGCAAAGGAATATCCACGGAAAATCTGAAGTTTATCTTTCGATTGTGAACGACAAAGCACCTCCCGCCCCACCTTTCCCTCTAGAATTCTAAACTTTTCCCCCAACACTTCTTTTTGTTATTTTTTTTTATCCCAACAAGCTTCCTGTTCCACTTTCCTGGGAACATGAAGATATTTCCAACGCATGCCTCCACTCACGGAAAGTAAAATTTCATAATTTCCTAGAAGGTCGGACGTCGCCTTGGCAAGATGGTCCCGGGATCCCTTCCGCCCATGAAAATTTTAACCCAAGAGAGCAGCTCACTCAATTTGAATGACTTGAGTCCTTCGAGTGATGAAATCCACCAAACGTGTATTCAGCAATTCAGCGAACGCAATAACGCATTTGAGTGCCGGGCTACGTGATTAAATGTCCGGATGGATGGAATCGATTGAATTACATCCAGGAAGGCTTTCTGGGATTGCAGAAGCTCGAAGCCATCAATCATGTCAAGATCCCAAAGAAAGCCTGAAACAGTTCCATCTTTGCTCGACATTAATTTAATTTCAAGAGGAATTCACTCCTGGATTGGAACAAGCGCTCAGTACGTATCCCCCAGGACTGGTTGCAACAATTGTTCTCGCTCCGGCTAATTGCTAGATGCTACAATTGGAATATGGAATGCAATATCGACTAAATTACGAGTGCTGACCCAGCAAATCAACAATTGGCCCCGCCTTGCCCATGGGTAAACCATCTCGATGAGAATACCACCTGTGGGACTAATGAAATGAAGGCCTGCTCGAGTCCCAGGGTGCCTTTACATACATAGCTCTTATTACGTAACAATTTACAGGTTCGCTGAGAAACTCTAATATTAACTCAAAGGAATCAAACATTTGTAAATTATGTTTTCCAATTATCTTTTAGTTACCAACAACATTTACAATTGCAAAATCGTCTAATACTTTTAATACGGCAAGAATTTCTTGAGTATTGATTTCAAATTATTAGTTGTGGGTCGATATACTGACCTGAGCAGTGCATTGTGTAAAAAAATGATGTCATAACATAAAAATTCAAAGTATCAAACCCTTCGCCGAATTGTTAAAGAGAAGTAGGAAATACGAATAATAAAACAGCTATTACCCTGAAAAATAAAAGTACATTTTATGTGAAAAATAAAAACTCTGTATTGGTATCATCTTCATCAAAAGCCCCATGAAACCTTGCAACTGTATAGAAATTCAATTTCTCCTACTATTCAAATTAGCAACCATATTCCCCAGGTAAAAAAAAAACTATGGTTGACCTACACTTTCGAATTTCTTGTACCCTTATCGGATTTTATGATACCTCAATTCCCAATATTACCATTTAATTTTCACATGACTGGGCTTTCTTTGCCGCCTTCCTCCCACGAATCCGCTTTACCTAATCAAAGTCTGAATTTCGTGCAACACATGATGGTAATTTGGATACCGAAGTAGAAACTCTACGCTATACTTCACAGAGCAGTTGGGTCGAGAGAGTTTTTAAACTTTCGCTCATGCATTATCTGGAGCTGCATGCTAGGCAGGAGCTCACTCCGAATCTGCGACCAAGAGCCCCAGGTAACTATGATATACGATAAGTCTTAACTCTGTTAAAATCGAATTCAAGGATTTTCCTGTTTCCTGCGTAGCAGCAAACTGCTGCCAAGTAGTGGAAATTTGAATTTTCCTATTTTTGGAATATTCTAGATAGGCTAAGGCATGTGCTGTGGAGGGTATTACGGGTAATTTAGCCATAATTGGACTGGATTTTTACATTACGGCTTTTTTGAGAACTTTTGAGTTGTACTGACGTTTAAGATGTTAAAGGTCTTCTTTATGCTTTGAAGAATGACTAAGTGAAATTGTGAAATAGAGTACTAATGAGAAATAATAAAATGTATAATTTATAAAAGAATTTCCACCAGAAGAGGTACATTAATGCATTTTGAAAATGTACTGGCTGCTTGTTCCTCTGCACGTTCATTTATAATATAACATGTGTTTCACTATTACGTCTAGAAAGATTTAGTTTATATAAAGCAAATGATATACATTTTCAACAGATTTTAGTTAAATTGTATGATATGGGATTAATTTGTGAGCTACATTACTCGGTAGAGTCCCCTATCCGCTTAAACATCTAAAGCCTCAGAATCTTTAAGTATTGCCCAAAATATCCAGCTGGATATTTCCAGTCACACCGGGCTCAGCTGAGCTTCTCTCGTTTTTAAAGCCGCTCCGTAATGGTGAGAAATCGATCTGCTTTCCCTGCGGAAAAATGAAATTCAAAAATCAACTCCAATTTATGGGGGAGTAGAAGAATAATGCAATCAAAGAGGCACAAAAGAAGGAAATAAATGGGAAATTTTATGGGCACGGGCAGCCAATTTAATTTTTTAAAAAGTACAAATTAACGTAGGCACCAGCCGAAATTGGCTTCTTTCAACGCCTTTTCATTTCGCGGCTCTGGAAGATTTTTTATTAATCTTCGCGGTTCCCCGAACTCCTCCGGTTCCGCCACCGCTGTTGCTATGGTTTTCGGTCTTGGGACATTTTGGAAGTCTGCTGAATAGCAGAAACGCGGTCATGATGATCAGGGATAGAAAAGTAACTAAGGAAATGACGAAAGCCCGCGCGACAACGGAACAAGGCGAAAGTGGTGTTGGGTTCCAGTCCCTGGTCCCGGCTCCCTCAAGGATGCTGCGGCACAGTATGTAGATGAAGGCATCGAACCAAAATTAACGACGTGTTCCCGAGTAAATTATTACGGCTTACATCGAAAGTAATTAACGCCGGCTGGATGAATAATCCATGAATAGGGACTGGATTATACCGGGCTCATAGACAAATATTTGTGCGCGTAAACCTGAATACGAAATTAATTTGGCACGAATTCGGCTTTGCATTAAAATTTTAATTAGATTTTCGAAATATCGTCCTTCCCGCCCATCATATATTGTCGAATTGACTTTGACAGGCATTTTGGGCTTGGGCTGGACTATCAGGGCTACCAGGGACTGCTGTCCCGACCGCCCATGCAAATTTCGGACAATTTGCCCTGCATGGTGGCGAGGCCTTTTATTTACAGAATGTTAAAACGCCCCGGAATGGGACCCTCATTGATTTTTGATATTCTTGTCGTGTAAACAGCAAAAGCGTTCCTGCCACATCAGATAATTAAAGGGATATGACGACCAGGACCACAATTTACGGCCAAATCGTGTTTTTGTAATGGCCATAATCCATTCCGCATTGATGGATTCCAGCAAGAGCCTGAGGCAATATTTAAACAGTATTGCAATGAATTGTATTTGCGTAATTAACAAAGTGCAATATTAAAGCGCGGGTCGCATGCTGAAACTGACCCTAGCTGCTGAAATTTTATCAATACTAATTATGCTATGCAAGTTTCTCCATCAGCTTTTAATTTCGATTTCGTAAAAGGCTTGCTATTATTAATTAGACGTCTTTTTGTTAATATTATACTAATATAATTCAGTCTCTGACATACAAAATACGGTGATTCTCAAAAGCAGCGCCAGATTGACCCCAATGTTAAGCACATATTCTCTCTCAATCGAAATAAATGACCTTATGAACGAATGAATTAAAAACAAGAAAAATATAATAAAATTCAACGTAATTCTATTAAGTGACTGTTTTAGAACCCTCCAGAGTGCAAACACTTACACATACACGCTATGCGCAAAACGAATGCTGAACGCTATTAATTATTCCCATGAAATATGAATTAAAGCGAGTCGCCTCTTTCCATAATTTACGGCGTTAATAAATCCCCAAAAGTCCATAAAACTGAATATTTAATGACTTCAATGCCTGTGCTTACCAAAGATAATTTTTCGTCCGTTTTTATCAACAGGTACTGGATGAAAGGGTCTATCACATAGAATACGTGCCAGAACGGCCGGAGCCCTTTTACCAACCAACCGGGAACGAACTCCGACCTCGTTCGGTTGGCGACGAGAATGGCGTTGTGGTCTACAACTATAACCCAGTCAGTGCCGTCAATTACGTAAGTACGACTTTACCTGGTTTTAAAGCATTTTTGCACGGTTTGAACCCTCTATTAACCCACCCGCTCCTTTCAAAAGTAAGCAGTCGCGTTGAATCAAGGACTTTTCAAATTTCAAAGCAATTTTTGTGATTTTTGAAGGCGAAAATCACTCGCAGCTGCTTCTCGTGTTAAGGAATGCCGACATATACTCTCAAGTGCGACACGTCCGGCCGCCCGAATGGAACGTTTATAAATAATTAATCAAAACTATAAATTCATAGCGAAATATGCCAGCAGCTACTACAAACATTACTTTTTAAACATTGTGGAACTCGCGCCAAAATGACCGTCTAACAGCCAGTCAGAGGGAACTAATTAGAGCGCTGCGAGTCAGCAGTGTGTTGCGAGTTAAGACATTTTTTATTTAGATTATGATTTACTCGCAAACTACACTAGAGTGCAGTTGCTTGTAGCTTAAGCGTTTTTCGATTAGCTAAGATAAACACGAAAAAGCAGAACCGGGGATTTTTTTTGTCCAGAGAGGAAAATCTTATGCAATTTCCCAACTTTCCCGACTTGAAATGTTCGCTCACTTTTAATTAAAATTTCTCCAACAGTCGCTGCGTCCACAAGTTATTTATTAAAACCCTTCAGTGGGTTGACGCGCTTCAACGCCCATCATTCTTGAAAAATAAACTTTGATGAACAACACTTGACATTAATGTGTCTTTTTATGGGGACATCCCATTTTTTTTTCAAATTTATGCATTTATACTTCTCTTCTGAGATGTGTTTGGCAAATGTGGATAATTTCTAGCCGTAACACAAGTAGCTCTCTAGAATCTTAAACTAGCTGTTCAATAAACAGTAGTTGTGCTGTTCTGATGGACCAAAAATAAGACCCATGATTCCAAAATTGTGGATTTCTAGCGAAATCTTTCCAACTTAGAATTTGTTATTAGAAATTTGAAATAAAGGAAGGAAATGCACTGCTGGATAAATTGAAGAACACATAGAAGTTAGTTACTAGACGTAATAAATCACTAAAGGTAGAAAGTTTCGGGCAGTAATTTAAGGTAATATTCTATCTTTACATCAGGCAACATATTTGACTACGTGACACCCAACAGGTGATAGAACACATCTCACTAAAATTTGGTAATTAACTAAAAACGATCAACGTTTTTTAAACAAGTGGAAGCTTTACAGAATTTATAATATATAAATTTCAAAAAATGCTGGAAAGTTAAAAAATGTGTGTTGATTCAATAACCGATTTCAATGTATGAATGTAATTGCTATCATTGCTTCGTTTCAACAATTAAGTATTTTACTAACCAGCGCATGGCTTTTCTAACCTCTTGAATCAATTTTATTAAGCTTCCTGCAATTCTGCAGAGCGATTCGGATGGCTATGACTCGGACAGCTCATCCGAAAGCCGCAGTCCCTCTCCAGAACGTCAATCCAAATTCGATCGCGATTTTTTGAAACAATTTCAATACCGGTCGGGAAACTACTCGGACAAAGAAGACAACGATGATGATGACGATGACGGTGACGTTGACGGCGACGATGAAGAGGACGATGAGGAACAAGATTCAAACACGACGCTAAGAGCTGAAAAAGCTTACTTGAAATTTGTTTCCCCAAAACGAGTTCCGTCCCCGAAACCCGTCCCTATCCCAGCTCTGAATTCAGTTCAATCCATGGACGAATATGGTAGCGCGGCTACAGAAAAAACAGAAGGCTTTAAAGAATTGACGGTAAACAATAACCAAACACCACCCCTGCAGTTTAGCCGGTCTAGTGTCGGGGGCTCGAAGTTCCTAATGAACGTCCATCCCTGCATCGGAATCGGAGAGTATGACGATTTAGAGTTTGAATCACGTTTTGAGTGCGGCAATCTAGCAAAGGCTGTGAAAATCACCTCAACGTATTATGAGCTATATTTGAGACCAGACTTGTACACGAACCGCCACAAGCAGTGGTTTTACTTTAGAGTAAGCAATACGAGAAAGCATGTGCTTTACAGGTTAGATGTTGTCTCATTAGAATCTCTGGAATTTCTTCACCAGTGTAGAATTTCTTTACAGGTTTTCTATAGTCAATTTAGTAAAATCAGATAGCTTGTATAACGAGGGCATGCGTCCTTTGATGTATTCCACAATCAGCGCCAAGGTTCTCAGTGAGGGATGGAAGAGGTGTGGCGAGAATATCTGCTACTACCGCAATGAGGACGAGTACGACATCCTGGCAATGAAATGACGCTTTGAATATTTTAATCAAATCATTTCTTTTCGCAGGAGCTCCGGTGAAGAGGATGACGATAATGGCTCTTATACACTCACGTTTAATATTCAATTCCCTCACGACGCGGACACTGTTTACTTTGCTCACAGCTACCCGTACAGCTATTCTGATCTCCAGGTGAGTTAGACTTATCGTGTTAATAGAACTTTTTATTTAAAAAATACCGCCTTTTTATCCAGGACTACTTAATGGCTATTCAAAAGCATCCAGTTAAATCGAAGTTCTGTAAGTTAAGGCTGTTGTGTCGCTCCTTGGCCGGTAATAATATTTATTATTTAACGGTTACGGCACCCACCGAGAACGAGGAGGCGAACAAAGTATGTAAGAATAGATTTCGTCGGGTAAGGCCTTATCCTCTTCCTCAGGTAGTTCTGGCATTCCTTGTTTCAATTTTCCGGTAGTTTCAATTTTTCCAGCTCAAATGTTCCTTGTTGCTACGCTTTGGGTTATTACATAGAGGCTGGCAGACTCTTGCTGAATCAGATACACTAGCGTCCTCGGTACAATCTATTTAAAGCACTTAAAACAAAGATCTGGATTATCAGAAAAGTAATTGCCAGGAATGATATTGAAGAGAACGATCGTTTTTTCAATCGTCCTTCTTGTTTTTCATTCATGGGCAAAAGTCTTACAATTTAAAACTTTCGTATTAAGCATATTACCACCTTAGGTGTAATAACGATTTACATTATGCCAGGATTTGGAAATGGCTTCCAATCGATTTCATTACAGTACGTCTAAATTATTGCGAATAGATTTTTAAAAGACTGATTACATTCTAATAAAAAACATCCCTCACGTAGCATACTTTACAAAAACATATGGAAATGTTTAATAACCATATCCTCTGCAATAAGATAGAATTCTTAACTTTTTAAATTCATATTTTGGTAAAATTTTAAAAACGAATTGGAATTATTAATATTATGTTCTGTTGATAATTTATGTGAAAAAAAAATTTTGAATTCATTTACTATTTGGTAACTATTTTGTAAGTAACCCAATGACTCACGAATGAAAATAAATTTTTAATAGAGTACAATAGCAGAACCTTTGCCATCTTCACATTTTAAATATGGAAAATTATTTAATTGTGTTGCAAAAAGAGTCTGATTCAACATTTTTATTTTTAATCACTGCCTTTCCAATGAAATCCTTAATAACCACTGAATAATTTCGAATTCACTTACGTATACATTTCTATTTTGCAAAAACGTCACGAACTATTGCTAAAATACTATATAAATATTCTCTGAAGGCCTGCAATTGAGGAAAATTCTAAATTTGTCCTCTGGACAGTTGCATTATTTATGTCAATGCCCTCATCGTTTCCAGGCCATCGCTACTGAAACGTCCCAATGTGGACCTCGAGGTCTATCGGGAATACGCTGCCTGGCTTACTGCCAGACATTTTGTTCGGTTTCGTTATTCGTTCTGCGTTCAAATAATTTACTCTTCCGGAAATGTTTGTGAACATTTTTTATAAATATAAATTTTTTCCATGTCGGCAGAGAAAGAAGGCAATTGTAGTGTCGGCCCGAGTTCATCCCGGCGAAACTCCCTCGTCCTGGATGATGAAGGGCCTTATGGACTTCATAACGAGCGATTCAAACGTGGCAAAGAGGCTCCGGCACAAGTTCATATTCAAGCTTATACCCATGTTGAATCCCGATGGTGTAATTGTGGGCAATACACGAAGCTCCCTAACCGGAAAGGACCTGAATCGCCAGTACAGGACGGTCATCAGGGAGACGTATCCGTCAATTTGGTATACCAAGGCCATGATCAAAAGGTGGGTAATTAGATAAACCTGCGTGGACTGGCCTACAAATCACTTATTCTCCCTCCAGACTGATAGACGAATGCGGCGTTGCCATGTACTGTGATATGCACGCTCATTCGCGAAAACATAACGTTTTTATATACGGCTGCGAGAATAAACGAAATCCAGACAAGAAGCTCACCGAACAAGTCTTCCCTTTAATGGTGCACAAGAATGTAGCTGATAAGGTAAGTTAAGGGCAAAGCGTTTTCTACTTTCTTGTTCTCCTTTGTATGTAAAAAATTTCACATTTTCTTTTCCTAATTTGCCACGCCAGTTTTCCTTCGAAAGTTGTAAATTTAAAGTTCAACGGAACAAAGAGGGCACAGGAAGGATTGTGATTTGGATGCTGGGCGTTACTAACAGCTACACGATGGAAGCATCCTTCGGAGGCTCTAAAATTGGTTCGAGAAATGGAACACATTTCAACACTTCTGTAAGTCTCTCATAAAACTTTGAACCCTTCTCGTACGTTTAAGACAGCCATGTCAGCAGGGCACAGTTTTACCTTTTTCAAAAGCTGTCTAACTTTTAATCTTAAAAGAAACTTCTTATGGTTTCCAAACAGAAAATCCCTCAGGGCTTTTGATTACACAGAAGTACAGACATAATACGATACATGCCAGTTTTTAACCCTCCCTTGTGACTACTACAAGGCTAATGTCAGAAGCAACTTGGAATTGGGTAGTGGTAATGTTATATGCCTTTTAACAGCATGTACCTCTCCCGAGCATTTTATCTAGCCTGTTTGGGAGAGCTTACAATATTTCATAATTTTGTTGAATTCCTTGAAACGAAATTTAGTTAAAAACATTTATGCATGATAACGAATATACACATGAAATAAACGTGCATTTGAATGACTAAACTTCAGCCCCGCCGGGAGCGAAGCATCACTGCGCCAAATGGTGTCATCCTCCAAGTATGACGTGACTTGTGCGGGACAAGCAAAAAAATTATTTTTTCACTCGTTCATCCGTAAAATAAAATAACAGCCAGTAATTTTGATATGGATGATTAAGTGACAAAAACGCCACGTCAGTGCAACCAAGAAAAAACAAAAAATTGTTAGAAATGTGCAAATAGCATCTGATTGCGAAAAACTGGCAAAAGCTAAATGCTAAGCGCTAATGAAATGAAGCAGTCATATCTTGCGTAAAAACTTAAGTACCTTAGGCTCAGAACTTTCCGTTCCCCTTATGTATAATTGCTATATTTGCGCGACTTTTGGTTTATATCTTTAAGTAACTTTAAAATCGAGTTTTTGTAACCAAAATTCACACTAATGCAAAAATAAAAAGGGGAAAAGGACATTTTTAGAAAGAACGGGAAGCAAAAAATAAATTTTATTATTTTTTTGAATGAAACGAAATTATTGAGCTAATAAAATGTGATTTTACAAAAGCATCTTGAGTATAAAAAGAATTGAAAGGGAGGACGTTCCTTTTGAAACTCCTCAAAAGCTTTTATGCTAGCAATAATTTCATCCCATTAACTTCTATTAATTGCCTCTTCTTTCTTTCCTTTAGGTAACGTTTCTAATTTACGTCGAATTCATCTTTTATTACCAAGCTGTAAACTGAAATTGCCAATTTAATTGTTTAAAATCAGACAACAATTCAACAATCCGTGAACAAAGAAGAGTAATCAATTTTAACAGAAACAAAATTACAACTGACTTTAGAAAGGCCAATAGCTTTAAATATTTTGTACGTAAAAGAATTTAGAATAAAACTACATATTCTCGTGTTGATAAAAATTTGTTAATTTGTAAATTATACTATTGAATTACTCAAACTGATTTCAAACTTAATACAAACCATTTGAAAGAGTTATTTTTCAACTGAGTCAAGAAAACGTTTTTATTTTTATCTTTTATAAATTTTATTCAGTTCCCGACCATTACAAATCAAATATTTGTTTCTGTTGGATATGTATTCCAATATTCAGATATCCAAATGCAAGCTATAAATAATCGATAAATTTCCCAGCGACAATTTGCATATTTAAAATCCACTTTGTTCTAACAAAGCGCTGCACGTTGAGTGGTGTTGGCTGTTAAATTAGTATGAAACAAGAAATGCCTAAGCAAAACATGAATACCTTCCTAACAGATTGTGTGTAACGACACGTTGATTACAAATAGAACGATACGATTACGTTGAAAATGCTAGAATTATAAAAATCCACAGGTTACAAATGCAGGACTGGCATTGATATTATTTTCTAGTTTTAATTAAACCAGTTTAGATTTATTTTATATGTAAAAAAATTCTAAAAATTTCTAAAATTCTAAAATCAATTCAAACTGGAAGATGTTAAAGTTGCTTTTCAGATAAGAACATAAAATTAAATGGAGTTCAAAAACTGATTTTCTTAATTTTCCTGCAAAATTGTTTGTTTACAAACATTAAATTATCAATTTTATAAAATTTCTTCCTTACACATTTTCGCTACGTACATGTAGAGATTTTACGCCTTGTCGCCTGTTTATACACGAAATTCAATTTAACCAAGAATATGAACAAATTCAATTTACAAGACTTTTTTTAAAATAATAAATTTTTTCATGAGCACAATTATTTCCCCAAAGATAGTAATAAAAATTGTTTTCTTATTTTCCAGGACTATGAAAGTATGGGCCGAGCATTTTGTGAAACATTGCTAGATTATTATGACGAAAATCCAGTAAAAGTAATGAAACGTGATAAGTTCTTTAAAAGAATAAAGAAAATAAGAAGACGTGAAAGACGTGAAAGAAAGGCACTAAAATTGAAGAAATTAGCAGAGGAAGAGGGAACCTGTATTCTAGAGTGTTCAATTAATGTTGAAAAAAGAGTATGAATTGCAATTGTACTCGTTCCCGCTGTTTTTTAATTAAAACCACGCTTTCAAAACTTTGGAAATATTTTATTTTACATTAACAAAGTAGAATTAGAAAAAAAAAACAACAATTAAAGTGCGCTGACATGTTCCTGCTACTTTCTTCAATTATGCCTTGATTTGAGAACATGTTACTTTAAAGAGCTAGAAAAATATTTCAGAGCTTTCATTATACCGTTCAAGCCCATTGATTTATCCGCTGTATTCTTTGTCTTACATTTGATTTATTTTTGTAGTTTTTTTTGCATAAAATTTAGTTAATATTTTCATTTATACAATTATTTGCTTTTATATAGTTGTTTTGCACAAATGTACCTGAAATTTTTAAGCTTTCAATCAAGAAGAATATATTTACGTTATCAAGTTGGTTTATTTTTTGTTTACCTCATTTTTTATATTATAGTAAATTATTCTCTTCGTTATTTAAAGATTTTAATGTTTTAAATAAAATTAAAATATATTTCCTTGGTTAACAATCGCGACAACAGCAGGTGATTAATTTTTGCATGCACAATTAAAAAATTGTTCGGTCTTGGTGGGCCACTCCTTACTATAGGCGTACACAAAACACATTACAGCATACTTATAATAATATTTCAACGACCACAAAACATTCTTTTCATAATTTTTCAATTAACCCCAAATTGGTACAAATCATGGTTCGCATTTTTTCTAAGAATTGGATAACACCAAAAGTTCAAACAACGCGGAATTAGAAAAGATTCACGAAAGAAAACAAATATTTAGCTTTAAGACAATTTCCCCGAAGGAGCAAGCTGCTGTTCAGCTCACAAACTATGCTAATAACGTATTAAATGTGAAAAATATAATTGGAATCATTTTTGAAATCGCTTGTCCAACTTGTGCAAAGTACCCTAAACCCATTTTTCCTAAAGAAACGGCCATTTAATTGAATGTATAATTACATATATTGAAAATTGAAAAACAAAATTATTGGAAGCTTTTTTTAGCGAAATCCCTAGAAGAAAAATAAGAAATAAATAAAAACAAGCAACAAGATAAAGATGTGCTGTTTCGATGAGATTTTCAGGCATGGTTAAAAAACGACAAAGGAAGCGAAATGCATGAGCCTTAATGGATTATAATACACCTTTATATTTTAATCAATACCTGAAAATAACAAGGCTGGAAAGAGTAAAAAGTAGGAAACACCTACTCGCATGCAACCAGAGAAAATTGGCAACATTCTTAAGCTTTTAATCGATACTTTTTATCGATAATTAAAGTTGAATCATGATTTGTACTAGAATATTGCCATTAATTGGAAAAATGGTATCCGCGCTTTTCTCTTCGTTTTACATAATACAGTACCATTATAGAATGATTTCCATCTTTGGTTGACCAGACGGACTTATGCTTAGTACAATTAATGGTGTCAATCATTCTACATTTTATTATCGCATTACTTTAGAAAACGAAGAAATATAGTTGCATTTAAAATTTTTGAAATATTTATAATTTCTGGATACAGGAACTTCTGAGAGCCAAAATAATAGAAAGACTGCTCAGACAAGGATCCACTGCCGATGAACCACTAAATATTCCTCTTACTGACTACTCTAGGTAATTTCATTTCTATTTTATTTTTTTAAGAATTATGAGAAACAATATTTTTCGGAATCTGTAGAATATATTAGTCACAAAACATCGTCCATAGTACTTAGTAACTCAAATAAGAATATTAATAAAAACGAAACAATAAACATCTTAGGACATAATCAACTTTTTTAAATTAAAACAGCTTCCCTAAAAGATAAAACCACCGATTGAGGATATTTGAAAAGAAAATGTCCACTAGTTAAATGCAATTTCCATAAGGTATTTAAAATGTATATAAAGCATGGTATATAGAAACTAATCGGTGTTCAAGTATATATTTTAACTATCTCTAAAAATATTTAAGGGAATTTTTCCCGAAATATAAATAAGTATACATAAGACTATTTTAACTTGTATTGAGACAATTCAATTTTCTGTTAAACATCGCCTTTTGCTAATTAAATTGTCTCTGAAATTCCACAGGAAAGCACAAAAATCAATAGAAGGAAAAATTCGTTATTGCAGTGTTTTTATGCAAATTATGCCCAAAGCGAATTATATCCTTACACGTGATTCCCTCTAGAAAAAAGATAATTACAAAATTGATAGTCTTTCCTATTCTTGTGACTTTTTCGTTCCGCAAAAATGCAATGAATATGAAAATGTCTGTGTACGTTCTTGCAGCGACGATGGCGAGTCCAGCAACGGAAGTTCAGACAACGAAGGAAAAGCAGTGGACGTATCAGACTTGGAAGGACCATGTTGCCAGCCACTTAAAGTTCCACCCTGCTCGCCTGTTATGACCCTGGTCAAATTGCTCAAGGAAGAACGAAAGGTAAAACCACTATTGACACAGCTCTACGTCTCTCTCAGATTAAATATATTAAAACGAAACTTAGAGACTTCTTCTCATGCTCCTGGCAGAGGAAACATGGAAACTAAGCTCTTCCCGCCGTTCAACCGAATTTGATCCAAAGAAAATCCGAGCAAAACAAAGAAAAAGACAGAAAAATAGAAAATCGCAAAATTCAAGCAATAAAGCCTCCTCAAAGAAAAAGTGCAAGCCCAAAGGGGTGATGATGCTTTACTTGTTTCTAGCGGCTGATTAAGTTTACTTGTTGCTTGTTCCGCTTGTTGCGAATTTGCTGTTTTACACAGATTCGGTGCCCCATCATAAAACCATCGCCACTCCGCAGATTGCGTTCCTATCCCTGAAAATGTTGCCAGCCCCAGGTCTCCCCGGGGTCCGGAATACATCAAAGATGACATGGGAAATTCCCGGCGTTCCTGAAATAGTTACTCATGTGTTCGACATCGTCACGGCGACTCTCCCTCGGGACCAACACGTTTGCGAGCATAAAATCAGCATTGACAGTGATTTTGACACAGATCGGTCCCGTCCTTGTCCCGCCTGCCAATTTGCGCCTCTTTTTTCATTAAATGCACGAAAATAGACAACGACTATTGCTGCCTGATAAGGGAAAGTTATCGGTCCCCGCCCCTGGCGGATCCTGAGGCGAAATTCAATGTGCAATTCTGGCACAATCAGAGCAAATACGGGCGTGTAGAAAAAGTACTATTTCATTTGGTGGGGTATCGTTTGCTCCATTTGGAGACTGCACGGCTCTTCCGCCGGGGTTGAGACGGGCCAAAGGCATCGAACAAATATTTCACTCTGCGGAGCAACAGAAATTAAATCGGAGGTATTTTGAACACGCCAGAATGAAAATAACATCGATGCCAACGCCGGCGCCTTCTGAGCGCTGATAGCAAAGCCCCCTGGTCAACTCTGTTTTCTTATCCCGCTGAAAACGTAGGTTCGGGTATCGTGCTTAAATAAACCCCCAAGGTAAAGGACGGGCACGCAATTAAGCAGTTTCCGTAATTCCCAGCAAATATTGTACTACTGGTAGCTTTGGTACTCGAGGTGGTCTAACTGGTGGAACTTTAAAATTACTTGTTTAATAGATTTTTGTAAATTTATTGTTACTTAAAGGATTCAATTACTGTTAAATGTTTAAGATTGCAGGGAATATTCTTAAATTTTCGAATAGACCCAAAAACACTTAAAGGCTTAAAATTATCACCAGGTTTTAAAACAATCCAAAAAAAAATTAACACAGACTTACATCCATCGCTATTATTAACTTTTTCTACGTTCTGTCTTTAAAATCGGAGGGTATTATGCTTAGATAAGTCCAATTGAAAATTTCATAAGAGCGAAAAGTTACTTTTTTATCAATTTGTCCAGTAGTCAGAAAAATAGCTGTCAGATAAAAGCATATCTATAGTAAGAATAATTTCGTTCAACAGCTTTAGAAAATGTTGTGTTCTGAGTTTATTCTATTTTAGCTAATATTGTACCTTATATTCCACGCGGCTCTTAAAACGTAGTATTCAATTTCAGCAAAAGAAAACAAAACAAAAATGTAAAACAAACATGCATAAACGAAATAGAATCCAGAGAACTCCTTTAGAACTGCCAACACAAGATCCAGGGTCAGACATTCAATTTTCCACCGACGATGAAATCTGCATCGACGGTTACGGAACGATTCCCAGAGCACGTCGAACATTGATCCAGGGTGAACTTCAGCGGAAGTACATGGTGGATACGTCCACCCAACAAATGCCTCCGAAGCTCATAGTCACACCAGCTAAGAACACGCATGTTGAGGAGGTGAAATATGTAAAAGAAACAAACTTGCCGTCTCTAGATATATCAGAATTTTCTCCAATTGGCATGGCGGCTAGACGGACAAATTCCTGGCACAGTCTCAACAAGAGTGGGTTTAACTTGAGGTGAGTGGTGACAGTGTTAAGATAAACATTTGGCTTGATAATTCTCACCTTCAGAGTTCAAAATTTAAATAATTTGAAGAGCGCCGAAAACAATAGCGACTCACTGCAGTTTAAGTTGAATTTAAAAAAGAAAATCTGGACAGGAGTTGTGCCAGAGGTTGGTCCGGGTGGTGATAGATCTCGTCCTTTATCGTGGGGAATGCCTCCTATCGCTCAGCGAAAAGGAGCACACGTAAAAGATGAGCATGAAGCTTTATTAACGTAAGTTTTTTACTTCATAGAAACCGTTTTTGAAAGAAAAATTGCACAGTGCGTGCTGCGAAAAATTGTCTGACTGGCAGAATCTCGAAATAGAATCAATGCATCAAACCAAAAGTAAGGTGACCATCAACCTAGTAACACCCCTTTTTTCTGAAAAAAAGACATCGCGTTTCAAAAAGAGCGCTAACATGAAATCTACTACAAAAGTAATAGAGTCGTTAGAACTACCAAAAAGTAAAAAGCGGTAAGTGGCTTCCCCTTTACGGCGACAAAGTATCTTTAGTGATTATATTCGCAGGAATCCCCTAATGAAAATCGCAGAGACAACCCAGGCCTTGACTCGCCTGGCTAAATCGAAAGCGAAGATTTCACTTCACTGCAGTAAGTCGTCCAAGTCTTTGGGGAGCTACCCGGCGACGCCAGCCGCTTCATGCTTGATGGTCCCACAGTTATCACCACTATCACGCGGACATAAGTTCAAGACTGGTGGAATAGTAGCCACCGCTGTACAGCCAATCAAAAAAAAGAAAAGTCGTTCTGTTCCGTCTCTTAAGGAAAACGCCGATGATTCTGATCTAGAGAAATCCTGTGTGAAGAAGGTTAAACCTCGGAATAAGAAAAAGAAAAAGGCCTCCGTCTAAATGAATTTTTTTGGAAAGCCTTAAAACGTTAAGACTTTTTAGAAAAGTGTGTTTATTAGATCAATATTTTGTTGAGCCTGTCATTAAAAATATATCTTTTAAAGATTCCTTAATCCTCTGTCCTTCCTATCATCAGTTCGGTACTGACTAAATTGCTTGTACTGGGCTTAGAATGCTCCGTTAAATATTTCAGATTTGCAAGTTATGTATAACGCTTTGCAATATGATAAGCCCCCCAAACTACAAATCGCGCAGTTTAATTGTAAGAGAAAACAAAGCAGCTGGTTTCTTTAAACAGGTAAGTTACATGAAATAAACATTGAAGAAAAGCGAGTTGTTGCTTTAATATACGAAAACTATTCCACGGATTTCTACAGAACTTTTATTTCTCTACTATATATAGCCTTCAGATCTATTATTTAAAACGCGAATTACGCTGACATTGGTTTTGCAATTTTGCAATTAAAAGCAAAAGAAAAACAAATGAAGCACAGTGGCTAGTTACTTTTTGTGGCATTTGCAAAAGCATATTTGTCCTAAAGAACCTCGGGTGCCAGGCTTCATAACCCTTGTCAAGCGCTTTGCCGTTAGCACCTGCTCTAGGTTGTCTGAGAAATAATTTAAAAATAATACCGGCAATTTCGGGTTAGGTAGAAGATAAACACCATCCCCATGGCAGACTTGGTAGTAGTAGACAGTAGCCAAGTTAACCTTTACATCAGTACAGACTTCAGTCAGAGGCTTTTTTTATGTGCATTTGTACATTACTTGTTAACAGATAGATATATTATTATACACTGTAACAAAAGCTAGTATTTGATAAAATCTCTGCTTGTATCTGAACTGTTTCGTATTACTAACTAAATTTTTAAACATAATTTTATAATAAGCTTTAATGTATTTCAGTTCAATAACCATAAACGAAGATTCTGATTTTTCACCCAGAAGAATATTTACAACAATTGATACTCTGTAGTCCTTAATTTAAGTTCTTGCAGGTGGTGCTCATATCTTATATTTGTTATTTCAGGAATGCACAAGTTTCACCAGTGTCGCCTGGGCCATAAATGGTCTCGTATGACCGCAATTTCTTTCGTTGATGAAATGGACGAGATCCAAAGCTTTCTTCAAATGAGCAAATCACAAGAATAAGAAACAAAATAAACCAAGAACTAAATGAAACAATCCAATTTTGGGAAAATATTTTGCGTTTTATTTTGTTTTATAACAAGAAAAATCAATCCCATTAGCTGCTATGGTCAGATTTTTGTTATAGGGCGACCTGGTGCGAGTTGCTCTTTTGACAATAGGTTAGCTATCATATAAAGAAAGCCGAACAGAACTCAGACTCACCTTTTTTCACTGGACTTACATTAAAGCACGGCTTAAACGGAACATAAAACACTGCACAAACGTACTATAACCTCAACACGTACCTCAAACAAGCAGCTGACAGTTGAAAACGTCAGTCAAGTTGACACTTGGGTTGAGTACTGATCAGAGGCCGTAACAATATACAATTTTAAAACATTTTGTAAAATATTGAATTAAATTAATAAACAAATTGTTATTTCTCGTTTGTAGTGTAAATCCTGGGCCTTATTTTCCTTAATTCTATGAAATGCTTTCTGAGTAGAAACTACTTGTCGGTTAGGATAACTTTGCAGACGCTAGACCCTCTTGCGGTGAGTAGGCTGGCTATGGGTTGTCAGAACGCGTATGGCGTCTTATGTGTGTAGGATTTAAACATTGTTGTCAGCAACATTTTGTGTTTAGTAATTTTCTAAATAACGTTAGTGAGGTTAAAATGGCATAAAAGCCCCTGCGGTGTGTAAATCAGCGTATTTTGTTGAACAAATTATCCGGGAACGACGTGATCGCGGATCGAGGTATAGCCAGAGTGCGGGAAGGTGTCCTCTGCGCCCGGACAACAAGCTTTTTTTCACAAGGTCGATGTGGAGCGTTTGTAGAGGAAACTATTTTTTGCAATTCACTTGTGACGCCTGCTTTGGCGATAAATGTGCCTCGAAATCGCCCAGCTCGTCCAGCCTTAGGCTACGCATTAATGCAAAGTTTATCTCGTGAAATGGCCGAAGTTTGGTGCTTGCAGGGCGACGACGCGAAGTCCATCTACGCCGCCAGGTGAATCGCAGACGTTTTTGCTTACTTTTGCCTCCAGAAGGGCTCCACATTGTGTCTTATCGTCAGTTCCCATCTCAAGGCGCTCGGACTGACCCGCAGCGACCCCTCTTTTAATGCAGTCGCGCACATATCGTCCATTTTCTAACACCCATGTTCGATATTCAATTTCAGATTTGAAGCTGACAGCAACAAGTATGAAGAGCAAGTCTTATAAAGCGCAAGTGACCACAAACTTAGAGAAGAAGACGCGCCAAAAGATCGCTAAGATGACTTCGGAGGACGGTGCCAACATCCTCCTTAAAGACCTTAAACTGTTGACTAAATTTAAAAAGTGCCACGTGAAGGTGGCGCGCCTGGGCAAAAACACACTCGGCAAAATTAGCAAGCCAAAGCTAATGCCCGCCAAAAAGGCGAAAACGATTTTGGTTTCTGGTGCTATGAGAAACAAGCGTGGTAGGCCAAGTAAACACCCAGAAAACCAAGCAGAGTCACAGGGGACACTCGTAGATGCAGAGAACGGCGGCCCTGAGAGACAGGGGCGGAAAAGGAAAGCGGCTAGAAGCCCTGAGAACAACAAACGTAACAAAGAAGAAAGGAAAAAGCGCCAGATTTTCATCCGCCTACCATTCTTGGAGACAGCGAAACTAAAATCATTGAATAAAGACTTAATCGAAAAACATTATAACAAGAAGCCACCTCCGATCAAGAAGTTGGGGAAAACCTACTTGACCCAGAAGTTCGGCGGCAGGTATTTTAGGTGCCATGTAAGGGTAGCAAGGTACAGAGGTCCTAATGATCCATCGCCGAAGAAAAAGGACAAATCAAGCAGAAAAAGTGTATCCTTCTTCGAAACCGTCGAAGTTTTCGGCGAATCGGACGATGACCTTTCACCGGGTATAAACACAACTCGCACCTACACCCCCGCACAAGAAATCAACAATAGTAAGTAATCAGTTTTAATTTGATCGTAACTGCTCGCAGAAGCAGTGGCAAGTATCGCCTAGTAATGCATAAATATAAAATTCCGATTTCCTCAAACTCTAGCTCTAATCTTGTGCATCTTTCTTTGGTTTACCAGTAGGTAATGAAGACAATATTACTGTCTCGCCCAGCAGACGGAAAATAAGCTTACTGAAAAAAACTGAAAATCCTAGGAGCGAACAAATGCGAAAGAGCGACGAAAAGGTGCCTCGAATGAAACCAGTCATTAGCTTAGATGAGGCTGAACAGGAAAAAGGTAAGGTGTGCTTTAATTGTAAACACTGGCAAATTCAGAATATTTTTTAAAAGACGAAGAATCACCAACTGCGTCCCCGTTAGCTCAGGATGACGTAAATAAAAACGACGTTGACAAGGACGACGCCACCAAGAACGGTAACAATAAGGAAGATTCAGATGTGGACACCTCCAAGAGGGACAACAGGAAATATAGTACCTGCCAGGCCCTTTCAGAGACGATTCAAGTGTCCAATAAAGGGGATAAAGTACCGGACGATGAAGATGTGTCGGAGGACAAAGATCATCAAACAGAAGCCAAGGAAGATGAGGAAGCTGTAAAGTGCGCAGCAGAAAACGAATCAGGCTCAAAGGGACAGGTACCAGATGAACAAATTGATTTAACAGAGGAACAGGATACCGGCTGTCAAGACATAGGTGATGATCCCGAACCTCCGAACAACTCAGAGGAGCAGTTGGACAATGGGGGGAACAATAATAACGCCAATCATATCGAATTATCGTCGGTCCCAGATCACAGTAACCATATATTCCAGGATCTTGTCGATAATGACTTCGTGGTGAATCCAGATGCAGACATTTTTCTCGATGCTGATGACCATGAGAAGGACTTTGTGCTATCGAATACAAATAATAGCGAAATGTCTCCTCTTTGTGATAAACTTGAGGAGAACGACCAGGATTCAAATTCAGGTCTGAATAGTCCGAATAACATTGATTCTATGCTTGATGATGATGAATCTGGCAAGCCACAGCAAACAAAATTTTCCCTGAATACATTTTTTAAATCGCTAAAAACGAAAATTATTTCACAGCGTACTGAGCCGATCGCCTCCACAAAAAATGGCAGTCAGCGTGCAGAACGCGAGGGAGACCAGACCGTGCGGGATGAGCTTACTATCAAATAGAGGCCTTCAAAGTTTTGACGCAAGCCGATCCGTCTTTTTCGTTAGTTAAATCATCCGGTAACGTTTCACGGCAGAACACTCCAAACATTTTTCATCATTTTTAGTTAGTGATATCCTGCCAGAACCTCTGGGTCGAGACAAGATTGAAGATGTACAAACCCCCTATTTTCTTCAAAGAACTGTTCTGCAGCCCACCCTTCACGACTGTTTCTTTGGAAAATCATTCTATGGATATTCATCTAGCTTGAAATATAAGAAAATTGCAGTATATACTATGCTCTTTAAGTTAAGGCCCCCCACTCGTTTCAATGGACTAAAGATAGTTTGTTATTTATAAATAAAAGTGAACAGTTTTTTATTCAAATCACTATCACCTCTTCGTGGTCCCGCTCATTTGTATTTTCCGACGAATACATATTGGGTCTTATTCCCCATTGCATGTTATGCAACTAGACCCACATCCCATTCCTCGATTCAATGGTTTATTTTGATAAATTCATCCTGCTGTTGGGATACAGCTGGTCAATGTTCTAGACTTTTGAGAAGCCGTACAAAATCTGCGGTCATTTTCTGGGAAAAATTTTTAATAATATATGGTGATCATCGGTTATGATAAACTTTTTGTTTTGATATAGAATGCTACACAAGTTATTTTTCCGTTTATCTTATTTACGGTAATTTACCAAATCACAAATTAATTTATGTACCTAGGTTGTATACATAAATATAAGTTGACGTTGATAATGGTAGACTCTGACAAGATTCTTCGAAAACGGTAACATAAATTCTGGTTTTCTCCAAAAACTTCGACAACTTAATTGAGAATTAAAAATCTACCAAGATAATAAAATAATTTCTTTTTAAATTTAGAGCTTGCTTAGTACTCACCATTTCATCCCCAATAAGTCTTACGAAGTCCATTTTATATTCGTCCTGGAAACCGATGGTTCTATTTACGTGAATATATAATTGGTTCTCCTTATCCCAAAACGGATTGCGCTTATCTTTCCATAACCGTAATTTTCTTTCTTCATTACCATCAGTTTCCTGCGAGGATTGGATGATAACTTCATAGAAGATCTTCCAGCTTGCGCAAGCTAAGAAATAGGCGGCTTGTAGCTTTGCATCTGTCTCCTGTACGTTCTCCTCAATACTTGCAAATTCTTTCATGGCTTGGATAAAATTAACCGAAGCACTGTGGTAGTCTTTCCTGCATATATTTATTTTTGCAAACATTAAATAACACTTCGCGAGTTGAAGAGCTAGACTTTTTTCAATCGCCATTCGTGTTATAAGTTTAACAAATCTTATGGAACGCTGAGTTTTGCCTAACCTTTGGATGAAAAATATGCAAAAAAGGTTTTTAATACAACTTTTACACATCGACACTGGATTATAATATAATCATAAAATGATTCTACATTCTACCGGTTGGTATATTGAAAAGTTTTATTCTAAAAAACATATCCCATACAATA
The DNA here is from genome assembly GCA_001932985.1 of Proctacanthus coquilletti. Classification (NCBI taxonomy): domain Eukaryota; kingdom Metazoa; phylum Arthropoda; class Insecta; order Diptera; family Asilidae; genus Proctacanthus; species Proctacanthus coquilletti. The sequence continues at coordinate 2,310,462 of MNCL01000005.1, forward strand.
TTTTCTAGAGAAGGCATCCAATGTCCTCCAAACTGAACACTTACCTGCTTTTACTATAAAAATCTAGTATTGTATGAGTATGAATCTGCTAATTATTATTTTTTCGTGGTAATCAGATTTCAGAAAAATAATATATTTTGTAATTTTCACTTATCACCCTGAATTTCATCTTTTTAATCGAACATCAATAAAAATTAATTCGAAAAATTTACTAAAAGAGTCAAATTCAGGTTGTTTCCTTTTTATATAATTTAAATACATAATTTTAATTTAGGAAAAGGTTTTTGATCTATTTTGCAGTAACTTTCCTGTTTTGATAATTACTTTCTTTAAAATAAACAATACTAATAAATATTTTTACTTACCTGTACCAGCAGTACGCTTTCTGTAAATTCGCTTCGCAAATGAGTTCTTCGTTGTTAGCCATTCGAGCGTATTTTGCAGCATCAGAGAAGAATTTTACCGTCTTCTTAGACGTCTGGCTTTCTAATTCAAGATTCGCCCGTAATAAGAGGGCTATAGCTGGAGCCTCCTTTACGTCACCTGGAATTGAAGTAGCTCTGAACTGCGAAATCTTCACAGGGTTATGATATTCACTTACATGCAAAACTATACCGCAGAGATATTTTAGCTAACTCGATCGATTTTTGTAAATTTTCTTTCTTTAATTCAATCGCCGCTTTATTGTTTGCTAAAAACAGCAAATAGTTGATATTGTTGAGTAAGGTGAATAATTCTTTTCCTAAGTCTTTAGAGGCTGCTTTAAGCGCAATTTCAAGAATCTCAATTGCCTTTCGAAATTTGTTTTCTAAAATAAAAAGTTATTTACACACAGTGCTATAAGTTAAAATTTGCAGAAATAAAATTCACATAAGTAGCGGAAAAACATAAACACGATATTTGAGTTGTCTACCGAACTCTGTTTCTTATTTTGACTCACCCTTGACTTCCCTTCTGAAATTTTATTAAGTAATTTCAAAACTTGCCAAAAAATCATTAGAAAATAACATTTAAAAAAAATATTTTTGAGGTCTTTAAATGTAGCCCTTTTACACGATCCACACGATCCAACAAAAATATTTATTTTAGAGGCTCGATTCACTCCTTTTCAAAATAAAATAAAAATATCTCATAAATTTAGACCATCGGAATATCTAAGCGTCACCAAAATCCAACACTATGCCAAATTTTCAAGTTTCTGCACCACACCGTTTCCGAGAAAAACGGCTGTGACAAACAGGCAGATCGAGATTGATCTTGCTTTTAAAGTACGGAACCCTAAAAAACCTCTTAGCCGCTTATGTAAATTAACAAATCGACCATTGACTCAAAATAGAATTTTTTAAATTTTACCTACCAGTGATCAAAAAGTACCCATAGTGGTAGCGCAAATTTAGTTCCTCATTTAGCCTTCCAGGAAACATTAAGTTCATGGCACATTCAAAAACTTCGTTCGCAATCCATCGTCGTTGCTTATTTCTACTCAGCTCATTTGCTAATTCAACTAAATGCATTGTGTCCAAAATACCACCTTCTACATCCTTGAGAGCTTCAAGCAACCGAATAAGACCCTTTTTAGACGTGGTGATGTAGGGGAGAATACTCGGTATCTCCAGTTCAGTGTTCACCAACTTTTCAACAAAAACAGCCGATTTTTCATATCCCTTTTGATACAAATAACGTATAGCATTTTCGTAGAAGCATCCCTTGTTAATCTCATATTCTTTTAGCATAGGAACTTTGGATCGCAAACGTTTTTTTACTTCTGGCAAAGTAGATGATAATGCCCACAACCCTGGTCTAACTAGATCCTGATTCGAATCCATTGTGAATAGTAATGCGTAATTTAAATTAGCTCATATGTTAATAAGTGATAGTACGTGGTAAATACGCGGTAATAATAAACAAATACGCAATGGAGTAGAAAAATATACGCGATACTCACGCTACAAATAAAAATGTATTTTAAATTTGATGAGAAAAGCATGGCTAAGTTAAAAATGAGACGCATTTTTAAAACTATTTATAGCTGAGCAGTTGAGTGCTTTATTAAAAATCATAAATAAAATTTTACTTCCGACTGAGTAGTTGGTAGTTTTAAATACGCACACATGAGTAGGCTCCCTCTATCTCTTGCGACTTTCTTGGCTTAACCTGCTATTAATATATTTATATATATATATAGTGGGGTTTAACTAAAACGTCGAAGTCTGATAAATGTATGTTATAATATGTGTTTATACATATAAAAAACATAACTATATATACAAAGGTTAGAAACTCATAAATAGCATTTTACGTTGATGGGAGAATTGTCCTACAATACGTTTCGAATGCACCAAGAAAACTCGCTTCCTCCAAGGTTTTGAAAGGATTTTCAAATGGGAGCTGAAGAGCTTAAAGATAGTGAATTAACTTTTTTGTCGCATCGCAGCTTAAGTGCTACTTACTATTTCTTCGTGCACCATTTTGATTTGCTCGGTGTGGTACTCATCGGAGAATCCAACTGGAGTTTCGACGTGGAAATACTTGTGGTTATATTCGAGCCAAAACGGAGTGCGCTTGTCCTTCCAAAGCACTAGCCTTCTATAGCTGCTATTGTCTGCCTCCTCAGTAGACCGGAGTATGAGCTCATAGTAGGTCTGAATGCCAGCGCACGCAAACATATAGGCGGCCTGTAGCTTGGCTTGAGTCATCATTTGAATCTGCCCAGTACTTTCGAATTCAATTTGGGCTTTCATATATTCAACACCAGCTCTGTCGTATTCTCCGCTCACCACATTTAGCTGCGCCGACATCAGGTGGCACTTCCCCATATAAAGAAATAATTGCTTTTCAGCCGCTCTGTGCTTTGTGAGACGGACATAGGACAGGGAGCGGGAAATTTGTCCAAGCCTTCAGATGAAAAATATACATACAATATTAGATACCGTAATTAGACTTAGAACAAAAAACAAGTGACAAAAACACTTTACAAAAAATTACTAAGCAGATTGTTAAATAATATTACGCTCTTTATGAATCTGTTCCCAATTAAGGCTAAACCGATTGAGGTGGGTGTAGTTACTTTCTCTCTTTGTTTATTTAACAAAAGAAACTACTAAATAAGTTGATTCAAAATATAAATTACAATGGAAATAGAAGCTACATAATTTTATACTTTTGTTTTGTTTCTTTCGGTTTTTTGTTTATACTTATATATTTATATTACTTGTATAAGCAAAATGCCTTCTGTAAATTCGCTTCGCATACGAGCTCTTGGTGATCAACCTTTTGAGCATTTTGTGCGGTTTGCGTGAAGAACCCTACTGCGTCCAAAATTTGCCCCGACTCTAATTCGAGAATACCCCGCAATAAAAGGGCTCTGGATGGAGCATACTCGTTATCACCTGGAAATGTATTAGCAATATAATATTTCCACGGGTAAAGAGAATCATCTACAATGAACGCTATAATGTATAGCGGCTTTTGCAAATTCTATTGCTTTTTTCACATCCCTTTTCCTTAAATCTTCTGATGCTCCAGCATTTGCTAAGAACAGCAAGTAGTTGACGCTTTTGAATAAGTTTTTATTTGTCGTGGAACTCTCTGTTTTACTGGCCATTAAATTGTACGCGACTTGAAGAACATCAATTGCCTTCAAGAACTCGTTTGCTGAAATGAAATATATATTTAATATATAATTTGATTAAAATTTGTTTTAAGATAATTTGTTTAAGATTGGAGAAACAGTAAATGGATAAGAAAATAAAATATAATCGCATGCTGAAGTCTTGAGCATGCAAAGCCTAAATATTTTCATATTTCTGACATTTTTAAAGCAATCTTTTAGCCTTCCGCTTGCTTCAAACTTCAGAAAAAGTTATTTCAAAATACAGACCCCCTGACTACATGCAAAAGGTTCGTAAAAAAAGGTTTAGATAGAAAAGTCCTCAATTGCATTAAGTTTTTTCACCTTTATCTTTGGTAACAAGAAAATATGTTATTGATACAACAAAACTGTTGTTTTCGGGTGATCCTTTAGATAAATTAAAAATGACATGTACAATATTTCAAATCCATCCTTTAGGATATTTATTTGAAATAATACCTACACTCCAATAAAAATCTTCCGTAGCTATATCGCAGATTTACTTCTTGAAAATCCTCCTCTGGTCTATCTCGTTTCACTAAACTCACAGCGTATTCAAAAAGTTCTTGTGAAATCCATCTTCTGCGTTTATTTTTACTAAGTTCCATTGCTAATTTAGCTATATCTATTAGATTTAAAATATCCGCTTCTACATCCTTGAGAGTTTCAGCAAACTGAGTGAGACCCTTTTTGGATGACGTGAGATAGGGAAGAATACTCGGTTTCTCGAGTTCAGTATTTATCAAACCCTCAACAAAATTGGCGGTTTTTCCATATCCATGACGATAGAGATAATTCACAACGACGTCATAGAAGCACCCATCTTTAAATAATTCATAGTCTTTCGGTTTAGGAACCTTAGATCGTAGACGTTTTTTAATATCTGGAATGTATTTGCGTTGTGCCCATAGGCCTGGTCGAACCAAGTCAAAAGACATAACCCGCTAATTTTTTCGTAAAGATATTGAAATATAAAATATAATGCACTTCGCGACGGATATTTTCAGTTTGACATAAAAATCATAGGTAGGCTTAAAGTTCGATTAAGTTATATAGAAAAGATTAGCAACAAGTGATTATAGATTTCTAACTATTTCATAAAGTCTGTCTGTATCTTTATATCAGTTTGTCATTGGCTTTTGTATCTAACAAATGCCCAACTGTGAACTGTAGCTTTAAATTCAATAACCAAAACACGACTGATACTCTCTCAATAGTTTTAATATTATCTTTATTATATGAACTATTCAGATTTTACCAGATTTAAATGTTCCAACTTGTAGGGAAATTCGATAGCTGCCCTGAAATTATCTGTACAGTAACACTGCAAATAAAAAAAACATTAAAAAACCACATTTCCAGCTACCATTTCCCTCTGATTACGACCGTGTGGAGGAGAAATTTCCAATTTAAGAAACCTTTTAAAGGAAACTTTAAGTAAACTTGTCAAAATGATTTCAGGAATTGTACGCTTAGTCCATTACTTGTGGTGAATTAAATCAACTTAACTAAACTTTACTCAGAAAAGTACTTCGAATCAACAGAGAAAAGAATACTTTCAAAAATTGGCATTTTCATTGATTCCTGTGTTTTAAACAAATCCAAATTTTAAGTTGTGATTTCGCTTCTAAAAACAAAATTGTCTAACTTAATTTCTTTAGTTTTTATACAGTTTCCACTGAAAATCATTGATGCCTTTGGAGGTATACAAGAAACAAAATAAAAAAGTGTATTTCGAAAAAAACAAATTATAATATAATTAATGTAAAGAAAACAATAAACTTTAGAACATTAAAAAAATAAAGGTCCACATTTTAAAACTAAATTTCATATTTGTACCGAGAACTTGATCTTTTTCTTAAAACCATCGCTTCTAGATTAGTATTGTTATCTAGCCGCACGTGCCACAATTGGGACCCCTGCATTGCAGCAATTAGTGACCAGTACAGGTTGCCATGACGCAACGCACATTCAGCGATTATCCAGGCCGCTCGAATTAATTCCTGCCGCGAGTTAACTTCTAATTCCTTGCTATCAATTTGGCGACATGTAAAATTCCGTGTGAACCACAATTTGCCTGCGTCCGTCGTCGAAATGAATTCCAGAAGCTAAACCCAATTGGCGAATCTCAGCCAGCACGTGGAAATGATCTGGTTTTTCTTTTGTTTATAGGTAATTTCCCGCTGTAACTAGACGAAAGTGAGACACGCAAGCTTCGGCTCGGATTTAGACCGTAATCTTAAAGAGTTGGGTCAGAGAAAGAGTTTCTTTATTCGTTCTCTTTCATCATATGAAGGAGGAATTTTCTTCCAGAATTTCCCTGGTACACCCAAACCTCGACTGCGAACGGGATCTGTTCTAGACAGCCTGCACCGAGGCAGCAGGACGGACCCGTGGAGAAGTCTGAAAATGTAGCACCCACCATCACCCTGCAGGTCCGGCCAATTTTCCTAAGCTTTTTGGGACCCGTCGAGAACTCAGTCACTTCGTCGACTTTGGCCTGAAAGGAGGTGTTCTAGTGGCGCCGAGCTCTGTAGTTCCCGTGGAATTTCGTCTGGATCGTCTGGCAACTGTCTGGTCTAGTTTCGTGTTTGTCTTCAGGAAATCAAGTCACGTCTGGAACGTATCATTTCAATTAACTGCCGCGGATAAGCGTCTTATCCATCACCGGGAAACAGTTTTCCAATTTGAAGGTGCATGCAAGATTTATACTGTCACCAGGCAACTGCCGTCGGATGTCCCGTTGCCACATAATTTAATCTCGGGCTCCGCTAAATAAAGATTTCATTTCGGATGCTGTGTGTCTCTTAATTCGAATCGTCTTCCTTCCGTTATGAGAAAAATTCATTTCTGACGGTGTGATCGATTCGTGTCTTAGGGTGTCAGGTGTCGACGTCGATATTTCCAAGGATGGGAGATGATTCTGGGGATGAAGTGAACGCTGAGCTGCTTTCTAAGATTAAAACGCTGGATGTTAGGATCGAGTCCGGCCATAAATCGGGCGTTTGTGTGAAAGCTGTGAAATGCTGGAAAACTCTAAAGTGGAAGTCTGCCCTGGGCCATGTGGGATTACTAGTTTCGCTGTCCCTCTACTGTGCCGTTGGTGGAATCGTAAGTTGAAACTTTGTCCAGTCCATTCCCCATAATTTTCTCCTGTTTATGAGGAAACAAAAATACTATAATTTCCAAAGTATTCTTCGAAAATATAAAGTCACGACCTATAAAAGTATCAAAGTTGCAAGGCATTTCTTTTATACTCTGTTTAAATCCCTTTGCAGTTTTTCTATTGATATGTACATGAACTCTCATCCATACAATGCGGATTTTAGAGTGCATAAAAAATGCATAAAAGTTTGCTGAATTTATTTTAAAATAAAATTTAATTAATTTATGATCAGGATTTCTTACGTTAATAATCAACTCCGTTTCTTTTCATATTAAAAGCATCTACGAAGGCATCTGATCGTATTAAAAAATAAAATTTACATTATTTGAATATCGAATTGAAAAGGTCTGATTTCAAGGCTCTGAAATTTACGAAGGTACAGTATTTTTTATTTAAGAAACATTAGAGAACAAACATTATGACTATCAAGTGACTATCAAAGTAGCCAACTGCTTAATGAGTAGTAGTAGAAGTTGGCTTTAAAATGTTGCCAATATATCACAGGTTTATATGTCCGAGTGAGTATTTTACCTCATATCATACCTAAACTACTTCCTTTCCTATTAATACAAGATTATCTTCAGTATAACTGTTCAAGGGCACTACTTTAAAGTCCTCATACATAAGAGCTATATTATAAAATCGTCCAACCTCGATAGTGTCGAGAGTGTCGAAATCGTGTGAGCTAAAATTTAAACAGTGATCCGTCTTTTATCGAAATAATTACCTCCAACCTGGGACAAAATTGGTCCAATTATTTAAAGAAATTTAAAAGTTAAATTTAATAGCTCACTTCTTCGTTTTCAAGAGCTCGACTACTGCTCGACACTGTCTGGTGGGCCTAAGTGAAATTTAGGTAGAAAGTGGAAAAGGTTGTTTTCAAAGAAATTATGAAGTACTTTGTAAAGGTAATGGTTTGAGTCAGCTGCTGCTTCGGTAAGTTTAATTATTTGAGGTTGGACTTGGTAGAGTCAGGGAGAAGTCAAAACACCAGGCGTTGATTTCTTTCTGAAATGCATGTTGGAGAACTTTACCCGAGTATTTAACACTATAAATTCCATTCAAATGCTTCTTCAAATGAAAGTTAAATTATGATATAATTTCATATCCAAACATTGTAATTAACGTTTGCTGATTATTATATTACCTAAACTCTGGTTCATTATTCTGGGCTATAGTTGACCAAATTAAAATATTTCATTTATCTACAGTAGTATGATAATTATAGAAGAAAAAGTGTTTATTTCTCTACATCTTTTACCTTAAATCTTGGAGAACGTGATACTCTAAAAGAAATCTGGAATTTTAACTCTAGAGGTGGGTATTTTTATTTTTGTTATCACACCATCACGAAATATTTTTGATAATGATTTTCCTTAAGTAATGACTTCGTAAACAAAAATATTCGTTAGTTAGTTTTTGGAAAACTTAAAACATAGACAACAAGTATATTTAGGTTGAATGAACATTTGAATATTCTTCGAGAAAAATTAGAGATTTCGAGTTTCTGTCCGACACAAGTTTCCAAAAATTTTACTAATTTATATGTTGTCGTAGAGATGTGCACAAAATGAACAAAATTAACAAAATTCAAAATACAACTAATGTAAAGAGCATGAATACTCCACACAACAAAATTTTTAATTGTATTCAAATAAAAAACCATTATTTAGATACATATAATCAATCTATGGTCTTTTGTTAACTTTTACTCTTCTGAAAATCATTGCTTATTTTTTAAAAGTTTTTTAACCAAAAGAAACAAAAGCTATAATAAAGTATTCCACTTCCAAATTTGTTATTTGCTAATTCACAAAATCAGAAGAATTACAAATTTTTTGTTGAGAGCGTCGCAATAGTAAAAATATTAAACTTGGCGATATCACAACAACCAATGTCAAATAAAATATAAAAATATCAAAACTTTCTTTTAAAATTAGCCTGAAAAATTCTATATACATTTTTTTTTGTTTTTCGTTCGAGCTGGAATGACAATTTTCTATTTGTTTACGTTTGACAAAAATTCTTTTCTTATTTATATTTTCGAAAAATAGGGCTTGAATGTTTCTGAAAAATGTTAAACAACAACAGCCACGGTGCGAAGCAGACGGCGTGGACACAAATTGCTAGAAATATTTATAACTGCGGACGACTATTTTATCCAAATATTTGAGCAATTTTGACGATCGGTCTTTTGTTGTTCGACATCTTCAGTGCCCCTTTCGCGATCTTCAGTACAGTGTGGCTGTCTCAATTGGAAACTTTCAAGTGGAAGTTGCTCCACCTTGTCCTTGATATTTGATTTCCTTGGGAGGTGACGAAAAGTTCGCTTGTTATGTTGACGCAACTCTCCGTTCGATGCATTTGATATCTTGTAAAGAATTCCGACTATGTATATAAATATAGCCGCGACGCGTTGGCATTGCGGAAGAACAGGTGTGAATTGATTACACTATTTAGGTGATGATGGACACTTTTATTCACTGATTGGCTAGTGGCCTATTAAAATGAATTGCTACGTGGAACCATAAATCGGTCTGTCATGCAGATGATTTTTACATGGAAATTATTACTAGAAATTAGAAATTGGAAGTCAAGTTGTCGTACTTTCTTAAAAAGGATCTTTAAGAAGTGCCTTGTTTTTAGGTTTTGAGATAAATCAAGTTGAACTTAGCAACTAATTAAACTACGACAAAAGATATATACGCTTTAAAAAAATTTTTTTTACAAATGGGATTTTATAACGTAAATTATTTGAAATAGTTTTCTTGCAATATATTTTAAAGTAAGCTAATTCTGAAACAAATAAAAATCTAACTCTTTTAGAAAAATGGAAATATCGAAAAGGTTATGGTTAGTATATATATTAACATAAGGACTATATTGGTGCATTTTCTGAAGCCTTTTGTATACAAAGCATAGAAGCAATGACCCCGATAAAATATAATATGCGAAATCGCCAAAAGATTTGCCACATTTTTCCTAGAATAAGCACATAATTTTCTGTATAAGTACACATTCGAAATTAGTCTATAGGTTTCCCTATTAAGCTGTAGAAAAAAAGGCTTGTGCTTCTACGGAAAAACAGAGAGAAGTACTTCACTAATAGGAACCTCTTTTCAGGGAAAAAAAACCCGCTTTAAATACATTTCGATAAAATTCATTTTTCTCCTTTAAATATTCATGACAGAATCGATGATACATTAAATATAATGTAGACATCACCACCTCGATTAGCATATTTCCGTTTTTATGAGACAGCCACTTTTCGTTATCAGCGAACAATTTTTCTTGCTACTGCCGAACCGATAAAAATATTACTCGATACTTGCTGGAGCCCCTGGGAGCGCGGAACTTTAATGTTTGTCTTTTCGTTCATAGCACCACGTGTCCTTCACTTTAACTTTGGCCAAAACATGTGACGACGTATTTATTAAGAAAGTTGATCGATCCGACTCGAACAAATTAACCATACCCGTGCTAGACATGGTCCAGATTGGATGAACGACTTGCCTCTCTGAAGCCAAGTCTTAGAATGCTTTTAGAAAGATAGCAAAGTTGCGGTTAAGTTTCCTGCGTTAGAAGGTCACCATGTCCGGTTAAACTTTGCAATTCTTATGAGAGTCATAACTCTTGAAACGTAATGTTTGAGCTAGGAATGTAGTCAGGTGAAGGGAATAAGGAGTCTCCGACGAAATAAAGCTGTGAGCAGCCTGCAGCAGGTCGTGTCACTCTTTCCAACAGCTGACTCAACAGTAAGCAATTCGCAGATTGAATTTAGGTCAGCGACAGAACAGTTTCAATTCACACACCAAGGAAAAATGCCGACATGGCAGAGGGAAACAAGACTTCCTCCTTAGCTGAACAAAAGCAACCACATGTCCCCTCAATGGAAAACAATTATTCGCGTATTGCCTGAGACGGTTTATCTGATCTCGTTCGGAATATTCGCTATCGTAACAGCGAAAAGGACATCGCACGAAATTCTCCTTTAAGATTGAGCTCCTCACGTACGCCACATTACGCCTAAGAAAGTTTGTTTGGGCGCGGTAATGAATAAAACATCTCCGTTCAGTCGCTAAATACTTCCGAGAGTATCTTCCGGGCGTTTGGCCAGTAAACATTTTCCCACAAAATTGAACTTGCATACTTTTTCCTTCCTGCAAAGGAATAGCTTGCCATGGGGGATCGTACTGGGGAACTCCTCGGGTTGACCTGTTTTTGCTTGATTTTTTGGGTTTTATGGACAAAACAAGTTGCTATTCAATTTCCACCTTTTCCGGTATAAAATTGACGATACAATCGGGATCTTATAAATTTCAGAGGTCATCATTATTTCTCGTTAAAATGTTTGCGATGGCAGTTTATTAGAATGCTGGAGTATTGGTTATGAACTTCAGGTGCTGCTAACAGCTAGCAAGATGCTTACGAATGCCATTTTTGTTTTCATTATGACACGTTCGTACAAGGATGTTTGTGCTTAATAGGCCTACCCGCTCAGAGTTTTGAGAAATTCTGAGGTTTAGATGGAATGCAAAACTCATTCTAAGTAGTGATAACACAGTTCTGTAAAATTTACATAAGTTTTTGCTTTGAATTTAAATTTGGATGTAACATTTGCATACCACTTAGTCTACAGAAATACTTTATACACAATTTTCAGGAGTATCTCGAAAAATAAGGACTATAAAAATGCTCGAAATGGCTCAAATGGAATCTGAAACTTTCAAAATTTCAAAGACATTAAATAAAATAAGTTTTAATTCTCCTTTAAAAGTGATATTGCTATTGCATCTTAGCGACTAGCATAAACGTATTCAAAAGTTTATAACGTGAGTAGGAAATTTTGGATAGATTCATCGGCCTGTGGGAATATAAAAACTGTGTTTCATAGTTTTTTGTAAATTCTTAAATCATCGTTAATTTATCATTCCCAAAACTAGGGAAACTATTATTCATAGACCTGTCATAAGACGTACATATAATCGGGACATTAGCGAAAGTTCCTTCCGGTGACTCTACCCCTGATGCTTTAGTGGGAACGCAATTTATGCCTAATCACCTAGGCAGTAGTAAAGCGGTCTTTTCGGCCCCATTGCGGATATCGACTGCTAGGCAAGGTGTTGTGCTAATAGAAGAGCAATCTACAAGTCCTCCGACGCGCGGCAACCCAACACGTAAGGTTCTACCCAAAACATTAATTTCCCGCCGCCGGCTCGTCGCTGTGCCAGCTCGTCGCTGTGCCAGCCGCGGCATGCAATCAATTTTATTACGGAGCCTTGCCACTGCATCAAAGTGGGTCATCTTGCGCCAAACGGATTCACGGAATTAAGGAACTTCCCCTTTCTACCGCGGAGGAGGCCAGCTCGCCACATACGTTTTGTTGTTGTCATCGTGCAAAATTTTATTGTAACGAAAAATATAAAGCACGTTCAGGCAGTATCGTTAAAAATGTATACCCTCGCTCATTCAAGGCTAAATATTGAGTTCAGACCAATAACGGCAGTAAGCAAATAAGGCAAACTTCAGTAAATCTTGCCTACTGTCTAATCTGGAAAGCACATGGATAGAAACGACGGGTGGGTATGGCGTGAAACGCGTGACTGCCGAGACTTACTCCCACGGTAAGAACTGAAAGGAAAAGCTATTGCTAAGATATGGCTATATCACTGTTTTCTATCTGATATTGTTCGGATCAATTTAACGACAAATTCCAGTTCATGCCCTCCAGCGCGACAGGACGATGTCATGTCATGTCGTCAGTGAGATGTATGTTGTTTTCGCATGCATTATGGATATGTTTTACGTTTGATGGGCCCAAACAGTTTAGGTGACAAATTTTTACCTCCTGTGCCTGTGGCTACGACATAATCAGAGGATTTATAAAAGACTTCGTTCAATTATGGTTCCAGATAGGCAAACACTTGAAAATACAAGGTCATACGCAGTCACGAATCCCCGTCAAATGTTCGAATTTTTGTATCCATGAAAAATGACACCGATAGAGTGTCAATAAATACTGCAAAGAACATTTATGGTTTTTTGAAATATCTCACTACTAAAGAAAATGTAACTCAATACAGTCAGCCGCGTGCTTCATTCCATAAAATAGGAAACATATAGATCATCATATTATTAAAGAAACAAACTATTAGATCCGCTTCGCGGATTGGAACTGATTTATTGCTAGTATTTTTATATAGGGCACCCAGAGTGACTAGAGTGACTAGCAACCTAATTCACTAGTCTGAAATTATAGTTTAAAATATCGTTTGAAGAGTGAGATTTTGTGACCATCAAGGTCGATATTATATATTCCAATCATGTGATTTTCTATCCTATACCTAACTACACGCTCATACGAACAATTCGAAAGTTATAAATTAATTAGCAAGATACTCTACAATAAGCCGAGAAAAATTCGAACCACTCAAGTTTGCACCGCATAGTCTATCGCATTATTCGAACTGAGACCCACAAAATTTGATCCTAATCTCCGTTTGTTTGTTTGCTTGAACTACTTTTCCTTATCGTGATATGTTAAAAATGCCGTGCAATATGGTTCTTTATAAGCTGGGTTAATTATATAAATGTAAATAAAGTGGTTCTTTTTTATATGAACTGAATAACCCACAGGGAATTTAATTTTGTAACAACTCGTATTCAATTGTGGCACGGAAATGAACGGCATTTATTTTCTGTTGAAAATAAAAATTGCATTTACTTTCTAATTAACGTATTTCACTAAGAATTAATTAAATTTCAACTTATATATTTGGCATTCATTCGATCGTTTGGTTTCAAATGTTAGGTCTAGTATGGCGTATTTAGGACCGTATATATACATATATAGGTATGTATACGTAAGTATTGATTAAAACCGAGGATAGTCCAAACAAGGCAACTTACCTATTGGCCCACGAAATGTTTTTTGTTCTAATTACTAAGATATATGTCCCCTAAAATTAGAAGCTCTGATTAGTAACGCATAAATATCCTGAACTAATCTGAAATATCCTCCAGACAGAATACGCTAGGTCAACCTATCAGTATGAGTTCTGTGGTCTTCTGCACAGACTTACCTTTGTAAGCGATATCCTATTTATTGCCTGCCCATGAAACCTAATACGATGTCTGTTTCTATGAAAACGCAACGTAAATTAATTACCGAAACCAAAAAGTGGTTGAAATTAAAAGGGGGAACTTAGCAGTTTGTTTACCACAAAATTCAAGACGCCGCACTGGGTGGAGGCTAAATAGACCTACTCAAATTCTCACTACGTCCTAGCAATAACCGTTTATTTTTGAAAGAAATTACGATTTCCTACTACTTCTCATCTTGAAGAACGAAGAGTGGATTTATAGGTGGGAACAATAATTCTTCTGTGGGCTTGCAATAAAAAGCTTTCAGGAGCAGATGCGATAAGACTTCTTCAACAAAAATCCACACGGGCCAAGTTAAATTCAACGCTATCAAAACCAAATACCGTTGTCAACTTTCGAATCAATCGGAGGAAATTGCCGCCAAGAACATCAGAAGTTTGGTGGAGTACGACCTGGTGGATGGGCCTACGATATATGGAAGTCCTGTTGGTAGTCTCCATTCTCAAACAGCGGAGATGAGAAACAGAAATGTTCCCATATAACTTACTCCAAACGGGGAACGCTTCCCTTCCTGTAATATAAAAAAACCAATTTCTTCCCGAGCATTTCCAGAAGTGCTTCCCGGAACGCGAATTGAGGTTATGTGTAAGGTAAAGTGCATTATATAAAATCAACGACCGGTTTGTCCCAGGTGTGCGGGAGTGGGCACAGGAGTCGCGAAGGCGCCTCTGTCTACCGGCGATGGTGCTAATTGCATCCGAGCATCGGGCTCATCAAGTTCTCGACAACCGTGAACAATTTCAGACCTGTTCCCGGCAAATGTTACACAAAACATACTTCGTCTACCATTGCCGACCAATAAAATTGAAAATAGAACTCGACGTGCACTTGCCGCGGTTTATTGGAGTTTAAATTACGAAATACGTCAAAATAAAAATAAATTCAAAGCTCACTGACAGTGGCTCACTATCGCAAACCCGATCGAGCGGGGAATGTGCTGGGAAAACAAATAAATTTTCGGGAAGCAGTAATTCTCCCCTGTATAAGACAACCACTGGCGCAAATCGGGATGCACTCTGGAAGTTTAGCCAGAACAGTCGACCTTGAGATGCAGAAAGATTTTCACTTTGTTTGTGAAATTAATCTGCCTTCTAGTTTGGCATTTTCGTAAACCAACTGTAATTTTCCGCCGCATTATGACACCAGGAAGGGTTCCGTCCCTGTCTCCACTGTGAGTCCCAAGGACACCATTGGCACCATTTACTAATCCCCATTATTCATTTTATAGTTATAAACTACGAACGCAATCAGCAAACCGCGCAAACCTAGTCATAGTTCCATTTTTCTTTTTTTTTAATTTATCTCTTCACGGATGCTACCCGTGGTTTGTGGAACTCCTGCGGCTCATCAATTACCACCTCTAAGACGAGCTTTTTGCAGGAATAAAATAAAAACGCTCCTATAAAAGTTTTATTGGACAACTTTTTATAATGTTGACCAGCAAAAATGACCTGGTAAAAAGTGTTTTACATTGTAAAAATTCGTTATGAGCAGAAAGGACAATATTTTGGCCAAGACGCGCTTGATATCTTATACCTGCGACCTTAGCTATTAATTTAATTAACTCTTTGGTAAACCTTCAAATTAGTCATGAGTAATGACCCGTCCTACTAGAGGTAAAAATAGAGCTATCGGGAATATAGGTTGATCGATTTAAGGTAATTTTTAAATTTAAATACACGTAAAATTTGGGCTTTTCATGTCATCCGAAATAATTAGGAAATTGCTACATAAACATTGAGCAAAATTTCTCATTATTTTGAACACATCCCGTGCTTCTGTTTAATGTCGGACACATTGAGGGTGCTAAAAAAATGTTCAAGTTTGAACAAAAAAATCTAAAGTATGGATTGTTATAAGAAATTTCCAGAAATATTCGGCGTATCACTCAATTCAGTTCTATTTTTAAATGACAGTCGACTAGAACGTGTAAAGCAATTTTTTAATGTGAACAAATTTTCACTCCATCGATCTTAGGACTGAAGGAGCTATCATCACTTCGTTGAGGTCTTGAGGAGCTGTCACGGCTTAACGCCGCCAGCAAAAATTTTTATTTTGTAAGCTAAATGGGCAGTGATAAATCTCCCAGGCGAGTAAACAATTGTCAACGCGAATTCATTTCAATTTCGCAGAACCATTTGAGCGTCAGCGACTCTTTCGAAACAGCGAATAGGCGATCTGGGCATGTCCTGGACGAATTTGAGTCATTACTCAAAATATAAGGCTTATCCCGAACGCCCCAGGCATTTGATGATTTCTTGGTCTGCGCAGAGATTATTTAATTGAAATCGGGAAATGTTTTCCTTCCCGATAGCTTTGAAATAGTCGTAAAGTAACTAGAGGCTGAAACCCCCCGCAGTCAAACGGTCCGTAATTTTAGATTAATGGAGCTACTTAGCTCGAAATTACTCATTGGAACCTCTCGGATAATTAAAACTAATTTAATTTTTTCGGCTACATTAAATGTTTTATGCAGACTCGGGATTTTTAGTATATTTATTTGTTTTGTGGATATTTTCCGCGCATTCGTTTAAGTGGCGTCTGATTTGTATCTGTAATGAATTTTACTTTCAGAAATCTGGCAATGAGTAAACGGAATTTTTTATAGAGCTAATTACAATGTTCATTTGAAGGATTCGAAGATTTTCCCATATAAATTCAAATCCAACAGTTGCAAGCCCCTCATTATGGTAACTCTTTTAAATGGAATGTAAATAATTAGATCAGGCTTTTCATCAATATTATTCCTATTCGTACTTCCTAAATGCCTACTTATTAAATAGAACAAATAATGTATAAAGTGCAGCTGTTCATTCGATCAACCCATCAACTGGTTAAGTTACGCTACTTTAAATATATTGTTTTTATTTACATTTAAAAGTGGATATATCCCCGCGGTTTTATTCGGTTTAAAACGTCAGAGGTGCTGGCATTGACTATATAATAAATATGGATTGCATAATAAACATAACAATTAAAATAATGTACAAATACTTCTTCGCATCTGAAGAACATTAAAACTTTCATTTTATAAACTTCAATTTTTCTTGAAAAATTACAAAAACCTCTTCAAATAATAAAAAATGATCCTTTCTTGATGACTCTTATTCTAAAATGAATCGAATTGAATTAGCTTCCACAAGACCCAGAAAATACGACTGTTTACTCAAACCTCCATTTATTCCCGACTAAAAAGTGTAGATAAAGTACCCTATGACAAAGTTCCACCCATTCGGGCCGGGTACAACGTCATAACATCATTTTTGACTGCTGTAATGACCTCAACGACAGGAATGCGGCCTGTTTACAAAACTGAGACGATCCAATGGGGCCATTAATCTCCGGTGGCTTGGAGCCCCGCGCCTTCCCTAATCTCAAGGAGGCGATGATGCCCAGCATTTCTAATAAACGCAAGTACTCAGCGCCCCGTCCGCACGGCTTCGTCGGGACACGCGAATAAGAATTTTATGACGTTCTGAAGATCCCGTGCGTATGGGGGGCGAGCCGGGGAACTAATAACGCTGCGGGAATTATGCGAAAATAAATAGAGTGCATACCTCCCCGTCTCAGATCACGGTCAATATCCGTCCATATATATGCAAATATTTCTGGACGTTTGTTTGGGCGTGTGATTGGTATTGCTTCTGATGGATATCCGATTTCAGGAGGGTCGTTGTAAAACTTTCAGACGGAAGGTAAACTTAAACCAGGGGACAGACAGCTGGATTTTTTCCATTCCGTCTATTTTGGGATACATATCTACATGTCAATTGGATAAAAATGAAGCCTGATGGAGATTCTTTCTTGTTGTAGTAGTTTAATAGTTCTAGGGAATTGATTAGGGGGTCATGCTCAGTCAAGAATAGTGATTTTGGAGTTTTTTTTTTATTATTTAAATTCATACAAGATGATTCAGATCAAGTAACTTCTGGTAGATTACATGATTCCTTGATATAGGTTTATTGAAAAATTAAGTCAAGTATAAATCTCTAGAGCCTCCACTTTTAGTTGCTGCTCACAAATAATATTATAATAATCATAAACAAAGTTAAATAATATAATTTGAAATATTGTAGAATCTATGCATATCTCTTAAATTTACGTTCATTGCCCTTAATACTTTTATCCCTAATTGGTCTTTGTTGATACTGATTACTCAATGTCGTGTCAGTACGTGAGCGTGCAGAATCAATTTTTACGCTTAAACAAGTCCCCATCAGCAAAGTATTTAAAAAAAATTAAATAATTGCGATAGATTCGAGTTTGCTCTACTTTTTATTTCACATAAAAAAGAGCAGTATATTTTTACCTCTTAACATTTTTTTTCTAAATAGTTTCATTATTTTAAAAATATATTTTAATTAATTTAATGTTATATTGTAATTAAACTCGCGGAGGAATTACGAATTAAATTTGTACTTCCTAGCATAACATTTGGGGAGAGCCGTGGAGACTGTTTGGATTAAAGTGTCCCACAGGACTAAAGTATCCTGTCAGTGTTTACTTATTTATTTTTTTTCAAAATAAAACGTACATTCCTCATGAATTCCTCCCTATGTATCTCGCAATATGTTCATATGTTCATATTCTTTTAATTAAAGTACTTTTTACATTTAAAAATGATTGCTGATAAAAACTTTACTTCCCTAAGAAAAACCGAAAAAATGTTCACACCATTTTCCACTAAATCTTGCTTTATATTGTCTGTTCTGTTGTTATTAGAAGCATATAAAAATGATGATGATGCTCATGATTAACTTGTAATCGATTAACTTTACTTAAATTAATTGAATAAATTCTTATCCAACGGAATTCCATTGACCCGGCCCCATGATAACTTTTTTCATCGCACCTACACACGTAGTATTCAAGTACACAAAATTTTAAAAGGAATTTCGATCAATTTATTTGTCAGATATTTCAAACATAGTCAAATGCATACAAAATCTAAAGTGCACCATAGTACTCCAATAGAAAGTCACATTTTACCAATAAATTTTCATTTTCTCCTTGCTATTGACTGCGTCTTCTTCTCTGAACTATGTTGGGACCATATCGATTCGAGCAGTCAAGACAGCAGTAGCTATCATCCTAACTAATTCTGTTGTTCCTCAAAAATGAATCGATTTAGTGGGACGTGACCGTATTATCCTTTATGTTATAATTTATCAGTACAGTCAAAGGGCTAGTACCGCCTCTATAAACAAGGATTAACTTGGGTTTGTTCTGGAGATAAATTAATATTTTGATGCTAACTTTTCAAACTCACAGGTACCTTTTTAGTAACCCACTTACTTTCATTCTTGGGTTTATTTCGGCTTTATTTTCTGTTCCATTATGCAACAATACAGAATTATATTTTATTCTCGTAATTACACCAATGTGTAACCTGTCACCATGTAGACAATCACAAGCAGCGGAGTGGCATAAAACGAGGAATCCAGTTCGTCATGCTTTCTCGTAAAATTTTACAAGTCTCAATTTCTGGGTTAACAAAATCCACAGTTGCCGGGTGCGAATTACTCACCGCTCCTGTGGGCTAGAGGTCACAAGGCAGCGGGTCGATTGGGTCGCCGAACTAATCGGCCAGGGATCCATAAACCGGTTGAGTTTTAAAGACAAGTTATTTATTCACTTTCTCGCGGTGGAGCATTCATAGAAATCAAACTCAGGATATGTGCAGTATCCGCCAGCAAATTACATTCGATCCAAACACTTTGCGGGAAAACACATGCATAATTCAGTTTGGATTGGGAACTGGGACATTCCCTCTCAGCCGCGAATGCTACTTAAATTCCCTGCTGCTGGCACAAAATGTTGAAGATATGGCAAGGATTAAGGCGAGCTGCCTTGAACTGAAAAAATGCTGCTGTTGCGAGGCACGAGACCGATCGCAATTTTAGGTAATCGTGAGCTCGACAAGCCTTTGGCTAAAACCCAGGAGTGCACTCTATATGGGTTCAGAATTGAACAAAAATCGAAAACTCAATTAGGGTGATGAGATGAGTTGGTGCACGAATAGAAATGATTTTAAATGTAATTTGTAACATAAAAAATTCACTTTCCTCTTGCAAACTAGACTGAGGACGATAATTTTATGACCATTGTTGATGAAACTAGGAAGCGCCTGACCTCATTACGTTTGGTAAATAGCACAACGAATTTGGAACAGAATAGGTTTTTTACAAACCAAATGTCAATATTCATAGTTACATGAGTGCTGGTTTTAAATGAAATTCAGTCTGCCCGTGAACAAATCACCTGAACAATATTTATTAGAATTCAAATATCGTTAGATTTTTATTTTACAAATATCTACAATATGTGTCGAAAATTTTGCTTGCCTTGTCGATTGAGAACTCAGAACTTAATGCTTATTTTTATTCATTACTCTTTATGCCTTTTATGAAATTTCAATGTTAAGAAATTTCCTTAACTCTCTCCTCAGTTTAATAAGTAGAAAATTATAATAAATTGAATTATTGAAGCTTAGCAATATTTTTGTAAACTTGTGATTATGCTTCGTTCGGTTCTTCTAAAAGTAGACTATTATCATATTATTTTCGTATTTAAATAATTTAAAACTGTTTTCACAAATTTCACAATTTTCTGAATAGTTTGCAATAATTAACTAATTACTTTTAATTTAAGTTTGAATGAAATTTAAAAGTAATAATAAAAGTGCAATTGCACACATTTGCAATTTCAATTAAAATTACATTCGCGACGCATCTCATGAACTCGTTTGCTGGATCAAACTGCAGCTGTGTTTGAATTTTGTTTGGTAAATAAAAGATTCACCGAGTAAGCGAGAATTTCTGCACGATTTCATATTTAATATAATTTAATGTAATTTCAGAAGATGAGAGAATGGATAAAATAGAACGATTCTCATCCGCCATGTCACGGAGTAATTCCTTTTTACATTAAAATTGATATTTATTTTTGGACTGCAATCAAGTCAAAAACTTCTAATATTTTCCTTAATAAACTCAATTAGTTTAGGGCGTTTTAAGATGGAAAATTATCTCCACAAACTTTTCCTAAGATGAGTACTATTCCATTTTTAGGAGCAAAGTGCTTAGTCTCTTGGGTGATGAAAAGGAGCTGCATT